>CM050163.1:226450810-227050810 GCA_027410445.1 Discoglossus pictus
GGAGCACCTTATTGTTTGCCAGATTAACAGTTCAATTTCTAATACAATTATTGTTATGAACCACACATCACTAACTTGTTTTTATTCCTGTCTTTAGTCATGGGGAACGGTCAGATAAAGAGATTGGGATAGATATTTGGGCTATCATAAATGCTTTAATATAATTTTTGGCCATGATTGGAAAACTTAACAAATATATATGTTTGTGAAAGAAGAGTGTCCACCTTGACAGGGATGGTTCAAAGAACATTTTCATTAAAGGCATTCTTTAGACATTTTTTATTTTAAAGTTTAATGTTTTAACTAGGATACTTAATTATTTTTATCCTCCTTAACTGTGATATAAAATTTACACTTTACTTACTTCTAAGAATCTCCCAGATTAACAGAATCTCAGTTTGCAGAGAGTGGCACTTTCTTTCTGTTCTCTCTCTTTTTTTTTGTCACATTGTACATTATACTTTAGTGTCTGGTCAAGCTAGCCTGTCTCTAAGTTTAGTTTGTGGCAACACTTATAGGTTATTTTATTTGGGTCAGTTATATATATTCTCTCCTAAATAAATAAGCTCTCACTCCCAAGTGATGTTTCTCATTATATCTTGAAGTGTATGTATGAGTTGTGTTCTTGTTTAGATTGTTCTCTAAGAAATCTCTCTAAGTCATTGTTGGTAAAGTATTGTTTTAGTCCAGTGCATCGTACTGATCATGTAAGGCGTATGTCGGAATATGTTGGAGCGTTACAACTAAAGGTTAATAATAAATAAAGTAAGCAGCTAATGCTATTTCTTCTGTAAATGTAAAGTAGATCATAATGGAGTGAACAGTCTTCTTGGTAATTGTTACAATTCTGTGTATGAAGGAACTTTCCTATTGTTTCCTTTAAAAAGCAATTGTGGCCATACATCTAAAATACATTATTTAATAAGTAATTATGCTTTAAGCATTATAAACCTTTTGTTCTTTATGAGAAAATATTTAGTAAAACTTGTTATGGAAATTATCATGAAATGCTTCTGTGTGAGTAGAGTACTCTAGATCGCATTGGCTGACACTTATGACCCAAACAGTTATATTGCTGCACATTGGCTGACAGAGACAAACTCCTAAAGACAGTTACATTCAAAGCAGTTAATTCTGCTCCAGGAGCCTCAATTTTTTTTAAAGAAATGTACTGTTTAACATTAACAAAAGCCCTTGCAACAACATAAAAAAATCTTAAATGACCAGTCCATTATCAAAACTGTAAAGTTAATTCCTGTATGTAATTATTATATAACAGTTTGGAATAGTATAGGATGTGTGGCCAGTTTATAGGCATTTTTTTTCTTCTGGAGATATAGGCATAATGCAGACATTTGGAAGTCATTTTGTGGTATGCATTGAACATTAGAATTGTATTAAATATTGTTGTGGCATTTGTGGCATAAAAAAAGGGTAGATTTGTTTACAGTCTTGCTGCGTTTACAAGTAATGTAATTTTTTAAAAAGTAAAAACTATTACAGTATTTAAAAAAAAATGTTTCCATTGTCCCACCGCCCAGGATTTTTGGGGGGCTCCTACATGCTTGGGGCCTCATTCTATTATCGGCCGTAAATCGGCCGTAAGGCTGCGATTCCTTGCGGGGGTTCAGTTAACTCGCGATTCTATTATACGGCCCCGCAAGGATCTCCTCTTATGGCCGGCCGCATATCTTGGAACCGGCCGTAATCTGTGAAATATAAAAACTGAAAAATAAATTCAAGACAGCACTGTACAGCTCTGTAAATGCTAGGGATCATATTGGGGGACATGAGGATTAAAAGAAACCCACTCTCAAGCTTGCACATCTGCCCAAACCCGAGTTCAAATTAACTGTTTATTTTCCGGCTGCGGCGTGGGCGTGTCTGAGGTGCTCCAAGCACTCTGGACTTTTTACATGGATATTTTACGGATATTAAAAATCAAATAGTTTACGGATTTGAGTACAGGATAATTATGTGCTATTTTTTCTAACACCTAAAATCCCTTTATAGTCTTCTCAAAGTGCAGGATGGCTTTATTTGAGCTATTTTATGTGCTTAATTGGTGCTAGCGAGACCTCTTTCCTGCAAGTAAGCTGCGGCTCGTTTTTAGCCTTGCAGAGAGGTTTCCCGGAGCAATTGAATTGCAAATCTCTTGCGGCCGTTTTAGATCAAAGGCTTTCCTCCGGCGCGAGCGGCCGCAAGA
Organism: Discoglossus pictus; assembly: GCA_027410445.1. Classification (NCBI taxonomy): domain Eukaryota; kingdom Metazoa; phylum Chordata; class Amphibia; order Anura; family Alytidae; genus Discoglossus; species Discoglossus pictus. Next base: position 226,453,017 of record CM050163.1, read on the forward strand.
GATAGCAAGGCACCGGCCGCAAGCCTGCCGGAATCCCCGGCCGTAAGGGAATAGAATAGCCGAATAGCTTGCGGCCGGTCCTTACGGCCCCGCAACGGCTGCGGCCGATAATAGAATGAGGCCCCTGGTTTCTATGTATAATTCATGCAAGGTCACAGATACTAGAGGAACTGACACTACTAAATTGCCAGTGGGTATTTCATATTTTTAAGTTGTTAAAGGTAAATAAAAAAAATAAAAAAATATAAATGTATTTAATATAGAAAAATAAAACGAAAAAAAAAAATCTGTTTAATAATGCATCATCAGTATTTCATTTTTTCTTTCATGGAGAAGATTTTGAAATCAAAGAAGTGATTAATTAATTTCTAGTTTCTTTGTTAAGCAGCACCAGGTCAAGCAGAGAACTTGAGTATATGCTGAACTGATCTCCAGCTGATATCTAGCGTTTTATTTTTTCAAGGACTCTTACATGTTTATACTGCTTGATATATAATAAACTATTGAGTGTGTTGCTTGTCGCTATTTCTCCCACTGTATACAAAAATAACTTCAGTAATAACTTCAGTGAAATAGACTGTGGATATATCTGAAAAGTGTTGCAAATGCTTTAAAACAAACACAAATCTTAGAATGTCCCTGATATTCCAGAATATTGCTATCACTACACTACAAGCATTTTGAATGTAGCGGTATCTAATAAGGTAAATTATAAGAAATATTCTAAGAGAATGTATTAGCATTTGATAATGATCAAAGGGAGAAGATTATTAGAAGACCATTGTAGGCTGGAGAAAAAAAATCATAAAAACTACACTTCACACAAGTATGGTATAATCTAATATTTTTTAGAGAAAATATTCATATTAGCATATTATTCTTTTTTAATGAAGGGACTTGCTCATCTGTTAAAGGACTGTTTTAGTGTTCTTATAAAGGGCTCTCTAAAAATAGTTAGCTAGGGCTTGATTAGAAAAAAAACTTAAATAAACTATTACTGTTCATTTAAACAATGCAATTCTTTTTTAAACCATGCCCCAGGCTGTGTATTTTCCTGGTCTCTCCACCCTCTCAATGACGCACTGTCTTTGGAGTGGGTCACACCCAGGTGGAAATACCAAACTGAAAATCTTTTGAGAACACATTAGTAGCAGGCAGTAGTGTAACACGAGCTGCTAGCAATGTACACAAATACACTTTCTAGTCACCTGCCACTGTCATACTGCAAGTACAGTGCATGTTTGGAGCATTTCCCTCTGGGAGGCTTCTAATCCAGAAACAACACATCATTTAGGGGATGAAGAGATAAGGAGCTTATACGGGTTGGGGGCTTTATTACAATTACAATTAATTGTTTAAATGTACAGTAAAAGTTAAATAGTGTTTTTTTTCTTTATCAGGTCCTACCTAACAAATCTTTAGAGAGCCCATTATAAGAACACTAAAATTGCTGTTTAAGTAATGTTAAAAGGACTGTATAGATATGTAATCTGAATCTAAATTTCCTTCCATTCTTATTAAGTGTTTATTTCTCTTTGGGACAAAATCAAATGCTAGCCTCCATTACAGCAAAATGGCAAGTAAGAGTTCAAAGTTAAAGGCAATATTTATATATTATAAACTTTAGAAAATAATGTACCCAGTTTCAAGTCAGGTTCTTCATAAAAAGCATAAGATAAATATGACACTTAAGTGGTCAGTCCCTGTCTTTTCTACTGTTCCAATCTATGAAGTACCATCTAATAGGTAAAAACCTAATGGCACATGGCAGCCACCAAAACTTCTGTGCACCATTTTTTACTGCTCAAAAATTGCCTTAGATATTGCCATCTTTAGTTATTATTAATATAACACACACATACCTCCCACAATACACTTCATAGATAATGACGTTCAAATCCCTGACTGTTATATTTGTTATTTAACCTTTATTCATTTCTATATTTACCTATCCACATGCAGCGATTTAGTGCAATGTAAATTTAAATATGTTCAAATCACAATTTTTGGCACTAAAATGTAAATATTTTAAAAGCAATACAACTTATTTATATCATACAACCTTTCTAAAGTTAATGCATGTTTTCGGTTTTACTTTGTCACAGAAATAAGAAAAATATTTAAAAAGTGGACTGAGGGGATTTTAACCCAAAACCTCTATTTCATAGTGATTTAACCACTACACTGTGCATCTATATGTTTGCAATGGTCGAAAATGATCAATATAACTAATATAGAACTAATATAGGAGAACACCTCTGTACTCAGCCTGAACAGTTGGTTCTAATTAGTGTCAGCGACTAGTGCAACTCAGTATGTATTCCTCCAATACAGAGGATAGAAGCCGTTTGAAACCATTAACATCAAAAGCAAATAATACAATTATTTTATTAGAAATTTCAAAAAGGAAAGTACACTTTCCACATGCACAGTATACTTATGTTGACAATTCAGAGACCCAACAACTATAATTTCTGGAACCAGGAAATACTACTGTTAAGTGTAGCAGCTGCTCCTTCCTGGGCTTAATGTTATGTTCCTTTCTGACAAAGAAAATCAGAGATAAAACACTGTTGAGAAAATATCTCAGCTGCAGCATCCACGTGAAGTGCTGATTGTGATGTTTCTAATCCAGCACTTGCTCCTACCTTCTGCCTTCTCTCAATATCCTGGCTATCAGCACCTGGGTAGTGCTGTGTGGTGGCCCCAGGGTCACCCTGGCTGGCAGCCATTTCTGGCTGTGCCAAGGATATCCCCTGGGAAGCACAAATGCCCCCTTTTAGCTGTGGGTTACACAAGCTGTCTTCCAGCCACTTGATCCCCTTAGACCGCACCTTGGACCTCACTGCATCAGGTGTTCCAAATTCACCTCCGCATGTGAGATAATTTTAATCCCTGCTATCAGTACCCAGATAGGTGTATACACTTCCAGTAAGTAGGCTCCAGTAAGTAGGCTCCAGCAAACCCCAAGAACCCCCTACACACACCACCCACACAGATACTCAGGGGTTTAAAACACTGTGGTGGGTCCTCAGCGGCGTCTCTGCTGCAGCTCCTCTGCCTTCATCCGCGCATCACGTTGCCAATAGCTCCGCCCCCTCGGCCAGCCGTGTTTCCTCCAATGAGGCAGCTCCCAGGTTCCCCAGGGTCAAGATGCAATCTGCTTAAGCCCCAGGCAGCCTCCATGCACACATTTTTGCTGCTGTAGGAAAGTACAACCTCCACTCCACTATGGACCAGATTCAACAAGTACTCATGGATATAGATAAGTAAATGGCTATAGTGGTACCTGGGCTGATATGATAACCATTGTCACAGTTAGTAATAAATTAATAAGGATCTTGTACTAATATAATTGTTGTTGTTTAGTCATTCAGTCTTGTCCAACTCTCCATGACCCCTAGGAACATCTGTCAGCCAATGCCCCCTCTGAGCTCCATCAAGCTCATTCTCATTGCTTCAATAACCGGATCTATCCATCTCTTTCTCTGAAATGCCTTACTTCCATTTCTGTTAGTTTCTGCATTGCTGGCATGTGAAATAAGTGTTCAATGATAAAAGTGTTTGAAAACTGGAGAACTGTTTGGCACTGCCTTTTTTAGGATTGGTATATAGACTCATCTTTTCCAGTCTACTGGCCATTGTTGAGTTTTTCATATGTGTTGGCATAAGGCACACAACACTTTCACAGCATCATCTTCTAGGATTTCTTTTAAATATTTGTATTGTAACAATAGAAAAATACAGATAATAAACAACTATTTTGCAAATTACATCAATTTAGAAATCTTCTTGTTTTTTTTACAATGTTTTCATAATTTGAACAATGATAAATCAAGAAAGTATACAATTATGTTTAGTAATAATATATTTCCATATCTGTTTCTTTTTTCCCTCTGCTTTTTATATACTTCACTCAATATTTTAAATTTCATAAAATGTTTTAAATTTCATAAAAGTGAACAAAATCGGACAGGAATAGGGGGATAAATTAAGAAGTTATTTTGTGATTTTAGGAAATCTCTCTTTACATAGTTAATTAGGCTCTATGTTATCATTCTATTTGCTCCTGTCTATTTTCAGGGTCCATATGTTCCAGAAAGTTCTCATCTTATACTGCTGACATCATACACATTGTGTGTATATATTGAATTTTCCTTTTTATCTCTTTTTACTGTCTGTATATTTGATTTCCAGTGTTTAGCTATGACACATATAGTAGCTAAGAATATTTGATTTATTAGTAGTTGAATTATGAGGGTGTCTTTTGATATATTTGTTATTGGCAGTCATCTTCTAGGATTTTGAACAGTTCAGCTGGGATGTCATCAACTCCTGCAGCCTTGTTATCAGTAAGGCTTCCTAGGCCCCATTTCACTTCACTCTCCAAGATGTCTGGCTCTAACTCATCGGACAAACTATTGAGGTTATCACTGCTGTTACTGTAAAGGTTCTTCCTTTATAGATCTTCTATGTATTCCTGCCACCTCATTTTTTATCTGTTACATTCCTACCAGTTTTGTTTTTTATCACACCCACTTTGGCATGAAAGGTTAATTTGAGGTTTTCTTGAGGAGATCTCTTGACTTATCTTCTTCTATCTCTTTACTCACATTACTCATTATAGAATGTCTCCTTGTCTCTTCTTGCTATCCTCTGGAATTCTGCATTCAGTTGGACAAATATTTTCATGTCTCCACTACCTTTTCGCTTTTCTTCTTTCCTGGGCTACTTTCAAAGCCTTTTCAGACAGCCAATTTGCCTTCTTAGTTTTCTTTCTTTGGGGGATATTCTTTGTTGCTGTTTTCTGGACAATGTCAAAAATTTCTGTTCAAAGTTCTTCAGACAATCTATTTACCATGTCTAGTCCCTTAAATCTATTATTTACCTCCACTGCATATTTACAAGGCATATTACTTATTTCAAATATGTTTTCCCTCTTTTCAGTTTAATTCTGCACTTTGCAATAAGAAACTTATGATCTGAGCTTTTTTTTTCTGACTGGGGCTCCTACATCTTCGGCTACATATATGTATATAGTCAATATGATTTTTTTTACTGTCCATCTGGTGATGTCCATGTGTAGAGTCATCTCTGAGCCTGTTGGAAGATGGTGTTTGCTATGACCAGATAATTATCTTGACAGAATCCTACTAATCTCTGACCTGTTTCATTTTGTCCTCCAAAGCCAAATTTGCCAGTTATTCCATGTGTCTTTTGGTTCCCTACTTTAGCATTTAATCTCCTATGATGAGAGTATCTTTTCTTGGCATTGTATCCATGAGATGTTACATATCTTTGCAGAATTAGACAACTCCAGCCTCTTCAGCATCCAGTGAGCATAGACTTGGATCACTGTGATGTTAAATGGCCTGCCTTAAAGTCAAATTGAAATCATTCTATAATTTATTGGGTTGTAACCGAGTACTGCATTGGCCACCATTTGACTGTCTATGAGGGCTACAAAATTCCTTCTCTTAACCACAGTAGAAGATCTGGTGGTTGGCTGATATGAAATGTCCCATTCCAGTCCATTTGATCTCACTAACTCCCAGGATATCAATGTTAAATTTATTATCTCTTGTTTGACCACATCCACTTTGCTTTGGTTCCTAGTTCTAACAATCCAATATAATAACTGTACTTTAAAGCATATAATGTGAAAACAATATTGTTAATTAGTGTTTTAATAGGAAGTTCTTATTTTTATCAGCCCTGTTTGAGGTTGTTCAAGTCTCACTTTGTTTGTTACTCAGTAGATTGAATTTAGTAACTTTCAAGGTTTTCCTGCAAATTAACACTCAATACAGATCAATTTAGATTATCTGACATAGACGGAGCTACTGAACTCAGCCTTTTTCTGAAACTCATCTTCTGTCTCCTGGAATGATTTATTGTAAGAGAAAGTGCCATTTTGTTTATAAATCCCACAGATATAGCTTGAAAGATTTCTCAGTGATCACTTCAGAGCAACTGTTATAGGACAGCTGAAGTCTGAAATAAAGTGCTAGTTTAATCAACATTATATAATGTTTTCTTGTATTAAAATAAAGGGATAACACTTGTTACTCATGATTTACACTATTTTCAACTATTTTTCAGCCATTTTTCTATTTGCACCCCTACCTTCATAGCAAGATGTCCATCTTGCAAATGCTGCAGTTACAGATTAATATGCAATACAGGCAAAAATACAGGTTTTCCTTAATTTGTCATGTGCCTGTTTGATATCATACAGGCATCACACAGGCAAAGTAAAACAAATGGGATTGAGCAGTGCTGGCCCTCTGTTGTAACATTAACAAAATGGAGGTCTTTTTTATTAAGGTAGGACTGTAGCAAAACGGCTGCACCTATAATAGTATAGAATACAAAAAAAATAGTAAGTAGTGTTATCCTTTTACTTTAATATTATATTAATACCAGAAATTATGTTATAAAGTTGAATATTGATTAAACTGTCACATTTCAGACTTCAGTAGTCCTTTAATGCACCACTGCAATCCTATAACTAAAATATAGAGTTATAAAGCATATGGAAGTTTCATGGATTATGAATGCATCTAATGTAAGAGAATCCATAGTGTCTGAAAACTTTTTTTGCACGAAAAAGATCCCCAAATAAACATTAATAGACTTACGCAAAAATTTGCGAAATGTATTTAGTTTTCTGGCAGTTGGTCTTTAGAGTGAATACCACTAAAAATCCAAGCTAAATTAGTAAAAATGTTATAATTAGTTGTGGCCAATGAGAGGCAGGTACAACAGTGTAACAGTTACATGTCAGTGGCTTCTATGTTCAGTAAAACATCTATGTGAGGCAGAAGACATCACTTCCTTCGGTTCATCTTCCTGTTGTTGTCCTGTCTTCCTGACAATGTAATGTAATGCACAAACTGTCTCACTTGACATGTAATTGTAATTATTATTGCTTGTGTGTGTGTATTCCATCTCTCTATACATTTGCAAGCTGTTTTTAAAAAGTAAAAGAAAAGCCTTTAAATTATTAACTATTATACACTACAAACCTGCTTACTTACAGCCTTACTAAATTGTGATTTGGCCAATTGAATAGGGCTCTATATAAGCACAGAGCATATTTTTTTACAGAAGTTTTTAGTTAGTGAAGACCTTGCTTTTGGATAGAAGTTCACTAACTAAAAACTTCTTTAAAAAAAATATGCTATGTGCTTATATAGAGCCCTATTCAATTGGCCGAATCACAATTCAATTTAATAAAGCTGTAAGTGACCTAAGAAATTCGGGCTACGTGTTAAAACCTAGTCAGTAATGTAGATCTTAGGATTTACAGCTATTAAATTAGCCCCGTAATGCAGTGAATGTAAATTTTATATGAATATTACATTGAGGAGGATCTAATTAATAAAATAAACCTAGTTAAAACAAAATGTTTTGCCTGATGAGTCCCTTTAATACATCAATAATACATGTACTCTTATATGTACTCAAGTAGTCCGTGAGGTATATATACATATTTCAGCTATATGATAAATTTTCTCCTACTAGACTGATATGCTGTAGCTGACAATCAAAATCAGTCCTGACAGTGATGCAAAGTTGCATTTGTACAGTATTACACATATCGCTTTGCCCTGCAACACAAGTTTTTTTGTAAAGATATCCTTTAACAAATATTTTTTTCTTTAAATCAAGATAGACAATTAAATGAGGTTTATAACTGTTTATTTAACCTACCCCTAACTGGAGTCAGTGGCACCTCATGATGCAGCGAGCTTATAGGATCATTGCATCAGGTCCTGAATGGGCCATAAACTACAAGATCTCTAAATGCACATATTTGTCTTTACTGCATGAATAAGAATGTAATTTATCCCTTTGGGGTTACAATGTTTAAAGAATCCAATTAGCTGACACGTTTTGATTGCAACAAATACAATGTGTTGCCATTTGAGTATGCTTGTCATTTTTGGTCCTGGACGAACCTGTCAAGTGTAGAAAACTACACTAGACTATAAAAACTCCTATAAAATAGTGAAATATGCATCACTTTGAAAAAAAACAAAAAAAAAACCTTTAACTTTTTTTACTGCTTTATTTAAGGATGTATCACAGTGGAGATGAATTTCATGTCCCTTTAAATTGGAAATTTGGCAATATATTACAACTAAATATAAAAATAAATGCATGTATAGGATTTTTGTAGTTGGTAGGTCTTATTATCATAATATAAAGCTAAATGGTATAGTATTCCATAGTGTTCACTGATTAATGAATTTTTAATAAGTCCAAAGATCCCATGTTTGAATGCCAGTCAGCATCTTTACAGTGGAATTCATTATATTATTAACAATGGTGAGTAAAGTCAAGCCATTTTGTGGCAATGTACTGTATGAGGTTGTGGCATTTATACCTAAATCTCATAATTCAGTTGTAGAATAAGAGGTAACAATGGAAATCTCCCACTCTTACTTTACAATCAGTCATCAATAAGATGAAGTACATTGCAATAAATGAAAGGCTAACCCATTTACTAGAGGACCGTATGCCTATTTTTCTCCAGATATGGAACCAATGGACTCATTCTCCCTATAGCCCCCCTATCACGTGAAACCTATTGAATTAGCATTAAGCTATCCTTTGCTAATACTTACATTGGAGCTGCGGACCGGGGACTGGAGGAGGCGGGACGGGCGGTGGATCCCAGCTGGTAACCAGCAGGACTTATACTTCAATACCCTTGAGACAAAAATCTGTGTGCGAATTTACATTTCTTGTGTAGTCAACAGTGCTTTTTATTTTTCTCTTTTATTATACTGTTTTAACTCATTTAGAGTTATATTGTATCAATACAACATAGTTTGTTTTTTGTTACACTTTTTTTTTGTTTTTTGTTTTTGTTTCTTACTTAGGCTCTGGATGTTTGCTCTGCTAGACCGAGCCTAACAAACTGTTTTATTTTAGGTAAACTTTATCCTTAGAAAATTGGAAAAACTTAGGTAACCTGGCTCCCCTTAGACCTTCCCACAAGTTGGGATAGATCTTTTTGGTTAACTTTATTTCAATGATTATATGGTGTTTTCTTATGGTGTATGGGTATGATTGTATGTTAATAATGTCAAACCTGCTACTTGGCTTTTATGTTATTCTCCGGTTTATTTGGTTATAAATAAATAAATAAGAGGTAACATTACTGGACTTCAGATCACTAACTAACTATGATGTGGAAAACCAATAACTTGTAATGTTGAGTTAATAACTGCAAATCATGTACTCCACTGTTGTTTTACCGACTCTATGAGATGTGTCTTTTGTATATTATTAAGTAATAAACTATTGTTTACTCTACAGATCAAGAATTAAACAAATGCCTATATTTGTCAAGCCATGTAATTTTATCTCATGGGAAAATGCCACTAAGTAATATTTTATGCTACTGGAGTGAAGTGGTTATAAAAACATTTACTGCTTAAAGGGCGCTGTGGTCAGTTCTTTTCTGTATGGCCTTTTTCAATAACAAATTTGATAATGGGAAAATGTTTTTTAGAAAGAAAAGAAAAGGAGAAGCCGCCTTTGCATGCTTCACAATTATTTACTGCAGTCTTCCATTTTATTTATTGTCCAGCTCCTATCTCAACAGGGTACTACATTAAGGAGCATTAGACTTAATGGATACACTGGTAGCTATAGATGCCAGATTCCCTCTATGCAGAAACATAGAAATTGAGATTTGACAGCATATAAGAACCCAAATGCCCATCTAGCCTGCCCATTCTATCTACAGTACATACAAGTTTTGCTTAATTTGTTGTTATGTTCAGTAGTGTCTGACTTTTTTTGACCTCACAGACTGTAACACACATTGCTGATCCACTTGGTATTTGTGGCAGAGATGCTGGAGTGGGTTGCTAGTTCATTCTCCAGTGGGCCACAGCATACAGCTGGTATTCCTAGGTGGTCTCCCATCCAAGTACTGACCCAACCAACCCTGCATGGCTTCAGGGTGATGTGACCTCTTGGTTCCCTGACTAGAATCAAACCCAGGTCCAAGCAGTGAAACCACCAAATCTTAACCACTGGATCGCCAAGGACCCCTTTGGCCTAATTTTGCCTTATGCTTATACCAGGCATGCTTAAATTCCTGAACTGTGTTAAACCCTACCACTTTCACTAGAAGGCAGTTCCACTTTACTACTCTTATCGTAAAGCAGTACTTTCTCATATTACCTCTAAATCTTCCTCCTTTCTACACACTTCCTGTGTTTTCAAAATCTCCATCACAAAGTGGATCACTAGAAGCTAAAATGGTAGATGCCGCAGCAGCATAATGAATATTTTGTTTACACTCTAAAAACATGTTGCCTATTTTCATCGGTAGTTCTTGAAAAAGGCTATTTAAAATTTTAACCCAAGCAGTACATTAACATATCAGTCACATACATTTACATTACTGTATATCATATTTTGCTAATGTGGGCTATAAATACACTTAGAATGACATTTATTTACATATCCTCTGGGACACATATACTAAAGTGTCAAATCTACAAGAGATCTCCAGGCATCACACCTTAGTACATCACTGTCTGAACTGTTTAGCATCCATGATTGTATCAGTGTTATATACATGGTAAAATAAAGATGATTGATATACAGTATTTGTGTAAAGCACATTACAGCTATGTTGTCTGTCAAAGTGATTGATTTAGCAATACAAAAGCGATTTTAAAGAAACACTATAATGATCAAATTTGAAAAAGCCACTGATGTCACTATACAGTATTTGCGTTGCACCAGAGGGGGAAAAATCATGTGGAAAAAGTGTTTTCTTTTTTAAAACTGATGCCGGATTCATGGAGTTATGGTCAACAGAAGTCACGATATTTCAGTGTGTGGCCTCTGAATGAGCTCTGTAGTGAGCTCTGTACCGCGCAGGATAAGAAGAATATTAATTATAATCACACAGTTGCTTTGTGCCATATGTAACTACTTGGTTATATTCAAGTGTTATAGCTAAACAAATAGCACAGCACATTAAGCTGCAGTCCGTGGAGCTGAGGCTCTCTAGTTTAAGTCCTCATACAGCTTATTAATTTGCTGCTTAAAAATCTGAAATATGTTATTTAGGTTGTATAATAAAATAAATGTTAATATGAGTTAACTGTTTTTGTGTTCACATCTGGATGAGTAAAAATGTATTTCCTGCTCAAAATTGCCCAAGAAATGCAGTTATTGCACTGCACTCTGGGATACTAGGTGGGAACATGCAATTGAGTCCAGAGTGTATTTTCACTCTTTTATCCAATATCATTTTATATATGGCTCCTGTATAACACTGCTTTCATGTATAGCAGGAGACCTTGCCACAGCCAGCACCATTATATATATACTAGCGTATTGCCCGTCAAAAAATGACGGCAATCAGATGTGTATGTTTTAAAAGTTGTTTAGTTATTAATATACATATGGAATTGTAAGGTAGCTAATGTTGTTTTCTGTGTACTACTGAAATATAGAAATCAAATTAATAAATTAATTTACATATTTTTATGCACTGTGTTGATGTTGCAGCAGCATTAGTGGTGTGGAGCTGCTGTGTAAGCGTGATGAACGTGTGCAGTGTAATAGTGTGCGTGCGCGATCCGAAACCGTTAGCGTAGTTGTGTACTTCCGCATTATCCTAAAATGGCGGATAATGTGTGGTGGGCGTCTGAGCGGATTATCGGTACGTGTTTTCCGTGTTTATAGTGCTGTTGCCTGGTTTTCGTTTTGTTCGTGCAGCATTTTTTCTGCGGCGCTCATTGCAAAAGTACTACGGCGCTCATCTCTAAGCCCGCTAAAGTACTACAGTTTAACAGTAAATATTGTAAAACGGTCAAAAGACGGTCAATAAATGTTAAATGTAGTGAAATTTGTTTGCCACACAACATGACGCTACATTTGTCCCTTTTTTTTTTCTTAAAATAAATACAATTTTTATTTTTTTTATTTTTATTTTTGTAACTTGCAACTTATATTTCACATCAAATGCGTTGGTTTAGGCGGGAAATCCGATGTTGCGCGAGACAAAGTCGTTAAATCTGTGTTAATGCGTAAATCTGTAATTGTGTTTCGTAAAATGTACTCGCTACTGTCTTTTTACTAATTGCGCGGTTAACCCGAATCCTTTATCTCGTTGTTTTTCAAACACATACGTCTGTGGCTGTGTTTTACGCAGTTCGTAGTAGTATAGCCTTGTTTTCATTTTTTTCGGCGGCCATTTTTTTCTCGCTTAGCCGATTTTCGATCTTTGTAACTCGGCTAAATCGATCTAAATTGCAGTTCCAACTCACTTCCAGACGTCCTGCCTGGTTCCCCATGCTGTAAGTGACCTTTGTTTTATTTTTTAGTGTGTATTTAGTGTTGTTGTTCCACCGCTTATCTCGTAATTTTTTTCACCTCGTATTTTTTTTCTAAGTGCTATGGTTTAACGGCTCGCCTCGCTACGCGAGGCTTGCCTGCAATGAGCGCCTGTGTCGCTCATTGCCAAAGTGCTACGATTTAACATAACGTCTCGCCTCGCTATGCGAGGCTCTCCTGGCAATGAGCGCCTGAGGCGCTCATCGCTCAATCGTACGCACTACGCAACGCAGCGTGACGACGAATCGTAGTTAGACAATTATAATATGTGATATATATATATATATATATATATATATATATATATATATATATATATATCAAATAGTTGTATTTATACACTTTATTATATAACCTAAATATGTCTTATTTTTAAACAGTGAGGATGTCCAGGGAGGTAGCTGGGTTACAGTTAGAAGGGAAAGCAGGGGGAACAGGAAGAGGCAGGCCAGTTCTGAGTTGACACACACCAACAGATTTGCCAGATTAAGTAAAACTGTTGGGGATGTCCATTCAGGAATGTCAATGCCAAATAGAGCTGTTCCCTCTAACAGCAGGGAGAACAGTCCTACTGGAGGATTGGGAGGGCAGCATAGGCAGAGCAAGAGAGGTTTTGGTGGTAGGGGACTCTATTATTAGGCAGGTAGACAGGGTGATTTGTCACCCAGATCCCAGCAATCAAACAGTTTGCTGTCTCCCGGGTGTCCGGGTTCGTCATGTTGTGGAACGGGTAGACAAATTATTGGGAGGGGCTGGAAATGAACCGGCGGTCTTGGTACATATTGACAAAGTTAGTGGAAGATGGAGTGTCCTAAAGCGTGATTTTAGAGAACTAGGTAATAAGATGAAGGCAAGGACCTCCAAGTTAGTATTTCCTGAGATACTACCAGTGCCACGTGAAATAACCTATTTAGTGACCAGAAAAAGGCAGATGAGCTAAATAGGTTATTTTCTTCGGTTTATACAAGGGAGGTACCAGTGGTTGCAACATAATGGGGCTACACTACCTTAGCCAAATAATTTGTTAACGCAGGAATTAATCCAAAAGAGGTTGGAAAAAATAAATGTTAATAAAGCCCAGGGTCCTGATGGAATACATCCAAGGGTACTGAGTGAACTGGGTTCTGTAATAGCCAAACCATTATATTTAATTTTTCAAGATTCACTCAACACAGGGTCTCTACCAGATGACTGGAGAAAAGCAGATGTTATACCTATATTTAAAAGGGAACAAGAGCAAATCTGGGGAATTATAGACCAGTGAGCCTCACTTCTGTAGTGGGGAGCTTTTAGAAGGGTTAATAAGGGATAATATACAAGAATATGTCTATTTGAACAGGATTATAAGTAGGAGTCAACATGGATTTATGAGGGTTAGGTCATGTCAAACAAATCTAATTAGTTTCTATGAGGAGGTTAGTAGAAACCTGGATCAAGGCAACTCAGTGGATGTAGTCTATTTGGATTTTGCAAAGGCTTTTGATACAGTGCCACATGGGAGACTATTGTGCAAACTAAGAGATACATGAATTGCAGTAAATATCTGCTCACGGATTGAGAGCTGGCTAAAAGACAGGAAGCAAAGGGTTGTTGTAAATGGAACATACTCCAATTGGACTAATGTGGTAAGTGGGGTTCCTCAGGGTTCAGTACAAGGTCCTCTCATTTTTAACATATTTATTAATGAATTAGAGGTGGGACTGGAAAGTAGTGTCTCCATTTTTGACGATGACACGAAGTTGTGCAAGGTAATTAAATCAGATAATGATGTGCTTTCCCTCCAAAGGGATTTACATAAAATTGAGGAATGGGCATCTAAATGGCAGATGAGATTTAATATGAATAAATGTAAAGAGTTATGCATCTGGGAAGGAATGATAGCCATGCAATTTATAATCTTAATGGAGCAAATCTAGGTGTATCAGATATTGAAAGGGATTTGGGAGTGCTTGTGGACAACCACCTAGGTAACAGTGCTCAAAGCCAAGCAGCAGCTGCAAAGGCAAATAAAATATTAGTATGTGTTCGGAAGGGTATTGAAGTAAGGGAAGCAAATATAATTCTGCCACTATACAAATCCCTAGTGTAACGGAACCCATCACTGTTTTACCCTGTTTTATGGTTATTTAATTCTTGGTTAAAATATGATCCTACTGTTATATTATATGTATGTTGGTTGATGCTCTGCAGGATATTAGCTCAGAATATTACAGACACCTAGCATAATATATAATCCTATTAGGGTCTCCTAGAGGCAGGAGAGCCCTATTGTGTAAAGTGTTCACATTGTGAAAGATGGAACAAAAAGAAGCATTATCTTATCAATGTCTGTTATTGAATCAAAGTAGTCGGCTAGTCCCTGGGAGGTGTGACCCCACCTATTGTTCTCTCTATGTGTATTACCTGTGGCCAAAGAGATGTATAAATATTTCTGTAAAGGTAAATAAAGTCAGTATTTTTTTGACTCCCAAATTGTGTGTCGTCCAATATGGGAGGTCGGGAATGGTGAGACTGTAGTGCTTCTTGGATATTTTACTGTATACCAGCGGAGATATTGGACTGCGTGTTCCAGCTCCGTTACACCTAGTATGCCTTCATTTGGAATATGGAGTACAATTTTGGGCACCACTTTATAAAAAGGACATTTTAGAGCTGGAAAAGGTACAGAGGAGGGCAACAAAACTAATAAGGGGAATGGAGGGGCTAAGTTATGAACAAAGACTAACCAAATTAAACTTATTTTCTCTAGAAAAAAGGCGTCTAAGGAGATATGATTACCTTATATAAATACATCCAGGGTCAGTATAAAGATTTGTCAAGGGAGCTTTTTGTGCCAAGAGGTTTTCAACTGACAAGAGGACATCCCTTGAGGTTAGAAGTAAAAAGATTCCACCTTAAATAAAGAAAAGGGTTCTTCACAGTAAGGGTGGTTAATCTGTGGAATTCTCTACCAGAGGAAGTGGCGACAGCGGATTCAATAACTTTAAAAGGGGACTGGATTTATTTCTAATTAAAAAGGGAATTCAGGGTTATCCTGGATAATTAGAGAGAGAGTATTGATCCAGGGAGAAATCCGATCGCCAGTATCTGGGGTCAGCAAGGAATTACATTTTTGTTCCCTTTGAGACGAATGGCTAAGTTTCACTTGTTTTTTTTTTGTTTTTTTTGCCTTCTTTTGGATTAATTAATAATAATAAAATAAAATAAAATAAAAATAAATAATTAAATAATTGATTAATAACTAATTAACAACTAATTATTAATAACTAATCCGCATATTGCAGATCAGAGGAGATCTTAAAAGGTTAAACTTGATGGACTGAAAGTCTTTTTTCAACCTTAATTACTATGTAACTATGTAACTATGTAATATGCCATTTACGGGTGTGAAAACATTTGCGGCCTTGGGGAAATTGAGCAACTGAATAGCGATTTTCAATTTTAACCTTGCGAAAATGAAAGATTAAAGGCTTCTGGAGGCTGTAAGTTACGTGTTTAGCCATCAAAATATTTTCAAGGCCATAACTCGTAACCTGTTTGGAGCCCGCAAAAATAGCAAATTAACTTGCGGCCTCACTTACGGGCTACCTCATCGCCCACAACCTTAATTGAATATGGCCCTTCGTATTTTTTATGCATCTCCCTAATCCTAATATGGGCTCAGTATGCTAGATACATTGGGCCATATTCTATTAGCTACTTGCAAATGCCTTGAACTCCTAAATTTGGCTTTGGGTGTTTTTTTCATAAATGTTTATATGCATTCTATTGACTTAAGTATTCATTACCGCCAATAAGTAATATTTGACAAATATGTAGCAATATTAAGAGTGATTTTAAGTGTGTATACATTTACAAATTGGGCAATTGAATCTGGCCCATTAAAAGCATTTTTTGTCTAAAAAAAAGCATTTTTGATAAAGTAAGACTGTGTGTTTTCAATTTTCAAACAATGCTCTTAGAGCAAAATAACATTGAAATGTTTAACTGTTATGGGACCTGTGCGCCAATGAGCAGTAATATAGTTTTCTGCCAGTGAAATCCACAGACGTACATAGGTGTACTTTCTGTTAGATTCTTTTAAGTTTAAACATGTTTTACACAATTGTTTTTCTTGCAAAACACAATTTTGGTGTTTTTTACAGCATGCACTTTTACATGCACAAAAAAAAAATAAGTTCCTTTATAGCTTACATACTTCTCAAATGTGAAGCCTTTCCCAAACTACAGTTAATCTTTCATATAACTGCTGCCACAATTTCAGATTTCAGAGTTTATCTGAAAGTCTATTATCAAGAACATGGTGATGGGTGCATGGTCACTGCATTAAATGAATAGTTCCATTTTCCTATTTTATATTTTCATCCTATAGGGACCTGGGTAACAAAACACCCACAATGCAAAGAGAGTGGCAGATCCTATTAGTTGTGAGGGGATTACTTTTTTTCTAAATAAATATGGTGTTATTTTGCTGGAGGGTTGCTTTTTGTCACATTGATACATGACCCTCATTATGAACAAAGACTAACCAAATTAAACTTATTTTCTCTAGAAAAAAGGCGTCTAAGGAGATATGATTACCTTATATAAATACATCCAGGGTCAGTATAAAGATTTGTCAAGGGAGCTTTTTGTGCCAAGAGGTTTTCAACTGACAAGAGGACATCCCTTGAGGTTAGAAGTAAAAAGATTCCACCTTAAATAAAGAAAAGGGTTCTTCACAGTAAGGGTGGTTAATCTGTGGAATTCTCTACCAGAGGAAGTGGCGACAGCGGATTCAATAACTTTAAAAGGGGACTGGATTTATTTCTAATTAAAAAGGGAATTCAGGGTTATCCTGGATAATTAGAGAGAGAGTATTGATCCAGGGAGAAATCCGATCGCCAGTATCTGGGGTCAGCAAGGAATTACATTTTTGTTCCCTTTGAGACGAATGGCTAAGTTTCACTTGTTTTTTTTTTGTTTTTTTTGCCTTCTTTTGGATTAATTAATAATAATAAAATAAAATAAAATAAAAATAAATAATTAAATAATTGATTAATAACTAATTAACAACTAATTATTAATAACTAATCCGCATATTGCAGATCAGAGGAGATCTTAAAAGGTTGAACTTGATGGACTGAAAGTCTTTTTTCAACCTTAATTACTATGTAACTATGTAACTATGTAATATGCCATTTACGGGTGTGAAAACATTTGCGGCCTTGGGGAAATTGAGCAACTGAATAGCGATTTTCAATTTTAACCTTGCGAAAATGAAAGATTAAAGGCTTCTGGAGGCTGTAAGTTACGTGTTTAGCCATCAAAATATTTTCAAGGCCATAACTCGTAACCTGTTTGGAGCCCGCAAAAATAGCAAATTAACTTGCGGCCTCACTTACGGGCTACCTCATCGCCCACAACCTTAATTGAATATGGCCCTTCGTATTTTTTATGCATCTCCCTAATCCTAATATGGGCTCAGTATGCTAGATACATTGGGCCATATTCTATTAGCTACTTGCAAATGCCTTGAACTCCTAAATTTGGCTTTGGGTGTTTTTTTCATAAATGTTTATATGCATTCTATTGACTTAAGTATTCATTACCGCCAATAAGTAATATTTGACAAATATGTAGCAATATTAAGAGTGATTTTAAGTGTGTATACATTTACAAATTGGGCAATTGAATCTGGCCCATTAAAAGCATTTTTTGTCTAAAAAAAAGCATTTTTGATAAAGTAAGACTGTGTGTTTTCAATTTTCAAACAATGCTCTTAGAGCAAAATAACATTGAAATGTTTAACTGTTATGGGACCTGTGCGCCAATGAGCAGTAATATAGTTTTCTGCCAGTGAAATCCACAGACGTACATAGGTGTACTTTCTGTTAGATTCTTTTAAGTTTAAACATGTTTTACACAATTGTTTTTCTTGCAAAACACAATTTTGGTGTTTTTTACAGCATGCACTTTTACATGCACAAAAAAAAAATAAGTTCCTTTATAGCTTACATACTTCTCAAATGTGAAGCCTTTCCCAAACTACAGTTAATCTTTCATATAACTGCTGCCACAATTTCAGATTTCAGAGTTTATCTGAAAGTCTATTATCAAGAACATGGTGATGGGTGCATGGTCACTGCATTAAATGAATAGTTCCATTTTCCTATTTTATATTTTCATCCTATAGGGACCTGGGTAACAAAACACCCACAATGCAAAGAGAGTGGCAGATCCTATTAGTTGTGAGGGGATTACTTTTTTTCTAAATAAATATGGTGTTATTTTGCTGGAGGGTTGCTTTTTGTCACATTGATACATGACCCTCAGTTTGGTATTGAAAGCCACATTACAGACTAATTACACATAGAATGTGGGTCATTTATCAAGGTGACATTGACACAGATGTGAATCTGGCACAATTAACGTAATTTGGCCTTCATTAAATGTTATGCATATCTGTTTTTCTTGGGTATTTTTTTCTGCATGTCTCACCTGGTGCTGTAGATTGATTAAAGGTTGGTAAGTATTGCACCACAGCTCTAGATTTTAAATATAGGCATATTTGTAGCTTGTGACAATTTCTTGTAGGCAAACTTAGTATGGGAAATTACATTTTAGATCATGGGCATATTTAGGTTTTATGCTGGCCTAGGCTTAAGATGGGGTCACTGGTGGTCCTGTGGTTAGGATTCAGTGCTTTCACCACTGTGACCTGGGTTTGATTCCATCGGGGAGCCAAGAACTCACACCACCCTGAGGCCAAGCAGGGTTGGGCCTGGTCAGTACTTGGATAGGAGGCCACCAAGGAATACCAGGAGCTATATGCTGTGGCCCACTGGAGAACAAACTGGCATCCCACTCCAGTATCTATGCCATGAATATCAAGTGGATCAGCATGGTGTGTTGCACTCCATGAGGTCACAGAGAGTCGGACATGACTGAGTGATGCAAACATACACACAGGCTATTACGATTTGCACGCCCCATTTGCAGCTCCTTCTTTCTATATCTCAAATTCTAAGTTTATGTATAGTATGTCAGAAAATGAAAAGTACACTTAAAGACAGATATATAACTGCATTTACACACACAATTTTATGTATCTTCAGGCAGCCTGCTGCGCCATGCAAATGTGCTGCCCTATGCCTGGGTCTTGTGAGACTATGCAAAAACACACCCCTCATGTAGATTATTTTTTGAATTGCGCCTCTATGTAGATAAATATTTCTTTTAACATTCTCACAATGTTGATAAGTTGATCACATTAATCATCACATGGCAGGAATCTTATAGTAGTTGTATTGCAAAAAGATAGAGTTATAGTACAATTTTATTAGATCTGAAAGACACTATTTTAAAAGTTCATCTAAAATTACCATGTGGCTTACCCCTGTCAAGAATCTAAATCAGAAGTATGAGATGTGTTTGTCAGCCAGTAAATGAAGACTAATACAGCGCTATGAGTTATGCACGGACATGTCTGTCCTCTACGTTTCAAGTAGACAGGCCCATTTTTAGATTCAAGTGAAAGCTGAAAACTGCACAAGTAGGGCCAGATTTAGATCTTAGGTGCCCCAGGAAAATATTGCTTAGGTGCCCCTGCTGCACATGCATGTATATCGACCTAGTAAATGTGTATATCAGTGGCCGAGCTACTGCTGGCGCAGCAGGTGCAAAGCACAAGGGCACAAATGAGGATTCTATGCTACCTGGACTAAAGGCAGTCTCTTTATTTATTAGGGAAGAGGGGCAGATAATGTATTATTTATTTATTTTTATAGTAATTTATTATTAATATATATACTATATATTACTAGATTACTGGACATTAATGGCTGCTTCACTCTTCGTTTATTTTTCTTAATGTTTAAAAAATGTTAAATAAAATAATTAAGAATAAAGGTAAACTTCATAATGTTGTACACAACTAACTGCAGCTGCCTATTTGCTTATAGCTTTGCTGGCAAAGTGTGTGGACATTTTCTAAATATTGTCACAGTTTGAAAAATACAGGAGGAGCTCCAGACTAAAGATGATGATTTTTTTAAATATGTGCATTTTTCACTGAGAAATAAAATAAAATAAAATTTGTGGTTACATGTATAACAGGCTGCCCACTTGCATTTGTATTACTGCAGCCAATCAGGTTGCAGGGTTGTCCCCCCCCAATCAAGTCAATGGTAAGACTACTTATATTTCCAGGATGAAGGGAACAGACCTTGTAATGGGTTATTTTTTTTACTTACTGCAGAAAAATCTGGTTTCTGCTATCTTGCCTTTCTTTCATTTGAACAACGTCGACCAGCTCTGGGGATTTCTGGTTTTTCAGTGTGGCGGGGGCGCTTTTTCAGTGAATTTCTTAGGGTTAGGGGTTAGCTGTTAGGGGTTAGGTTTAGGAGTTAGGGGTTAGGGTTAGGGTACTAGCAGATTTTAAGCTTTACACTGCCAATAAATTCACTGCTTGAGGCCATTGAACAGGAAAGATCCAAGTTATTTATTTTATTTCTCCTAGCTGTTTAGTATCCTTCTCTCTAAACCATTTTTCTCCCGTAACTCCAAGGTTTCTAATCATGTTAGGCACAAGGCAAAACTTCTGCCACCATGAAAACAAAATTGAATACAATAGTTAGGCTGTAATTATTTTTAGGCAGTAAATATTTATTTTAACTTTATAAAACATTCTGTCTGGTTCTTCATAAGAGCATAAAATAAATATGATATCCAGTGGTCCTTTCAGATGGATATATAATTACATAAAATCTTTAAATAATTTTGAGCAATGGCAATTTCTTTTTAAAAATCAAACAATTTCACCTTAATGAGAAAAACAATGAATGCATCCTAATTATAATTGCATGCGGTGTGGGATGTTTTGCTTGTATGGGTTTAAGCTGTTATTAATGAACAGAAGGCTAATGCAGCAGCATCAGTGAGTACTGAAGAGAAAATTACTTGAGTCTGTGAAGATTTGTAAATGATTCTCCCTGTATATAAAGCACCTTGTTTCTTCTGCTGCATTACTAACAGTAATTGAGTGTGTATAAACAGACGCAACAAGGTGATTTATCATACACTACAACACCTTCTGTAACCATTATATGAAATGTATGAATTCATAGGAATTTCTAATGCAGGCAAGGTACCCGTGAGAGGAATCTTTAGATGACAAGACGATTCTTCTCCCTTATTTTAATGATGTCAGTCAACAAAAAATTGACTGCTTACATTCAGGAATAATAGGATTGCCAATTATACACTAGAATACTGCAAACAGAATGACTTATTAAAACTATTGTATTAAAACGTTCCTTTTGAAGAGCTGTCACATTAAATACAAAACGGATATGCAAGTGACAAGAAACATTTTCATTTACTTAAAGTTCTTAGTAATTGAGGCACTTTTTTTGTGATGAGTGGAACAGGTATACAGACAAATAATGTACAAACTGAATGAGAATTTTTTTTTGGCATGAAGAATTATTTTTTTAAATGGAGTCCTGACCTCCCCCCATCCCTTCCTGTCTCACGGCTGAAGACTTTGCCAACCACTTTACACATAAAATTCAATCTATCCACAATGAACTCTCCTCCCACCATGGCTCACACACTTCACTCTCTCAACTAACTCTACTAACCAACAACACCCAATCTACCCCCCCTTCCATTCCCACAGCCACTCTGGACTACTTTACCCCTGCAACAGAAGATGAAGTCTCCATCCTAATATCATCCTCTCACCTCACTACCTGTCCTTCAGATCCTATTCCATCTCAGCTCATCCCTCCCCTCTCTACTACACTTATCCCAGCTCTCACACATATCTTCAACCTTTCCCTAAACACCGGCACATTTCCATCATCTCTAAAACATGCCATAATTACACCCACTCTCAAGAAACCCTCATCCGATTCTGACATTGCATCTAACTATCGCCCTATCTCTCTACTTCCCCTGGCTTCCAAACTGCTGGAGCGGCTCGTCTATAACCGCCTCACCAGTTTCATCTCCTCTAACTCTCTTCTGGACACTTTCCAATCCGGCTTTCGGCCCCAACACTCCACTGAGACAGCCCTCATAAAAGTCACCAATGACCTGCTCACCACCAAGTCGAAAGGCCACTTTTCTATTTTGCTTCTCCTGGATCTCTCTGCCGCCTTTGACACCGTTGACCATTCAATTCTACTCCACATTCTCTCCTCCCTCGGCATTCGAGACACTGCTCTCTTGTGGTTCTCATCATACCTCCAAGAACGATCATTTAGCGTCTCCTTCTCCGGCACATCTTCTTCTCCTCACCCCCTGTCTATTGGCGTACCCCAAGGATCAGTCCTAGGCCCCCTCCTCTTCTCCATCTACACATCCTCACTCGGCACCCTAATAAACTCTTTTGGGTTCCAGTACCATCTCTATGCAGACGACACCCAAATCTATCTCTCAGCACCAGATCTATCCCCCTCTCTTCTAGCACAGGTCTCCGACTGCCTCTCTAGTATATCCTCTTGGATGTCCACCCACCATCTGAAACTCAACATGTCTAAGACTGAACTCTTAATCTTCCCACCCTCTACTACAGCTTCAATTCCTCACATCTCTCTCTCTGTCAACAACGCCATCATCACTCCCACCTCCCAAGCCCGTTGTCTCGGGGTTCTACTGGACCCTGTCCTCTCTTTCATCCCACACATACAGTCTCTAACCAAATCCTGTCTTTTCCATCTAAAAAACATATCCAGAATACGCCATTACCTTACACAAGACAATACTAAGATTCTAATACACTCTCTTATCATTTCTCGTCTTGACTATTGCAACTCGCTCCTTGTTGGCCTGCCCATCACTCGCCTCTCCCCACTTCAATCCATAATAAATGCCTCCGCCAGACTCATCTTCAGTACACATCGTTCAGTGTCGGCAGCTCCTCTTTGTCAATCACTCCACTGGCTTCCCTTAGCCTCCAGAATAAAGTTTAAAATCTTGACCCTAACTTATAAAGCCCTCAACAACAGCGCACCCCCATACATCTCTGCTCTCATCTCCAAATACTCCCCCACACGCCCTCTTCGTTCTGCTAACGACCTTCTTCTTTCTACCACTCTTGTCACCTCCTCTCACTCCCGCCTCCAGGACTTTTCTCGCGCTGCACCTATTCTCTGGAACTCCTTGCCTCGCTTCACCAGACTATCCTCCTGCCTTAAATCTTTCAAAACATCAATAAAAACGCACCTCTTTAAAGAAGCCTATAACCTTCTTCCCTAACATGCTCAGCACTGCTCAGCACTACTCTCTCCCTACTGTACCAGATCCAAACTTTAACCTTTAGATTGTAAGTCTGCGAGTTTCAATCCTGCGCAGTGCTTTAGGGAAAGCGCTATGGACACTGGATTCCAAGCTCAAAGACAGGGCCATACACTCTTTGCAATGTATGAATCTTTAACCTGTCATTGCCTGTAACTTAACTTATGTATAGCGCTACGGAATATGTTGGCGCGTTACAAATAAACGATAATAATAATAAAATAATAATATAAAAATAATAAATTCAGCCAATCACAGACTATACAGCATAGTTGTAGATCATGTATTACAGTTTATCACTCTGGCAATGTTTCCCAAGTCAATGGGATAATGAAACCAAGTTTGTGGCCCCAAGGACCTCAACATAGAACCACAAAATAGCTTCCCAAATGTAGTCCAGGACATCAAACTTGGCCTATCCCTCATAACCCTTCTTCTGAGTCTACTCAATATCACACAAAGCTTTCCACAAAAATACGGGCTTATTGACAGTTTTCTCTTTGGCCATACAAAATGGAACCCAATGGGTCAATAGACAACTGTAGGGAATGCACACACATGTAGTTTCAAGAGCTATTCAAAAGCTAGGGGATAAGATATTTGGTCCATACGAGACTGGCAACATTTTTAGCAATTATTTATGTAAAATATATGTAAAACAGAAAACATATTGACTAAGAGCACTTAAGTCATACAGACATGCAATCTAGAATAAAACTTTTATTATATAATTTAATGACAAATATTTTTTTTACAAAAGGCAATAGTAGAAGATCTTAAAATTGGGTTCCAAACACACCCTTTAAAAATCCTAAGTGTCTCTATAAAAATGTAATACAAATAGGCAGTGGGAATATACTAATAAAGTGAAATGTAATATATTGTAGTTTACCAGACTATTGTGCTCAGAGGCTCTGGATCAGTTAATAACAACCGTACCCCTATCTTTATTTCTTAATAAATAGCTAAGCCTTCCTGATGAGTGAATATTCTTATCAATTCTAACATTTACCTGGAAAACCCTAGCCATCAAGTTCCCTGCTAGTGTCATCTGAGGATATGTATAAGTTTATGTATAATTGTTTTATAATTTGAATTGTATTTTATTGTGAATTCCTTAACATTGTAATTAGTAAAGTCATATCCGTTTTCCAGTGGGTCTCTTGGAGACATAGGATGTCGGCCCTTTCCTTTCAAAAGTTGGCCATTAACATATACCGTCTAGAAGCTGAATTTAATTCTTGGACATTTTGGCTGATCATTTTTAATGACATAACAATATATGGTATATCCAATCAGTAATAACCAACCACCGTCTCCCCCACTCTGCAACGTGGCCCAAGTAATAGTCAAGACAAAACAACAACAAATGAAAAAGACAAAACTTATGAAAACATAATACATAAACATGACATCCCTGGGCTAGTTCTTGCAAAGGTAAACTTAAAATCTTCCAGGTGACTTCTGGAATACAGAGTTCCTTCCGGCCCTCTGAGATATATTGTTCAAGCAGAACAATCAACATAAAAAACAAACTTACATATCTTACAAATCCTTTTATCTTAAGGAAAGTATCGGTACTGGATATCCCTAAGGTAACTCCCCCGAATATCGAGAGGAAGCTACCCAGGGACAGAACCGCCAAATACTTCAAGATTTGAATGATAATTAAAGGCGGCCTTCACCCGGGAAACTTTAATAATTCCTTTCTAAAATCTGTAAATGTCTTTACAACCATAAAAATACTAATTATTTTCAACAGAAATATACCATCATGGGAAAGTGAAGCAATTTGAGAGAGAACCTAGTGATCAACTTTATAGTACAGAGCATATTTTTTTACAGAAGTTTTTAGTTAGTGAAGACCTTGCTTTTGGATAGAAGTTCACTAACTAAAAACTACTGTAAAACAATATGCTATTTGCTTATATAGAGCCCTATTCAATTGGCCAAATCGCAATTTAATAAGGCTGATAATAAGTACATTTGTTAATAATACCTATTAAATGAGGTTGACAGAGTTTATCTGAATAGACTATGATCAGAATTTTGGTGCTCACAACTTCATATTTAATGTGTTATATTTTATATAACCAGTGTCATTTACACCCACTAATTATACCTTCAGAAAAATACATTTAAAATACATGACAAAATGTTGTGCAATACACATTCAGTCTACTCTTTTGAGTTTAATTCCTTAGCAACCTGTAATTGTGTATCGTATTAAATTAACTTATATTAACACTGAAGAGAATGTGATTTAGTGCTACCTTACAATCTCTCTTATGATTTTCCTATATTCAATTAAACTAAAACTCTCATCTCTAAATGTACCTTTTATATTAAACCATATTATTGTTGTGATATTAATTTATCTTGTTGATTAAATCTAATTCAAAGTGCAACAATAAAATGTAGTGAAATAAACCATTAATCTATGTCTATATATATAACTTTTTATTATTTTTATTTAATTAATTGGTGATCCGTGCTCATACATCATGATGAATAGGCTTATACAAAGCTCAAAAGGGAGTATAGTCTGATGCTCTCTATCCATTGTTCTAGTGAGTGACCAAATTTTAATTTGGTTTTAGTCTTTCTTCTCTAGAATAACCTTTTGTGTTAAATTATTCTATCAGTGTAGATGTAACTAAACTTTGTTTTCTTTACATTGTTCTCCCTCCTTTAAATATTTACTTATTCTTAGTTGTTTCACATAGGGATTATCTGTCTTTCTCTCCATGCTTCCTTTCTATCTGTAATTTGGATTCATATCCACAAAAAATGCTAAAAACAGATAACTTTACTGGTTGTCTTGTGTATATATAAGGCTGGTTGGCTACTTAATTTGTAT
Organism: Discoglossus pictus; assembly: GCA_027410445.1. NCBI lineage: Eukaryota > Metazoa > Chordata > Amphibia > Anura > Alytidae > Discoglossus > Discoglossus pictus. The sequence continues at coordinate 226,479,538 of CM050163.1, forward strand.
TTACAAGGTTGAGATCTGATACTAGCTTTTCGCCTTCTAAGCCCTGTTTAACTATGTGTGTTTTGTTCCTCACAAGAAAAAAATATTTTATGCAGGAATGTCCATTTATATGAGATATTGTTATCTCAGCGTTTTAATGAGGGTATGAAACTCCTTCTATTTTCACTAGGTTTTCCCCTGACAAATCTGGGAAGATTTTTAAATTCCTATATGGAGAGTCAAAGATTTTCTTGTGAAAAGATGCTGATTTAATATATCATCTGTAGCTTTCAACCAATTAAATTTCACAATGACATCTCTTGCAACTTCTCTTTTTAAAGTTTAGGGCAATGGAATTCTATAGAGCTCATCAATTGCCCTTTTTCTCCATGTTCACTAACTTAGTCAAAAATGTTTCAACATATATTAACAGGTCTTTTGTTTGGATGTTCCAAGGAATACCTCTTATCCGAATGTTTTTACGTCTTGCCAAATTATCTATTTTAAATCATTTTGATCTAAACTTTTGCATTTCTTTCTTAATTTACCTAACTCCCTTCCATAACTCTTAATTTTCTTTGACCTTAAGTTAATTTGATCTTAAGTTGATTTACAATTTCCTTTGTTAATTCTGTTTTTATTGAACTTTTCAGATCATCTAATAATGATCGTAATATAGGTATAGCCAGTTTTTCTTCTAATTGAATATTTTCTTTTTGTTCATCTGATAATGGAGAGAAAAGATTTCCAGATTTTATATTGCTACTTACAAGTCTCTTAAATATACAGCTCTACTGTTTGTAATGGTGGGTTTTTGGCTCAAAACCTCTGAAAGATCATTATCTTCCAGAACACTTGGACAATACTTTCAAAAATCTTGTAAATATTAGGCATCTGTGAATTATCTCCTTATATACCTTACAGTTTCTGATTTGGTTGTTTTTAACATCTTTGTAAGTAAGTAACTCATCTCTATTTTGTCCGAATGTACGAGAGTGGGCTCTTTCACAAAATCTCTCCTTAATTTCATGCACCGGGATTTTAAAATCTTTGAGGTTACTGGAATTTCTCCGTAGTCTTAAATATTGTGTGGTGGATATTGCATTAACAGGACTTTTAGGATGATGGCTTTCATAATGTTTTAGACAAAAAAGGGACAGAAAAAGACACCCATAATAGTCATCTTAAATTATCTTTTGTATTAGAAAGAGTCAGATCTAGAGTCAAACTGATTAATTTAAAATATAACTTTTATCCCACACAAAACATAAAAAATACAATAATAAAATATGCTTAAAAAAGTTATAAAATATGTACCGTCGCTATCTTTGGTAGGAATCTGAAAACAATTGAATCTATTAATCTACTATTATATAGTTTATAGGGCAATGGGAGAGTCTCAGATGAAAATAAATAACAAAGACATACAGTGCCTTGCAAACGTATTCACCCCCTTGGCATTTTTCGTGTTTTGTTGCCTCACAACCTGGAATTAATATGGATTTTTGAGGATTTGCATAATTTCATTTACAGAACATGCCCACAACTTTAAAGAATTTTTTTTTTATTGTGAAGCAAACAACAAATAGGACAAAATAGCAGAAAAAGTAAATGGGCATAACTATTCATCCCCCTAAAGTCAATACTTTGTAGAGCCACCTTTTGCGGCAATCACAGCTCCAAGTCGCTTTGTATAAGTCTCTATGAGCTTGCCACATCTTACCTCTGGGATTTTTGCCCATTCCTCCTTGCAAAACTGCTCGCGCTTCTTCAAGTTGGATGGTTTGTGCTTCTGTAAGTCTGAGCACAGATTTTCTATTGGATTGAGGTCTGGGCTTTGACTAGGCCATTCCAACACATTTACATGTTTCCCCTTAAACCACTCAAGTGTTGCTTTAGCAGTGTGTTTGGGGTCATTGTCCTGCTGGAAGGTGAACCTCCATCCTAGTCTCAAATCACGCACAGAGTGGTACAGGTTTTGCTCAAGAATATCCCTGTATTTAGCAACATCCACCTTACCCTCAACTCTCACCAGTTTCCCTCCCTCAAATTGCCCTATAAACTATATAACAAGAGATAAATAGATTCAATTTTTATCAGATTCCTACCAAAGATAGCGACAGCACATATTTTATAATGTTTTTAAGTATATTTTATTATTGTATTTTTTATGTTTTGTGTGGAATAAAAGTTGTATTTTAAATTAATCAGTTTGACTCTAGATCTAATTTACACTCCTCATCTGTTTTTGATAGACTATCTCTATACTTTAAGTAGTTTTCTCACATTTTCTTTTTTTGGCTTTCATAATGTAGCAGACTATTACTTGCTGTTGATTTCCAAAACACTTTCATCTAGAGATCACCCTTTTCATTTTTAGTGACTTTCAGGTCCAAACATATGATCCTTTCATTATGTTATTCACAGGTAAATGTTAATCTAATCTTATTTTGATTTAAATGTTTGAAAAAAAATGTGATTCAAACCCATGCCACAATATCAGCACATCATCGATAAATCTCATCCATAGATCTATTTTTTCTGTATTTATTAAATTTGATTCCAAAAATAGCACTTTTATCTCCCACCAACCTAAAAATAAATTTACTTATGTTAAGGCACATGGTGCACCCATTTCAATTCCTCTTTGTTGCAAGAATATCTGATAATGAAAAAGGGAAATAATTTTGTGTAAGGACAAATGAAAAAAGATCTATAACAAATGTATTATGATCCTGATCCAATATATAAGGGAAGTGGGTTCCTTCCTGTTATAGTCACGCCACCGCTGCACGACTCAACAAGCAGGAGGGAGCGCAGCCGTGTGAGTCCTGGGGGTAATACACATCATTCCTGGGGGTGGCACACATCAGTCCTAGGGGTAACACACATCAGCGATGAAAGCAGGAAGATTAATATGGAAAGTGAGTGGATGTGACATGAGCTGGAGAGAGGGATGGAGGTAACACAAGCTGTGCTGCAAGGCAGCGATGCGCAGGGTCCCAGCTGGAAACGTTTCTACCTGCAGACAAGGAGGTGACAGCTGAAGTAGGGATGGGGACATGGCAGGACCAAGTGATCATTAGGATACATGATCATTAGGATGGCCGGTACTTTCCTGTTATAGGCCATGCCACACACAGCTGCGCTGTCTCCTTCTTGTTTGAGTCGCACCCCGGTGGCGTGACTATAACAGGAAAGAACCAGGCCTTAACAAAACTCATTAGTATTTGGTCTACATATTGATTACAATTTTGTGTCAATTTATCAATACCTTGCAGATACTCAGGTAAAACGTTAAGCAAAGTCCACTTTATTTCAGCTATGCAGAAAAAAAATTGCCTGATACATTGTATTCTAATAAATGTTTCTGGGAGGATGGGTCTAATTCTTCAGTCTATCAAAAGATAAACCCTAACAAAAGATCAGAGATAAAACCACTTAGAATATGTATAAACCATGGAAAACAAATCAGTGTTATTTAAAGGACAACTGTACTTTAATAAAAAGGTACTTTGTGAACTATGTAACAAATTGACAATATTAGCCATAAACATAAAAACATTTTTTTTGGAAAAACTGAATCTTCTGAGGAATTCATTTTGTATCTCTTGCATCACTGCCTGAGAGCTTACTCACAGGGGTGTGTTTTTCTTATCTATCAGTGGGGGAGGAAGCTAATTGAATCAGACTTAAATTTACACCACACATCTTCCCCATCAAATCTTCCCTGGCCCAGAACAAGGAAGTTTGCATCAATAGTTGCAACCAAAGGCCTCTAGAAATATACACGCCCCTCTCACACACAGCTTCCAATGTATCACAGTTGCTTCCAGCATACGGCAAAGGCTTCAAAATATATTTATTTGATTACAATTTTATCTTCAACGTAATTATCCTCTTAGCCAGACTCAAAGTTTTCAGACATATAAATATATATATATTCATTGTACAGTGGGTCTTTAATCTTAGCTTCATTTTTAAAAGATTCAATTATTTAAGCGGTTTACTAAAGAAACCCCTCCTAAATGGGTGGAAATTGAAAGCCATATTCTTAAGGAACATCATTTTTTAGTTAGCCAGGTGCTTTGGCTAAGCTTACATTAAAGTATTAACCTAAAGTACAGTGCTGTTTACTCCATTCTCCCTTACCTTCCCCCCCTTTCCCATCTTCCCTTCCACCCTTCTCCTCATCTCTCCTTCCCTCCATCTCCTTTTTCTCTTACTGTATGTTGCTGACAGGTGATCAGAGTCTTCCCCTGCCAGCGCGTCATTAGGCTGGGGCAGGATATCCTGTGTCACCTGTCAACAACATACAGTAAGAGAAAGGGGAGATGAGAAGAAGAGGAGATATGAGGAAGGGGGAGGTGAGGAGAAGGGGAGATGGTGTAGGGGGGATCGGTAGAAGGGAGGGAGAATGGGAGATGGCGAAGGGGAGAGAGTTTTGTGGGAGATGAGTAGAGGGGGGGAATAGGAGATGGGGAAAGGGAGTTGAGGAGAATGGGGAAAGGGGAAATGGTGTGCCAAGGGGCCCTGGAGAGCTTAAATGCATTTTGTGTATTTTTTATACATATTATATATATATATATATACATCTGGAGGGGGGCCCGGGGTACACACACATTTTTTTGTTTTGCACCAGGCCCTCCATTCACTAGCTCCGCCACTGCTAAAATAGCTCATTTTCAGATTTAAACTTATGCCATTTTAGAAACTTTGTGGGGAGTTCGGGTTCCTCAAAACCCAGATTAGGCTTCCCTCTTCCGAGTCTCTCAAAAAAAAAGCTTAATTTCTGTTAAACTAGCTATTTTTAGCCTCCAGAAACTGGAAGACAACTACCCCTGAATTCTCCAGAATTCTTGGGGAAAATTAAATATATTTATTCGATGAGCATGAGATCAGCAGAGCTTGATGTAAATTGTAAAAAATGGGCTTCCTGTTGGGTTGGTTGGACCTTGCGAATTGGCTGGCAGTTAAGAGTCGCAAAAACATTCAACATTGATCTTAGATGGTGAAAAATAGTCTTGAGGCCTCAGGGCTATTGGATATTATTAACACTGGACAGATACTTGAATGGGACAGATAGTAATATAAGTGAGGTCTCACTGAGTAAGCTCCTTAGGATAACATAGGGACTGGAGAGGACTTCCTTACTATTGAAAAGCCCTTCACATTTCTCTTCCATTTTCTTCTTAGGGAATTCATGATATTTACGTTTTTAACTTTGAATATAAATGCAGCAAAGTAGTGGAAAAGATTAGAATCTATTTGATGTAATGTTTTTAATATGGGAAAAATGATTTGTTTTTAAACATTTCTAACTTACATTATTATGTCTCCTTATGGATCAATTGGCATTTTCCTGTATCTTTCAACCTTTTTATTTTTGCTGATGCAGTCTTGTAGAACCAGAAGCCACGCAGTGAATCAGTAGGGAAGGAAGCTTGTAAGAAAAAACATTTTTTCTAAGCTTATTAGGTTTCTGGAATAGTACCCTGTGGTCCTCTGAAAGAAAAGCGTGTGGAGTCTTTATCTGTATTAAATCTGAATACATTTTTAAAGAAATGTAGTGTTAAAAGGTTGTTATTCTATAGGCGTATGTTAATCCCCTGTAGAATATAACAAAAGAAAACAAAGTGTGTCCTAAGATCATAAAAACAAGCAGCGGGATACTTTTGCTACTTGACATCACAGTATAATTAGGCATTGAGGACCAGAAATGTAGAGAAAATGTAACTTTCTAATCTGCTTTTAACTATATGATACATAAGAGTTTGTTAATCATTTGTAATCCTACCTGCTCTCTCTGTGTAAATGGAAATGTAAGATTGAATTATAGTGAATCTTAACTTCTTTATTTCTTTTGTACATAGCTAAGTGAACACTGATGCTTAAGATGACAAAATAAAAATGTTTTATAGAAATGTTTTAAGTAGGGTAATTAAGTTTACTCTCTTCAGTGTAATTTTCATACAAATTTACACTTCACCTACTCCTAAAAAGCTCAGAGTAAGTTTTTCTTCTTTGAGTCTTCCCCCTCTCCTCCCTTTCTTTCTCATGAGCTGCATCATTTTTCTCAGCTGTGACTTAAAGCATTGCCTACAAGACAGAGATTTACAGTACCAGAATCATGCTGCTGACAAACAACATGCCACTGACGTTTTGCTAACAGCATGACACTCCTAGTGTGAAGCACCTCCCTGTGGGTGTGGCCCTGTATCACAACTGTGAAACATACATGAGAGAGGACAGTAAGAGAAGAGGTAAGTGAAGTGTAAATTTAATATGACGTTTCCATTGAGAAGGATAAAATGAGTTAAAGCCAAAAGTTTCCTGGACAATGAATGTATCTGATAGAGGAGAATCAGTAGTGTATGAAAACATTTTTGCCTGAAAAAATATAAAAATCAACATTGCTATACTTCCCTCAAAGTTTGCTAAATCTCGAGTTTGCTAGCAGTTGATTTTCAGAGTTAACGCCCCTAGAAATTCTGGCTGAAATTAGCATAACATTTGGCTAATCACAGGCAGCTAATACATTGTATCAAGCTGTGATGGCAGTTTGTGCAGGAAGGCATCATGGGATGTGTAGTCCCCTGCATAAGGAAGCAAAAAGGAGCCCAGACATTGCTGTGTAGATCTCTACATTGTGCTGCTGTTGGGTTGAAGGTTAGTAAGGGTTACAACTCAGGCCCAAATGCAGTGTTTCTATTGGGAGGGTACACTGTGTCTATGTAAGCAGCTCTGGGGGTGGAAAACATATAAATCTTTATGTGTACAGAATCACTCAATATAATTTATGTTTCTGATATAGGCAGCATGTGTTAGATTAGAAAAATGTAAAAACGCACGTGTATATATATATATATATATATATATATATATATATACAGTAAATAAATAGTATAAAAAAATCACATTTAAATGTCTAAAACAAGTTTAAAAAAAAACCTGTTCTAGATCAGAGTTCCAAGATAAACTGGTATTACACTGCATTCTGGGAAGCTGAGCTGGGACCTGCAAATGTAGTGGGAATTTTCCGAGACCTACAGCTCCTAAAATTTGTATTTCTGGCTCATTAAAGAGCCATTGTATGCACTTTTCATGTTAAACCTATTTTTTAGTTCACTTATAATTTACATTTAACATTCAAAATATATGCGTGAACAGCAGAAAATCAAATCTTTAGCCTGAAGATATAATGTGAACGCAGTTTACTTTATTGTCCTGAGCACTACTGAAAGTAAGTGGAAGATCTCAACTGTAATAATATTGATTATGCTGTTTTGGTAAAGCTTGATATGTTACCATAGTTGACATTTTCAACTTACTTTCAATAGTGCTCAGAACAATGACGCAGGTGGGAAGGGGTACAGCAACAGCGATTAATGAGATAAACTGTGTTTTTAAATTATATTTTATGGCTAAAGATTTGATTTGTTGCATGTATTTTCAATGTTAATTAGTGGTGAACTTAAAAACATAGATTTAATATAAAAAGTGCATACACTGGCCCTTTAATATTTTTCCAAGGTATCCAGGACACTGGAAGGGTTTGCTTCCACAACACTAGAACAGCCTGTCTGACTGTGTTTTTCTTTTTCTAAGTAGGGAAATAGTAACGTATTGGTCCAAATATAAGCCGCACCTTTTTTCCGATTTTTGAGTTTGCGAGTTACGGGTGAGGCTTATATTCGCGACCGTAAAAAAATGACTGCCGATTTGCGAGCTTGCGAGTTACGTGTGCGGCTTATATTTGCGAACATAAAATTACTGCAGATTTGCGAGCTTGCGAGTTACGTGTGCGGCTTATATTCGCGAACATAAAATTACTGCAGATTTGCGTGCTTGAGACTGCATTGTAGCAATTGAATAACGATTTGCAAACGCAAAATTACTGCCGATTTGCGCGATTGCGAGTTAAGGGTGCCGATTTGCGTTCTTGAGACTGCGATATTGTAGCAATTGAATAGCGATTAACGGTTTTAGTGATTCTAACATCCTGTAAGGCATGTAACCTGCAAAATAAGTTACAGTACTAATTAGAAAGCCTGTTTCTTGCAATGGCTGATCACTTGGAGAGAGTCTTTTTCTCTCCAATTTTAAGGGTGCGGCTTATATTTGAGTACTATCTTTTTTTTAAATTTTCCCCTTGAATTTTACGAGTGCAGCTTATATGTGGGTGCGGCTTATATTCAGACCAATACGGTAATTTCAGACTCAGTAATACACATTGCAGCGCCTCTGATGTTTAGTGAATCTATCCCATTGTGTTTGCATATTATCATAATGTAGTTGTAAGATTTTGCTTGAAGTGTTTTACAAATAAAAATACAATTCTTCTATATTTGTTGCAATTTTCCAATTATCTGAGACTTGTGAGGAGCCATTCACACAGCCCCTAACGTCATCAGGGGTATGAAAGGCAAATAGAGAAAGCTTCTTGAAATTGCTGATTTGCTGCTGAATTTAAAGCGTTACGGTCATGTTATTAAGCGGTGCAACTAGGCCAACTAGGCAGCCACCTAGGAGCGCTTCCCTGTGAGGGGCGCCACATTTATTTATTTTTAAATGGTTCCTGGCTTAAAAAAACCAAAATACTGCTGGTAATAGACTGGCTACTAGAAGGTAACCACCTAGAACAAAAGAGTTACAAGAGAAAAAAGTACTTACACGCACAGAAAAGGCAAAAATGGATCCATGCATACGTAACGTACTCACTCACAGGGGCTCCTCCACTTCACTGCCTAGGGGCTCCAAAAAGGTAGGTCAGGCAATGTATATATATCTAATGAGACTGAAGCAATCATTTCACTAGAACCTACTGTTAATAGTGGAAATATGCAATTATTACCAATACACTTTTGTTAGTCATTTAGGTAGATAGCTTAGTAATAGTGTATATGCCTGTAATGCTACAGGCCCCCATTGTTGTCTCTCTTTTTTTTTTTTTTTGTTGAATTCACAATCAGCGCCAACATATTCCATAGCGCTATACATAAGTTAAGTTACAGGCAATGACAAGTTCAAGATTCACACATTGCAAAGAATGGAGGGCCCTGTCTTTGAGCTTGGAATCCGGTGTCCATAGCGCTTTCCCTAAAGCACCTTGCAGGATTGAAACTCGCTGACTTACAATATAAAATCATTTTTGCATGAAAAAAATCTCAAAATAAACATTAATAAACTTACCCTGACGTTTGCAAATTTCTTCAGTTTATTTCGCAGTTGATTTTGACAAACAATGCCCCTGAAAAATCCTAGCTAAATTAGCATAAAATTCAAAACTAATTGTGGCCAATCACAGACAGCTATAACATTGTTGCAATTTCTGAGAAGTCAGTTTCTGCAAAGCATACCACCACATGGATGCAAGGAGAAGCTCAGACATTGATGCCATCGCAAAGTATTCGCAAAGTATTCAAGGCCGTAACTCGTACCCTTTTTGGAGCCTGCAAAAAGACACCAATTGAATAGCAAATTAACTTGCAACCTCACTTACGGGCTCCAGTAACATGTGAAGGCTCAATTGAAGGGGAGGGAAGGGGGCGGAGAGACACAAGGAAGGGTGGGAGAGACATAAGGGAGGGAGAGAAAAATAAAAAATTATACCGTAATTTTTGACAGGCAATTTACTAGTCACTAACATAGTTGTTGTACTGCGAGTTTGTGTGTAACGCTCACAAAATTGCACCCTCGAAAATTGCAACACTTGCAGGGTGATTAAAACCACAAAAGTACATGGAAGAAAGACAAAATCGTACATCATGCTTAGTTACAAGACCTGAGGCTGTAAATCTACAGGCTTCAAAATTGCGTGTGAGAGAGAAGGAAAGAGAGAGAGGAAGGGAGAGAGTGAAGGAGGGAGAGAGAGAGAGAAGGAGGGAGAGAGAGAGAAGGAGGGAGAGAGAGAGAAGGAGGGGGAGAGAGAGAAGGAGGGGGAGAGAGAGAAGGAGGGGGGAGAGACAGAGAAGGAGGGGGAGAGAGAGAGAGAAGGAGGGGAGAGAGAGTGAAGGAGGGAGAGAGAGAAGGAGGAAGAGAGAGAAGGAGGGAGAGAGAGAGACAGAACACACAATATTATACCATTATTTTTGATGGGAAATTGACTTTTATTCATATAATTAAGGCAAAACTTGTTTTCATTTTTATCATTTGTATAGTAAGCTTTTATCTGCTTGTGCACAGCAGTTTTGATGAGGTCCTTGTTCCTTAAATTATGTTTGCCTGACAGATGTTTTAATTGTCAGATATTACATTTTGTATCATAAACTTGTTATAAATAGATTGTTATATTTTCTACAGGGGCTCAGGAAGATGTTCTTGCAGTGGGATAAAATAAAACACTATGAGTATACTTTAATTAGATAAATCATAGGCAGTTTAGATAAGTCTTTTGTCACCATATTATATAGGGTACTAAAAACAAAATTGGTGAACAGTTGTCTTGCATGGCAGCTTCATTGCTCTAAAACCAAAAAGCCTGTAGGGATGGATGATAAGAATGTGCTTCATCAATCTGAACTTGAAGATGGCTGAAAGCAACAAGGAATCCCTGTAATAAGATGTCATATTGTTATATAGTATAAGGACATCTTTTCTAGTTAGGGCCTATTGTGCCTTCCTCTGGGATCACCGCTATCTCTTTACTTTGAGCATTTATGCCTCATTAAGCTGCCAAACCCCTAATGCGTCACCTGAACACAAGATGCTCTTATATGAAAGAGTTCATTTATAAACATTTAAATAAATGTGTGAAAATGTTAGCCTTTTGTTGCTGTAAGATCTATGTATAAAAGGTGATATGAGCTACTGAAGAATACAGAACAATGAATGTAATTCCCACAGCTTAGAACCCAGATGCCATTTGATTGGCTCTTAAACAGGCTCTTGAACTGTTGATGACCCAAATCCCTTTCAATATCATACATCCCTAGATGTGCTACATTAATATTATACATTGCATGGCTATTTTTTCATCCTAAATGCATAACTTTACATTTATTTTATTCATATTAAATCTCATCTGCCATTTAGTCACGCATTTCTCTAATTTATGCAAATCCCTTTGGGGGGAAAGTACATGCTTTTCTGATTTAATTACCTTGCACAACTTTGTGGCATCAGCTAAAATGGAGTCATTAATAAATATGTTAAAAAGGAGAGGATTTAATAATGAATCCTGGGTACCCCACTTACCACATTATTCCATCTGGTTATATTCCATTTACAACATCCCTTTGCTTCCTATCTTTTAGCCAGCTCTCAATCCATGAGCAGATATTTACTGCAATTCCTGCATCCCTTAGCTTGCACAATAGTCTTCCATGTTGCACTGTATCAAAAGCCTTTGCAAAAACTAAAAAGAGAACATCAACTGAGTTGCCTTGATCCAAGTTCCTACTAACCTCCTCATAGAAACTAGTTTGATTTGTCTGACATGACCTATGCTTTGTAAATCCATGTTGACTCCTACTTATAATCCTGTTCAAATAGACATATTATTGTATATTATACCTTATTAACCCTTCTAAAAGCTTCCCCACTAATGAAGTGAGGTCTATAATTTCCGAGATTTGCTCTTGCTCCCCTCTTAAATCTAGGTAACATATCTGAAAAATTAGATATAATGGTTTTGCTATTACCGAGCCCAGTTCCCTCAGTACCCTTGGATGTATTCCATCAGGAACCGGGGCTTTATAACATTTATTTTTTCCAACCTCTTTTGGATTTCTTCCTGCGCTAACTAGTTATTTGGCGAAGGTAGTGTAGCCCCATATTGTTGCAGTGTCCCAACCACTGGTACCTCCCTTGTGTATACCAAAGAAAAGAACCTATTTAGCTCATCTGCCTTTTCCTGGTCACTAATTATCAGACGGCCTGTATCACATTGTAATGCTCCTATAGCTTCCTTCTTGGCCTTCTTCCTATTAATATATTTAACAAATACTTTAGTGTTAGTCTAACTTTCCTTTGCAACTAATTTGTCATTTTCTTTTTTAGCTAATCTAATAGCCCATTTGCAAGCCTTGTTGATTTTCTTGTATTCCTGTAAAGCAGTCTCTGTCCCCTCTTGTTTGTATAATTTAAATGCCTGTTTTTTACTCTGTATCTTGATATTTAACTCATTGTTAAGCCAAATTGGATGTGATTTACTACTTTTATATGGTGATAAGTATGTATATTTAGTAAGGATTTGAACGTTGTCCATTTATGTTCAGTATTTTTACCTATCAGTTCTCTGTCCCAATCTATACTTTGTATTCCTGCCCTTAGACCATTAAAATCTGCCCTTTTAAAATTAAGAGTTTTTGTTGGCCCCTTAACATTTTGTTTTTTTTAATTCAATCTCAAATGAGACTGTGTTGTGATCTCTGTTTCCCAATGGTTGCCCTATATCCAACATTTGATACTGTATCAATATTATTTGTGATGAGTAAATCTAAGATAGCTTCAGTTCTAGTAGGCTCTTGAATAACCTGGGCCAGATAGTGATCCCTGAGTGTACTCAAGAACCTGCTCCCCTTAGCTGAACTGCGGGTCTCATTAATCCAGTTTATTTCAGGGTAGTTAAAAACTCCCATTAATAAAACTTGCCCATGCTTAGCTGCATTTGCAATCTGTAACAATAATTGTATTTCTAGGTTGCTTCATATTTAATAAAGTATAATCATTAATCATCTTATATGTAATAAGTATACAATTACTGATTAAGATTCACATTCTTACTTTTCTATTATGATATGAGTCCATACCACAACTAGTTATACTTGTTTCCTGCAGATGTTGAATGGTTTTCTTATTATTAAAGGGATAAGTGAGCTGGATTATTAATGCATCTGATAGAGGAGAATTAGTACTTTCTGAAAAAAAAAATATTGCATGAAAACATCCCAAAATAAACATTAGCTTACCTTGAAATTATCAACATTTACCATGTTTTACACCACTAGAAAGTCCCACCTGAATTAGCAGAACATTCAATTTCAGAATCAGGCTAATACATTTTATCATTCTTAACCTCAGTGGCTTCTGGCATGGGCTCAGTACAAGAACTGCAACAGTTACTTCCTGTGGCCTGTACCAGAAAGGTCAAAATATGTATCTTGCCGTATTTCCTGTGTGTACTCTGCTTATGTAAGCGTCCTGGTATGAACAGCTGGATTTGACTTTTGTGTAAAAAACTTTGTAAGTAAACTGAACTTTTCTATATACACGTTTTCATACACCACTAATTCTCCTCTATCAGATGCATTCATAATCCAGCTCACTTACATACCCCTTTAAGATTGCCTTATATCTGAAAAATATTTGTGACAATGATAATTTTTTATACATATATTACTTATATATTTTTTGTGCCAGTTATGTGCTGGAATTACATCACTTATTTTTCCTTTTAATGTTATATATTTAAGATTAAAATACTGTATAATATAATTCACATGATATTCATGCCTCAGTTATTATCTCTATATGCCAACTCTTTTGTTTTTATGACAATATATGAGCTTTTCTTAATTGATCATTTTGTATGGTTTTAAGGGTTAATTGCTGTGTTTATTATTTCTCCACTTCTGGCTTACAATGGGTATAAATGGGACCGCCTATACTCATCTTACTGGTCTCCATTGAAGAATGAAACATGAAAAGATTGTCAGGATAGCAGCCATCGGCACACATCTATGACACTAGAATCATAGCGTTCAGATTGTGGAGCTTTCCCATAGCCATAATAGCATCCCATTCAGTTTCTACAGATTTAAGCAGCATTTTTATTCCGTTTCCATGTTAAAGCGTGACAGTAGCTAGAAATTGGGCAATCTCATTCCTGCCCAGGATACTGTTCTATGGCCAGTATCACATTACGGCAGGTGGAGAATCACTTTCTGTATATATGCAACTGTAAATCACTGGGGAATTATATTTATACTAGTCAATTGCCCATCATAAATGACGGGATAATATTTAATGTGTATCTTTCCCCCTCTCTCTTCCCTGTGTTTCCCCCTCCCTCCCATGTGTCTCCCCCTGTGTTTCTTTCTCCCCCTCCCCTGAGTCTATTTCCCTCCTCCCGCCCGTGTATTTTTCTCCTTTCCTCTCCCTCCCCTATGCCTCTTTCCACCTCTCCCTCCACTGTGTCTCTTCCCCCCTCCTTCATCCTTTCCCTGTATCGCTTTCCCCTCTCTGCATTTTGTCTCTTTCCCCTACTCCCTCCATCCCCTGGGACTCTTTTCCCACCAACACAGCATGCAATGCTCGCCTCCCCTCCTTCCCTCCCTTATCTCTATTTGCCATGTCTCTCTACGCCCCAGGTTTCTTTCCCACCCTCTCCCCTGTCTCTCCCGTCTCCCCAATGTCTCTCGTCCACCCTCTCCCCTGTCTCTCCCCTGTCTCTCTCTCCCCTGAATCTCACCCACCCTCTCCACTGTCTCTCCCCTTTCTCTCCCCCCTATCCCCGTCTCTAAGAAGCTAAAAAATTCTCACAAGATCTCAGGCAAAAAAGCTGGTCATCTTAGTGAGCATTTATACCAACCAAGAAGGCACTCAAATTGGAGAACTTAATGTTTTACTTTTGCATTCTTAAGAGTTGTCATCTTTTCCACAAATATATTGACCACTGCTATCCATGCTATTTACTCATAAATGTTTGTGTGCATTGTTTTTTTTTTGTATGACTACATTTGTAAAGGTTATATATTTATTATTACTGACTAGCGACTTGCCCGTCAAAAAAGGGGGCAATAACATTTTAAGCCATGGCAATGCTGTTTGACACACAATGTAAAGCTTTTTCTACTGTGAGGACCTTCAGCGTTGATTGCGAGGCTTGAGCTGAGTGCCTTCAGCGCTCATCGCATGCCTTGCAATGAGCTCCTTCGTTGCTCATTGCGAGCCTCTCCTCTTGTGTCCTTTTGGTCCTCTGAGAGAGATATGTATTTTATGTATATGTAGTTAAGTAATAATGAATGATTTATTAAATAATGGCGCTCATCACGTGGCTCGCAATGAGCGCCTCCAGCGCTCATAGCGAACCGCTCCTCTCGTGTAGTTTTGGTCCTATGAGCGCCTTCGGCTCTTATGACACTGACAGATATATATGTCTATTTTGTTCTATAATTATTAATTACTTATTTACTTAATAAATGAATATACTTTACCTATTTTTTATTGATATATCCAGCAATGAATAGCCTGAAGAGCTAAGTATCTCTTTTTATTTTGCTGCAGCATACAATGTACAGTTGGCCTGTTGTTGCTCTGAGGAGAAAGTGTCATCAATGTCCCAACTGTGCATTAGAAATATTCTGCGTGCGCGAGGGCAAACCGTTGATTTAGTTGTGTAAAGTGCCATTTTAGATTCGTAATGTGTTACTGTTGTAAATTGGCGTTGTTTGTGTATGTGGTACGCGGATCGCAAGCATTTTCCGTGCTTCCTATGTGTGCATTTTTGTACCTCGTATGTCCCTTGCAAAAGTCGTACATGCCGATCTGTGTTTTAGGCATTTCGTGGTCGTGTAGCCTCGTTTAAAAAATTTTTCGGCCACCACTTTTTTTCTCGCTTAAGAGATTTTCAAGTGGAGAAACTGCTTAAAATCAACTTTAATTCACGTGCAGCCTCACCCCCAGACGTCCTAGCTGTCCCCCCTTGCTGTGTGCAATGTTTTTGTAATATTTGTTTGTTAATTTTCATTGATTTTTGAGTTTTTTGATGTACTCGTTTCGACCGTTAAGTTCGTATTTTTGTGACCTCGTATTTATTTTGTGCAAGTCTGTATTTCGTCTTTACGCGTTCGGGTCGCAATTTATTTTTTCTAAGTCCCGCTGCATTGTTTTTTTTTTTCAAAGTCGCGTTTTTCTGGGGGGGTTTTGTACCGGGAGTGAGGCGGCGTTGGAGCCTCCAACCCCACCAATACGGCCCCTCGCTTCTGTATTGACCCCCATGAGTGACAGGTTTAATTAAGGACTTATGGGGGGCTGTATTGACCCTCATGAGTGACAGGGTTAATTAAGGGTTTATGGGGGTCTGTATTGACCCCCATGAGTGCCAGGGTTATTTATGGGCTTATGGGGGTCTTGATTAACCCCCATGAGTTACAGGGTTAATTATGGGTTTATGGGGTCTGTATTGACCCCCATGAGTGACATGGTTTTTTAGGGGTTGATTGGGCTCTGTATAGAGCCCCATGCGTGATAGGGTATTTTGTATTGCGGGTCCTTTCAGGACCTTTACGGTCCTTTAAGGACCCGTAAGGCGGGAATTTAGAATTTTCATTGCTACTGCGATGGTTAATGTGGGGTTAATGCGGGTCTCCTAGCTTATCTCGAATGCAGTGGGGTTAATGCGGATTTCCGAGCTTATCTCGGATCCCTTCTTGGGTAAGTTGTAGGTGGCTGGACGGTCCGGGGTCGTGGAGACTCGTTTTCGGTTTTTTTCCGCTGCCCTTTTTTCGGTCGCTTAGGGGATTTTTGTGTGTGTAAACTCAGGAATTTGGACTTAAATTGAGGTGTAACTTCCCTTGCAGAGGTCCTGGGTGCTCCCCCTCCCGCCTTGCTGTGGGTAAGCTTTTTATGTATTTTGTGTAGGTATTTATTGTGTTTTGACTGTTTTTAGGGGCGCACGGTTTGGCCGTTATGGTCGTATTTTTGCTCGGTTGCCAGGAATGAGCGCCTCCGGTGCTCATTGCCTAAGTGCTACAGGTTTAATGGCTCGCCTCGCTACGCAAGGCTCAACGGCGATGAGAGCCTTTGGTGTTCATCGCTAAGTCGTACGCACCACGCAAACAGCGTGACAACAACTCGCAGTTAGACTATTATAATATGAAATGACCTGTCCCCCCCGGGGCAGAATTATTCTGGCTCCTATACCCTTGGTACCAAACTCCCATAAAGAGTAATGTAAATTGGTTTTAGCGAATGTTACAAATACCAATGTAGCATGACGAGTACCAAGGAGGTAGTCTAGTACAAAGGTACCACTGTATGTGTTTATTGGAAACTCAGTATCCAATATTTTTTTTTTCATTTTATTGGGCTTCAAAATAGGCTTATTTGTCATTTTGTAGACCTCAGTTAATTATTGGGCAATATTGTATCTAAACTTAAGAGCACATTAGCGAACTGATAGGGAGATACAAGTCCATTAGCAAAATTACATTTACCGTAATATACATGCATTAGTGAACTGTAGTCCAAGTTCCTGAGCTATGAGCTATATTCAATTGCACTTTATTTACACATATGACTAATTTGACACAAATTACTCAAGGAGTTAATGATAGAGCATGTGCTTTAATGTTTACAAATCTTCCTTTAAATGTACTATCTGTTTGGCAGAAAGAGATAAGGGAATGATTCATAGATTGTTTGTTTTTTTGGCACATATGGAGAGAATTCTCCTTAGTACATTCGAATAATACTGCAGAGGGAACAATAACTCTTTTTGACTAGGAACTTGCCCATCAAAAATGACGGGATTAAAATTGTAAGCCTGGCTATGCTGTTTGCTACACAATGCGTGTTAGTGTGTTTGGTTGTGTTAGTGCCTTGGTTTAAGTGTTACTGGGTTGGTTTAAATGTTTCTACCTTGTGTTAAATGTTAGTTGCTTGGATGAAGTGTTATTGTCTTTGTTTAAGTGTTACTGCTTAGGGCTCAATTCTCCCTCCTTCAGAATAGTTTTACGTGCCTCAGGCTTGTTTTCCGTCCTTCGGCCTCGTTTTCGTTGTGTTGCGTTTTTTGGGTAGCCATTTTTTTCCTTACGCGATTTTTGTTTGTTAAAAAACAACAAATATGGCTCAAATTAACTTGCAACCACACTCACAGGATTCCTGGCTCTGCTCCTGTGCTTTATGTGAGTGTGTAAGGGAATTTGAGGCATATTTGTTTTCTATTATATTTTTTTGAGGAGTTTTCAGTTCCGTGATTTGGCCATTAAAGTCTGATTTTTGCGAGGTCCACAGTGTATGTGCAGTTTTTGGTCCCAAGTCCTACCGGCCATAAGTCCTGCGTGCTTCAACTGCTCACCTCATGAGGCTCTCAGTGCAATGAGAGCCTTTGGTGCTCATTAAAGCCTAAGTCCTGCGTGCTTCAACTGCTTGCCTCGCAGTCCCGCATTTGAAACATATCATATATATACATAAACAAGCATAAACTTATGATTTGAGATATAGAAAGGAGGAGCTGCAAATGGGGTGTTGGGTGAACACAAATCTGAATGGCCTAGGACAGTACAAAACCTTAATACGCTCGTGTCTATCCACAAAGATGAAATCTCAGACAAGTATATATTTTTCACAGATA
The DNA here is from genome assembly GCA_027410445.1 of Discoglossus pictus. Taxonomy (NCBI): domain Eukaryota; kingdom Metazoa; phylum Chordata; class Amphibia; order Anura; family Alytidae; genus Discoglossus; species Discoglossus pictus. Next base: position 226,497,815 of record CM050163.1, read on the forward strand.
CATTCTTGCCGCATATAGAATTTTGCTTCTATACAGTAAACTTTTCTTAGATTTTATACTCTGTCACCGATGTTATCCAGAGTTTTAGAGTTCTTGCTCAATGAGAAGGCAGCCACAGGGCCCATTAGCAGTCCCAAGCAGTCTACTTTTTCACTGAAAGACCAATGTGCAGTAGTATATTTCAAGTAATAATAAAATATACTGTTATAGTCTCAACTAAAAAAGTTGACAGCTTCTTTTTCTTTGCCTCCACACCACAAAAGTTTATGGTTCCCTTAGGTGCTGATCTCGTGACAGGATATCAATATAGTACATTATTTGGTAATATACTTGTAGGTGCTTGGTAAATCATAACTATTCAGTGAAGTTGATTGAAACAATGACTCCCAGGGCTTTATCTTGTACAGTAACTTTTATAACTGTTTCCCTGCTCCACATTAGTGCAGAGCAGATACTGAAAATATACTATAATTTAAAACTATATGTACTACATACTTTATCATCAGAATGTTATTAAAAACACATTTTATTAATGTAAATTTTTTATTTTATTTTTTTAATGGCAACCTGTCAGTCAGCCTTTCTTATGCACCTCCCAAACAAATGCTTTTAAGAGTGCAATGATAGCTCATTATTGCTTATTACTCCCTATGGTACCATTTAAAAATAATGCTTATATGCTTGTTTGTTGGGCAGAGAATATTAAAAACAGTATGTACTTTTTCTTACGTTTGAATGTGCCAGTTTTCCTCTATATCCATATTAGGGTATGTGGCCAGCTCTGCCTGAAGGCTGGACTAAAAAAAACATATCAGTTTAGGTTCTAGACCGATCATGCTCAGTAAAGGGGGCCCTAAAGAAGGTTCATACACTGGAGCTAGGTTACAATCGAGCTGTTACCTTTTTTTAACAGATGGGGATGAGGCTAATTACATCATGCCCCAGCCTACTTACAAGCTCCATGATGGCCCATGCCCCCCCCCCCCCCCCCCCTTCAAGCAGAGTGGCCACACCTCATGATAAAACACAGGAAGCTGAAGAAAAGCAACTGCTATTAGGGAGAAAACTGACATCTTAAAAACTATGATACAATATTAACTTTTATTTATTTTAAACTACATACTGTCTACTATACTGTTTACTGAATACTATGCTCAAAAAAGAAACATATGAGCTTTACTATTAAATGCATTACAGAGGCACTTTAATTAAATATCTGGACCATAGACACATGACCAACAGCAAAGTTTCTCCACTGGCACTTTAATGCGATACTGGAGACTACATAGCATTAGCTGGCCACCATGACTCTATGGACTGTCTCTGAATTAAACTGACGGGGGGGGGGGGGGGGGGGGCAGGGGGAAAGCAGGAGGGATGGGGGGGACATATCCTTCATAGATTTTATGAAAGGGTGCAACCTGTCACCTTAACTCCTACTCAGATGCGGAAGGGAGTTGGTGTTGGGCATCAGTGAAGAGGAAGTGCAATCCTGGTTAGTGCTATCTACCATATAATTTCATTAAAACAAAAAATATATTGCTGTAGGTGTACTTAATATTAATGCATTTATTTATATTCTGTGCCTGCACAGTGTGCCACTACTTTCCTATTAAGAGCTTATCATCTGCCACTACCCTAACGCTGAACCCTAAACCAACCCCTATCCCTAAATCCTAAGTCGAGTCCTCACTCTAACAACAGATTGAACAAGGACTTGGCACGCCAAGAATCTAACAATTTGTTGGCTATAGACTTGTGTTCATTGTGAACCAAACCTAATGCTGCATTCTAACTAATGCAGCTGAATGCTTCCTCTGCATTCAAGGTCTATATAGATACACAGAAACCTTAATAGTATCTCCCATTGAATCATAATTGCATACACCAATAAAAAAATGGAAAGTCACATTAATATTTTTTTACTTTCTAAAGTATAATTCTTCAAAAGAGCAGTGGTCCTACAGAATGTAGGTAAAGGGGAGCAGAATTAAGTATATAAAGTCTCTTATTCCACCCCTGCCACATACTTTTAATATGCTAAAGGTCGAATGGGCAGTAAAACACATCTGCTTTGTTGCTCAGTTTGTATGCACAGACCAATAAGGCAAGTTATTTTGCAACATATTCTATTTGCAAGGATTTGAATTGAACTGTGATGGTGTTGTGGGGATTTGCTGTTGCAGTCTCAATCGATTAGTTAGCAGCTCATTCAAAGCTTGGTGAATCTAGGGATTGGTCTTTTATGATTGTGACTGACCTTCCTTAAAAATTGTACAAACATGTGAAGTCAGAGTTCCTAATATTTTGAAAAGGTGACTTGTAAAGGAAATACAAACACATTTTCTTGACTTAACAAAAAAATATTTGTAATGAAACAAACATTTAGTTCTTCATTCAATTTTAAGTTTTGCATATTTAAATATGCATCTCTAGTTTTTTGGAATAGAAAAGATGGGAGAACTCATATTTTGACATTTTTGAACAACAGTACACCTTTGAAAAGGAATTAAAGGCATATCTAAGTTTCCTGGATTATGGATGCATCTGATAGAGGAGAATCAGTAGTGTATGCAAAAACTTTTTGTATGAAAAATACCAAAATAAACATCTACAAACTCACCCCGATATATGCTAAATCATTTCAGTTTGCAAACTGAGGCTTTTGTCAGTTAACACCCCTGAAAATTCATTCAAAGATTAGCATAAAATTCATATTTCATTTTGGCCAATCAGGAGAAAACAGATACATTTGTATCATACTCTGGGGTTTCTGTGTTGCAAAGCAGCCTGGGATATGTAGCTTCTATCTCTCTCTATCCTTGTGCTCTGACTGAGTTCTAAGCTCAAACTCCATCCAACCATATGATTCCATCCAGCAGCAAGTACTTCCTTTAAAAGGCCAAACTCCATACCTAGCTGCATTTCCTATGCATACTTGGTTATGTAACATCCCTGTATATGTGCAAAGCTGGAATTTACATTCCTGCCTATAACTTTGTAAGTATACTGAACTTATCCATATAACACTTAACTTATCTGATAATCAGTGCCTGTTTCTCTTCTTAACTACCATTTTGGTTTGTGTGGATATACTTCCTGAGGACTAGGAGGACTCCTAACTCAGAAAGAAGTGTTGATCACAATGAGAACGTGGCAGCTAAAATTGTCAATGCTTTCACTAGGACTAATTGAAATTGGAGCAATTTACATGGACATACCCTTCTTAGAAAGTAGAAGAAATCATTTTAGGGAAGCCTGTAAAACAATATGGAGAGAAACCGTGTTCTACAACATTCACCCTGTGTCTATACATATAGATTCCTATAAATTGTTCCACTTTACCCTGAAACATAATAATATTTTACAATATGTTTCAGAAAGCAATTTCCTAAATCAAATCAAAACGTCATCATCTGTGAATAAAACGCAAATACCGCAATAAAAAATATTTGTAAATGATTTATCATTGTCCATGCAACTGAAAGAAGATATATTACCTTAGGGTATCCAATATAATATCCCCTTGCCCAGCTCACTTTTCTAGCCTGTATTGTTGCTGGGATTCTTGCTTTTGCATATGTCCCTGAGGTATGAAGAATATATATCTGTAAACGTGTAGTGTATTCCTGTCTGGTTTAATCTCTACCAGTTTCAGAGAGATGATGTTTGACACATAACTGAATGAGTGCCCTCTGGATACTATCTGCAGACAACTGCGCAGCTACATCAGGGATCTTAAAAATGCAGAGCTTATGTCTTTTTTATGACTTAATCATTTTTGCTTCTTTTTCTAATTCCTTGACTGTCAACAGAAAGGCATTAAATATTTATTGAACAAAAAGCCATTCATTTTAAGTCTTCTGAGCGGTTTTATCAAACCCCAAAATGCTAGTTTAATGTATTGTTCTTCCAATTTTTCTATATTTTATAGCCAAACTTCAAGTCATAACTAGTTACTACCTCTGTGTTGTCAAGCAATAAAGAGGAAGTGCATAACTATTATCATACATGTTTCCAGAGTCACTTATATACTAACGGTAAAAATATTTATTTGCTTTGGTTTATGGAAAGAGAAAAGTAAACATGGTTTTCTTTTTCCAATGGTACATGCATGTCGTCCAATATTGTCTGTGGTCTAAGGGTGATTCTTGTTGTTCAGTCGTTCAGTCACATCCAACTTTCTGTATCCCTTTGGATCACTGACCACTTCTTATGTCTGAACTGTTCTTTGCAGCAGCGGACTTTCCTTTCCCCACCACATCCGCAACAGGGTGTCTCGACTTTGGCCCAACCACTTCATTAGCTCTGGTGGTACTCATACTCCCCCTCTGCTCTTCCTCAGTTATGTGGTAGGCACCTTCTGACCTGAGGGGCTCATCTTCCAGTGCCATATTATTATGTCTCTGGTTGTGCTTATCCATAAGATTTTCTTGGTTAATATACTGGAGTGGATTTTGAGTTTATTCCCTAGGGGTTTGCAATTTCTCTGACCTCTCTGCAATGACCTTCCATCTTGCGTGACCCTACATAGTATAGCTCACAGCTTCATTAAGGTACTCTAGCCCATTCACCATGACAATTAGCAATACAGAAGAGGCAAAGGATGATACATATTACTTTTTAATGAAACTTTATTTTAGCAATGCGTACAGCTACTAGGTAAATAGATAAATATATACTACTAGCGAATTGCCCGTCAAAAAATGACGGCAATGAAATTGTAAGATAGCTAAATTAGTAAATGAATATAGTGTACCTATTTTGAAGCATTGTGATGAAGAGCTGGCAATCTGTGTTGATGTTGCTGCAGCATTAGTGGTGTGGAGCTGCTGTGTAAGCATGCTGAATGTGTGCACTGTGTGGTATGAATATCCGTAGGTGGTTTGTGGCGTTTTGCGAGTTTCTTGTGGTGTTTTGCGAGTTTGTTGTGGTGTTTTGCGAGTTTAGAGTGCTGTAGCCTCGTTTTCGTTTTGTTCGGCAGCCATTTTTTCTGTCGCTTAGATTTTTTTTTAGTCTTAAAAGTCTTTTATTTCGAGTAAAATCGAGGTGTAAGTTGCATTTTTGAGGTGCTGGGTGCTCCCTCTTGGTGTAGGTAAGGTTTTTATGTATGTGCTGTGTGTATGTATTGTGTTTTAAATGTTTGTATGTCGGCGTGTTGCGTCCGATGTTTGCGAGGTCGTAATGTGTGGTAACGTGTTTCGTACGTTGTTTGCGTTCCTCGTAAAATTAGGGAGTGTCGTAATTTGTGTGTCGTGTTTTTTGAGTAGCGACGTGAAGTTTGCGAGGGTTTGAGGCTCTTGCCCAGTGACCTCGCCAGCAACTGAGTCCCTCGCTTCGTGAGGGGCCTCAGTTGCTGCCATGGAGCGCCTTTGGCGCTCCATGCCAGCAACTGAGGCCCTTGCCCAGTGACCTCGCCAGCAACTGAGGCCCTCGCTTCGCGAGGGGCCTCAGTTGCTGACATGGAGCGCCTTCGGCGCTCCATGCCAGCAACTGAGGCCCGTGCCCAGTGACCTCGCCAGCAACTGAGGCCCTCGCTTCGCGAGGGGCCTCAGTTGCTGGCATGGAGCGCCTTCGGCGCTCCATGCCAGCAACTGAGGCCCTTGCTCAGTGACCTCGCTACGCGAGCCCGCAAGCGTGAGCAACGACCCGTACGCTCACAACTATATATGTGATTCTGGAATATCTCTGGCAACTTGGAGAAAACAACTGGAGGGAAATCAAAGAAAGAAAGAGAGAAGTGAATGGGATTTAACAGTGTTACAGGAAAAGTGGCTTCTTACTACTAATTACAACCCGATATCTGTACTCAGTAGTTTAGTGATTTTTGTAGGCAGAGGATGACAGCAAATTACAGCTCAGCAATACAGATATCACAGCATTTTAGTTTCTGCTGGAGAAGCCCCCTAGTCTATGAGACCTTTACAGCAAATGAAGGAGTTTTTGTTCATAGGCTTCGTGGTGAGCTTCTGATAAGATTAGGTTGTTAACCCCTTATATTCCACTTACACCACCATTGAAACTCTAGCACTGCACGAGACTAGAGATTCAAGGACGCTATTATCACTGAGGAAGCCGTAAAGTAACGGAAGAACGCGTTTGAAGTGTACACACACTGTTTACAATCATTTCTAATATCATCACCACAATAAATTTTAGAATTATGATTTTTTTTGACCCACAGGGCCGATTGTTGTAACTAAGATTAATTGAACTGGAACAATAAAAGCGTATTTATTCATTTATTTATCTACCCTTTGGATTTTTACAATTGGATGATCACATTAGACTGGAAGTTAAATACCTCTTACTACTATCTACATGCTAAATTCCACACTTTGCTTAGTATACAACATAGAAAAGTATACACCACCACTATGGCCTGGATCTTAGCTTAATGTGATCACAATAACCGAAGAAAAAGAGATTTATCTGGAAATACGAGGGGGATCTATATCCATACGTTTAAACCAACATAATACCTCATAGATATTGAGGTTGTTGCAAAGTAGTCCATTACTGTTCCGTGTGTGTCGACCGGTCCCTTGATTATTTATTTCTATACCAGGAGAGGGTGTGCTTTTTCCACCCCACCCTTACTATTTTTCAGCTTGAATATTGGGCACTTATGTGAACAGAACCCTACAAAAAGCAGCAGTCCTTCATCCACATTGAGAGAATTTTAGAGACATTGTGGTTTTTGAAACAATTTTCAACGTACACACTGACCTACAATCAAATTCCCCAACACCAAGGGGAAAAAATATATACCAACTTACCACACATTTAGTCCACCTCTGGCATTTCAATTAGATATATCTTTGAACATCAACCTTTAGAGCCATCGGAATCATTCCATTTGACCATGCGCTACGCCATCCAAGTTGGGGTTATATACCCAACACAAATAATCTAGGTTGTTAACACCTTAAATTCCACTTACTACGTAACTATTATGTTCTCCTTTATTACATAATCATATATGGCATAATGGGTTTGCCTGCAATTTCTGGGGGGTTTAGAGCTAAAGCGTATATGTACTGTATATATTATTGTTCTGTCACCTCTTGATCCTTGTGAACAATGACTTATATATTCCCTGGCATAGTCATTTTCCTCATAGCATAATTATTACATCACATTTTTGACAAAAACAAGGTAGAATCTCTTTCAGCTCAAACTCAAATGCTACTTAATTAGTTCACATCTTCAAATTAGTCCACATCTTTATATAGGGACTTGCGACTTACCCGTCAAAAAATGACGTCAATAAACTGTAAGGCAGGTAATGCTGTTTGCCACACAATGTAAGGCTTTTAGTCCACTGAGTACCTTCGGCGCTCATTGCGAGCCTCTACCCTCATGTACTTTTGGTCGTTTTAGCACCTTCTGTGCTCATTGCATGTCCTGCACTGAGCACCTTCGTAGCTCACGGGAAGGCTTGAAATAAAAGCAATAAACAGGGGGGAATAAGTAAAAAATTATTTAAAAAGTAAGCGTATATGTGCCTAAACAAAGGGCATATAGATAAATTATAATTTATCTGCAGCTTAAATATAAAACAGGTAATCAAAAGATGGTACTATGAGCCAGTTATATAGAGTTGTTAAACTATCATGCATAATAAGGATAAGTCCCTGCTAGTAATGTGTGGGAGAAAAAAATATATAAATGGGAGGGCGTACTAGTCAAATATAAATACAATGGGCCGATTCAATTGCCCAATTCGTAAATGTATACACACTTAAAATCACTCTTAATATCATATATAATAGTTGTCAAACTACGAAATGTCGTAGCGAGGGATGCATTTCGTGGTGTTGGAGGCTCCAACGTCGACTGCAATGAGCCGAAGGCTCATACCATGCCGCAAATGCGGGCCCTCGCAAAGCGAGGGGCCGCATTTGCAGAGTTGTAGGCTCCCGCATCGGCTGCAATGAGCCAAAGGCTTATTGCAGGCTGCAAATGCGGACCCTCGCGAAGCGAGGGGCCGCATTTGTGGAGGTGGAGGCTCTACAGTGCCTCACAGGCGGTTACAAACACCCACAGAAGCGGGACTTTGAAAAAAAAACTCTAACACGCAATGACTAAATACAGACTTGCAAAAAATAATACGAACCACAGGACATGCAAAAATATGACCTTAAAGCCCGAACTGCGCACAGCGGAAAACATAACAAAAACACAAAATACACACAAAAATGAAAGAAAAACCTTACCCACAGCAAGGGGGGACACCCAGGACGTCTGGAAGTGAGGTTACACCTCAAGTTAAGTCCAATTTACTGAGTTCACACACTCGAAAATCCCCTAAGCAAGAGAAAAAATGGCCACCGAAAAAACAAAAACGAGGCTACACGACCCCTATAGTCGCAAAACCCTGCCAAACACATACGAATTTTAAAAATACCTGTTTGAGGTACAACATACACTATTAGCAAGGACGCTAAATCACCCACACCTGCGTACCACATACACAATCTGCCTTTTTACAACACTAACTTACAGAATGCGGAAGTACACAGCTCCACAAACGGTTTTCCCTCATGCACGCAGCCTATTTACACTACACACTGCACACATTGCTGACACTTACACCTCAGGTCACCAACACTCCAAATCTACATTGTATGCTGCAGGAACATCAAAACAGATTGTTAGCTCTTCAGCACATTGCTTGATGAATATATTAATTACAAATAGGTAAAGTATATTAATTTTTCATTTAATTAATTAATTACCAAGAAAAAATACATATACACAAAAAAAAAACCACTACAGTATTGCAATAAACCACAAAGCCCTTCACCGCGATCCTCCCAAGGAGCGCCAACGGTGTTCATAGGACACAAAGTACACCAGTGGAGAGACTTCCAATAAGAGCAAAGGGGACATCGGTGCGGACCTTACAATGAGAGCAAAAGCACCTCTGATAACAAAAAATACACCAATCGAGAGGCTCGCAATGATGTTATGTCAATCTCGGGAATCAATGAGTTAACACATATCAAAGAGTTAACACATATCAGGCCACCCACATGGACTAAAACAGTTCATGAATTTTTATTATTTTGTACATTGCCGTATTGCGAGTCCGATCACACATCGGATAGCTAAACGCTAATTGATTGACGTTTAACCTCCATGTTTTAGTGACGTCATGATGACGGTCTCATTTACTATTGGCTGTTTCTAAATCGGTAGTTACGGCTTAATTGATCATGACCACACTCTGAAATGCTACTTACAATGGCATCTACAGTTTAGGCTTTCGGCTCATAAATTGCGGGCTTGTTCATTTGAATCGCTCTGTAATTGCCGGTATAAGCAATCTGCGGGTTTGCAATTGAATAAGGCCCTTAGAATACTGGATTCAGTTTTGGAGATTGTATCTTCAAAATAATATTAATAAATGAAAAACTATTCAAAGAAGGTCAACTAAAATGGTGCATTGTCTTAAAGACAAAATTTGCAATGGAACTATTACATGACCTGAATATCTATATAGCTTAGAGGAGAGAAGGGAGAGAGGAGATGAGATTAAAAGTCTTGATTAATATTGGAAGGTGGAAGATTTAGGGGTAATATGAATACTACTTTACAGAAAGAATAGTAGATAAGTGGAACAGCCTATAGTTAAGACATGCCTGGGATCAGCACAAGGCTATCCTGGGGCTTCATTAAGTCAGTATATTAGGTGAATAGATTAAACAGCATAGATGGGCATTTTTGTTCTTTTCTGCCATAAAATATGTTTTTATGTATTGAAAGACAGACCATATGAATAACCATAATGGAACAGCAACTCATAGAGCCCTAATAAATTCGGGCTACATGTTAAAACATAGCCTGCAACGTACATCTTAGGGCTTTTTGCTATTAAATTAGCCCCGTAACGCAGGCCGGAGACGACTTGCGGGATAAGATGCAGCAAGGCCGAAAAAACGCTACGGGTTGAGCAACGTTGAACATCACGTCCGTAAATCCTTTGATCCGTCAATCCTGTAACCCCTACATTTTAAATTTAGCTATTAAATTGCAAATAAGTCACTCCCGAGCTAGCCCGTAACATGCAAATGGAGCCCAAAGGCCACCGTGTGCTCAAGAGGACCGACAAGGGGGGTAAAGTCCAATATGTAGTACATGTAAAGCTAATAAAAACACACTACTGTACTAATATGAAAAGCGAAAGTGATGTTAGGTCTTAGAATTAATAGCACAACATTCTCAAGCCCACAAATCGGCCCACAAAAATACTTGATTTTATCTATAATTTTTGTGCTATATCAATCCCGGCAATCAATGTGTTAATACATATACTGTAACTCGCATGTGATAGAATACCATATTTGCGGCTTTATTAATATTACATTATAACTGGTATGTGCGTTCGATCGTAACTCGTAATCGAACCCCTTAAGACTTTGAATTCCATCTTTCATTTTTCTGTGACGCAATTCTGATGACTTCTGTTTCCATTGGCTCCATCTAAACCCATAACTACGGGCTTGCTTAATTGATTATGTTCTAGCCTGCAAATCCGATGGCCGATCGTAATCCTAATAGTTTACGGTTTTGCATCTCCAACTAATAGCTTGCAGCCTTTCTAATTTCATAACACCGTAATTCGGCCAAATTTTAAGCCTGCAGACATTGCAAGCTTCATGTTGGAGTTACTGGCTTGGAATTGAATAGGGCCCTTTGTATGATAAGTATCCCGGTAAAGGTACAGTGCAACATGGAAGCCCCTGTGATGCTGGCTGCATGCTAAATTTAAGTTTTCCATAAAAACACATTTATGCCTGTGGCTTACACAGATGCTAATTATGTTAACTTCTTATATACTTCACAAACATGTGAATTTATTTGTAAGCTACAGTGCTCCGAAATGTGGAACTCTCTTGTCAAAAGAGGGACATCGGGCAGGAAAATCTCTTATAAGAGTGATTCTCTCTCTCCAAAAGAGTTGGGAGGTATGGTTGTGTCCTGTTTCCAAATACTATCATAGCTGAGAGCCAGTAGGATTAAGACTCACATAATTTACTGTAGACGGTAGCTTTCAACATCCAATTAATAAAGACTAAGGATGATGGGCAAACCATGATGATTGAGAAACTGAAATTTTAACCGAGATATCCTGAGAGTCCCTAGGTCAACCTGTTACATATTGGGCTACAGTATATGTACTAACAGATGAAATGTTGTATCAGTGCCATATCTGACCACTCTAGAACAATATATACTGTATATATATATATGTGTGTATATATACACAGATATATATATATATATATATATATATATATATATATATATATATATATATATATATATATATATAGATAGACAGATAGATAGATATATAGATATATTTGTTTTAAAGTGTGTCTCATTAAAAGCATTATTAGGCAGGTATTTGTCAAAACATTAGTTTTCAATTAGTAAAAGCGAACTTTTTGGATTCTTCTGTTTTCTGTCTGATATTTTGATGAAGATTACTTATATTAGAAGACCATTTATATTTCTGAGCATGTGCAGAGGATGCTGATAGGTCTTAAAGGGGTATGAAAGTGAGCTGGATTATGAAAGCATCTGATAGAGGAGAATTAGTAGTGTATGTAAACATGTGTTAAATAGAAAAGTTCAGATTACTTACAAAGTTATTTGCACAAAAGTCAAATCCAGCTGTTCACACCCACAGGATGCTTACAGAAGCAGGGTACACACAAAAAATACAGCAGTGTATTCACAGGAAATACAGCAGGGTACATATTTTGAGAGATATCCTGAGAGTCCCTAGGTCAACCTGTTACATATTGGGCTACAGTATATGTACTAACAGATGAAATGTTGTATCAGTGCCATATCTGACCACTCTAGAACAATATATACTGTATATATATATATATATATAGATAGACAGATAGATATATAGATATATTTGTTTTAAAGTGTGTCTCATTAAAAGCATTATTAGGCAGGTATTTGTCAAAACATTAGTTTTCAATTAGTAAAAGCGAACTTTTTGGATTCTTCTGTTTTCTGTCTGATATTTTGATGAAGATTACTTATATTAGGAGACCATTTATATTTCTGAGCATGTGCAGAGGATGCTGATAGGTCTTAAAGGGGTATGAAAGTGAGCTGGATTATGAAAGCATCTGATAGAGGAGAATTAGTAGTGTATGTAAACATGTGTTAAATAGAAAAGTTCAGATTACTTACAAAGTTATTTGCACAAAAGTCAAATCCAGCTGTTCACACCCACAGGATGCTTACAGAAGCAGGGTACACACAGAAAATACAGCAGTGTATTAACAGGAAATACAGCAGGGTACATATTTTGACCTTTCTGGTACAGAGCACAGGAAGTAACTGTTGCAGTTCTTGTACTGAGCAATGCCAGAAGTCACTGAGGTGAAGAATGATACAATGTATTATCCTGATTCTGAATTTGAATATCATCCTAATGTAGGTGGAGTTTTCTAGGGGTATACACGATAAAGTGCAAATGCCAAAAAACATAGGAAGTTTTGCTAACTTCAAGGTGAGCTAATTAATGTTTATTTTGTGATATTTTCATTCAAAACATGTTTTCATTCACTACTAATTATCCTCTATCAGATGCATTCATAATCCAGCTCACTTACATATCCCTTTAATAACAAAAGTGTCAATGACTTACAAATCCCCCTCTACCTCGTTCCTCCACACTAATAAGTAGATAAAGCCATGGCCACAAGTTCTAAGCTATCAGAATTGAGTCTAACAAAATGGAAACTTTCTATACAAAAATAATCTATAATAATTGATTTATGTTCATGGTTTACACAGCTGCAAATATTGTTAGTTTGTTAAATAATTCACAAGCATGTGAGGGTTTTCCTAAACTCTAGTGGCCCTTTAATACTCATAGCATAACATAAGAACTGAAAGGTTCTCCAAAACTTCACCCCATAGTACATCTGTCCCATTCTCTTCTGGGATCCGTGATGTGCATTACTTTATTTTTACTGATAGGTAAATTATTGTATTTGTTTGCTCGGAAATGTTATGTTGCGATCCAAAATTCTTCAGTTTGGTTCAGGCATGTCAAGCAACCTGCAATTCCTTTCTTTATGAAGTGAGTGATTGAATTCAGCACTGGAAACTTGTGCCCACACACAGAAAAGAACAAGGTTCATTGTTAGTTTACTGGCAGCATCACTACTGCTATTCAGTACAACCTGATTATTACATTAAAGCTGTGCTGCACATTAGCCTTCAAGGAAAATATATATTTATATTTAAATAAAATTATGTTACTAATATTCAATTATTAACATGCAGCTAAATATAACTGGAACATTTTGTCAACAAGCTAACACTTAAAGTACTGTCAATTGTGTAAAATCTATCTATCTATCTATCTATCTATCTATCTATCTTTCTCTCTCTCTCTCTCTCTAGAGAGACGTTTTTTTTAACCTGGTTTAGACATTCACATGTGAACACAGATGTTCTATTTATTTACTGTACTACTGTACGGTGGAGGGTTTCTATCGCTCTTTTGCCCACCATAGATTAAATGATTGTTGTGGTGAACTACATACTCATAAAATCCACAACACAAGCTGAGATCCCACTCCACGCTGATGATAGCCAGTAAGCTTGAAACAGCTGTACGTGGATATGATTCTTACCTTGTGTATAATCCAACCTTGGCTTTGCATAAAGGCTGTGTAATGCAGCGGGCATAAGCTTAAAGGAAGCCATGTTTGAAATGGGCTATGGATTAAAGAGCGAGGCATTTGTGTTAACTTTCCTTTTCATGGGGGTCTGTATAGTCCCCCATGGTAATGTAGTCAGGCAGTGAGTAGGGTAGGTGATGCCCAGGGTTTCGCTCCAGCAGGGATTTACATGGAAGGAATGTCATGGGATGACCTTCAGGGTTTCTATTGCCTCCTAGAGCCCTTTAGAATCTGTAAAACTTAGTTTGGGTACCTCCTACACTGAAAACTCTTACTGACAAGGCAATGGTTTACTGCTGTGAGTTGAGTGCCTTAATGTTGGGGAGCAAAATATATACAAAGTGTTGTAGTTTAGTGAAAGAAAGCTCCTGAAGCCGGTTTACAGAAGTGCCCCTAACTTAGAGAACCTAATTTACATAGGGCTCTATTACACCTGCATTTTAGTAAATCATATGTAGACCTGAGTAGTGGTAATGCACGATGTCCTGCGGTAGATCGTGGCCTATCAGACGTGTCCCTTAGTAAATACCCTCCAATATGAAGCTACACTACTGGTTAAAAGAAGCTGCCTCCTCCCCTGTTGGTTCTCCTTACACTGATAATCTCATGGTTGATTCTAAGTGAATTCCAGGTAAAATCCCAAATTGTCTTTTCGTCATGAACCTTTGTGATTTAGAATTGGCAAAGGAAAAAGCCTAAATGCTGCGCTTGTACAGGTGACAGACACAGGTTAACAGTAAAAAAAAAAGCACCCTTGTACTGCTCGTACAATAGGATTTTCTGATTTGGAAAAAAATAAGTATTTAATGAAAGACATTTCAATGTAGCTGTTACAACATCCATTTAGTATTAAGACTTCAGAAGACATGCTTCCTTCCCCCTATCAGGGGTTCAAGTTGTGGGAGCGGGTCTGTCCTGGAGGCTGTTGTGATACCAGTCATTTTTTCACACCATCCTTGCAGTTGCGATTGCAGGCAAACCTAGACCTGTCAGGAACAAATAGGACAGCCACCTGGGCAGATCTTCTCCAATCAGTGTAACTTAATATGGGAAGAAGAGAGCAGATCTGCAAGACTTTCAAACAACTAAAGATGAAATGTAAGTTTTAAAAGTTACATCAAATGTATTTTCTTCTAGTACTGATTTATATTTTTAATCAGTTAGTAAATAAACAAATGAAACCATGTTGTTGAACTACTACAGTGCCACTTAAAACAGTATTTTTTCTATTTTATTAAATATTTTTGTTTAGATGCTGCTGATGGAGAGTAGATGTTTTAATTAGGAATGTTTTTAGATGTTTTCATTAGGAATTAATTGTAAAGCATATTTTCATTGATTTATAAAAGCAAAATTCAATCATAAATGTTCTTTACAAGATTACATTCGGCTATTGCTGGTCTCCTTCCACTAGAAAGATTAATGGAGGGACTGTTGGCAGTGCTAAATGTTTAGGAACAATGGGAAATGAGACATCGTGAGTCATCATGACATCGGTAAAACACGGAAGTTAGACATAATCTGCAATCATAGGCTAAAAATGAATTAGCGTCAATAAGTAATAGTTACCGATCTGGCTCGCAATCAAGCAATCTAGCAATCTATAAAATGCATTAGATCATCTGTTCTAGTCCATGTGGGTTTCATGATATGTATTAATATCCTTGAGTCCCGGGATCAATATTAGTTAGAAATAGCATTTAAAAAAAATGTTTTCATTGCATATTTGTGGGTTTGAGACTGTTGTACAATTAGTTCTCATTTGTTTGCATGCCTTACTGTGCTTTTAAAGTACAGTATTCTGTGTTTAATCGCTGTTACAGCTGTAGTAAGTGTTTGAAAAAGCCCTTGCAAGTCCTATTTAGTACCCATAATATTTTTGACAGAAACTTGATACTTTTTTCAATTGCAAGTTAGACTTTATTTGCAAGCTTGCACTCCGATTTATTTGCAGGCTAACACTATCGATTTTGTGTAGCTTTCATTATTTAAAGCTCATAATATTCAAGCTGTGCTAAAACCAATGGAGTTCCAGGACTGAATTTGCGTCTTTGGCTGACCAGTAGTGATTGTGGGCAGCTAACTCGTAATCGGATTGCGAGTAGCTAATAGAATCTGTGGCAATATTAAGAGAGATTTTAAATGTGTATACATTTAAGAATTGGACAATAGAATGGGGCCCAATGTTATGTCAACATAAAGGTCTCCATTGGCTTCCTATTTGCTGTATTAAAGTGATTTCCCTTCGCAACAATGTTTTGCTGTAGGATCAGACTATGAATGATTGGCCTTATCACCACTTACCACTCAGCTGGAAGCTGATTCTCCAATCTCTGAAAGAGGGGTTGATATTAAGTATTGTTTTTCTAATAATTGGCTATGAATTTTATTAACGACCAAAGTATAATCAAAACAACTAGCTCTTCTTATTAGGCACTACAGTGGCCAGTTAATAGATGTCGTTTTATTCTTTTTTACTTCTTTAAAAAAATCCATTAACGATGCGGAACGTGTATTTATGTTTTAACAACAACCCTAAGTAATGTATGTTAACATTTTGTAACATCTAAACAAATATATATTTTGTTGTTGGTGTAGAATTTCAAGCCATTAACAATACAGGGAGGCATTTGCCATATAGAGAAATAGCTGGTGGCTGTCAGTATTTTTATTATTATTATCTCTCATTTATATTGCTACAACACGTCATAGCACTTGGGTACAGTAAAACATAGGTATGACAATACATAATTTAACAGACCAATGACAACCCAGCTTACAATCATACACATAACACTTTTATACAAAGTGCCTTGCATGACTGATATTTTGTAAGCTTACAGACTGAAGAATTAATGAAACAAAAGGTGAAGTAATTAAATGTAGAAACAAGGGCTTAGCAATTAATAAAAAAGAGTAGAGGGTTAATTAGTGATTAGGTCTATGGGTGACTGTGAAAAAATGGAGATGATAGTGCAGAAACGGTCACTATAAAGTAACACAAATCATCGATAGGTGGGTGTGGACCGGATAGGTGGGAGGGCATGTTAGATGAGTTCAGAGTCATAAGAGAAGGTTGTGGTGTGTGAGGATCTAGATCTGGTGGTTAAAAAACTAAGGTGAATGGAACTGGAAAGGTGTCAGTTGACCAGTGCTTCTGTTCTGGTGGATGGTGTGAGGCCCAGTGACACTGACAGCAGAAATCCTCATGTTGACTGGAACTTGAAAAGTTGTCAGCTGGTCAGTCATTTTGCTCATTGCAGATTATCTCTGTCCATAAAAACACTGTTATTTCTCTACCAGCTGCTCCATAAATGTTAGCATTCTTCTCTCCTCTGCCATTAAATTCACATTAGTATGGGCCTGCAATGCCTCTCAGGCTGTCACGAGGCTAAATAACAGCAATATTAAATAACCAACACAAAAAATAAAAATAAAAAACAGGGCTAAAGTAATCTTCTAAGATAAATGTCCTACATAAAAAATATGCAACTTTAGAAAGAAAATGAATAACTTTTTTTAAAATTAATGCGTAGTGTGATATTTTTATTATTCTCTTTTAAAGAACTAGAGATGACAATAGGCAAAACATGTTTAGCAAGGTAAATAATAAGAACAACCTTTAAATGTATTACCTCTTTACACAACTGTATGCTGTTCTACGACCTTAATTGTGGTCTTACCAGACTTCTCTAATTTTGGCGGGTACCTTGGAGTTTGTGCATACTTTCTGCTCACAAAGAAGTATTTCCTGTGGCATTTCCTATTCGTTTCCAATAAGTTTAAGCAAGTTGTGCTAATTATGTTTTCATGAAAAACAGAAACTTTTATAATGTTTAAAACATTCTTTTTTAAATGCATAATAGAAAAAATGGCATTCCATGTCCCTTTGATATATCTAGATATATAATCCATGTGTCTAGTGTCCCTTTTATCTAGTACGGTAAGTTAAAATAGTTTATTAGCTATACTCTAAGCACCAGCTTTCTGTTAATAACTTAAAGGGCAATTTACCTCACTGTAAGTGCTCTTCATGGTGTGAAAGAGCACAACATTATATGTCAAAATTATCTAAAACCAGTAATCTAAAGTTTTTAAGTCTCTGTTTGAAATTTGATTTCTCAGGGAAAAATACACATATTTAAAAAACTCAAAAAGTACTTGAACATGCTTTTAGGAGATCTTTACTGGGATCTGGTCCAAATTGTGCCGAATTAAATGTCCCTTTAATTAGTATTAATACATTTGATC
This sequence comes from Discoglossus pictus, assembly GCA_027410445.1. Taxonomy (NCBI): domain Eukaryota; kingdom Metazoa; phylum Chordata; class Amphibia; order Anura; family Alytidae; genus Discoglossus; species Discoglossus pictus. The sequence continues at coordinate 226,515,796 of CM050163.1, forward strand.
ATTCACTTCATATTCTTCCAGTACAATTTGGAAAGAGCACATAGATTTACAGCTTCTAATGTAAAGCACATCTTAATGTTTATTGAGTTGTAATTGACCAAAATATGACATGGTAGAAGACGGCATAGTGTTGTAGTCCTTCATTTTTTTGGTGCTTGTACGGTATAGCACCCAATTGCACAGTAAATGAAGCCACATTGAATCATTTCTATGACAGCCTTTTGCAAGTTATTTTATACAAGCCATTATTACTAGCGATATCATAGCTATATAGCTAACTACCTTTTATCATTTAAAACAAAGTTATATTTTACATTTACGGTAGCAAAGTTTAGTGTTTTGCTATCTCTTTAACTAGTACAGGTAGAGTAAGTTATTTAGGCAACCAGAGGATGCCGTGCATTATTTCTGAGTAGACTTCATTGCATTTGGATATACCTGAGCTTCATGTAATGATGTGTTAAAGGACCACTGTATACATTTTTAGGGATTTTTTAAAACTTAAAAGGCTTGCAAAAACACAGCTTCTTATGAATTATTTACTGTAAAGAAAATAGCTAGTGCAATTTTAAGAGTGATTTTTCTGGGGGAGGGGGGGGGGGGGTTAAGTTGAAACCAACTTGATGTTCATGTGACAGTGTTCCTTTTAAGTACTAACTCTGAGTAACCATCTGAAACCGGGGACACTGCTTCTCTAGCAAAGATATACTGTGTTTGTTTTGATACTGAACATAATGATGAAATGCCCACTCTGTTTACATCCCTCCATCTCCTCTATATGAGTTTTCTGCCTGTGTTGAAAGGAGAAGTAGAATGATTTATTACCTTAAGGGGAAGACTTGTACAACATGAACGATCCTGAACATAAACACGAAACTTGGAAGTTTGCTCTGAAAGGCAAGCAATTAATTAGTATTCATGGTACATTACAGGCTCTGATAATAACAACTGGCACATAAAGGACTATCAATCTAAATTGATAGTAAAATAGTTTACAATCATTGCATCCTTCCAACAGGCACATCTCTTGGGTGCATCATTGGCAGCGGATTCTGGGGCTCTGTTCTACATGACAACATACAATGGGGTGAAGTTCAGTAAAAAAAACATTATCTGATTCCAAGCTATTATAATTGTAAATATTCAGCAACTAAACTTATTTGTTGAGTAATTAAGTCAACCAATAGTATTAGTAAAGCAGCATTATGATTAATTCCTTGCAGAGCATGTATCGTTCTCAATCAGAACAGTTTGACAGCTTGATAGAGGAATTTATAAAGTGGTTTGTATATACTGTATTTGTGTAAACTATTGAATTGGAAAATAACTGAACTGTAGAAACCAATAGAATTATTTAATATACCTGTTCTATCTACCTGTGATTAAAAGGACACTGTAAAAGTATTTTTTTCTTTGCAGTCATCTAATATAATAGAGGTATTTAAAAATAAAACAAATATTATATTTATTAGAAGAGAATGTCTTACTCTGTGTCATGGCTTCCTTCTTCTTCTTCCCAGCAATTACTTATATTTAGCGCTAATCACAAGATTTTCATAATGAATTGTTAATACTTCACTGTTCAAAAGTTATGAAAACTACTTTACTACAGTGGCCATTTAACTTAATACACTTTACCCCATTTAACCCAGCTTTCTATGCCATTTCATAAATATACTACAGTTTGGCAACTTGGACCTTAATTAGAATCAAAAGATAATTTCACATACTATTCTTTGGTCGCATAATAATTAATGCATACTTCTTGCAATTTTGAAACAACAAGGCTGTATTTCCCATTAGGCAGAGGAGGCAGCTGCCTTCAACGGCACGTGCCTGTAGAAGGTGTCATGGTCTACTAATTAATAATGTCTCAAAACTAGACGCTTCTTCTGCTTGCAGTGTTCCATCTAAAAAGCACTAAGTGAATTAAAGATAAAATAACAAGACTTCTCTTTTACTAGTGGAAGTGTGCTGCCTGTCTTATCCACATATATCAGACATGTAAACTACAGGTAAAAGAACACTAACCCCTGCAATCAGTGGCGACTGGTGACTTTCCAACTTGGTGAGGCGGAAAACAGGGACCTGGCCCCTCCCCTTACATTGACTCCACCCAACAGTATAAACCCCTCCCCTTCACAACATCTTACCTGTATAGACGCTGCCTAGTGACACAGTCACCACCCACAAAAGTGATCCCATAGAGAAAGACAGGGATAGAGATAGAGAGGGGGTTATGGTGAGAGAGGTGGATAGAGAGTTAAAGAGAGGGAGAGAGAGAGGGGGATAGAGAGAGAGAGGAAGGGATAGTGAGAGAGGAAGGGATAGAGAGAGAGAGGAAGGGATAGATAGAGAGGGAGATAAAAAGTTAGAGATAGATTATATGCCTCTTCTACTCTTCACTCTCCCTCTCTAGCCATCTCTCCTTCTACCCCTCACCTCCCTCAATAACCCCCCACCCCCATCTTCAATAATGATACAAGCGGATTCTATGATAGCAGCAAATATACTTAGAGAGTAAAACTGCATAAATAAATTATTTGTTAAATGAGCAAATAGATTAATTAAACAAACAGAGACTAAGCAGCACGTGGGAGGAACATATTGCACCTACAGAAGGACAGGGTGATAATTCACCAACAACAGACCACAACCAGAAAGTTGCACCCCAAGTTGGTTCTGCATGACTCAGTACTGTTTTGCTTCTCCCCCTATTTTAAACATTATTATCTTTAAAAAAAAATATTTAAATAAATATATGTGTTTGTAAAAAAAATATTTATTCAGTTTATAGGCTGTCTTTACATAATTGATATTAAGTTGCAAAAAAACATATTTGAGTGGTTAATTAGCACATATATCTAATTCTGTTCCTTCACACACACACATACACACACACATATATAAATATATATATACACACACATATTATATATATATATATATATATATATATATATATATATATGCACACATTATATATATCTCACACATGCAATAAGAGATCTCCCCCAAAAGTAAGTATACCCTCTCCTTATAAATACATATGGACAAAGAGACTAAGACACAGGACCCCTTCGCTACCTTGTCATGGTGAAGGGGCTTGTTACCTCAATGAAGCTCTGAGCTATAATATGAAGGGTCACCCAAGATGGGCAGGTCATTTTAGAGAGGTCAGACAAAATTCAGTCCACTGGAGTAGGAACTGGCAACCCACTCTAGTATCTTTGTCATGAAAACCATATGGATAAGCACAACCAGAAACACAAACAGATGCACCTGGTGTGCTACATCCATGTGGTCATTGAGAGTCAGACACAACTGAAGGACAGAACAACAACAACAAGACACAGAGAGAAATATGGACTCATCTGGTGGTGACAGGCAGGTCACAAGCTTGGTGTGTGGAGCAGGGTAGTCAGAATCAATAAGACCACCAGAGAATTGAGAAAACTGAAGCTCTACCTGCAGCTCCCTCTATCTGCATGCACTGTGAGCTGTGTTTTTTTTTTTTTTTTTTCAATATACTGTATTGAGATTGCACCAATGTATTCACTTCCGGGGGGACTGGGAGAGCTGCAGTCCCTGTATGATATTGGACTTTTCCCTCCCGGCCATTCTGACTGGGTGATGCTGCCTTTGACAGACAGTCTCAGCTCTATCAGTTAGAGCACAGTTCAGGCATAGATAGCATTATGACTGTTTTTTTTTATTTTTTATTCTCACATGTACCCTGATCTGTATTACTAGGCAAGTCACCAGCAGGGGGCTAAATAAGATAAGTTAGTGTGTTTAACTGCAGTACAGTGGGTTTTGAAATTTAAAGTGACAGCAGCAGCCTTTAAGAAAACAGAATAGAGAACATAATAAAACATTTTTTTTATTTTTTTTATTGTATAAATTATACAATTAAGTAAGTGATGGGTGGATTAACTCAGTGCATTCATTTTGGGAGGGTGGTTGCCTGTTTGCTCCTGTGCACAGCCGCCCCTGCCTGCAATGCATTCATCACCCCTAGCCAAATAGCTCAGATTCATCTAAAAAAAGGCCACAGATCATTTCTAGCTCCATGTGCATTGCTTGTATTACGGCAGTTTACCAAAGGCGGTCGTTAATTCATTTAATCAAAAAACACTGGGGTCCAAATGTATTTGTAAGAATTAACTCAAGGTCCAGGGTCGATATTTTTTTTACTTTTTTTTATCTAATGGCACTGAAAAGGGCACTAGAAGGAAGACTACATAGGGAATGATACTAGATAAAGGATACCATTTAAAACACCACTGCCGAATACCAAACAATATTAGCAGCTGTATAAATCATTAACATACACATTTTTTGGTAAAATCTTAAATTTTGAAGACTATTTATGAGTACAGGAATCTGTTGTGTTTGTTTCATCACATCCTGAGAGGTCGATGGTGGGATTGTGTGTTTGTAGTTACCAGTGGAAGGAATGGAGGAGGAGGTAACAGTCATAGGACCACAGCTTTGGTTTGATTGGATAAGCGTAAAATTGACACCACACCCCTTTGCTCTACACTAACCTAGAAGCAGACTCCTTTCTTTGAAACTACAGCTTTCAAAATATGTAAAAGCCCCCTCACACACACACAACTTCTACCAACTTTCAGGGTCCTACTTTTTTTCTTGCTTAAATATGCTCTAACAGATTAAAAGTTTTCAAGTATATATTTGTTTTTATTGTGCAATGATCCTTTAACTAACAGCTATTTAAGGATATGGAGGTTTTAGAAGAGGTATATCAAAAAATCAGTAATGATGTGGAGGTCTGGAAGATCCTGGTTCGGACCAAGTGGGCCAATTGACAACCCAGGTTTATATATAACAGTGTTTGCTCACAAGCAGCCTTATTAAATTGTGATTCCGTAAATGTAAAAGGGCTCTATTTAAGCACACAGCATATTTTTTGCTACAGAAGTTTTTAGTTAGTAAACTTCTATCCAAAAGTGAGGTATTCACTAACTAAAAACTTCTGTAAATAAAATATGCTGTGTGCTTAAATGGAGCCCTTTTAAATTTACTGAATCACAATTTAATAAGGCTGAAGGTTTTTTATAAATTAAGTTGTGACCATCCTTTATTCAAGCACAATTTCTATGGTGTTTACTACAAAGTATAAGCAAGTCAGTTTCATAATTCTTTTTCTTCACAAAAACAAAATATGTTGTTATCTTTTGACTACCAAGAATTAAACATGTTTAAGCTTTAGCTTATATTTGTATCTGGAGGTATTAGGATTTAGCAGACATATTTTTTTGCTAAAGTCAGTAATATTTTTGTTCTGTTGTTTAGAACCAGAAGTTTTCTCTATTTTGGAATTTAATGAGAAGATCTTAGGCGAGGATTTTCTGGGCTATCTCAGCTACATGCTCAAAGCCACTGTGTATTTCAAGTTATATAGAAAGGCACAGAGGTCTGAAATCACAAAGTTAGAATGGTAGATACAGCATTTTATGTTTTTTCTTCTTTCTTTGCGGCTTAAATGCAAAATGAAATGAGCACAATAATAACATGATGGCACTATAAAGCAGTGTTTGAAATCTGATATGAATTGAAACTTGTATATATGTAAACTATTATTCTACAGGGCTAGTCTATTTTTATGAACTGTCACCGTGTCATTATTTTATAATCTATAATTCCAAAAGCTTTCATATGTTTAAAAAACATGTAAAATGTTTTCCCTTTCTTTCCCCAGCAAAATACATAAATAGTATAGAACAGGGCTGTCCAAGTCCGGTCCTAGTGAGCCCCACACAGGCCTGTATTTGCGGATATCTTTTCTGAGCACCGGTGAGTCAATCAGGACGACTGAAGAAACAATTCACTCACCTGTATGCAGCAGGGATATCATCAAATCTTGGCATATGTGGGGCTCTCTAGGACCGAACTTGCCCACCCCTGGTATAGAAGATACTGATGAGAATAAAAATATTTTTAACAAGTTGTAAACATGTTAAAGCTGAGTTGCAACAAAACAAGGTCTAAGTGCTGACTCCTCTTACTGCGCGTACTCATTAATACTGAAAACCTGATTAGAGTCACTTCCAGTTTTAATCACGTCATATTGAAATTATTTTTCATCTTGAGTGACTGGTTGAGAACTAGCAATATGTGATTCTCAGTGTATTTGCTGATGAGATTGTATTCTGGTTTCTAGTATGTTGTGTTTCTTTGAGGTTGTATTCTGGTTTCTAGTATGTTGTGTTTCTTTGAGGTTGTATTCTGGTTTCTAGCATGTTGTGATTCTGTGAGGTTGTATCCTGGTTTCTAGTATGTTGTGTTTTTGTAAAATTGTATCCTGGTTTCTAGTATGTTGTGTTTTTGTAAAATTGTATCCTGGTTTCTAGTATGTTGTGTTTCTTTGAGGTTGTATCCTAGTTTCTAGTATGTTTTGATTCTTTGTGCTTGTATCCTGGTTTCTAGCATGTTGTGATTCTGTGAGGTTCTATGCTGGTTTCCTGTATGTTGTGATTCTGTGAGGTTGTATCCTGGTTTCTAGTATGTTGTGTTTTTGTAAAATTGTATCCTGGTTTCTAGTATGTTGTGTTTTTGTGAGAATGTATCCTGGTTTCTAGTATGTTGTGTTTCTGTGAGGTTGTATCCTGGTTTCTAGTATGTTGTGTTTTTGTGAGAATGTATCCTGGTTTCTAGTATGTTGTGTTTCTTTGAGCTTGTATCCTGGTTTCTAGTATGTTGTGATTCTGTGAGGTTGTATCCTGGTTTCTAGTATGTTGTGTTTCTGTGAGGTTGTATCCTGGTTTCTAGTATGTTGTGTTTCTGTGAGGTTGTATGCTGGTTTCTAGTATGTTGTGTTTTTGTGAGATTGTATCCTGGTTTCTAGTATGTTGTGTTTTTGTGAGATTGTATCCTGGTTTCTAGTATGTTGTGTTTTTGTGAGATTGTATCCTGGTTTCTAGTATGTTGTGTTTCTGTGAGGTTGTATCCTGGTTTCTAGTATGTTTTGCTTATTTGAGCTTGTATCCTGGTTTCTAGTATGTTGTGTTTCTGTGAGGTTGTATCCTGGTTTCTAGTATGTTGTGTTTCTGTGAGGTTGTATGCTGGTTTCTAGTATGTTGTGTTTCTGTGAGGTTGTATGCTGGTTTCTAGTATGTTGTGTTTCTGTGAGGTTGTATCCTGGTTTCTAGTATGTTGTGTTTCTGTGAGGTTGTATACTGGTTTCTAGTATGTTGTGTTTCTGTGAGGTTGTATCCTGGTTTCTAGTATGTTGTGTTTCTGTGAGGTTGTATGCTGGTTTCTAGTATGTTGTGTTTCTGTGAGGTTGTATGCTGGTTTATAGTATGTTGTGTTTCTGTGAGATTGTATCCTGGTTTATAGTATGTTGTGTTTCTGTGAGCTTGTATCCTGGTTTGTAGTATGTTGTGATTCTGTGAGGTTGTATCTTGGTTTCTAGTATGTTTTGATACTTTGAGCATGTATCCTGGTTTGTAGTATGTTGTGTTTCTGTGAGATTGTATCCTGGTTTATAGTATGTTGTGATTTATTGAGCTTGTATCCTGCTTTCTAGTATGTTGTGTTTCTATGAGATTGTATCCTGGTTTCCAGTATGTTGTGTTTCTATGAGATTGTATCCTGGTTTCTAGCATGTTGTGATTCTGTGAGGTTGTATCCTGGTTTCTAGTATGTTGTGTTTCTGTGAGATTGTATGCTGGTTTCTAGTATGTTGTGTTTCTTTGAGCTTGTATCCTCGTTTCTAGTATGTTGTGCTTCTGTGAGGTTGTATCCTGGTTTCTAGTATGTTGTACTTCTGTGAGGTTGTATCCTGGTTTCTAGTATGTTGTGTTTCTATGAGATTGTATCCTGGTTTCTAGCATGTTGTGATTCTGTGAGCTTGTATCCTGGTTTACAATATGTTGTGTTTCTTTGAGGTTGTATCCAGGTTTCTAGTATGTTTTGATTCTTTGAGCTTGTATCCTGGTTTCTAGTATGTTGTGTTTCTGTGAGGTTGTATGCTGGTTTATAGTATGTTGTGATTCTTTGAGCGTGTATCCTGGTTTCCAGTATGTTGTGTTTCTATGAGATTGTATCCTGGTTTCTAGTATGTTGTGTTTCTGTGAGATTGTATTCTGGTTTCCAGTATGTTGTGTTTCTGTGAGGTTGTATCCTGGTTTCCAGTATGTTGTGTTTCTTTGAGCTTGTATCCTGGTTTCTAGTATGTTATGATTCTGTGAGGTTGTATCCTGGTTTCTAGTATGTTGTGATTTATTGAGCTTGTATCCTGGTTTCCAGTATGTTGTGTTTCTATGAGATTGTATCCTGGTTTCTAGTATGTTGTGTTTCTGTGAGGTTGTATCCTGGTTTCTAGTATGTTGTGATTCTATGAGATTGTATCCTTGCTTCTAGTATGTTGTGATTCTGTGAGGTTGTATCCTGGTTTCTAGTATGTTGTGTTTCTGTGAGATTGTATGCTGGTTTCTAGTATGTTGTGATTCTTTGAGCTTGTATCCTCGTTTCTAGTATGTTGTGTTTCTGTGAGATTGTATCCTGGTTTCTAGTGTGTTGTGTTTCTATGAGATTGTATCCTGGTTTCTAGTATGTTGTGATTTATTGAGCTTGTATCCTGGTTTCTAGTATGTTGTGTTTCTATGAGATTGTATCCTGGTTTCCAGTATGTTGTGTTTCTATGAGATTGTATCGGGGTTTCCAGTATGTTGTGATTCTGTGAGGTTGTATCCTGGTTTCCAGTATTTTGTGATTCTGTGAGGTTGTATCCTGGTTTCTAGTATGTTGTGTTTCTGTGAGATTGTGTCCTGGTTTCCAGTATTTTGTGATTCTGTGAGGTTGTATCCTGGTTTCTAGTATGTTGTGTTTCTGTGAGATTGTGTCCTGGTTTCTAGAATGTTGTGATTCTGTGAGGTTGTATGCTGGTTTATAGTATGTTGTGATTCTTTGAGCGTGTATCCTGGTTTCTAGTATGTTGTGTTTCTTTGAGGTTGTATCCTGGTTTCTAGTATGTTTTGATTCTTTGAGCTTGTATCCTGGTTTCTAGTATGTTGTGATTCTGTGAGGTTGTATGCTGGTTTCCAGTATGTTGTGTTTCTATGAGATTGTATCCTGGTTTCTAGTATGTTGTGTTTCTTTGAGGTTGTATCCTAGTTTCTAGTATGTTTTGATTCTTTGAGCGTGTATCCTGGTTTCCAGTATGTTGTGTTTCTATGAGATTGTATCCTGGTTTCTAGTATGTTGTGATTCTGTGAGGTTGTATGCTGGTTTATAGTATGTTGTGATTCTTTAAACGTGTATCCTGGTTTCTAGTATGTTGTGTTTCTTTGAGGTTGTATCCTGGTTTCTAGTATGTTTTGATTCTTTGAGCTTGTATCCTGGTTTTTAGTATGTTATGATTCTGTGAGGTTGTATCCTGGTTTCTAGTATGTTGTGATACTTTTGAGCTTGTATCCTGGTTTCTAGTATGTTGTGTTTCAATGAGATTGTATCCTGGTTTCCAGTATGTTGTGTTTCTATGAGATTGTATCCTGGTTTCTAGTATGTTATGATTCTGTGAGGTTGTATCCTGGTTTCTAGTATGTTCTGATACTTTGAGCTTGTATCCTGGTTTCTAGTATGTTGTGTTTCAATTAGATTGTATCCTGGTTTCCAGTATGTTGTGTTTCTATGAGATTGTATCCTGGTTTCTAGTATGTTGTGTTTCTGTGAGGTTGTATCCTGGTTTCTAGTATGTTGTGATTCTATGAGATTGTATCCTTGCTTCTAGTATGTTGTGATTCTGTGAGGTTGTATCCTGGTTTCTAGTATGTTGTGTTTCTGTGAGATTGTATGCTGGTTTCTAGTATGTTGTGATTCTTTGAGCTTGTATCCTCGTTTCTAGTATGTTGTGTTTCTGTGAGATTGTATCCTGTTTCTAGTATGTTGTGATTTATTGAGCTTGTATCCTGGTTTCTAGTATGTTGTGTTTCTATGAGATTGTATCCTGTTTTCCAGTATGTTGTGTTTCTATGAGATTGTATCGTGGTTTCCAGTATGTTGTGTTTCTGTGAGGTTGTATCCTGGTTTCCAGTATGTTGTGTTTCTATGAGATTGTATCCTGGTTTCTAGTATGTTGTGTTTCTGTGAGGTTGTATCCTGGTTTCCAGTATTTTGTGATTCTGTGAGGTTGTATCCTGGTTTCTAGTATGTTGTGATTCTTTGAGCTTGTATCCTCGTTTCTAGTATGTTGTGTTTCTGTGAGGTTGTATCCTGGTTTCTAGTATGTTGTGATTCTTTGAGATTGTATCCTGGTTTCTAGTATGTTGTGTTTCTGTGAGGTTGTATCCTGGTTTCCAGTATGTTGTGTTTCTATGAGATTGTATCCTGGTTTCTAGTATGTTGTGTTTCTGTGAGGTTGTATCCTGGTTTCTAGAATGTTTTGCTTCTTTGAGCTTGTATCCTGGTTTCTAGTATGTTGTGTTTCTGTGAGATTGTGTCCTGGTTTCCAGTATTTTGTGATTCTGTGAGGTTGTATCCTGGTTTCTAGTATGTTGTGTTTCTGTGAGATTGTGTCCTGGTTTCTAGAATGTTGTGATTCTGTGAGGTTGTATGCTGGTTTATAATATGTTGTGATTCTTTGAGCGTGTATCCTGGTTTCTAGTATGTTGTGTTTCTTTGAGGTTGTATCCTGGTTTCTAGTATGTTTTGATTCTTTGAGCTTGTATCCTGGTTTCTAGTATGTTGTGATTCTGTGAGGTTGTATGCTGGTTTCCAGTATGTTGTGTTTCTATGAGATTGTATCCTGGTTTCTAGTATGTTGTGTTTCTTTGAGGTTGTATCCTAGTTTCTAGTATGTTTTGATTGTTTGAGCTTGTATCCTGGTTTCTAGTATGTTGTGATTCTGTGAGGTTGTGTGCTGGTTTCCAGTATGTTGTGTTTCTATGAGATTGTATCCTGGTTTCTAGTATGTTGTGTTTCTGTGAGGTTGTATCCTGGTTTCTATTATGTTGTGATTCCTTGAGCTTGTATCCTGGTTTCCAGTATGTAGTGATTCTGTGCGGTTGTATCATGGTTTCTAGAATGTTGTTATTATTTGAGCTTGAATCCTTGTTTCTTCTATGTTGTGTTTCTGTGAGGTTGTATCCTGGTTTCTATTGTGTTGTGATACCTTGAGCTTGTATCCTGGTTTCCAGTATGTTGTGTTTCTGTGAGGTTGTTTCCTGGTTTCTAGTATGTAGTGATTCTGTGCGGTTGTATCATGGTTTCTAGTATGTTGTTATTATTTGAGGTTGTATGCTGGTTTCTAGTATGTTGTGATTCTGTGAGGTTATATCCTGGTTTCTAGTATGTTGTGATTCTGTGAGGTTGTATCCTCGTTTCTAGTATGTTTTGATTCTGTGTGGTTGTATCCTGGTTTCCAGTATGTTGTGTTTCTATGAGATTGTATCCTGGTTTCTAGTATGTTGTGTTTTTGTGAGATTGTTTCCTGGTTTCTAGTATGTTGTGTTTCTGTGAGGTTGTATCCTGGTTTCTATTATGTTGTGATTCCTTGAGCTTGTATCCTGGTTTCCAGTATGTTGTGTTTCTGTGAGCTTGTATCCTGGCTTCTATTATGTTGTGATTCCTTGAGCTTGTATCCTGGTTTCCAGTATGTAGTGATTCTGTGCGGTTGTATCATGGTTTCTAGAATGTTGTTATTATTTGAGCGTGTATCCTTGTTTCTTCTATGTTGTGTTTCTGTGAGGTTGTATCCTGGTTTCTATTGTGTTGTGATACCTTGAGCTTGTATCCTGGTTTCCAGTATGTTGTGTTTCTGTGAGGTTGTTTCCTGGTTTCTAGTATGTAGTGATTCTGTGCGGTTGTATCATGGTTTCTAGTATGTTGTTATTATTTGAGGTTGTATGCTGGTTTCTAGTATGTTGTGATTCTGTGAGGTTGTATCCTCGTTTCTAGTATGTTTTGATTCTGTGAGGTTGTATCCTGGTTTCCAGTATGTTGTGCTTCTATGAGATTGTATCCTGGTTTCTAGTATGTTGTGATACTTTGAGCTTGTATCCTGGTTTCTAGTATGTTGTGTTTCTGTGAGGTTGTATCCTGGTTTCTAGTATGTGTGATTTATTGAGCTTGTATCCTGGTTTCTAATATGTTGTTTTTCTGTGAGGGTGTATGCTGTTTTCCAGTATGTTGTGTTTCTATGAGATTGTATCCTGGTTTCTAGTATGTTGTGATACTTTGAGCTTGTATCCTGGTTTCTAGTATGTTGTGTTTTTGTAAAATTGTATCCTGGTTTCTAGTATGTTGTGTTTTTGTAAAATTGTATCCTGGTTTCTAGTATGTTGTGTTTCTTTGAGGTTGTATCCTAGTTTCTAGTATGTTTTGATTCTTTGTGCTTGTATCCTGGTTTCTAGCATGTTGTGATTCTGTGAGGTTCTATGCTGGTTTCCTGTATGTTGTGATTCTGTGAGGTTGTATCCTGGTTTCTAGTATGTTGTGTTTTTGTAAAATTGTATCCTGGTTTCTAGTATGTTGTGTTTTTGTGAGAATGTATCCTGGTTTCTAGTATGTTGTGTTTCTGTGAGGTTGTATCCTGGTTTCTAGTATGTTGTGTTTTTGTGAGAATGTATCCTGGTTTCTAGTATGTTGTGTTTCTTTGAGCTTGTATCCTGGTTTCTAGTATGTTGTGATTCTGTGAGGTTGTATACTGGTTTCTAGTATGTTGTGTTTCTGTGAGGTTGTATCCTGGTTTCTAGTATGTTGTGTTTCTGTGAGGTTGTATGCTGGTTTCTAGTATGTTGTGTTTTTGTGAGATTGTATCCTGGTTTCTAGTATGTTGTGTTTTTGTGAGATTGTATCCTGGTTTCTAGTATGTTGTGTTTTTGTGAGATTGTATCCTGGTTTCTAGTATGTTGTGTTTCTGTGAGGTTGTATCCTGGTTTCTAGTATGTTTTGCTTATTTGAGCTTGTATCCTGGTTTCTAGTATGTTGTGTTTCTGTGAGGTTGTATGCTGGTTTCTAGTATGTTGTGTTTCTGTGAGGTTGTATCCTGGTTTCTAGTATGTTGTGTTTCTGTGAGGTTGTATGCTGGTTTCTAGTATGTTGTGTTTCTGTGAGGTTGTATGCTGGTTTCTAGTATGTTGTGTTTCTGTGAGGTTGTATCCTGGTTTCTAGTATGTTGTGTTTCTGTGAGGTTGTATACTGGTTTCTAGTATGTTGTGTTTCTGTGAGGTTGTATCCTGGTTTCTAGTATGTTGTGTTTCTGTGAGGTTGTATGCTGGTTTCTAGTATGTTGTGTTTCTGTGAGGTTGTATGCTGGTTTATAGTATGTTGTGTTTCTGTGAGATTGTATCCTGGTTTATAGTATGTTGTGTTTCTGTGAGCTTGTATCCTGGTTTGTAGTATGTTGTGATTCTGTGAGGTTGTATCTTGGTTTCTAGTATGTTTTGATACTTTGAGCATGTATCCTGGTTTGTAGTATGTTGTGTTTCTGTGAGATTGTATCCTGGTTTATAGTATGTTGTGATTTATTGAGCTTGTATCCTGCTTTCTAGTATGTTGTGTTTCTATGAGATTGTATCCTGGTTTCCAGTATGTTGTGTTTCTATGAGATTGTATCCTGGTTTCTAGCATGTTGTGATTCTGTGAGGTTGTATCCTGGTTTCTAGTATGTTGTGTTTCTGTGAGATTGTATGCTGGTTTCTAGTATGTTGTGTTTCTTTGAGCTTGTATCCTCGTTTCTAGTATGTTGTGCTTCTGTGAGGTTGTATCCTGGTTTCTAGTATGTTGTGATTCTGTGAGGTTGTATCCTGGTTTCTAGTATGTTGTGTTTCTATGAGATTGTATCCTGGTTTCTAGCATGTTGTGATTCTGTGAGCTTGTATCCTGGTTTACAATATGTTGTGTTTCTTTGAGGTTGTATCCAGGTTTCTAGTATGTTTTGATTCTTTGAGCTTGTATCCTGGTTTCTAGTATGTTGTGTTTCTGTGAGGTTGTATGCTGGTTTATAGTATGTTGTGATTCTTTGAGCGTGTATCCTGGTTTCCAGTATGTTGTGTTTCTATGAGATTGTATCCTGGTTTCTAGTATGTTGTGTTTCTGTGAGATTGTATTCTGGTTTCCAGTATGTTGTGTTTCTGTGAGGTTGTATCCTGGTTTCCAGTATGTTGTGTTTCTTTGAGCTTGTATCCTGGTTTCTAGTATGTTATGATTCTGTGAGGTTGTATCCTGGTTTCTAGTATGTTGTGATTTATTGAGCTTGTATCCTGGTTTCCAGTATGTTGTGTTTCTATGAGATTGTATCCTGGTTTCTAGTATGTTGTGTTTCTGTGAGGTTGTATCCTGGTTTCTAGTATGTTGTGATTCTATGAGATTGTATCCTTGCTTCTAGTATGTTGTGATTCTGTGAGGTTGTATCCTGGTTTCTAGTATGTTGTGTTTCTGTGAGATTGTATGCTGGTTTCTAGTATGTTGTGATTCTTTGAGCTTGTATCCTCGTTTCTAGTATGTTGTGTTTCTGTGAGATTGTATCCTGGTTTCTAGTGTGTTGTGTTTCTATGAGATTGTATCCTGGTTTCTAGTATGTTGTGATTTATTGAGCTTGTATCCTGGTTTCTAGTATGTTGTGTTTCTATGAGATTGTATCCTGGTTTCCAGTATGTTGTGTTTCTATGAGATTGTATCGTGGTTTCCAGTAAGTTGTGTTTCTGTGAGGTTGTATCCTGGTTTCCAGTATGTTGTGTTTCTATGAGATTGTATCCTGGTTTCTAGCATGTTGTGTTTCTGTGAGGTTGTATCCTGGTTTCTAGAATGTTTTGCTTCTTTGAGCTTGTATCCTGGTTTCTAGTATGTTGTGTTTCTGTGAGATTGTGTCCTGGTTTCCAGTATTTTGTGATTCTGTGAGGTTGTATCCTGGTTTCTAGTATGTTGTGTTTCTGTGAGATTGTGTCCTGGTTTCCAGTATTTTGTGATTCTGTGAGGTTGTATCCTGGTTTCTAGTATGTTGTGTTTCTGTGAGATTGTGTCCTGGTTTCTAGAATGTTGTGATTCTGTGAGGTTGTATGCTGGTTTATAGTATGTTGTGATTCTTTGAGCGTGTATCCTGGTTTCTAGTATGTTGTGTTTCTTTGAGGTTGTATCCTGGTTTCTAGTATGTTTTGATTCTTTGAGCTTGTATCCTGGTTTCTAGTATGTTGTGATTCTGTGAGGTTGTATGCTGGTTTCCAGTATGTTGTGTTTCTATGAGATTGTATCCTGGTTTCTAGTATGTTGTGTTTCTTTGAGGTTGTATCCTAGTTTCTAGTATGTTTTGATTCTTTGAGCGTGTATCCTGGTTTCCAGTATGTTGTGTTTCTATGAGATTGTATCCTGGTTTCTAGTATGTTGTGATTCTGTGAGGTTGTATGCTGGTTTATAGTATGTTGTGATTCTTTAAACGTGTATCCTGGTTTCTAGTATGTTGTGTTTCTTTGAGGTTGTATCCTGGTTTCTAGTATGTTTTGATTCTTTGAGCTTGTATCCTGGTTTTTAGTATGTTATGATTCTGTGAGGTTGTATCCTGGTTTCTAGTATGTTGTGATACTTTGAGCTTGTATCCTGGTTTCTAGTATGTTGTGTTTCAATGAGATTGTATCCTGGTTTCCAGTATGTTGTGTTTCTATGAGATTGTATCCTGGTTTCTAGTATGTTATGATTCTGTGAGGTTGTATCCTGGTTTCTAGTATGTTCTGATACTTTGAGCTTGTATCCTGGTTTCTAGTATGTTGTGTTTCAATTAGATTGTATCCTGGTTTCCAGTATGTTGTGTTTCTATGAGATTGTATCCTGGTTTCTAGTATGTTGTGTTTCTGTGAGGTTGTATCCTGGTTTCTAGTATGTTGTGATTCTATGAGATTGTATCCTTGCTTCTAGTATGTTGTGATTCTGTGAGGTTGTATCCTGGTTTCTAGTATGTTGTGTTTCTGTGAGATTGTATGCTGGTTTCTAGTATGTTGTGATTCTTTGAGCTTGTATCCTCGTTTCTAGTATGTTGTGTTTCTGTGAGATTGTATCCTGTTTCTAGTATGTTGTGATTTATTGAGCTTGTATCCTGGTTTCTAGTATGTTGTGTTTCTATGAGATTGTATCCTGTTTTCCAGTATGTTGTGTTTCTATGAGATTGTATCGTGGTTTCCAGTATGTTGTGTTTCTGTGAGGTTGTATCCTGGTTTCCAGTATGTTGTGTTTCTATGAGATTGTATCCTGGTTTCTAGTATGTTGTGTTTCTGTGAGGTTGTATCCTGGTTTCCAGTATTTTGTGATTCTGTGAGGTTGTATCCTGGTTTCTAGTATGTTGTGATTCTTTGAGCTTGTATCCTCGTTTCTAGTATGTTGTTTTTCTGTGAGGTTGTATCCTGGTTTCTAGTATGTTGTGATTCTTTGAGATTGTATCCTGGTTTCTAGTATGTTGTGTTTCTGTGAGGTTGTATCCTGGTTTCCAGTATGTTGTGTTTCTATGAGATTGTATCCTGGTTTCTAGTATGTTGTGTTTCTGTGAGGTTGTATCCTGGTTTCTAGAATGTTTTGCTTCTTTGAGCTTGTATCCTGGTTTCTAGTATGTTGTGTTTCTGTGAGATTGTGTCCTGGTTTCCAGTATTTTGTGATTCTGTGAGGTTGTATCCTGGTTTCTAGTATGTTGTGTTTCTGTGAGATTGTGTCCTGGTTTCTAGAATGTTGTGATTCTGTGAGGTTGTATGCTGGTTTATAATATGTTGTGATTCTTTGAGCGTGTATCCTGGTTTCTAGTATGTTGTGTTTCTTTGAGGTTGTATCCTGGTTTCTAGTATGTTTTGATTCTTTGAGCTTGTATCCTGGTTTCTAGTATGTTGTGATTCTGTGAGGTTGTATGCTGGTTTCCAGTATGTTGTGTTTCTATGAGATTGTATCCTGGTTTCTAGTATGTTGTGTTTCTTTGAGGTTGTATCCTAGTTTCTAGTATGTTTTGATTGTTTGAGCTTGTATCCTGGTTTCTAGTATGTTGTGATTCTGTGAGGTTGTGTGCTGGTTTCCAGTATGTTGTGTTTCTATGAGATTGTATCCTGGTTTCTAGTATGTTGTGTTTCTGTGAGGTTGTATCCTGGTTTCTATTATGTTGTGATTCCTTGAGCTTGTATCCTGGTTTCCAGTATGTAGTGATTCTGTGCGGTTGTATCATGGTTTCTAGAATGTTGTTATTATTTGAGCTTGAATCCTTGTTTCTTCTATGTTGTGTTTCTGTGAGGTTGTATCCTGGTTTCTATTGTGTTGTGATACCTTGAGCTTGTATCCTGGTTTCCAGTATGTTGTGTTTCTGTGAGGTTGTTTCCTGGTTTCTAGTATGTAGTGATTCTGTGCGGTTGTATCATGGTTTCTAGTATGTTGTTATTATTTGAGGTTGTATGCTGGTTTCTAGTATGTTGTGATTCTGTGAGGTTATATCCTGGTTTCTAGTATGTTGTGATTCTGTGAGGTTGTATCCTCGTTTCTAGTATGTTTTGATTCTGTGTGGTTGTATCCTGGTTTCCAGTATGTTGTGTTTCTATGAGATTGTATCCTGGTTTCTAGTATGTTGTGTTTTTGTGAGATTGTTTCCTGGTTTCTAGTATGTTGTGTTTCTGTGAGGTTGTATCCTGGTTTCTATTATGTTGTGATTCCTTGAGCTTGTATCCTGGTTTCCAGTATGTTGTGTTTCTGTGAGCTTGTATCCTGGCTTCTATTATGTTGTGATTCCTTGAGCTTGTATCCTGGTTTCCAGTATGTAGTGATTCTGTGCGGTTGTATCATGGTTTCTAGAATGTTGTTATTATTTGAGCGTGTATCCTTGTTTCTTCTATGTTGTGTTTCTGTGAGGTTGTATCCTGGTTTCTATTGTGTTGTGATACCTTGAGCTTGTATCCTGGTTTCCAGTATGTTGTGTTTCTGTGAGGTTGTTTCCTGGTTTCTAGTATGTAGTGATTCTGTGCGGTTGTATCATGGTTTCTAGTATGTTGTTATTATTTGAGGTTGTATGCTGGTTTCTAGTATGTTGTGATTCTGTGAGGTTATATCCTGGTTTCTAGTATGTTGTGATTCTGTGAGGTTGTATCCTCGTTTCTAGTATGTTTTGATTCTGTGAGGTTGTATCCTGGTTTCCAGTATGTTGTGCTTCTATGAGATTGTATCCTGGTTTCTAGTATGTTGTGATACTTTGAGCTTGTATCCTGGTTTCTAGTATGTTGTGTTTCTGTGAGGTTGTATACTGGTTTCTAGTATGTGTGATTTATTGAGCTTGTATCCTGGTTTCTAATATGTTGTTTTTCTGTGAGGGTGTATGCTGTTTTCCAGTATGTTGTGTTTCTATGAGATTGTATCCTGGTTTCTAGTATGTTGTGATACTTTGAGCTTGTATCCTGGTTTCTAGTATGTTGTGTTTCTGTGAGGTTGTATCCTGGTTTCTAGTATGTGTGATTTATTGAGCTTGTATCCTGGTTTCTAATATGTTGTTTTTCTGTGAGGGTGTATGCTGTTTTCTAGTATGTTGTGTTTCTGTGAGGTTGTATCCTGGTGTTTAGTATGTTGGGTTTCTGTGAGGTTGTATGCTGGTTTCTAGTATATTGTGTTTCTTTGAGTGTGTATCCTGGTTTCCAGTATGTTTTGTTTCTATGAGATTGTATCCTGGTTTCCAGTATGTTGGGTTTCTATGGAGTGTTATCCTGGGTTCTAGTATGTTGTGTTTCTGTGAGGTTGTATCCTGGTTTCTAGTATGTTGTGTTTCTGTGAGATTGTACCCTGGTTTCCAGTATGTTGTGTTTCTATGAGATTGTATCCTGGTTTCCAGTATGTTGTGATTCTTTAAGCGTGTATCTTGGTTTCTAGTATGTTGTGATTCTTTAAGCGTGTATCCTAGTTTCTAGTATGTTGTGATTCTTTGAGCTTGTATCCTGGTTTCTAGTATGTTGTGTTTCTTTGAGCTTGTATCCTGGTTTCTAGTATGTTGTGTTTCTGTGATATTGTATCCTGGTTTCCAGTATGTTGTGTTTCTATGAGATTGTATCTTGGTTTCTAGTATGTTGTGATTCTTTAAGCGTGTATCCTAGTTTCTAGTATGTTGTGATTCTTTGATCTTGTATCCTGGTTTCTAGTATGTTGTGTTTCTTTGAGGTTGTATCCTGGGTTCTAGTATGTTGTGTTTCTATGAGATTGTATCCTGGTTTCTAGTATGTTGTGATTCTTTGAGCTTGTATCCTGGTTTCTAGTATGTTGTGTTTCTTTATGGTTGTATCCTGATTTCTAGTATGTTGGTGTTTTTTCGAGGTTGTATCCTGGTTTCGAGTGTGTTGTGATTCTGTGAGGTTGTATCCTGGTATCCAGTATGTTGTGTTTCTATGAGATTGTATCCTGGTTTCTAGCATGTTGTGATTCTGTGAGCTTGTATCCTGGTTTCTAGTATGTTGTGTTTCTGTGAGGTTGTTTCCTGGTTTCTAGCATGTTGTGATTCTGTGAGCTTGTATCCTGGTTTCTAGTGTGTTGTGATTCTGTGAGGTTGTATCCTGGTATCCAGTATGTTGTGTTTCTATGAGATTATATCCTGGTTTCTAGTATGTTGTGGTTCTTTGAGCTTGTATCCTGGTTTCTAGTATGTTGTGTTTCTATGAGATTGTATCCTGGTTTCTAGTATGTTGTGTTTCTGTGAGATTGTATTCTGGTTTCCAGTATGTTGTGTTTCTGTGAGGTTGTATCCTGGTTTCCAGTATGTTGGGTTTCTTTGAGCTTGTATCCTGGTTTCTAGTATGTTATGATTCTGTGAGGTTGTATCCTGGTTTCTAGTATGTTGTGATTTATTGAGCTTGTATCCTGGTTTCCAGTATGTTGTGTTTCTATGAGATTGTATCCTGGTTTCTAGTATGTTGTGTTTCTGTGAGGTTGTATCCTGGTTTCTAGTATGTTGTGATTCTATGAGATTGTATCCTTGCTTCTAGTATGTTGTGATTCTGTGAGGTTGTATCCTGGTTTCTAGTATGTTGTGTTTCTGTGAGATTGTATGCTGGTTTCTAGTATGTTGTGATTCTTTGAGCTTGTATCCTCGTTTCTAGTATGTTGTGTTTCTGTGAGATTGTATCCTGGTTTCTAGTGTGTTGTGTTTCTATGAGATTGTATCCTGGTTTCTAGTATGTTGTGATTTATTGAGCTTGTATCCTGGTTTCTAGTATGTTGTGTTTCTATGAGATTGTATCCTGGATTCCAGTATGTTGTGTTTCTATGAGATTGTATCGTGGTTTCCAGTAAGTTGTGTTTCTGTGAGGTTGTATCCTGGTTTCCAGTATGTTGTGTTTCTATGAGATTGTATCCTGGTTTCTAGTATGTTGTGTTTCTGTGAGGTTGTATCCTGGTTTCTAGAATGTTTTGCTTCTTTGAGCTTGTATCCTGGTTTCTAGTATGTTGTGTTTCTGTGAGATTGTGTCCTGGTTTCCAGTATTTTGTGATTCTGTGAGGTTGTATCCTGGTTTCTAGTATGTTGTGTTTCTGTGAGATTGTGTCCTGGTTTCCAGTATTTTGTGATTCTGTGAGGTTGTATCCTGGTTTCTAGTATGTTGTGTTTCTGTGAGATTGTGTCCTGGTTTCTAGAATGTTGTGATTCTGTGAGGTTGTATGCTGGTTTATAGTATGTTGTGATTCTTTGAGCGTGTATCCTGGTTTCTAGTATGTTGTGTTTCTTTGAGGTTGTATCCTGGTTTCTAGTATGTTTTGATTCTTTGAGCTTGTATCCTGGTTTCAAGTATGTTGTGATTCTGTGAGGTTGTATGCTGGTTTCCAGTATGTTGTGTTTCTATGAGATTGTATCCTGGTTTCTAGTATGTTGTGTTTCTTTGAGGTTGTATCCTAGTTTCTAGTATGTTTTGATTCTTTGAGCGTGTATCCTGGTTTCCAGTATGTTGTGTTTCTATGAGATTGTTTCCTGGTTTCTAGTATGTTGTGATTCTGTGAGGTTGTATGCTGGTTTATAGTATGTTGTGATTCTTTAAACGTGTATCCTGGTTTCTAGTATGTTGTGTTTCTTTGAGGTTGTATCCTGGTTTCTAGTATGTTTTGATTCTTTGAGCTTGTATCCTGGTTTTTAGTATGTTATGATTCTGTGAGGTTGTATCCTGGTTTCTAGTATGTTGTGATACTTTGAGCTTGTATCCTGGTTTCTAGTATGTTGTGTTTCAATGAGATTGTATCCTGGTTTCCAGTATGTTGTGTTTCTATGAGATTGTATCCTGGTTTCTAGTATGTTATGATTCTGTGAGGTTGTATCCTGGTTTCTAGTATGTTCTGATACTTTGAGCTTGTATCCTGGTTTCTAGTATGTTGTGTTTCAATTAGATTGTATCCTGGTTTCCAGTATGTTGTGTTTCTATGAGATTGTATCCTGGTTTCTAGTATGTTGTGTTTCTGTGAGGTTGTATCCTGGTTTCTAGTATGTTGTGATTCTATGAGATTGTATCCTTGCTTCTAGTATGTTGTGATTCTGTGAGGTTGTATCCTGGTTTCTAGTATGTTGTGTTTCTGTGAGATTGTATGCTGGTTTCTAGTATGTTGTGATTCTTTGAGCTTGTATCCTCGTTTCTAGTATGTTGTGTTTCTGTGAGATTGTATCCTGTTTCTAGTATGTTGTGATTTATTGCGCTTGTATCCTGGTTTCTAGTATGTTGTGTTTCTATGAGATTGTATCCTGTTTTCCAGTATGTTGTGTTTCTATGAGATTGTATCGTGGTTTCCAGTATGTTGTGTTTCTGTGAGGTTGTATCCTGGTTTCCAGTATGTTGTGTTTCTATGAGATTGTATCCTGGTTTCTAGTATGTTGTGTTTCTGTGAGGTTGTATCCTGGTTTCCAGTATTTTGTGATTCTGTGAGGTTGTATCCTGGTTTCTAGTATGTTGTGATTCTTTGAGCTTGTATCCTGGTTTCTAGTATGTTGTGTTTCTGTGAGGTTGTATCCTGGTTTCTAGTATGTTGTGATTCTTTGAGATTGTATCCTGGTTTCTAGTATGTTGTGTTTCTGTGAGGTTGTATCCTGGTTTCCAGTATGTTGTGTTTCTATGAGATTGTATCCTGGTTTCTAGTATGTTGTGTTTCTGTGAGGTTGTATCCTGGTTTCTAGAATGTTTTGCTTCTTTGAGCTTGTATCCTGGTTTCTAGTATGTTGTGTTTCTGTGAGATTGTGTCCTGGTTTCCAGTATTTTGTGATTCTGTGAGGTTGTATCCTGGTTTCTAGTATGTTGTGTTTCTGTGAGATTGTGTCCTGGTTTCTAGAATGTTGTGATTCTGTGAGGTTGTATGCTGGTTTATAATATGTTGTGATTCTTTGAGCGTGTATCCTGGTTTCTAGTATGTTGTGTTTCTTTGAGGTTGTATCCTGGTTTCTAGTATGTTTTGATTCTTTGAGCTTGTATCCTGGTTTCTAGTATGTTGTGATTCTGTGAGGTTGTATGCTGGTTTCCAGTATGTTGTGTTTCTATGAGATTGTATCCTGGTTTCTAGTATGTTGTGTTTCTTTGAGGTTGTATCCTAGTTTCTAGTATGTTTTGATTGTTTGAGCTTGTATCCTGGTTTCTAGTATGTTGTGATTCTGTGAGGTTGTGTGCTGGTTTCCAGTATGTTGTGTTTCTATGAGGTTGTATCCTGGTTTCTAGTATGTTGTGTTTCTGTGAGGTTGTATCCTGGTTTCTATTATGTTGTGATTCCTTGAGCTTGTATCCTGGTTTCCAGTATGTAGTGATTCTGTGCGGTTGTATCATGGTTTCTAGAATGTTGTTATTATTTGAGCTTGAATCCTTGTTTCTTCTATGTTGTGTTTCTGTGAGGTTGTATCCTGGTTTCTATTGTGTTGTGATACCTTGAGCTTGTATCCTGGTTTCCAGTATGTTGTGTTTCTGTGAGGTTGTTTCCTGGTTTCTAGTATGTAGTGATTCTGTGCGGTTGTATCATGGTTTCTAGTATGTTGTTATTATTTGAGGTTGTATGCTGGTTTCTAGTATGTTGTGATTCTGTGAGGTTATATCCTGGTTTCTAGTATGTTGTGATTCTGTGAGGTTGTATCCTCGTTTCTAGTATGTTTTGATTCTGTGTGGTTGTATCCTGGTTTCCAGTATGTTGTGTTTCTATGAGATTGTATCCTGGTTTCTAGTATGTTGTGTTTTTGTGAGATTGTTTTCTGGTTTCTAGTATGTTGTGTTTCTGTGAGGTTGTATCCTGGTTTCTATTATGTTGTGATTCCTTGAGCTTGTATCCTGGTTTCCAGTATGTTGTGTTTCTGTGAGCTTGTATCCTGGCTTCTATTATGTTGTGATTCCTTGAGCTTGTATCCTGGTTTCCAGTATGTAGTGATTCTGTGCGGTTGTATCATGGTTTCTAGAATGTTGTTATTATTTGAGCGTGTATCCTTGTTTCTTCTATGTTGTGTTTCTGTGAGGTTGTATCCTGGTTTCTATTGTGTTGTGATACCTTGAGCTTGTATCCTGGTTTCCAGTATGTTGTGTTTCTGTGAGGTTGTTTCCTGGTTTCTAGTATGTAGTGATTCTGTGCGGTTGTATCATGGTTTCTAGTATGTTGTTATTATTTGAGGTTGTATGCTGGTTTCTAGTATGTTGTGATTCTGTGAGGTTATATCCTGGTTTCTAGTATGTTGTGATTCTGTGAGGTTGTATCCTCGTTTCTAGTATGTTTTGATTCTGTGAGGTTGTATCCTGGTTTCCAGTATGTTGTGTTTCTATGAGATTGTATCCTGGTTTCTAGTATGTTGTGATACTTTGAGCTTGTATCCTGGTTTCTAGTATGTTGTGTTTCTGTGAGGTTGTATCCTGGTTTCTAGTATGTGTGATTTATTGAGCTTGTATCCTGGTTTCTAATATGTTGTTTTTCTGTGAGGGTGTATGCTGTTTTCCAGTATGTTGTGTTTCTATGAGATTGTATCCTGGTTTCTAGTATGTTGTGATACTTTGAGCTTGTATCCTGGTTTCTAGTATGTTGTGTTTCTGTGAGGTTGTATCCTGGTTTCTAGTATGTGTGATTTATTGAGCTTGTATCCTGGTTTCTAATATGTTGTTTTTCTGTGAGGGTGTATGCTGTTTTCTAGTATGTTGTGTTTCTGTGAGGTTGTATCCTGGTTTCTAGTATGTTGTGATACTTTGAGCTTGTATCCTGGTTTCTAGTATGTTGTGTTTCTGTGAGGTTGTATCCTGGTTTCTAGTATGTGTGATTTATTGAGCTTGTATCCTGGTTTCTAATATGTTGTTTTTCTGTGAGGGTGTATGCTGTTTTCTAGTATGTTGTGTTTCTGTGAGGTTGTATCCTGGTGTTTAGTATGTTGGGTTTCTGTGAGGTTGTATGCTGGTTTCTAGTATATTGTGTTTCTTTGAGTGTGTATCCTGGTTTCCAGTATGTTTTGTTTCTATGAGATTGTATCCTGGTTTCCAGTATGTTGGGTTTCTATGGAGTGTTATCCTGGGTTCTAGTATGTTGTGTTTCTGTGAGGTTGTATCCTGGTTTCTAGTATGTTGTGATACTTTGAGCTTGTATCCTGGTTTCTAGTATGTTGTGTTTCTGTGAGGTTGTATCCTGGTTTCTAGTATGTGTGATTTATTGAGCTTGTATCCTGGTTTCTAATATGTTGTTTTTCTGTGAGGGTGTATGCTGTTTTCTAGTATGTTGTGTTTCTGTGAGGTTGTATCCTGGTGTTTAGTATGTTGGGTTTCTGTGAGGTTGTATGCTGGTTTCTAGTATATTGTGTTTCTTTGAGTGTGTATCCTGGTTTCCAGTATGTTTTGTTTCTATGAGATTGTATCCTGGTTTCCAGTATGTTGGGTTTCTATGGAGTGTTATCCTGGGTTCTAGTATGTTGTGTTTCTGTGAGGTTGTATCCTGGTTTCTAGTATGTTGTGTTTCTGTGAGATTGTATCCTGGTTTCCAGTATGTTGTGTTTCTATGAGATTGTATCCTGGTTTCCAGTATGTTGTGATTCTTTAAGCGTGTATCTTGGTTTCTAGTATGTTGTGATTCTTTAAGCGTGTATCCTAGTTTCTAGTATGTTGTGATTCTTTGAGCTTGTATCCTGGTTTCTAGTATGTTGTGTTTCTTTGAGCTTGTATCCTGGTTTCTAGTATGTTGTGTTTCTGTGATATTGTATCCTGGTTTCCAGTATGTTGTGTTTCTATGAGATTGTATCTTGGTTTCTAGTATGTTGTGATTCTTTAAGCGTGTATCCTAGTTTCTAGTATGTTGTGATTCTTTGATCTTGTATCCTGGTTTCTAGTATGTTGTGTTTCTTTGAGGTTGTATCCTGGGTTCTAGTATGTTGTGTTTCTATGAGATTGTATCCTGGTTTCTAGTATGTTGTGATTCTTTGAGCTTGTATCCTGGTTTCTAGTATGTTGTGTTTCTTTATGGTTGTATCCTGATTTCTAGTATGTTGGTGTTTTTTCGAGGTTGTATCCTGGTTTCGAGTGTGTTGTGATTCTGTGAGGTTGTATCCTGGTATCCAGTATGTTGTGTTTCTATGAGATAGTATCCTGGTTTCTAGCATGTTGTGATTCTGTGAGCTTGTATCCTGGTTTCTAGTATGTTGTGTTTCTGTGAGGTTGTTTCCTGGTTTCTAGCATGTTGTGATTCTGTGAGCTTGTATCCTGGTTTCTAGTGTGTTGTGATTCTGTGAGGTTGTATCCTGGTATCCAGTATGTTGTGTTTCTATGAGATTATATCCTGGTTTCTAGTATGTTGTGGTTCTTTGAGCTTGTATCCTGGTTTCTAGTATGTTGTGTTTCTTTGAGGTTGTATCCTGGGTTCTAGTGTGTTGTGTTTCTATGAGATTGTATCCTGGTTTCTAGTATGTTGTGGTTCTTTGAGCTTGTATCCTGGTTTCTAGTATGTTGTGTTTCTTTAAGGTTGTATCCTGGTTTCTAGTATGTTGGTGTTTTTTCAAGGTTGTATCCTGGTTTCGAGTGTGTTGTGATTCTGTGAGGTTGTATCCTGGTATCTAGTATGTTGTGTTTCTATGAGATTGTATCCTGGTTTCTAGCATGTTGTGATTCTGTGAGCTTGTATCCTGGTTTCTAGTATGTTGTGTTTCTGTGAGGTTGTATCCTGGTTTTTAGTATGTTGTGTTTCTGTGAGGTTGTATCCTGGTTTCTAGTATGTTGTGTTTCTGTGAGGTTGTATTCTGGTTTCTAGTATGTTGTGTTTCTGTGAGGTTGTATCCTGTTTTTTCGTATGTTGTGTTTCTGTGAGGTTGTATCCTGGTTTCTAGTATGTTGTGTTTCTGTGAGGTTGTATTCTGGTTTCTAGTATGTCGTGTTTCTGTGAGGTTGTATCCTGTTTTTTCGTATGTTGTGTTTCTGTGAGGTTGTGTCCTGGTTTCCAGGATGTTGTCATTTTTTTTTTCAAAAGCTGTGGTAAAGAATGGCTCTGATGCTAAACCATTTTATATATCTCTTTACTTTCATTCTATTTCATTCTACTGGCCTGAAATATAATAGATCTGTGAATTGTCTCTGTCTTTAATACATGGCTATGTAGACTTTTATGACCTTCATGTTCTCAGAAATTCAGATATGTTCATCTTGATTTTGGTCAATGGGTCCTAATAAAGTACAAACAAAAAGAAAATAAAAAATATATTTGTACATCCTTTTAAGCTGATTCAATCAATACACAAATAGCATTGCAGAAATTACTTAACGGCTTATACTAATTTAAAAAAAAAATATTAATTCAAACTAATATATCCTTTATCTAGTACTCCTTAACTATGTAAAATTCCTTTATGTACTTGTTTCTGCAATTATATCTCAGACTTTGTTTGTGTGAACTGTAAAATCTGTCAAATAAATTCTATTTTAAATAGAGAGGGACATCTCTTACATTTAATTCTGTGTGCTAGCAGCCCGAGTCCCAAGAACCAGAGGATCTCAACAGCCAATCCTATGGCCCTGGAACCTTATCTGCTGGTCCTCAATGACCAAGAGGGATGAGGAGAGCCTAACACTTTACATATACCACTACCGATAGCCACAGTTATAAACAGATTATCCTATGCAACTGCCTTATTTTCCTATATGATTGAACAAGCTCTTTTATTTTGTTGCATGCAATTTTGCATACATATGTATATCTACATATTTATATTTTTCATATTGATAATTCATACAACAGTAAAGTAAAATTTAAATAAAATGTGTGAATGAAAAATATTATAGAGTTGATTTTGGCATTAACTAATTTGTCCATATACAGATACCCTCAAGGATTAAGGTGTTAAATA
Source organism: Discoglossus pictus (assembly GCA_027410445.1). NCBI lineage: Eukaryota > Metazoa > Chordata > Amphibia > Anura > Alytidae > Discoglossus > Discoglossus pictus. Next base: position 226,543,055 of record CM050163.1, read on the forward strand.
GTACTGTTTGCATATTTGTATGTTTACCTTGACAGGTATATTTTATATTTGTAATTTCTGGTACTATTGCTTTGAGCTGTATGTTTCTGTGTTGTTTTGACATGTTTTGTTTAATGATTTCTGAGAACATTAGAAATCAATGTTTGCCTATATATGTTTATTCTGCTCTACTGCTCACTTGAGAAGTGCAATATTTTAAAATCACTTGTATCACAACATGTGATGTTTTTATGACTAGACCCATAAGCTCCAGGCCTAGGGTAGAACATTTTCTTGAGGGCAGCAACTGGCCAGAAGGTGATAGTATAAGAGGTCAATATACACAGAAATAGCTATATTATATAACATTGCTTTCTATAAGCTTTTGAAATACACATAATCAAACATGTATGCTTCTAATGTAAATATACTATATATGGGCCCCTTCCGGATTGCTAACTTGTCATGCTAAAGGGGTTTGTGCATTTCAATAAAGCAGTGATTTGGATTAAAGAGTGAGGTACATTGTTTTCTCAATTGCATGTCCCCGCCTTTTAGACATGCAAATGGGCTTATTAATGTATTATTCGTTTTCTGTACTTTGTACGGTGGAGAGCTTTTCTCACTTTTGTGCTCACCATACACTAAATGATTATTGTGGAATACCCAATCCTACAAAATCTATTGCACAAACCAGAATCTACCTCATACTGATGATAGCCAAAAGCTTGAAACAGGCCTGTATATGAGTGATTCTTGGTTTGTGTAAAATCCAACCCGATGCTTTGCTTAAAAGCTGTTTAATACAGCGGGCATGTGCTTTAAGGGAGCAATGTATAAAGTTGCTATTTTTGGATTAAAAGAGTAAAGTACATTGTTTTCTCATTTGCATGTCCCCGCCTTTTAGACATGCAAATGGGCTTATTAATGTTTATTCGTTTTCTGTACTTTGTACGGTGGAGAGCTTTTCTCACTTTTGTGCTCACCATACACTAAATGATTATTGTGGAATAAAGCAGTGAGCTATACATGTGGGGTCATAGCAGACAGGTCAGACAAGTCATGGTCTACTGGAGAAGCAACTGGTAACCCACTATAGTATCTTTGCAAAGATAACTTTATGGACAAGCACAACATATGACATCGGAAGATGAGCCTTTCAGGTCAAAAGGTCAAGAATACTGCAGATGAAATGGGGTAGGCCTCATAATCAGACAAAGGGTGGCCAAAGCAATGTTTGGTTACAATAAGGATATTCAACACCTCATAGATATAACACCAAGAAAATATGTTACTCTCATCATGGGAGATGGAAATGTTAAAGTAGGGAACCAAAAGACTCCTGGAATAACAGGCAAGTTTGGCCTTGGAGTACAAAATGAAACAGGTCAGAGATTTGTAGAATTTTGTCATGATAATTCTCTGGTCGTAGCAAACACCATCTTCCTCCGAGATGACTCTACCCATGGACATCACCAGGTGGACAATATAGAAATCAGATTGACTATATACTTTGTAGATGGTAGAGCTCACTGCGGCACAGATTGTGAGCTTCTTAAGAAAAGAGGGGAAATCATCAAATATGAAATAAATAATATTGCCAGTAAATATGCAGTGGAAGTAATGTAAAGAGATAGAAGAAGATAACAGAATGTGAAAGTCAAGAGGTCTCTTCAAGAAAATTGGAAATATCAAGGAAACCTTTCATACCTTAGATATGCAGAAGATAATACTCTGATGGCAGTGGGGAGAAACTAAAGGGGCTATCAATGAGTGTGAAAGTAGAGAGTGCAAAAGCTGGTCTGCTGCTCAACGTTAAAAATCTGAATAGCAAATAGACAGGGAAGAAATGGAGGCAGGGACACAGCAGCTGCAACCAAGAAATGAAAATAAGGTGACTGCAGCCAATAAATGAAAATAAGTTTGCTTCTGGGAAGGAAAGTTATGGTAAGTCTGGACAAGTTGCTGAAAAGCAAATATATTGGTCCGTACAGTTAGAAATATGGTATTCCCAGTTGTAACATACGGATGTGAGAACTGGACCATAAAGAAGGTGGAGGGTGGTAAAATTGATATTTAAGAAAACTGTATTGGAGAAAACAGCTTAGAGTTCCTTGGACTGCAAGAAGATTGAATAAAACAATACTATAGGAAATTAAGCCAAACTGTTCACTGGAAGGTTTGATCATGAGGCTGAAGTTCAAATATTTTGGCCATATCATGAGAAGACAGGGTACTCTAGAAAAGACTCTGGTGCTGGGTCACAGAAAGGGCGTACACAACTCAATGACTAAACAACAACAACAATATATGGGCCAAAAATCTCAAAACATTTTAGCAGATTAACTATTCTGACAGGACTTCTCTTTCCACATATAGTGAAATTTTATTTTTAATTATGTCATTAAAGAACCACAAATGTTATATTACTGTAAAATGATTTGTGTGAATTGATTACATTATAGCTAAGCGTTCTTGAGTGTTTGAATCCCTACTATATATATATATAGTTCACCACAACAATCATTTAATATATGGTGGGCAAAAGAGCGAAAGAAGCCCTCCACTGTACAGTAGTACAGTATATAAATAGTACATTTGTGTTCACATTTGAATGTCTAAAACAAGTTAGAAAACTTGTTTCCTGCTCAGAATTCCGAGAAATACAGTTATTACACTTCACTCGGGAAAGCTGAGCAGGGACATGCAAATGTGCCCACAAATGCTTCGTTCTACAATCCATAAACATTTTAAACATGGCTTCCTTTAAGATTATGCTCGCTGCATTACACAAAGTGCAGTGTAATAACTGTATTTCTCTAAATTGAGGCTGCACCAAACTGCGGCATTTGAAAATGCCTTGCGTAATTGAGTGGTTTAGTTGCTGATGTTTAGTTTGTACACTCAGCATACATCATCTGCAAGATGGGTATACAGTACAGCTACTATACAGGAGCCTGGTTCAAATTAAGATGCTTGAGCTTTTTTCTTATAATTTATAGTGAGTTAAATTGATAAAGCAAACTATTTAAGATACTGTAGTTGTAGGCTCTGCAGTGCATTTACAGTGACAGTCACATTTTCCTTTCACATCTGACACAGGATGAATCATGTAAAGTGTCTGCATCAAATACTGGAAGCTGATGGGAGATACTGAAAGATATCAGATTACTAGACTCAGTAGCTTCTATACAGCCCTATTAACTTGATTGGCTAGCCACTCAATGCAGCTCATTGGCTGTGTGGCCAAGCCTTTATCCTCAATATCTATGTATGAGGTGTCCAGGGTTTTCCAGGCACGTACTAAAAAAATTTAATAAGTTGACTCTTGTTCAATTTTAAACAGATTTTCCACATTATTGTTAAACTTCTATCTGATGGTGTGCGGGAGTTTTGGGGAGTTCTATCTGACTTTAATATGCAATCAATAATATTTATAATGGATTGGTTACTACTGTAAAGATAATTTGAGATCTCTGATTTCTATTATAATAACTGCAGCTTGGCTAATAAAATAATAATATTTCCATGTATGCAGGTAATGTTTCACTTCACTACTGATTATAATGAGCTGTGTTTTCTAAAATATCATTTAAAATTAATCTGCAGGTCATTATAATGTGAATGCTAAATTCAATGTTATTTTTAAGTTCCTAAATAAATCATTGTACATATACTGTAAAAGATTGCATGTAAGCTTAGGAAGAATTAGCACAATGATTTCCTTCCTTAAATTGGAATCCACATTTGTGTGTAATGTTCCACAGAGAATATTCTATCTCTTATTACTGTAAGATACAAGAAGCTTGCCCAGAGATGACAGGGATCTTGAATCTCATGGCATTTATCTAGTGCGACACAGGACTTTTGTATTCTTTCTCAATGGCCTCACAACTCAATCTTTATTGAATCTGAGCCAGAGATTAATTCAGTAATAGCTTTAGTGAATGTACGAGCCTTTATATATGATACATATTTTTAAATGACTCTTAGATGCAACTAGCAAATGGTCCAACATGCTTTTTTTTGTGCTAAATGATGAGTGATCTAGCTTCTAGAAAATCATATTTGATTCATTGTTTGAGCAAGCATTGCTCCACATTTCTCTATTTTGATCCTATAGGTTTGACTTATTTACACCAATGGTAGCAATGCACATAAATTAGCTGAAAAGGTACTTATTGCCTACACAAAATGTAATAGCTTTGTCTCAAAGATGGAGGGTGAAGCTTTGAACTGTCTGAGCTGCAAATAAATATAACCTTTTATATATTTGAAACCGGATCCTCTGTATCTTTTGAAACGTTAGCACCTGAAAAATGATAATATGGAAAAGCCGACAAAGTAATGTCTTAATTACATATTATAACCAAATGTGTGTAGGCTGATATATGTCTGTATAGATGGAATCCTAATGTGGGTAGGCTGCTAGATGTATCGGGGGGGGGGGGGGGGGAGATTATTTGATCCCCTGCTGATTTTGAATATTTGTCCATGACAAAGAAAGGATCAGTCTATAATTTTAATGGTAGGTGTATTTTAACAGTGGGAGACAGAATAACATAAAAAAAACAATAAAAAAAGCACGTCAAAAAAGTTATAATTTGATTTGCAGGTCATTGAGGGAAATAAGTATTTGACCCCTTCGACTTTATGACAAAACCCTTGTTGGCAATCACAGAGGTCAGACGTTTCTTGTAGTTGGCCACCATGTTTGCACACATCTCAGGAGGGATTTTGTCCCACTCCTCTTTGCAGATCCTCTCCAAGTCATTAAGGTTTTGAGGCTGATGTTTGACAACTCGAACATTAAGCTCCACTCACAGATTTTCTATGGGATTAAGGTCTGGATACTGGCTAGGCCACTCCAGGACCTTAATGTGCTTCTTCTTGAGCCACTCCTTTGTTGCCTTGGCTGTGTGTTTGGGTCATTGTTATGCTGGAATACTCATCCATGACCCATTTTCAATGCCCTGGCTGAGGGAAGGAGGTTCTCACCCAAGATTTGACGGTACATGTCCCCATCCATTGTCCCGTTGATGCGGTGCAGTTGTCCTGTCCCCTTAGCAGACCCCACCCCCCTCCAAAGCATAATGTTTCCACCTCCATGTTTGACCGTGAGGATGGTGTTCTTATCGACAGCATTCCTCCTCCTCCAAACACGGCGAGTTGAGTTGATGCCTAAGAGATCGATTTTGATCTCATCTGACCACAACACTTTCTACCAGTTCTCCTCTGAATCATTCAGATGTTCATTGGCAAGCTTCAGACAGGCCTGTACATGTGCTTTCTTGAGCAGGGGGCCTTGCGGGAGCTGCAGGATTTCAGTCCTTCACTGCGTAGTGTGTTATCAATTATTTTCTTGGTGACTATGGTCCCAGCTGCCTTGAGATCATTAACAAGATCCTCCCGTGTAGTTCTTGACTGATTCCTCACCGTTCTCATGATCATTGAAACTCCACGAGGTGAGATCTTGCATGGAGCACCAGGCCGAGGGAGACTGGCAGTTATTTTGTGTTTTTTCCATTTGCGAATAATCGCACCAACTGTTGTCACCTTCTCACCAAGCTGCTTGGCGTTGGTCTTGTAGCCCATTCCAAATTTGCGTAGGTCTACAATCTTGTCCCTGACATCCTTGGACAGCTCTTTGGTCTTGGCCATGGTGGAGAGTTTGGAATCTGATTGATTGATTGCTTTTGTGGAAAGGTGTCTTGTATACACGTAACAAACTGATATTAGGAGCACTCCCTTTAAGAGAGTGTATAGAAGACACCTGGGAGAAAGAAATCTTGCTGATTGATAGGGGATCAAATACTTATTTCCCTCACTGACCTGCAAATCAATTTATAACTTTTTTGACATGCGTTTTTCTTGTTTGTTTTTTTGTTATTCTGTCTCTCACTGTTAAAATACACCTACCATTAAAATTATAGACTGGTAATTTCTTTGCCAGTGTAGAAACGTTCAAAATCAGCAGGGTATCAAAGCGTCAACTGTATAGAGTTTACTGCTATAGTACTACAGAATATATTGTAGCTTTTGAGATACATTATAATAACAGCACATCCAAGAGAAATCACATTATGACTATAAATAGGCATCACTCAATAAAAAAAAACTTTATGACCTTGGGTGTGTACAATAATATGGAAAATGACTTATCTAGAAATAAAACCTGCAGTGTATGGAAAAAGAGTGCAAGCACAGAGGTCCAGGAAAGTCAAAAGCTGACACAGATAACTAAATAAAACACTATGTGACCATAAATAGAAATAATTTGTTATAAGATTATAAATTAGTCTAAGCTAAGCCGACAAAAAACTGAATTGAGTAGTTAAAGGGACTGTGAAATCATAGGGCCATATTAAATTCCATCCTCCAAGGTAAGTCCAACGTGTAGCACGTAAGGGCTGCGTGCTTCAAATTTGGCCATTTTACGTCGCTATTAAATTAGAAAGGGCTGCGAGCTACGAGCGAGAGACTCTATTTCATAAACCAGTTCTCGGCTTGCGGGGTTGCGTGCTCAAACGCAAACTATTAAGCAATCTCGTAGTTATGGGTTCAGATGGAGCCAATGGAAAAAGAGATTGTTAGTGTTACGATACTGAAAAAGGGGAGGGAAGAGTTTATTGAAAGGGGAGGGTAGATTTCGAAGTCCTACGTACTTCAATTACAGTTTCTGATCAGACCCACTTTCCAGATATGATGCAATATTAATAAAGCAGTAAATATGATATTCTATTACATGTGAGTTACAGTATATGTCTTAAGACATTGATTGCAGGGATTGATATGACACAAAATATAATCATGAAATAAAGTATTTTTCGGGGCACATTTGCGGGCTTGAGAATGTTGTGCTATTAATGCTAAGACCTAACATCACTTTCCCTTATAATAAATGTACAGTAGAGTGATGTTATTTGCATTATAAGTGCTACGTATTGGACTTTATCCTCCTTGCGGGTGCTCTCGAGCACACGTTGGCGGTTGGGCTCAATTTGCGTGTTACGTGCTTGCTCGCGAGTGACCACGTTGCAATTTAATAGCTAAATTCAACAAGTAGTGGTTACGGGCTAGTCAGATCAAAGGATTTACATGTGTGAAGTTCAACGTTGCTCACCACGTAGACTATTCTGGGCAGTCCTGCATGTTAACACGCAAAGCCCCCTGCGAGCAATGTTACAGGGCTAATTTAATACTTGTAACAAGTAAAATTGGAGTTATGGGATATGTTTTAACATGTAGCCCCAATTTTATGGGGCTGTTAGATACGGCGCTGCACCATCACCAGTGGAGAACCTGTAAAAATGTTTCATATGGTGCTCCATTTACTATTTAGAATTAATTTTAACTGCTGCAATGTTAGCTTTTAAAGCTGCAATTTTCAGGGAGCTTGTCATTTTTGGTCCTTTTTCAGAACCTGCAAAGTAAAGGAGACTTCTGACAGCAGATAGGTGGGACAGATAGAGGAATAACTAGGTTATGTAAAAACATGTATAAAACTGTGAGATGTGCATCCGTTTTAAAAATTCATGTCTGCTCTGTTAGTTTTCAGTGCCCTGTATCACAATGTAGAGCAGTATGTATACATTCAATCCGCCTTTAAAAGAATCCAAATTTCACATATTTTCTAAATTATATATTGTTTAAGTAGAATTTAAACATTAGAAAATGTACTTCTTTGTATAAATTTAATTTGAATCCCTGCACAAACTGCTTTAGCAATCATGTCAGGACAGCCTACTGAAAAAAAATGTATTTAGCTTTATCAGGTTTAGTTACTAGAGGGAGAAACTAACTTTTCCAGAGACTTCCATAACTCAATTGGTGCACTGACACTCTCCAATTAGAGGTATTCTCAAGAAGATGTTGTTGCAAAGATGCATTTTCAGAATTTTTGCGGCAGCACTTTTATTTCATGCAATGAAAAATGTTTATATGTACAAAAATGTTAACTCTTCAGATTTAAAGGTACATTAGCAATTTTGTGATTTTTGCATGCCTTTAAATGGTTATGGACGGTTCCAGGATTTTATTAGGCATATAATAGAACTGTGTATCTATTTACTTTATGTACTTTTTTTTATTAAGAAGTGCATATCAGCTCTGTATTTACTGATACAGACTATGCTGGATTGGATGTGCAGTGTAGTGTCCTAGCCTATCAGGGGCCATGCTTCAAGAGAATGTTGCTGAATGTTACTGAGAGATGGTCACTGATGATTGCTTAGTATGAGACACTGCACACCCAGTACTGAAGGTAATGTTTGTATGATTTTAGGCAGCTTATAATCAAATCTTAAAAAAATAAAGTACATAAAGTAAATAGATACACAGTTCTATTATATATATAGTAAAATCTAGAAATCTTTCAAGCCCCTTTAAGTTTATTCGACCATCCAATAAAATCATAAAATTATAAGGGCCAGATTCACAGTGCTCTGGAAAAATCATATTAATTTTATAGATTTCAACTTATGTCTTTGATCAATTTTGCAAACCAAGATCCACATCTACCAAATTATATCATATATACAGGGTGGCAATTATGTGGGTCCGTACTTACCCACGTTAATGATAGATATTTCAAATATCCTTTAGATACCTTGGCCAATAGTAGTAAAAACATTCACTCGCTCTTTAAGTCAATAAATTTAACAGCAAAACTAAAATCCATAGAATGGGGAATAATCCGATGAATCATATATTTTCCTACATACACAATAACAAATATTTTTTAAGTCTTAAAATCCCCCAAAATTAACCATATTTCGTCTATAGACACCTGACGATAAGATTTCCCTCAAAAGAGATTGATCATCCCATCCCGTTCTTTGCATCTCAGCACCATCCCATAGAGCTATTCTTTCTCAATGGCTCCAGCCCACAGGATCTAAACAGAATATGACTAGTGATGTCCCGAACAGTTCGCCGGAGAACTATTCGCGGCGATTTTCACATGTTCGCGTTCACCGCGAACGTCGAACACATGCGCTTTTCGGTTCGCCCCCTATACTTTATCATTGAGGAAACTTTGAACATCATTTGTTTTATTTTATATATTTTTTTTGTGTAATCTATGCCTGCCTGCCAGCGTGTGTGTGTGACAGACTAACACCTAACAGCTTATATTGTGCTTATTTTCACTACTCATACATACATTGAAAACAACCATTTGTTTCCTGTAATCTAATTTCAGTTGCCTGCCTGTGTCAGGCTCACAGCTTATTTTGTGCTCAGTGACATAAAACAACACTTTTTTGACTGTAATAGATTGAATAGCAATTGCCTGCCTACAGGCGTGTGTGTGAAGCCTATTGCATCTACTCTGCTAACTTTTGCCAGTGCACAGTGATACGTCATATCTGGTGCAACCGTAGTGTACAGTGACATAAAACAACACTTTTTTGACTGTAATCGATTGAATATCAGTTGCCTGCCTACAGACGTGTGTGTGAGGCCTACAGCGCCTACTCTGCCAACTTTTGCCAGTGCACAGTGACACTCATATCTGGTGGCACCTTAGATTGCACACGCAGTGCTCCAAATTTGAAGTGGGAGGACCGACCAAGCATCTTTTTCCATCTCCCTGTTTCAAAAATCAATGCCATATACACGTCCCCTAATAGTGGACGTAACAGGGATTAAACCGATAGGAATAGTGCTACTTAACAGTACACACATTATAATAATGCAGACAGAGGCAACGCGTATAATCTTCCATGCTGTGCAGTGGAAGCCCCCAGACTCTGAATTTACTCAGACCATTAAATACTGCACTACTGTCTTTCCACTTGTTTTGCTCTGAGCTAAAAGAAAGTAGTTACACGTGACATACACATTGTCTGACTCACAAGCTCCACAGATTACATACAGCTGATTCTAATATTCATTGGCACCACGCAGTACAAGGCTGGTTAGTGATGCAAGAGATACAGTTACATATTGTAAATAAGAAGCCCCTCACTTCTATTGAGCATAACTTCACAATTTCAACACTCATTTTAATAATAAAAACACTTTTTCCACACTTTTTCCACATGTATTTGTCTGATAGGGAGCGCTTATGGTGACTTCAGTGGCTCTTTAATCTACTAGTAGGCCTCCAAGCAGTAACAGATTGCACACCATGACCAGCCAGCATTAAATATCACTGTACCCAAGGATCAGCATCTCCACTGTCTATGGACAAATTATGAAAACACTGATACAAAGCAAACAAACAGGAATGTGTAGGATGTGTGCATGAAAGAGGAGTTAGAAGCAGTAAAAGAGAGATAGTAATGAACACTGTAAATCTCTATTTACACCTCACCTAAAAAAAATGTTCACTCAAATGCTAATTAATTTAGCTTGTTTAAATCATGGAATATAAATCTTATTAATGACCAACATCTAATCAAAAATCCAGGTCCTGATTTTAGGGCATTGCATTGACCCTTTAATATGTAAAGCTAAGAGAGTTCCCTGGTGGTCCCATGGTTAGCTCTCACTGCTGTGACCTGGGTTCAATTGCAGTCAGGGAACCAAGAGGTAGGTCACACCACCCTGAACCCATGCAAGGTTGGGCCTGGTCAGTACTTGGATGTGAGACCACCTAAGAATACCAGGAGCTGTATGCTGTGGCCCAATGTAGAAGGGAATGGACAACCCACTTTATTATCTCTGCCATGGTGGATCAGCATGATGTGTTGCGGTCCATGAGGTCACAGAGAGTTGGACACAACTATACGACACACACAAGAGGACATAAGAGTGACCTAAAAGAAATCCTCAAATATATCAAAATGGTTGTAAATAATGTTCAGTGTCTTTTAAAAAAAAGTGGAATGCAAGAAAAAGTGGTCATGATTTGATGTTGGGTGGTAGAATTAGAGGAAGTACTACCTTACTACCTTAAAGAAAGGGTGATAGATAAGTAGAATAAACTTCTACGGGAGTGTTAGTAAATAGAGTAAAGGCAATCCATATCTTTTTTAAGCCTGGCTTTCAAGTAGATATAATGGACAGACTAGATGATCCTTCTGAAAGATCTGTTCCTCACTTTAGTGAATATTATCCTTTATTTCAGCTGACATCAAGGTCAGCAAGGCAAGCACTGGAGCAGTACTTAAAGGCATCAAGATAGTAGATTACAAACCAAAAGGGATTAAAAGGATTTCCTCACTTATCTAGAGGGAACTTAATTAATTGGAGGTTTACCAAGAAAAATCTTTCTAGAAAGACAATAAGAAGGGAGGACATGATTAAGACTGTCAAGACCAAAAGGAATAATCGAAGTGCTTTAGGGAAGCAAATCTGAGAAAAAATAGAAGTGAAGGAAAGTACTGAAACTAGAAGTTTGTAGCCCTATGTGAAAATGTTGAAAGTATAACTTTACAGAAGAGGTAGTTGTCTTGTGGAACTGTTTTGTAGTGAAGGAAGGCAAGGATGAGAGCTAGTTCAAATCCCTAGTGATATGGTTAAACATTTGTACTTTACATTTTTGTATTAGTTTTAGTAAACGTACAAAGCTCCAAATGATAAAAAATACTTAATTACTAGCTTTAAAAATTATTTTCCTTTCAGTTTTACATATAAACAAATACAAAATAGGTAAGTAGAAAGCTAGGATCTATCCTGAGAGACGTTCTAAGATTATAATGTTAGCCTAACTCTTGAACTAACCCTAACCATCACCGTAACCCTTACTGTAACCCCAACCCTAAGCCTAACAGTTTACCTAAGCCTTGACTCAATAATATGGCACCGCAATATTGGCAGCGCCATCTAGCAGTTGCTCACTGCCACTGCTGCTGTCTTGTGCTGCGCTACCATAAGAGGATAGGTCCCAAAGCTAAATTTCTAATAAAAAATATTATAATAATTTTCCATATATAAATCTAAATAAACTGACTGGGACAATGTCTAAACAGATGCACAGCAACATTTTGCAAATGCTAGTTTTCATGAATCAGGCAAATGTCCTGAACTCCTGGCACTAAAAGGGTTAAGGGGAGGATGGGGCAGTTGCTGAGAGACAGGTCTAAATGATTATAAGAACTATCACATGTGATTAATAAACAATTACTAATAAGCTGCCCCAACTGCAAAAGCTTGTTGTCAGAGGAAACTTCTGATACAACAAGTCTCCAACCACTGGAGATCCTTGTGTTAGTGGTACACTTTGTGCCCACAAATTTAGCAGCTGCATGCTAGACAAAACCACCTCCCATAAGAAAGAGAGCATGGTAAATACAGGGTGTTGTGATCCTTAATACATCTCTATTTTAGGAGCAAAGGACAGTCCATGATACACAACAAAAATGTATTGGTTAAAAATAATAACAAATTATAAAAAAAACCTTTTCTGGATCTTTCCTTTTTTGCCTGCGCCTCATCGCTGTTAACAAAATGAGCGTGGCAATAATGTAGTACTGCAATCTACAGATTCAATGTAAAACAATAAATGACAGGACCCTAAATGAAGACTAATCCTAACCCTATGCCTAATCCTAACCCCTAACACTATGCCTAAGCCTAACCCCCTAACACTATGCCTAACCCTATGTCTAAACCTAACCCCTAACCCTATGCCTAACCCTGAACCGATACCTAACCCTATCCCTAACCCTATGCCTAACCCTAACCCCTATGCCTAACCCTAACCACTAACCCTATCTTAACCCTAACCCTATGCCTAACCCCTTACCCTATGCCTAACCCTATGCCTAACCCCAACCCTTAACCGCTAACCCTAACCCCTCTCCCCTACATCATTCCATTTTAAAACTCTAACCCCTCTGCCCTAGAGCAATCTATTTTAAACTAAGTGTAGTACCGCATTGTGAGCTGAAGCGGGCTCGCATCAATGGTGGGGGTGTGCAGGGTTGGCGCAGTTAAAAAAGGAAAGAACCCTTTTTCTTTATAAAAATGTAAAATGTTTAACCCAAACAATGTAAAGTGAAATGAGAGTATGGGGCTCAGGGTTGCCAGTATAGTATACTTTTAATATTTAATGTTTATTCAAAATAAGTTTCACATGGGGAGGAAGGATACATTTATCACTTTCTCATTAACCCTACACCTTTCCCCTTTGTAGTACATACACTGCAATCACATATAATAGTTGTGGATATACAGGCCATTGGTCACGCTTTGCGAGCCTCGTGAAGTGTGATGAGCAGTTTGTGGTCCGTAGGGCCGCAACTGCGAGCATCGCAAAGCGAGGCGAGCCGTTGATGCCTGCAGCATGCGGGACAGGCTGCAATGAGCAAAAGCGAGGCAAGCATTTGAGGCACGCGGGACTTAGGCTGCAATGACCGCCTGCGTAGCGAGCAGCTGAATGAGCGCCGAGGCCAGTAGGACTTAGCGAGGTGAACAAAATTACAGCCCGTAGGACTTAGGAACCGAGGGACGTAGATGGACTGAGGGCCTCGGAAAATTACAACTTTAATGGGTGAACCAAGGAACTCGAAAGACCTTTCTAAAAACAACAAATATGCCTCATATTAGCCTATACACTCACACATAGCCCAGGGGCAGGGACATGGAGCCTGTGAGTAAGGTTGAAAGTTAATTTGAGGGATATTTAGTGTTTTTTCAAGAAGGAAAATCGGCTGAGCGAGGGGAAAAAATGGCGGCTGAAAAAACGTAAACACAATGAAAACGAGGTCGAAGGACGTAAAACCAAGATGAAGAACAAGCTCAAACAAGTAACACTTAACGCAAGATAGTATCACTTAATTCAAGGCAGTAACACTTAACCCAAGGCACTAACTCTTAACCTATGGTAGTAACATTCATTGCAAGGCCCCAAAAGTGCACAGGGGGACAGGCTCACAATGAGCGCCGCAGTGCTCGTGATGAGCGACTTCGGCACTCATTGCGGGGCCTGTAAATTACATGGGGAAAGAGGCTCCCAATGAGCGCCAAAGGTGCTCATTGCAAGCCCGCGATGAGCGATGACGGCGCTCAGCTCGGCGCTCATTGCTTGGAAGGGGCACAGAGGGGCCATATCCTCGCATTGTGTGACAAACAGCATTGCCAGCCTTACAATTTTACTCCTGTCATTTTTGACGGGCAATTTCCTAGTTCACTATATTTATGTGATCTAATTTCCTTCACAAATATCAAAATGTTCTGTTTAGATTTAATTTAAGCAAATAAAGAATGGTGTGAGCCTATTTATACATTTGTGAATCATTTTAACTTCTTTTTCAAGTTAATAAACCTTGGGAAAGTCCAAATGCACAGTTTTGGAGTAACATACAGTGTATGGAAAATTACTTTGCATGTGTTTTGGCAGAGTAATACATATGTGATTTCTTCTACAAAAGGCAAAAAACACATGTTTGTGACCACAAGTAAATATAATAACTTTACAAGGAAATCTGTTTTTATCTTAAAAAAGAAGTGAAAGTGCAAGAGGGCATAAATGAAAACAGTACTTATCACCTCTGTATTCACACTTTGAACAGTCTCTTGTGTTGTGACCAAGCCCTGTCTGTGTGATAGGGAAAGGCCAAGGTTGAAAATGATAAATAAATCAATACAAAATATATGCTTTATTTGTTTTCTGCTTGATTTTTGATTTTCTAAATTGCAGTGCTTAGTATGGCACTTTATTTTAATTATTAAGTAATGGATTCTCTTAAGAATAGCTAGTTAGTGCTTGATAAGAAAAAAAAATATTGAATGTTTACTGTGTATTTAAATCATTAATTACTGTTTTTCATTCATACCCCCAGGCTATATAAGCTCCTGAAATCTCCACCCAGTGAATAAAGTATTGTGTCTTTAATGGAACCACCCATGGGTGTGGGGGAGATGTCTGAACTGATACACAACAGCAGCAGTATAATAGTGGGTGGTGACTAGAAAGTGTTTACATGGATAGCAGTTCAGGTTACACTGTTCCCCACGACTCAATTTTTTTTCAAACAGTGGATTTCAATGTGGTATTTCCCCCTGGGTAGGTCCACTCCAGCCACAATATTTCATTCAGGGGGAGCTTATACAGCCTTAGAAATCATTGAAAAATAGTAATTGTTTACATGCACACATAGGCCCTCATTCAATTGCAATTTGGCCAATTGAATAGGGCTCTAAATAAGCACATAACATATATTTTTTAAAGAAGTTTTTAGTTAGTGAAAACCTTGCTTTTAGATAGATGTTCACTAACTAAAAACTCAATTGCAATTGAATGAGGGCCTAAGAGTTTAATAAAGGTTTTTATTCGTAATAAGTATTACTTATTCTTTAGATATCTCTTTATATGAAGGTTAAATTAGTTCTTTAAGTATGCAAAGCATTTCTAGAAAGTAAAAACATACAATCTTTAATTTATTTGCTGGTATCACAATAAAAGTAACTGAATCCTTATCTGTATCTATATCTCATTTCTCTTGGCATTGCAAATATACAAACACAGCACTGGGGACTCACAGTATAGCAAATTACAGTAAATAAAATAAGAGTTAATTGTTCTAAAATCATTTTCCCATTATCAAGTTTAGTTGGTCAAATACTATAAATATGGGACTGCAGTGGTTACTTGCAGTGGCTGCGCAATCAAAAACAGCACTTGACATTTATTTTTGCCTTAAACCGGTGGTGAGCAACAGCCGACCTGGGACTGCATGCAGCCGTCAGGCACTTCCCATGTGGCCCTCAAACACTTCCCATGCGGCCCTCAAACACTTCCCATGTGGCCCTCAGACACTTCTGATGCGGCAGACCTCAGGCACTTCCCATGTAACCCTCAGGCACTTCCCATGTAACCCCCAGTCATTTCCCATGCAGCCCTCAGACAATTCTGATGCGGCAGACCTCAGGCACTTCCCATGTAACCCCCAGTCACTTCCCATGCAGCCCTCAGACAATTCTGATGCGGTAGACCTCAAGCACTTCAGATTGTAACCCTCAGGCACTTCTTATTTAATCCTCAGGCACTTCCCATGCAACCCTCAGACACTTCCCATGCAGCCCTCAGCCTGCTCTCTAGAGTGGGACAGCACACACTTCTTCAACAATATACAGTCCATTACATTTCTCTAAAACTACCACATAGTACCCAAATTGTACTCCTGATTACTTCTCCTCATTACCAATGTTAGTCGTGTTTGCGACCCTCGCAAAGCGAGGCGAGCAGTCGACTGCAAGCCTCGCGATTTGAGGCGAGCCGTTGAGGCACAGGCTTGCAGGACTTCATTGCAGGGCTTGCGATGAGCGCCATAGGCGCTCATTGCAAGGCCCGATTTGCAAGCCTCGCAGTTGAGGCATGCGGGACTTAGGCTGCAATGAGCGAGCAGTTGAGGCACGCGGGACTTACGACCCGTACGACTTAGGACCGAAACCTATACATGCACTTTGCGCCTCGCAAAAATCCGACTTTAACAGCCAAACCACAGAACTGGAAAGACCTGAAAAAAACAACAAATATGCCTCAAATTAACTTACACACTCACACCCCGCCATGTGGAGAGCCAGGGAGCCTGTGAGTGAGGTTGCAAGTTAATTTAAAGCATATTTTCAATTTTTTCACGATCAAAAATCACCTAAGGGAGAAAAAAATGGCTGACGAAAAAACGCAACACAACGAAAACGAGGTCGAAGGACGTAAAAACAAGCCCTAAACAGTAACACTTAACACAAGCCAGTAACACTTAATCCAAGAAAGTAACACTTATCCCAAGGCAGTAACACAACCCAAGACAGTAACATTCAAGCACAAGGCATATTAAGTACACAGGGTGAGAGGCTTGCAATGAGCGCCAAAGCAGTAAAGTTTCTGCTCGCAATGAGCACCTTTGGCCAAAGGCGCTCAGTGCGGGGCTTGCGATGAGCGCCAAAGGTGCTCAGTGGGCCCATAGCTTCGCATTGGGTGGCAAACAGCATTGCCAGGCTTTCAATTTTATTCCTGTCATTTTTGACGGGCAAGTTCCTAGTTTGTATATAAATATTTGAACTGTGTGAATTAGTACATGAACCAGGTATGATCCATTTAAGCTTAGGTGGTAAATGACAGACACAACAACTGAGTGGGAGAAAAACACGGGTAACAGCTTTATTAATAAATAACCAATTAACCATAAGCATAAATACTGTATTTCTATTTACATAAATTGCAGGGGGAGGAGCCCGGCCACAGCCAGTGACCTCATGCCTTGGGCCCTGCCCAAGGCCCCAATGCTTATTCAAAGCACACACTTTGAGGTAGGGCCACGCCCATTTAGGCCAGTGGGCCAGGCAACTTACCTCCCGCCACAGAGCAAGCGAGGGACCCCTCTTGAGCCTGCAATCCCCTCCTGCTGTCTATTAAGGCCCGCGCAACACTCTCTCTAAACTCTAACATGAGTAGCTCTAACCGATTTCGGTTAAGTGTACCTCATCCTTCCTGAAAAATTTCCTGAATGATTTCTCCCTGCTTGTTCTCCCGCGGAGCCAATGCCCTGAACTACCCCTCCTGGAATCGAGAAAGGGCGTCAGCAATGCCGTTCTCCAAACCCGGCAGGTGCCTGGCCTGAAACTGCAGGTCGCATTGCACCAAGTGGTGGATTAGTCTCACTACCGGGATAGATGTTGCCGTGAGGCTATTCACAGTCTGCACCACCGCCATGTTATCTGTACAGAATAACACACGACGGTCCCAAAATTCCGAGCCCCATATGTGAACTGCAGCCACTATGGGGTATAGGTTGAGGAACGCCAGGTTCCTTGCAAGGCCTGCCGCCACCCACTCCTTGGGCCAAGACGCGGCATACCACCTACCCTGGAAGTAAGCACTGCACCCAATTGAAACGGATGCGTTCGTGTAGAGCTCCAACTCAGAGCTAGTGCGGACCCATTAAACCTGGCGAGGAAAGCCAACCATTCCCTTGCATCATCCCGCATTGCGCTCAAAACCTTAATGAAATGATGCGGCCTCGAGACGCCTGCTGTTGCAAGCGACATCCACCTGCAAAATATCCTCCCTATGGGGATAATTCTACAGGCGAAGTTCAACTTCCTTATAATGGTTTGCAGCCGCAATGACACCCTGTTTGCTTCTTCCAAGACACCGAACTCTGCTTGCATGTCAGCCACCTTTTCAAGGGGAAGACTGCATTCCATTTTCATGGAATCGATCTGAATCCACAAGAATGTCAACTTTGTCGTGGGGCCCTCGGTTTTGTTGTGGGCCAAGAGCACTCCAAAATCTCTGCAAATTCTGGTGAACACCTCCAGAATGAACCTGCAGATATCCTGCCCTGCCGGACCGACGAAGAAAAAATCGTCCAGGTAGTGCGTTATGCTCCGGTACCCCGCTCCTGAGCGCGCAACCCACTGGAGGAAGATGCTAAATGCTTCAAAATAGGAGCATTATATAGAGCACCCCATGGGCAAGCACAGATCGCCAGAATAACTGCTGTAGACATAACAGCCCAAGAGCAGGGGCTCGACAGATGAACCGGCAGTAACCTGAAAGCCGCTTCAATGTCCACTTTGGCCCGGAGAGCCCCTGCCCCAACGAGCCGCACCATCTCAGCAGCCCGATCGAACAATGCATAAGAAACAGCAGACTGATCTTTAGCGATCCCGTCATTGACCAACCGCCCTCTGGGATGGGACAGTTGCTGAATCAATCTGAACCTTCCTGTTTCCCCTTTTGGGACAACGCAGAGTGGGGGGACAACGAAATCGCTGATGGGGGGGATGCAAATGGACCCGCCATTCTACCCAGCTGGACCTCCATTTGAACTTGCCTTGACGCTATCCCCGGGAATTCCCGTACGGATCGCAAATTTGCAGACTTATCAAATTGAAGCTCAGAGTCACATGGGATACGGAACCCCTCCCGGAATCCCCGTTCCAAAAGGTGAGCTGCATCCCCGTTACCTATCAATCTAACGTAGCGTTTTTGCCACGGCAGCATTGCAGGGAGGCGTATGGGAGTCCTGTCCTTTGACAGAGGCCTCGCCTGCTCTACTCCCATCCTTGTGTCTGGCGCATCTAGCGAAGGGGTGCTCGCCACCACAGTTGGAACAAGCATGCTTGAACCTGCAATTGGGCGCCTATCTACAGACCCCTTCGTTGTAGGCAAAACAGGTCTTGAGGCTGCGGAGGTGGAGCCCTTGGCTCCACCGGACGTGATCCGAAAGGCCGGCATGACACGCATTGGTGTCATAATGTTTAACCAGTATGCCACTGCCTTGTCGCTCCGAGCCATTGTTGGCCAAGATGCCAAGTATTGGTGGAACTCCTCGTTGTACCGCCACCAAGCAATACCCCCGTACGTTTTATGCGCATTGCAAATTTCGTCTATATAGATGAACAATCCTGGACTTTGAATGGAAAAGGCCTGGAGCCAAGTGTTGAAAGTCCTTGGAAGCCATCTGAATGACTTACGATGATCATCCCCATCTCGAGACACCTAATGGGTAACATCCAGCTGTCTGGACATGGGAAGTAGGGAGAACAGCTCAACGGACTCGCTCCTCCAAATTATTTCCTTGACTTCTTGGGGTAGATCGCTAACTGCAATGTTGTGTGTGGATAGTACGGACTTGAGGGATCCCAAAAAACCTGCCCTTGTGTCTGCGGGCTCCCTTTTCTCTGGATCTTCTAGCTGACCACTCATCATAAGCTCACCTGCTTCCGGAAGCCTTGGAGTAGAAGCCACCAACGGGATATCCCTGCGTCCCTCGTGATGCGCTGAGGACTCCGACCGTCTGGCCCTCCGTGTGCTCCGTCCCCTCTCTGAACCCATGCATCTCCTCCTGGACCTAGGGATACAAGAGGAACAGTCGCTAGCTCTTCGTTGCCTACGCACCCGTGCCCAAACCGTGCCCAAACCTGCTTCTCCCCTGGTCATGGTCACCTATACCTGCGTGGCTAGAGGAAGCTGACACCGCTGGTTCTGGCAAACCTTTGCAGGGTCCTCTGAGACTTTCTTAGATGGTATAAGGTCTAACTGTGGGTCGGTATTAGTCACCTTTTGCTGTAATCTTTCAAGCACTAGTGGGTCGCACCAGCCTCGCCACTGAGGCCGTCACAGGCACGTCATCAATCATCACCATGCTGTCCTGGCTGTTCATCTCGCTGACGACTTTGTTCCTCTTGTCATGTGTCGTCGCCATGCCCAGTTCCTCACCGTTGCTGTGTCCCTACAAAGCACCAGAAGCGCTGTTAGTATGGGAACTAGAGGGGACCTCGGAGTGGGCATAGTGAGATGCCGTAGGAGCTTTTTCAGAGCAACCGGCTTTAATATTACCCCCTGCGCCCCCTTTACGGGGCGGTAGAGGGGTGTTCCTTGTCTTTTGTCGTTGGTGTGACCCTTTGGGCAAAGCGACTGGCGGTGGCCGGAGTTCTAGGCCCTCGCCCTCCCTGCCCGTGGGCCCTGCCATTTCTGGCGTGGGGGGTATGAATCCCTTACTGTTATGACCTGTGACCCCCCCGGACCCACCATCAGATGGACGGGAGTCTGATGGCTCTGTCTGAGTGGGATGGGGAATTATCCCGTCAACCCTTCCAGTAAAGCCCAGGCCACTAGCCACCACAGGCTGGGCCTGAGCAATGCGTTGGGGGTCCTCTACAGAAGGCATGGGCTGTACCCACCTGACCCCTTGGCTTAAGGCCTTAGTCCTGACTTCGGCCAAAAGTGCTTCCAGCTCATGCGAACACGAGCTGAAGTCCCGCCCCTCAACGCAATGTGATTGCCCGACACCTGCAGGCTCTGCTGGATCACGTGACACTACATGCTGCCCCAGGGGGGCCTGAGCAGCTTCCACGCCGGCAGGCGGCAGAGCGACCACAGCTTAAACAGGGGGGTTATTTTCTTTTCTGCATCAGGGCCCGCAATTCACTAGCTCCGCCACTGTCCTTAAACCACTGAAACATTAGCCACCCGTACTTGATGTAAGATGGACATTAAAACTGATCTTCATGTAGGCAGTCAAAATCAAGAAGAATGTGTTGTATAATTATTTAAGAAAAACACTATGGTCAATTTTTAAAATATAGTATTTTGATCAGGATCCAAATGGTAGATTTCACTGCAGCAAAACTGCATATGAAAGGTAACACATTGGAATCTATAATGTTTGTATTTTTTGCATTCTAAAGTTTGCATTTACATTTTCTCTATTTTAAGTGAAATACCGAGTATACTTTAAATATAGGACTTAAAGGCTCCTTTAAAACACTGCACTGTTAGCTTTTATAGCACCCAAGCAGTTTATTTATTTAAAATCTAATCAGTAGTTGGATTTACTGCACAGATCATTAAAGGACCACTGTGTACATTTTTCTTTCTTTCTTTCACTAAATTTGATAACAGCAAAATGTTTTCAGAAAGTAAAAAATTGTAAGGATACATTTTGCTTTCTTCCCTGCTGTTGCATGTTAGTTTCTCAAGTGGTTGTGTCCTTATAAACTAATGAGCTTTCCTTTAGTGCTGCTGAGAGCATTGGCAGTCGAATATGCCAGATTCCCATTGTGCAGACATAAACTTCCTTATGTATTTAAAATCTCCTCCCACCTCCGGAAGGTAGGTAGGTTTCATAGCAACATAATTGCATATAACCAGTACTTTATTAGAGGGTTTATTATTTAGATTTAGTTTCTAAAACTATGTTTCAAAAGTAGTTCTTCAAAATAATTAATTTAAAAAAAATATGACCACGGGGTCATTTAAGTTTATAGGTAAATTACACTAGGTTCTGAGTGGATCATAAATTACAAGATCCCTCTTAATGCTCATATTTGTCTTTATTGCAATAATAAATAATAAACCTTTTTCCTTTTGAGGTTAGAACCCCCAAAAATGATCTAACACAGTGTATTGCGAGTTGAGTGTCTTTTTTCAATATTATCTAGGTTACAAAAAAAACTTTTACAAAACAGTGAAATATGTATCAATTTAGAAAATTATAAATGATTTTTTTACTTGGTTTTCAGTGCTCTGTTTCATGATGTACAGTAGTTTTGATAAATTAGTAAATGAATATCCCATTAATTACTTGGAATTAGTCAATGAAACTTGCAAATAATAATAAAACGCTGAAGAGATACTTAGCTGAGAAAGAAACAAAATCCTACTAATGAGTAGCAAGTTGACTTTGGCCAAAATTCACTACATAAATTACAGCTTCCGCAACTTTGGCCAGAGTGTACCAGGTATTCAAAAATAATTTAAAATTACATTTTGCCATTAACTTGCAACTCAACCTAAGCTTAGATGCAGGCAGGAAATAGTACAACTGCACTAAAGGAGGTTCAGGTGATTTGTTTCACCTTAAAAAAAAAAACATTTTACCCGCTTATCAGGTTCAGTTTTTCCAAAACCCAACAGAGGAAAATGGGACTGCAGATGTCATTTAACTGCTCTGCATGGATATTATTCTGCCTAGGCCCATGAGGCCCAGGCCTAGGGCAGTACATTTTCAGTGTGCTGCGGCCTGCCTGTAGATGCGGTGCAGTACATTGATATATGTCTGTATATGCACAGAGATGTCTATATGCAGTGATAGAGCGCTGCAGCACCACCTACTGATTGGAATGTGCTTAGATGGTGGTGCGCGCAGTGCTGAAGCGGGCTACATTTTCTGATGAAAAGGGATTGGGGAATAATGTTAATGAATGGGGACTAGAAGTAGTGGGTGTTTGGGGTTAGGGGTTTTAGGGTAAGGTTTTAAGGTTCTAGTTAGGGTTAGGATTATTTTTTAGGGCTAGGGTTATGGTTTTAAGGTTAGGTATTAAGGCTAGGGTTAGGTTCTTGGGTTATGGTCAGGTGTTAGGGTTTTGTTTACGGATACATGTTAGCAGTAGGATTATTTGTGTTTTTCTGTACAATAAAAGCAGTATCCAGGTGGCTAGCTTAGCGTTGAGTGTTAGAGTTATGGTTAGATTTTAAGATTAGGGTTGTGTTTTAGGGTTAGGTGTTAGGGTTAGGTTTTTGGATTATGGTTAGGTGTTAGGGTTTTGGTTAGGGTTACATGTTAGGGTTAGGTTTATTTGTGCTTTTTTAATATACAGTAGCAGCAGTGTCCAAGCCGCTGGCGTGCTCTGGAATGCTCGCAACCCTGGAGTGATGTTAGGATTATGGTTAGGTTTTAGGGTTTTGGGTTATGGTTAAGTGTTAGAGTTATGGTTAGGGGTACATGTTAGGGTTAGGTTAATTTGTGTTTTTTTTTTACTGTACAGTAGCAGCAGTGTCCACGCCTGGTGGCGCGCTGCTCACAACCCTCGAGTGACGGGGATAGCGTGGAGGTCATTAAACAGGAAATAACCCAATGATATTTCTGTCTGTAAGAGTACCTGACACTTTCTGACATATTGTGTATATATATATATATATATATATATATACACATATAAACGTATAATATGAGATATAGAAAGGGCACAGAAGGTGCTGCAAGCGGTGCGTGGGGGGGGGGGGGGCTAGGGCAGTATAAAACCTAAATCTGCCCATGTGCTTCTCTAAGTTGGTTGTATAGATGTAGTCCATCATCTCTCCCACATGACACAACCCATGTAAGGTTAGCAGACATATGTGAGCACTGATCTGTCCTGTCTATGAGAGTCTGCACAGTAGTGTTACACAGCCTACAGAAAAGCTGCCAGT
Organism: Discoglossus pictus; assembly: GCA_027410445.1. Taxonomy (NCBI): domain Eukaryota; kingdom Metazoa; phylum Chordata; class Amphibia; order Anura; family Alytidae; genus Discoglossus; species Discoglossus pictus. Next base: position 226,566,627 of record CM050163.1, read on the forward strand.
TGCTTGTGAAATCTGAAACCAGAGGGCTGTCCTGCCTCCTTCTCCCAGCCTCTTGCACTGTACATTGACACATTCACACACAATCAGTCTTTCCAACTTCACAGACAATACAGTATCTTGTGCAAAGCACTGGAGTGTTGTGCCTGCAGCACATCTCACCGCCTGTCACTCCTATGGGGATTGGACTCTGCAGGTGCTGTGAACCATCAAAGAAGAACAGAAACCAACTTGTTATTTCCTATTTGCATGGGCAGTCTGTGATATTTGCATGAGATACTGAATCTTTTTTTTATATAACCTGCCCTGTGGATTGATATCATTTGGCTGGATCCTATTTGGGGATTTATTTATCTGGACATTCATCTGGGATCAAGAACTGCTATTATAAGGGTAAGTAGACATTCTCAGCTGAAGAAAGTGTTTTTATATAGTGACAGCCCAAGCAGGAAGATGCAGCTGTCTTATGGAATGCAGAGCAGTGGGTGAGAGGGGTATCTGTTCTATAGGGTGACTTAAAGGGTCTGCTCATAGGGCAACTGTCAATACACATAAAGCTCAGTACAAACAAATATGACACCAAACACTTCTGCTTTCTTCTTTTGAACTAAAACATATTAGATAATATATCATATGTGTGATATTTCCTCTTGGATTAGCATTAAATCTCACTATTTTCCCATTCCATGCTGCATACTTCTAATGTAAAGAATATCTCAAGGCATGCAGCTGTTGTATTATAACTGAATGTCATACACATTTCTAGTATATTTAAAGGGACAGTAAGGTGCAAGGGCACTAGCTTTATGTGTATTTTTCCTAATAATATAACATTGTAAAATAATTATTTCTAGGTTCTTGTTTTGTTATTTCTAGCATAAATTAGAATACTGCAGAATGCAGAAGAGTATTACTAATATGTATTTGTATATTATTAGTATTGTTATTATCACTATAGTGCAACAGGTTGCAGCATCCTGCATAAAGACCTTTTACCCTGTTTTCAAATGTTCTAATAGGATCAGATAAGTGAATGGAAAGTTTATTTTAATCAATGCAGCAGTTCTTATCCTATGTTATATCCTGGAAAACCTAGGATGTTTACATCACCCAATACCCAACCATATTTTAATTACCGTAAATGGACAATGAAGGTAGGAATATTTAGCATTTAATATATTCATGATACAACGCCTCTCTTTGTATTGCTATTGGTGAGAATTCCCAAATCACAGAATGGTGCACATAAGGTTACACTGGACTCAAGAATCTTAATAAGTTATCAGTCCAGTAAGCAGATATGCCCCCAGCTATCAATTATGATCAGACATTGCTTTGGTAAATAAAGACTGGTAGATAGATAGATAGATAGATAGATAGATAGATAGATAGATTTGATCAATAGATATAGGTAGGTAGATAAATAGATAGATTTGATCAATAGATATAGATATATAGATCGATAGATAGATAGATAGATTTGATCAATAGATAGATAGAGGTAGTTAGATAGATATATAGATAGATTTGATAGATAGATAGATAGATAGATAGATGGGAGACCACCTAGGAATACCGGGAGCTGTATGCTGTGGCCCACTGGAAAAGGGAATTGAAACCTACTACAGTATCTCTGTATGAATACCAAGTGGATTAGCACGACCATGGACATAAAGATTTGCCCGGTGTGTTACGGTCCATGAGGTCATGAAGAGTTGGAAACGACTGACTGACACAACAACAAAATGTATGGGATGTACGCTAAGAATTGAAGTGTACAGATGTGTTTTATGATTTTTACAGTTAATAACCTCATTGCTTTAGCCTCATCTATGCTATTAAAAAGGAGACAGAAGTGCAAATGTCATTAATAAAAAATATTTAAAAAATGTTTGCCTGAGACAAAAAAGATATAAAAGCTATTTGGACTTGAACTTGCAGACTTGAACTTGGAGAAAATTCTATGTTTGTACACAACTTGGAGGGATTGTCCATGTCAGCCAGTGAGCAGTGGTACAGCTGTACTACTGCTATTTTGTTGACAAGCACAACTCATGTAACTTAAGTACAACATGCACGGGTGATGTGTCAAGAGAACTTTGCAATACTTCACCTCTTAATACATCTGGCCAAGATATTTTTTTATATATCTACAATAATAGTCGAGATTTAATCATCACACATGTCCTGACAGTCTTCAAGGGCAAGTTCCACCTAAAATTCAGTTTCTTTTATATTAATAAGCACAGGGGATACAGCGAATACGTAAGGTGTAGCGGACCCAAGTTCCAGCTTTATTCCTAAAGCCGTATAATACAGCGAACATAAACCTAAAAGGAGCCAAAGTGTTTTTTTGATTTTACAGTGAAAATATATTTGTGGGCTCATTTGCATGTCCCTGCCCAGATTCCCAGAGTGCCGTGCAATAACTATTTCTGAAAAATCTTAACAGGGAATAATTTTTTTAAAACTATTTTTAGACATTCAAATGTACTATTTTTTTTCTGTACTACTATCTTTTCAAGAACATTTAAAACTAAAGTGGATTACGGTTTGGTTTCATTTTTGTCTCCCCTTGATAATAGTAACTGGAGCCTTGCGCTTTTTGTTCACAAAACCTTACAGAATGTCTAGCACAAGCAAGTTTCTCTTACCTGAATGTTTCAAAGTCACATGGAACACAAATATTTGTTTTTTTCATGCATCTAAAAGGGCACATTTTAAACAATACAAAAGTTGTTTTGGTCCTTTCCTGTTATAATTTTGCCGCCGCGACTGGCCCACAACTTGCGGGCTTTGGGTGAATAGTTGGCCCTGTGATTGCGGCTCTAGCTGGATCTGGCTGCGGCTCTGGTTGTGTCTGTGGCTCTGGCTGCGGTTCTGGTTCACAATGTTTTACTGTTAAGTTTAGGGTTAGGGTTTAGAGTTACTGCTGCTCTCCTACTCTAAATGTTACTGTGCAAGTTCTCAGGTGTGCTCTTGTGTTACTGCTACGGGCTTGGGGCTGCGCGCTTGGGGTGGCACTCCCGGCTGCTGGGTTTGGGGTGGCGGAACTATATAAGGATAGATCTGTTTTTTTTTTTGCATGAAAAATATCAAGTATTCCTGTTAGCTTCAATGAAGTTTAAACTTTAATTAAACGAATAGGAAATGCAGATAATACTTTAGTCTGTAGATCTCAATCGCTTGAGGGAAAGCTACCAAGAGCAGCTAAACTACTGAATATGTTTTTTTGTGCTCTGAGACCTTTATTATAAAAAAAAACACATATTATGGAATACCCTTTATCTGAAGCAACAAAGAAAAAAAAACTTTCTAAGTTCTTTCTAAGTTTCCCTGTTTTTCCCCGTTTCTTATCGAACACATCCTGCATGTATCAGAAACACACATTACATTGAGTCATTCTATACACACACAGATTTATTTTATTTAAAATGCAATTTGTTTTCCACACCACCAGATCTGCTTACATAGGCACAGTGTATCTACCAATAGAAACACTGCATTTGGGTACGGATTTTAACACTTTCCTAACCTTCAAGCTAGCAGCAGCTCAATGCAAAGATCCTACTAGTACTATAACAACTCAGTTACTAGTACTATAACAACTCAGTTACTAGTACTATAACAACTCAGTTACTAGTACTATAACAACTCAGTTACTAGTACTATAACAACTCAGTTACTAGTACTATAACAACTCAGTTACAGCGAGCAGAGAGGGACAGAGAAAGGCATGTTATTGAGTTCCTGAGTTCATAGCATGCTCCACTGTTTGTTTTGCACATGAACACAATAGGTTCAAAGCTCCAAGGGGTAATTAGTAATTAATGAAAATAATGGTCCTGTTGGAAAGTCAGTACACAGTCAGGCCAGAGGATTATACGGGCTGATTGACATTTAAATATTGCAACTTCAACATCAGATTACTGTAAGAAAATGGTATTTTTTAAACAGCACTCAATAGAGAATGTTCTTTTTACTTGTAGGTTTCAGTTATACCATATTTGGAACCTAAGTTATGTCACTTTATTTTTTTTTAGCACTCTAATTGTGATATAAAATGTACACTTCACTTACCTTATCACTCACCTCTAAGAAGTCTCTAGAGTAACAGATTCTTAGCCTCTGGAACCTCCTCCATTCTTCCTGTTCTCTGTCATGACAGATGTCATATTGTACAGCTGTGACATCGATGCCCACAAGGGAGAGACTTCACACTACCAATTTCTCATGTTACTCTGACAATTAGCATTTCATTGCTTGCTAAGAGATACTGGTTTAAAGGATTTCTCCCTGCTGGATTTAGGTCACATTTGTGTAAGATGGCATCTCTCATGAGAGAGAACAGGAAGAACGGGTGCGGTTCCAGAGGGTGAGAAGCTTTTACTCTCGGGGCTTCTTGGAATTAAGTGAAGTGTAATTGTATATTTATGTTGAGAAAGATAAAATTATGGAACATTTCTATGAAAAAATGCCTAAATAGTTGATAGTAGAAGAATGTATTTTTTCCTCTGCCACCATAGCATGAAATACATTGAAAAGACTGATTTCTCCAATTTTGACCTATTGTCATTAATAAATGCTGACTGGTCTTGCTGCACTGTAGTAAAGTAAGACTATATTTCCCACAATACTGTTTTGTGAATTGTATACTAAAACACTGGGCTAAGCACAATAAAATGAGTCTAAATGTACTGCTTTGTATAAAGATTAATATCCAATTAAGTGAAACAGTTAAAACATATTAGAAAAATGGATTTGTAGATGAAAAATATAATATTTAAATTACCACTGTACAATTAAAAAATACATGTGTTTAAAAACTTTGAGTCTAAGAGCATAATGGAGCATAAAATTAGTTTTTAAATACCAAAAAAAAATTCAATATTAATGCCTCTGTTGGGTCAAGAAGGCATCCATGACACATTCTGTAAGTTGCCACACCAACTTTTTGGTGAAGGAGCCTTGCACAACGTCATGTGCGCGCCCACAAGTGCGCGCACCCACACACGCACTCATTCAGCCTCTATCCATCTCTGTAACCCTCTAACTTTCCCCCTGTACCAGGTCTTTTTCCAGTTGTGCCCACCCTCTAACCCCAGGTCTCTCTCCCCCTGTGCCCACTCTCTAACCCTAGGTCTCTCTCCCCCTGTGCCCACCCTCTAACCCCATGTCTCTCTCCCACTGTGCCCACAGCGGGAGAAAGACCTGGTACAGGGGGAAAGTTAGAGGGTGACAGAGCTGGATAGAGGGTGAATGCGCGTGGGTGCGAGCATTTTTCAGGCAATTTGACAGAGCTCCTTCGCCAAAAAGTCGTGCTACCCTGTAAATTATATGTATGAGAGGGGTGTTTTCATTTCTGGAGAACTGTGATTGCATCTATTTATGCTTCTGGGCCTTTGAGCAGATCCAAATATCTAATAATATCTAATATAGCTAATAAGAGATCCTTACCATGACCTGTCCCCTCCTCTCTATACACTGATAGATTAAAAAAACACACCCTAATGATCCAGTTGTCAGAAATTGATGTAACAAGGATGAAACGGATTCCTCTATTATAATCAGTTTTCAAAAATTCCTATACTCTCTAAAAAATGTATGTGCATTACTTATACAGCTACTAATGTTGTTAGTTGGTTACATATACCAAAAATATTTTTTTTTCTCGAACTAAATGTCTTAAGTGATCGATATGAGGTAAGAATGGCTGCAATCTCAATTTTTTCCCATAGGAAATAGTTCATAGTAAATTCGTAGTATGCAGAGCTCAGCCACTTAATGATGCTTAGTGACATCACCCTCTGGAAATTAAAATAGAGGCTGGTCCAAGGTCTTGAAACACTGCATACTTTTTATATCAAATGAGAACAGGGCCTCCACCCGATACAAAGACACCTCAAAATTGCTTTAGAAAATAATAAAAAATGTAATATTAAAGGACTCCCAGCAGAAATAAATACACAATATTGTTAACTGGTGCCTATAATGGAGTAGTAATGGTGTGTGAGATCCTGTAAAATAAGCTTTATTAGTAAAAGTTACGTTAGCAAGCATTTGTCAAAATGATGATCTGATTAGTTAGTTTTCTGTGCAAACTGCTAATGAATGTTTTATGTGCTGGTAAATTTGTATATAGTATTAGCAACCATGACTCTATGAAAGAAATCGCTCCAATTATAATGTTGTTGTTTAGAGCCTAATTTTCATGTTTAAGGGACATGGAGGGTGTATGTTTTTTACTAGATATATAATACACCTAGTATGTATTTACTTTTATTTACTTTAGTTTGTTAAGAACTGCTTTTAAGCTGTTTTTTCTGTCTAATATGGTACATATATTACCTTTTTGAGCCAGCCCTCTGCAGCTCATGAATACACAGACTCTGCTGTACTGGCTGTGCTGTATTTTAGGTTAGCTAATCAGAGGCACAGTTTTAGTAAAATGCTGTTGAGACATGGTCCCTGATTGGATACTTTGAGACACAGCATAGCCAGTACAGCAGAGTTTGTTTCTTCATGAGCTGCAGACAACAGACCGAAATAAGTTTGATTTTAAAAAAGGGATTATAAGCACTTCTTAATAAAATAGAGTACATACTTACATGCACACATGTAGTATGTAGGCATCATAGGATAAGCTTGGAAACTCAATCAAGACAAATCTTATACTTGAGCACATATGTGAAGATCAGTTTGCCCTTAACTAATATACTGTCATGTTAAAGAATAGTTGTAGAAAAAAACACATAATTCCAATTCTTGTCCACAAGATGTCCTACAGGACGTTGTGGTAATCGCAGGCCCTTTTTTCTGTTTGCCGCTCTGATTCTCTATGTGTGTGGTCCAGTGATCCATCCCCCAAGCCAAGCCCATAGTTTTCCTTCCCCCTGACTGGCCCCTCATCAGGCAGCCGGCCACATACCCCAGAAGGCACGGCTATTATTGGGTGATGCTAATATGGGTGGGGGATTTGAATGGGTTCGGCCCACCATGATGTAACTGTAGAGAAATCCATTTGTGTAGTTTCTGTTTTAAAAAAGCTGTGAGAGAGCCCATATTAAACCATGCTTTCTGGAATACATAGGGAATGGTTTAATTTCTTTAAGAGGAAAGACATTAATTATTTTGCTGTGCTAGAAATCATTTTGCTATGCTGAGCCTGTGTTCCTGATATGCTATTGATCCTGATATGACTGCCATCACGAGAGGCCCATTCCTTCTGAGAAGATTGCCAGCTGTAAGAGGGGGATTCCTGTAGCGCAAAGGCAGGAAGTGTTGGAGCTGAATAGCACCCCTATCTGGGATCTTCACAACATACTGTAGATGCCAACAAAATAGAAATTTTGTTTAAATGTTATTTTATTTGCCCTTCTATTTTTATTCAAGAGCTTCTATGCCTGTTGAAGTTACATTGAGTTGTGTAGTAAAAGCTTTGTTTTTCCAGCTGCTTTAAAATTAGGCCATTACTAAAGCTAAGTATATATTAAATTTGATTACTCGTAGATAGCTTAGTAATTTGAGAAAGATATACCTTTACTTATTCTGTTTAAGCTTGGACGCTGTAATCACACATCACCAGCAATAATATTACAGTCTTTATATCTCACATAAACATATGTTTTAGAGATTAAATAATTGACATCATTTAGTTACAAACACTTTCCATTAAATGTACAAATTTTGGGGAAGTGGTTATTGTGGGTTAGAAATAAATAAACATCCATGATATCCACACTAGGCGTGTCATAATTACTTTTTCCATTTGTAAATGTTGCCATATTGCTGTTTGGCGATGGAGAGATTTTTATTTTGTTGCTAGATTGTTATCCTGATACAGTCAGGTCCATAAATATTGGGACATCGACACAATTCAAAACTTTTTGGCTCTATACACCACCACAATGGATTTGAAATGAAACTTACAAGATGTGCTTTAACTGCAGACTTTCAGCTTTAATTTGAGGGTATTTACATCCAAATCAGGTGAACGGTGTAGGAATTACAACAGTTTGTATATGTGCCTCCCACTTTTTAAGGGACCAAAAGTAATGGGACAATTGGCTGCTCAGCTGTTCCATGGCCAGGTGTGTGCTATTCCCTCATTATCCCATGTACAAAGAGCATATACAAGCTCCAGTGTTCATTTCAAGTGTGCTATTTGCATTTGTTGCTGTTAACTCTCAATATGAGATCCAAAGAGCTGTCACTATCAGTGAAGCAAGCCATCATTCGGCTGAAAAAAAAAAAAAAAAACATCAGAGAGATAGCAAAAACAGTAGGTGTGGCCAAATCAACTGTTTGGAACATCCTTAAAAAGAAAGAACGCAAAAACAACTGTGGTGGATGACCGAAGAATTATTTCCCTGGTGAAGAAAACACCCTTCACAACAGTTGGCCAGATCAAGAACACTCTCCAGGAGGTAGGTGTATGTGTGTCAAAGTCAACAATCAAGAGAAGACTTCACCAGAGTAAATACAGAGGGTTCACCATAAGATGTAAACCATTGGTGAGCCTCAAAAACAGGAAGGCCAGATTAGAGTTTTCCAAACAACACCTAAAAAAGCCTTCACAGTTCTGGAACAACATCCTATGGACAGATGAGACTAAGATCAACTTGTACCAGAGTGATGGGAAGAGAAGAGTATGGAGACGGAAAGGAACTGCTCATGATCCAAAGCATACCACCTCCTCAGTGAAGCATGGTGGTGGTAGTGTCATGGCGTGGGCATGTATGGCAGCCAATGGAACTGGTTCTCTTGTATTTATTGATGATGTGACTGCTGACAAAAGCAGCAGGATGAATTCTGAAGTGTTTCGGGCAATATTATCTGCTCATATTCAGCCAAATGCTTCAGAACTCATTGGACGGCGCTTCACAGTGCAGATGGATAATGACCCGAAGCTTACTGCAAAAGCAATTAAAGAGTTTTTTAAGGGAAAGAAGTGGAATGTTATGCAATGGCCAAGTCAATCACCTGATCTGAATCCGATTGAGCATGTAATTCACTTGCTGAAGACAAAGCTGAAGGGAAAATGCCCCAAGAACAAGCAGGAACTGAAGACAGTTGCAATAGAGGTCTGGCAGAGCATCACCAGGGATAAAACCCAGCGTCTGGTGATGTCTATGCGTTCCAGACTTCAGGCTGTAATTGACTGCAAAGGTTTTGCAACCAAGTATTAAAAAGTGAAAGTTTGTTTTATGACTGTTAATCTGTCCCATTACTTTTGGTCCCTTAAAAAGTGTGAGGCTCATATACAAACTGTTGTAATTCCTACACCGTTCACCTGATTTGGATGTAAATACCCTCAAATTAAAGCTGAAAGTCTGCAGTTAAAGCACATCTTGTTCGTTTCATTTCAAATCCATTGTGGTGGTTTATAGAGCCAAAAAGATTAGAATTATGTCGATGTCCCAATATTTATGGACCTGACTGTATATTGTATTCTTCTGAGATAAATACGGTCGCATTATGGGTCTGTGAACTAGCTACATTTTTATAATCTCTGTTAGTAACAATATTTTATATGATTTCACTTTTTGAACCAGCATTTTAGAATATTTGTCCTGACAATTGGAACTCATTAGTATATTGAAAATACTTCCTTATTATTAAATGTGAAGAATGTGCTACATATGTCTTACAATTTGACATATCAAACACTTCACCCTGTAGTGTATATGGTCCATGAAATCATAACATAACATGACAGGTTTGTGATTATTACTGTATAAGCTATCAATGATTTAGTCCTTTACTGGCATGAAATATTACCATGGTAACATGTTTTATCATAATATCTGTGAATGGTATCTGCCATTTTACTATCCCATTCATGAACATATTTAGCTTTTATACTGCCCTTGGCTCATTCACATTTGTGTGCCCCTAGTGCCTCAGTTATTACTCCTCCTTTCCTCTTGCTACATCCCAGTTGTGTGATTACCACATAAGGTGGTGTATGTGTGCCCTATGTATACAATATGTAATAAAATGCCTGGTACACTTATATATTAGTTATTTCTGTATATATGCATATACTATTCAATAACTCTTTCTGGACCTCTACCTAGTTGTGGTGAAGGGGCTTGTATACCTCAGTTAAGCTGTTAGCTATACCATGTAGGGCCACTCAGGATGAGCAGGTCATAGCAGAGAGATCAGACAAATCGTTGTCCACCGGAGAAGGAGCTGGCAACCCATTGAGTAGCTTTGCCATGAAAACCATATGGATAAGCACAACCAGACACACGATGTACCCGGTGTGCTGAGGTCCATAGGTTCAGAGAGAGTCAGATACGACTGAACAACAACAATTCAATAGCACTGCTTTGGGTATTTCAGTCTTCTATATTTGTTTCTCTCCTTATGTCTCTCATAGTTTCTCCTTAACTTTACTCATTTTCTTTTCTCATTTTTCCACCTGTCTAACTGTGCTTACTATCCTCTTTTGTACACATAATTCTTTCTCCATCTTATATCTGTCTTAACCTTACCACTCTTACATCACCTTACGTCTTTCATGACATCTCTTACCCCGTCACTATCTTCCCTCATGTCTCCCCACACATATCTTGTTCCATTTCTCCTGCTTGGCATGCTTTTCTCACCGTCCTCTTTCTCTTCTCACTTTTATACCCTCCCCATCCGTTTATTTCTTCCCATTTACAGTTCTCTCTGCATTTTTCCTCTTTCTTCTCTTTTTAGCTCAATTTGACATTATAGTTTGAAGCATACAACTCCATCATCATATTCAGAATGGTGGCTTCTGTATGGTTTTGAGTCTGCAAACCATATTGATGCACCGAAACAGAAGGTATCAGGCTAAATAAATATGCAATATTAAATAGAAACATATGTGCAGGTGAATGAAGCTTGTAAACTGTTACATATAAATGATGTCGCAAGGAATGGTATAAGATATCACAACCTATAATTTACCATAATACATACAGGTGTAGATGTACTGAGAAGAATACAAAAACTTGCCAGATAAGCTAACGTTTTTATGTTTCTATCTTCCATTCACCTTATAATCTCTTAGAAAGCTTAAATATACATTACTTCATCCGAGAATACCTATGACCTCTTTATAAGCAAGTCAGCTGTTGATGTGTTACCACATGTCATTAAATAACTGGATTAATACCCTTGGTTTAGTAATGGCAATATTATTTTTAGTATATTATTAATGACATAATATAATAAGCTGCCAGTTTTACTGCCACGTGCATCATAAAACAATACAAGAGTGTTGGCACAAAGAGTTTATAATGTGATTCCTGCTTCTGGCTGCATGTACAAGGTGACTTGTCTGGGCTACTGATCTCGAACGGGCCATGATTTTTTTATACACCTCCTCTTGCTGTACTGCTAGCCGTCTCCGGCCGGTAACAATAGAACGGAGGGAGGTTTATTAATGAGAACAGATAGTTAGCGACTGCACAGATACTGCTTCACTGCATCCATCCGCATTTCATTTTTTTTTTTTCACACTGGTTTTATACTCAGAGAACCATTTTTTTATTCAAAGGTAAGGTGAGGGCAACATTTAATATAGGAAAAATGGCTTCTATTCTTTCACACCATCCAGAACTGTTGGAAAGCTTTATATACAAAGTCTATGTAACAGCTCTTATGGAAAAAGAATTTGGCTTTCATCTGTCATGATTTTTGTTCAATATGTGATCTTAGGCACACCAGGGATAAAAAAAAAGAGTCCGCATTGATGATACACTGCAGGTGGCAAAAAGTGATTTGCATCCGATTATTTTAAAACTATTCCTTTACGGGTTAGTTCTAGGCTATCGGCTTCCTGATTATATCCAGTGTGACCCACTACTGGCCTTTTGTAGTACATTTTTTTATCCCTATAGCTTTTAATGATCTGCTTTGCAATCTCTTCTGTGACATGAATAAGAAAAAGGCAGCAGGGCTGGTACAGGCTGTCTGGCATTTTAAGTCTCAGATTGGCATTTGTAAATGTAAAATGCTTAGAAGTTGTGTGTTGCCTATCGAGTGGCATAATTGGCCATTTTCTTGCCAACAAAGTTATGTTTAAATAAACTATAAGAGAAAAAAATGCTTGTATACTTTTATTATATTACAATATTTAGATAAGTTGCTTGATGTACACGTACTATCTGTTATTTATTGTAAAGGGACACTGACAAATGACATCTATGTACAGAGAACTAACAGTTACCTATGTGGGCATGAGGAAGTTTAATATAGGTACAAGGCATGTGTCCCTGGGTTTTGTGCTGGTATTCCCACTGTTTAATACAGTATATTAAATAATATATGTATGCCAGGGCTGTCTAAATTCAGCCCTCAATAATTAATTACCTATCTGTTTGGGCACAGATGACTCGATTCATATGACTGAAACTGTTTATGGCTTTTGCTCTTAAGCAAAAAATATACTGAAAGGGATATGGGATGCAACTTTTTTTATCACGCATTTTAAAGAGCATGGTTTCAACATTACAAAAAGTTTATTTTTTCACAGAATGAAGGGCCCGTAGCCCACCTCAGGCTTGCCTGGGGTTGGGGGGAGGGGCCACCTGACATGGCAGGCCCGGGTAGGGGCGGGGTGGTGGCTAGCTGAGGGAGGTGGAGCAATGTAGGCGTTTGCCGCCAATTTTCTCCAGTCCGCCCCCAGCTAGCCATGGGAGCAGATGTGCTGCTGGTGCAGCCCCTGTTTATGGCCTCCAGAGTGTTAGAGCAGGGTGGAGAGCTGGGGGCACTTATGAGGGATTGGCCCCTAGCTAGCCATGGAAGAGGATGGAGCTGCTAGTGCTCCTTGTCATAGGCTATGTGAGTGCTGGGGGGCACTGATGTGAACACTGCTGAGCTGGTTCAGGCCACAGACCTGGTTGATGCAGCTGTGAGGGCTGTGTTGTCTCTGGGTGTGCAGGGGAGGGTAAGCTGTGTCCCTGCTATCAAGGCAGCATGTATTATGAACTGCATTATATAACTCTGTAGTAGGCTTATATATTATACACTTATATATGTTTTTTGTTGTTGTTGAGTATTATATTTATGTAGTATGTGTGTGTATGTTTATATATATATATATATGTGTGCATGTGGTTATGTATATATATATATATATATGTGTGTATTTGGATATATGTATGCTTTTGGTTCTGTGTTTATGTATATGGATATACATGTGCTTGTTGATGTATGTATCTATATGTGGATCTATTTATATATGTATGTATTTGGACATATTTATATGTATGTATATTTGTTTTGTGGTATATTGGTTATGTTTGGGTTTTGTGTGGTTCATGTGCATTGTGTATTTGTGTTGTGTGTATTTGCATATGTGTTTTGTGTTTTGTTGTATGGGTACATATGTTTGTGTATTGTATATATGTTTGTGTATAGATTGTGTGGGGTGGTCAGAGTGCACATTATCATATTAGTGAAGGCTGTGTGTACCATTTTGCTGTGTGCTGGGACTCCTGGTGATGTCCCCAGGCCTTCCTTCTCTCTCAGGCTGCCATGCTGTCTGGGAGCTGCAGTGTAGGTAAGCAGCACTTGGTCACATTAATAGCAGTATTCTCTGTCAATATGATAGTCAAGTCTAGGGGACTGCTGTTATATATAGTGACATGTTCTGTATACTGCGGTTTTCATCCGCTATAAATCTATTTCATATTATTATCTACGAGTCTGAGGACGTTGTGTGATTATTTAATACTTACATCATTTTCCCTTGCGTTATTTGTATAATAGTGTGTTCATAACTGGAGTACGGGGGACAGATAGAACTTTTAATTCTGGCGCTGGCAGTTGGCTTCTCCAATTGCAGTCTAAGGGGTTGAACACCAGGCGATTTATAGTGAGATTGGACTGTAGCAGTTGCGGTCTGGAATGATCATATGATTTGCGGTTGTTCTTGCTGCAACTGCACTAGGTACAGCGCTTAGTGCTGTGCCTTAAGGATTGTCAGTGGACCACCCTTATAGAACTGCTTGGCATATTGGGGCCATAAGCCTATATATCAGGTTACCAGGGGCTGTCTTAAGGGGGGAGCAGGGCAGAGAGGCCTTAGAAAGTTATAGGGCCAATTCCTCCCCATAGTGTCCTCCTTAGATGGGTTGGTGCCCAGGTTGTTTAGTGACATTGCGCGCTTATTATACTTAACCGCCTTGACATCGGGGTACTTTACTTTATAGAGGTCCATATCAAGGGATAGTGGGGAGTTTGGGGTCTGATGGCTTGGGCATAGCAAGTATTTGTTGTGTAGCTTCCTGCCAGGTATGTTTGATATAGTTAGGTTATTGTGCTGTTGGTCGCAGCTTGGGATCGGTGTCTGCACTGAGTTCCCTTCATAGGCGGTCCACCGGGAGGTTAGTTATATGGGGTAAATCTATTTGCCTGTACTCGTTCTCCTTGGTATCATTTTCATCTCGGCTGTCTTGCGGGGTCATTCCTGCATGTTCCTGGCAGGGTTGTCCTTGTGGTTCTAGGGTACGTTAGGGGTATAGGCCTCCCGGTATGCTGGGAGGCTTTACCATTTTATCGCATTACCGTTCTGTGCCGTAGGTTCTCATTCCCCGTTCATCATCTCTATCGTCGTGGGTTCCATTGATCAGGTAGACAGTTCTCATACCACTAGTTTCAGGTTTGTAGTGGGATTTGGAAGGAGGCCGGGTGCCATTCCAGCAGAATTATCCCTTTTTGTGTATGTCGTATACTCCTCCACGGTTTACTCTTATGCCTTATCCGCTATGGTCTTGGGTGGTTATATTGACTCCTGAAGGTGGGTCTAGGGTAGGTGTTTGGTACATTCCTAGTTATAGTAGAGGTGTTTGCGTCTGATAATATAGACATAGGTGCTCTAGGCTACTGATGTTAAAGGTGGACAAGTGTTTTTTATATGTAATTTTTGTCTCAGTTGTTTTCTGCACAGGCACGTTTTTCCATAGTGTTGGCAGGGTAGCTGATGGATTAGATCCGCTGGTAGCAGTTTTTCTTTTCATATACCAGCTCTTTTCAAATCTGGCTGTAACGGCATCTGGGGACCTGCGTCGGGCCCCTGGTCTGTCTGGTTAGAGGTAGTGTAGGTTATGCAGCGAGATGAAAGATTGTAAACCATGATTGCGCCATTTGGTGGGTAGCGGTGTGCGTGTTCAGTGGGTCTATCACATGTATATATTTTTTTATTTTGTATGGTAATGGAGATATGTATAAGGGATTGTCAGATTTTGTCTCGGATTAAAAAAAAAAAAAAAAAGTCTTAGGGGTCGTGCTGGCGGGGCGCTAACGCTTGATATCCGGTAATAGTCATAAAGCAGAGGGTATTATATGCTTTTCCAGGTGAGTTCCAGGATATTATTAACTCTTTGTACCGGGATTGGCAACGTGCAGACTGAGGAGTATATATGGGTTATTACAGAGGTGGGTTTTTTTGGTCTCTATGCAACAAGGGCTGTCACTCCTGTCGTCCCCGGCGGTTGTATCACGCTTTGATACTTTATTAACTTTTATTTGTAACACGCCAACATATTCCGTAGCGCAATACAGGGGATAAAAACAAGGGAAAATACAGCATTAACAACATTCCAAAAATGGAGGACCCTGTTTTGATCATTCAAGGTGGTATCATAAGCTATTGTGATAGGTATGTGCTGTAAGGTATTTGGCTTCGTAGATCTTGCTAGAGTTATACACGGATGGTTGGCAGTGGATCGAAGGGCAGTAAGTAGAGTAGGCAGTGATTGCAGTGGTGGTGCAGGCTGTTTCTCAGTATGTAGTTGCTTGTTCAGGACAACGTTGTTGAAAACCCTGTGCTCAGTACGGATAGAGGAGCATATAGTATTATGTAGATACAAGGTCAAAAAGACAGGATGGAGGACGGTTCCTTCTCAGGTGCGAGCCTCAGACTGCAGGCCAGGGTGGGAGGTTGGACAGTTTGGGCACTGGGTACGCTATCCGTAGGCTCAGAGGAGGAGTCCCCCAAAGGTGGGGGGGGGGGCAAGTAGCAGTGTGGCCCATCGGAAATCAAGCTGGGTTAATGGGTCCTGACGTAGGAATGGATAGAGAAAGCAAGGGGTAAAGGCGAACAGGAGGTATGGCAAAGGGACAGCAGGCGACGGGTAGCCTTTTCCCAAGGGCCAGAGATACCACTGTTCGGAAAAGGAGGTCTGTGATAAGGGCAAAGCCTTCGGGCTGTGCAGCCATCTCTCCTTCCCGCTGGTGTGCCGGTAGTGAGAGTTTGGTTAGTAGACAGGCAGGGAGGGCGACCTCAGATGCCTGGTCTTGGGATCCAAAGGGTGATCGTAAAGGCGAACAGGAGGTATGGCAAAGGGACAGCAGGCGACTGGTAGCCTTTTCCCAAGGGCCGGAGATACCACTGTTCGTGAAGGAGGTCTGTGATAAGGGCGAAGCCTTGTGGGCTGTGCAGCCATCTCTCCTTCCCACTGGTGTGCCGGCAGTGAGAGTTTGGTTAGTATACAGGCAGGGAGGGCGACCTCAGGTGCCTAGTCTTGGGATCCAAAGGGTGATCGTAAAGGCGAACAGGAGGTATGGCAAAGGGACAGCAGGCGACTGGTAGCCTTTTCCCAAGGGCCGGAGATACCACTGTTCGGGAAGGAGGTCTGTGATAAGGGCGAAGCCTTGCGGGCTGTGCAGCCATCTCTCCTTCCCGCTGGTGTGCCGGTAGTGAGAGTTTGGTTAATATATACAGGCAAGGTGGGGAGACCTCAGGTATGACCATATGGCTGGTTACTGCGGTTATGGAAAGAGGTCTGTGACAAGTTTAAATCCTTGCGTTTCTGTGCGGCCATCTCTTTCCGCTGGTCGGATGGTAGCAGGAGGTTGGTTGGTAAACAGACAAGGTATGTCGACCTCAGGTGACTGGTCTGGCGATCCAGGGTGATCACGTGACCATGTGGCAGCGGCAGCCAGTTGAGCAGGTGGGAAGGAGGTAGTTACAGTGTGTTGGGCACGCTGATTGCTCCCCCTTCCTGGATTACGGCTCTCTTGGTTCAGCCAATCACGAAGTTGGTTTGCACCTTCCCTTGATGAAATGGGACTGGTTCTATATGAGTGATTCTACGACGTGGGAGATTGCCAGCAGCATTTGGGCATATTCCGCATGGAACTTGCTGCCCACTCGCTTGGTGCAGAAGCAGATGCAGTAACAGCCCTATGGGCTTTTGGAGAAGATGGTCTTGAGAATTGGAAGGTATCGGGCGGAAATAGCATGGGCTTTTAGTAAAGCAGACCGTGCGGGCGAGTGGCCTTGGAGTTAGGTTTTAGGAGGGTATGTGGCTGGCCATGGTGTTTTTTGTTGGTGGGGGGAGTCGAATCCGCAAAGGTATTATGCGATCTTCTCTGTGGCGGGTGGTGAGGGGAGTCGCCGGGACAGTGGAAAATGGGGGAGATCCTACCCTACGGTGGTACGGATGTTCCAACACGGTAGGCCCTGGATGAGGCTTCTGGGCGTAGGGTGTACTGTCTCTGTCCAGGCTCCTCCCCTCTGGGTTATGTTTATTTATG
This sequence comes from Discoglossus pictus, assembly GCA_027410445.1. Lineage (NCBI taxonomy): Eukaryota > Metazoa > Chordata > Amphibia > Anura > Alytidae > Discoglossus > Discoglossus pictus. The sequence goes on from CM050163.1 coordinate 226,584,150, forward strand.
TATTTATCGTTATGGTTATTACATCATGTTGTGTTTACCAATAAACGCTGTGGCCAGTTATCTCCCAAGAAATGGTCTGTGTCTAATCTGTGTCTAATTTTGTATTCAATGGGTGATGGGGTATAAATTCTTATATGCACCTACCAAATGGGCCTTGCTTAGGTCATGATATTTAGTAAAATTAGTTTAAACATATTGGAAAGTAACAGGAAATACCACAGGAAATCCCTTTGTGTGAGCACACAGTAGGCATGGGTCTAGATCTCCTGGACAGACACTTATGATTCTTACCGCTGCATTGCAGGCCTGGCAGAGGAGCATAAGTCCCCAAAATCACCCAAATCGCCAGCCTCTAGAGACTGTGCCTGGGGGACTGCCAAGGAAGGGGTTGAATTCCCTTCAGGGTTGCCCAATCGATCCTCAAGCCACCTAACTCCATGGCCGATGGTCTTGGAGCGCACTGCCTCAAGGAGGCAATCAAGTGCTGCTGCCTCTATGGCATCCATATTAGTGAGGCCCGGACTAAAGAATCTAACCCTAACTAACAGGGAGTGCACTGAGGGAACGTGAGCGTGAGGCAGCAGTACCGTTATGAAACTGCATGCAGTACTGGTTATGGGAGGGGGCAATAGACCCTACTATAAGGGACTGCGATAATAGCAACAAATGAATATAATGAATAGCCCACTAAGGGCCAACACTGCTACCATATAAGATCAATGCAATATATAATAAAGGGCCCCCACTATGGACCAACACTGCCACCCTGACCCAATGCTGATAATAATAAAGGGCCAACACTTTCAGCACCCAAGAGACAAAGCAATATAATAACTGATGGGATAAATGATAAATAACAAAGGGGAATAATGCACAATGCAGCAGCCAGGTAGACAGCCTGCAAAGAGAACAGAGAGGAACGACACAACACATACACACAATACAAAACAGAGAAAGACACACACACAGACAAAGGAACAAGCACAATACACGAAAAGGCACAGGAAAATAGCCTTAAAGCCCCTTGCAACAGCACAGATTATCCGGAGTTTATCCAAACAATCTAATGGCCTGCCGCGGAGTGAGAAGTTGGAGCCGATGCGCGCCAAACCGCCATGTTATGTCCCACCCCGCAGTCGGCCAGCCAAACAGAGCGCGCAGAGGCTACGCCGGGTCAAAGGACCCTGCAGGCAATCCCAGGGGCTGCCTTCCGAGTCCTCCATGACAGGTCTTTAACATAATATTAATAATGGATTATTGACCAGCAGATTAATATTTTACAAGTATGTTTTTTTTTGCAGTGTATAAATATAACTCCCAAGGTTTACAGTGCTTATTTTATAAAGTGAAAAATAATGTTAAAAACTGCTGTATTCACTTAAAGGTATATGCAAGTGAGGTAGTTTATGAATGCATCCTGTAGAATTCATCATAACCCACCTAGCAAAAAATGTTTGCATGAAAAAATTTAAACATTTTTTGCAAAAAAAAAGAAATGTGCTGGGGGTGAGGTAGACACCCCCAGCAACGGCACTGTGCATATTGGGTATTTCATTACCATTTTTTACCCGATATAAAAGCTGCTGATTGGCTAACGGTAAGGAAAGTGTCTGACATCATGTGACTTTCCACAGTAGGGCAGACTTCAGTTGCTAACTGAGCATGTCTGCACAATCTCCAGGTCAAACAGATACAATGTATAAATGATGCTAATATTCCCTGGGAATTTCAGGGGTGTCAACATTGAGAGAAAACTCTTTTCAAATGCAAGAAATTCAGCAAACTTCATGCTAACAGTTTAACTGTTTACTTTGGAATTTTTTCATGCAAACAATTTTATTAAGACACTATACATTCTCATCTATCAGATGCAATAATAACCCAGCTCAATTGCATATACCTTTAACAATGAAAATGCAAATTAATGTATCATTACTTTATTAAAAGCAGAAATGCCAGCTGCCTTTCAAGAACTTATATTAAAAAACAATACCATAGTAGCTAATTCATATGAAAGCAGGCTACATTTACCTGAAATAGGGACATTTGCAGGGATTTATTGTAAAGTATGACACTTTAGTTATTATGTTAAACTCACAACAGATTAAAATAGTCAATGCTGACTTGATTGCCTTGGACATAGGAGCAGGTTTAGTGCTGTTTGTGAATGGCTCGTATAATATAGTGTTTTGACACTTTTGTACTGTAGTGCAGTCACCTTTTATGCATTTACCATTGAAAAGAATAATCATCAGACTATTTTTTTCTTATGCAATTAGATAAAACAGTTTTTATTTACCCCAATAAAATCTGCAGCTGTAGATTGTGCTGTAGAGTCGCAAATGTATATACTGCTGATTATGTTACGCACACTCACACAAGAAGCCGGGCTCTCACAGTGATGTACAGAAACTCCTGTTCTTTATATTACTCATTTGTGACATAACCGCCCTGTATATTGTGCTGCATGATGCCAGGGGGCTTTTCCTAATAAAGTATTGATGTATGAGGCTGGTGCTTTGATGAAGTCTGAAAAAGTCATGGAGAGTTCAGAAGTAACTTACAGGACTAACAGTAGACTGGAGAAAAAATCAGATGGTTGTGAAGTTTGTAACACATTAACAACATTATCTGCTGGGTACGAAGTGCTTATTATATTATTTTTATTTATAATCTTTATTTTAGTAGAAAATGCTTGTTCCTGAATGATAACATTTTTGTGTCTTCCATTCTTGCTGCTGGATTGTTTACTGAGTGGGTGTGTACCTCTAATTGGTAATATTGATTCAGGAGTGGAAGGAGGGGGTAATGGGGATTTGTTGACTGATTGATGGAATCAAATAAGAGACACCCCACGCCCCCTTAGGTTTAGTAGAGGCAGCTCACAAGTATAAATATAAGTCTTACTTTCCATGCTCTGTAGTCGCCCCCTCATGCCTTGAAAATAAAGTATGATCATGACAGCTTCCATGCACCAGCAGGAAATGAAGATTTGCTCTAAAAATGCTTTTATGCCCAGAACTTCTATAGCTGCTAATGTGTGTTGCATAGTGCTCAAACATGAAGTTTTTGCTAATCTACACTATTACTGTTATTTAAATTATGACTGTTGGTCCATATTTGATATTTACTGTTTTGAAGATGTATTCTTGAATCTAGGCAAAATTTTAAAAAAATAACACAACTTCTATTTTTTTACCTTTTATATGCAACTATGCTGCAGTGGAACCTACCATTTTGGATTTTGCTAATCGACTCACTGAGGTGCGCAATGGTAATGTGGCAGCTAAAATGTCCCATGCTTTCAACATGACTAATGAAAAGGTCATTAGGTTATTCTCTTCTGATATGGTTGCAGAAATAATCAGATTAGAAAAGGAACTCTGCATAGTAATAAGAATTGCATGTAAAACATAAAAATGTTAAGGTTGTGTTTATTTAATTTCTACTTTTTAGTTTATAAAATTATTTTGCCAATTATGAAGTTTAGACATTCACAATACCATATGAAACCAAACAACACCAGTAGGGTTAGTTAAGAATGAGAATCTAGAGAGGACATATGTGGCCAGGCGTACTAAATTGTGAAGAGTTGGAGACCTTTTGGAGATGTCAGATCAAAATGGAGGGGTTGATCAAATCTTTTACTGGTGGCCTGGTGTATTTCATTACTCTTTTGAAGGATTATTGACATCACTGATTTACTGCAGGGAAAAATATATGATATCATTACATGTCAGCATTATTCATCCAGCTTCTCCATATCAAACATTATCAAGTTCAACGTGTTTAATCTTTGTACCTTCATAAAATATTAAAGAAATCCATAGCCGGAGCTATCATCAATGTTTTCTAATATTCCTGTTTGACCACAGATTCAAAACATTTTAGTCAATTATTGGCCCATTAATGCTCAAACAAGATATCCTGAAGATCAAATGTGATCGACCTTTGAGGACTAAAGATGGAGAGCCCTGTTATAAACACATATTAACTTTCATTTGGATGAACACAGCAAAGGTTAAGCGACCACAGTATTGACTGGAGAAGAAGATATAGTTATTTTAACTATGCATTGGTTTTTAATAACATTTTGATTTATTAATTTATAATAGCAGTATTCAAAATTGAACAAATTTTCAACGCTTGGAGTATCCGCCTCCAGCAGAGTGTTTGTCTCTATCTTTCTATCCTTATAAAGTTATTAAAGGGAGAGTGAGGGGGTTGACTGAGAGATAGAGAGATAGTTTGTAGCGTTTTCAAAAAAAATAAGATATGTTAAGAGAAAAAACAATCATTGAAAGGTGGCCACAGCCAAGGCAAACCTTTTAACACAAGAAATCCCCCCTGAAATGATTGTGTTGGTGGTATAGCTTGTGTACAGTTTATCACCCAGCTGCTAGACAAAGCCACCTCCCCCACTGACCTCATAGTGGGTGGATACCAGCAGAAGCTAAATCAGAGGCTTAAATAGTAAGATTAATATTGAATATTGTATTTTTTAGGGTTGTTAGGGCACGGCAATTCCTTTAAATATGATATAGCTTAAAACTTTAAAATATCTAAAAAGTACAAATCCATTGAAGGAAGATATCATTTTACAATATCCAGCTTAAAGATGTTTTGATTATTCCTAAAGAGCATGAAAACTGGCTATATGTTTTTTTATTTTTTTCTAAAATGAATCAGTCTCTCAGGATATTCCATGTTGTTGCATAAATCACAAATTTGATTCTTAACATTTTAGAAATTATGTATTAAAGAGTACAGTGTATAGACAGTTATATTAGCCATTTGCGGGCTTGACGGGAGAGAGAAACGACTTCCTGTTAGGGTGACAGAGTCATTTTAAGGTTTCAAAACGTCAGATTTTTGATCCTCAGCTTTAGTGCCGGCTTTTATCTTTGTGCTAGACTGTAATCGTAACTAATGACTGTAAATGAATCCCTTGAAGGGATTGCACATGCTCATAAAGCTCAAAAGCAATTGCATGTGCAGATCTCCGGGGAGTGGCAATCTTTTCTAATGACGATACTCTACCGCCAAGCAAGGGCTAAGGGAATTACAGAGATCAGAAAGGCTTATTGATGGACACATATTACAATGCAATATTTCAATATAAGTGTAATGTAATAAAGCATTATCTTTTTAATATCCAATTAATACAGGACATAATGTTTTAAATTATACCATATAAAAAACCTTTGTCATGTCGTTTCAACTTGCTAGTCAATCTGTTGTATAATTCGAGAATTACATTATAATTGAAGATAACTTAGGTTTCTACAGGAAAAAGCTTGACTTACATTGATATTACTGGTATACACTGCAAACTTGCCAACTTCAAGGCAAATTGACATTTAAATGTCAGAATGAGATATCATTAAGACTAGTAAATATGAAATATGCTGATGAATTTTAGCTGTAAAACATTCTTGAACGTGTCTGCTTTTGGTTAAGTAATTGAATCGATTGCATCCATGTTTTGGCAGACTGAGTATTATGCACTAGCCCGGTCTGATTACTATCACACAATAAAGGCACTCTGTAAATTATAGCTTTTGAATTATGAGGAGGTGTCATGGTATTAATTTTGCAATTATTGCTTTACATGATGTCTCAATATAATTTATTGTATTGACTTTTGCTCTTTTCTCTACTTACTTAAAAAACTGCTAACCCTGTTTGATACTTTGCCTTGTTTTTAAATGTACATTTATTTAAAACAGTGCTGTCCAATTTCTTTAGTTTTGGGGCTAGATTTTTTTTGACCAGTATATAATATCTAAAGTATTTTAACGTTTCCAAGTGTGTTCATTTAATAATATTAAGTCTTTAAGGAGTCTCTCCCTTGCAGCCAGTGGGGCACAAAAAACAGCTGGCGAGCAACATGTGGCCCATAGGGAACTAGCGGGATAACATTTATTTAAAAATGATGGGTTAAAAGGACATGGAGAGTTCCCTGTTTTAATATCATATTAAACTACCCAAGTCTTTTGATTAGCAAATGCTTAAAAGCTTTATATGTCTTCACTGAAACCTTCCTAACAGTCTTAACAAAGGTCTGTGTCGAAAAGAACTATAAGTACAAGCCAATGACAGATTGTGTTTTATAGCATCTCAGGAGCATTTTAGTAACAATCTGTGCTTGGCTAGTACATCTCGTACTATACATTGTATGCATAGATTGTATGATAGTTGTATGCATGAGCTACAGGGAGCTGACCTTTGCAGGAACTATTTGAAACTTTTCAGTGAGTAAAAATATAGTCAGCACCCTGTAACTGCCTAGTTACAGGAGCATTTTGACCGGGCTGGGTGCTGGGTAGCCATTGGTTAGGTTAAATTTGGGGGAGGGGTTTGTCAGTTTATATAGGGGGGTAATTTCCCGCCTGGGAGCACTTAACTGATAATCAGAGCAGAGCTTGCATCTGATTAAGCAATGTCTACACCAAGCGTGGAATCCTTCATAGCCCAACTCAGGAGCCAAGCAGAGGAATATGGCCATGAATGGCTACAGGAGCTGATGGCTAGGCTAACAGAGAGTGGCCCCACCAGTGGCCCAGAAAGTAATGCAGCAATGGACACCAGGACTCATGCTGGAAGAGAAGGGCGTCCAGCAAGGTCAGCAAAGCCTCCCAATAGGCTTAGCCCTGAAATAATTACCCCCAAGAAGAAAGGAAGAAGTGGACCCACAAAAAGGACGGTTGCAGTGACAAGAGGGGCGCAGCTTTCTGTGAAGAGCCCAGGGAAGAAGAAAAAAGGAAGAGCTACTCACCGGAGTCCTGCCGGCGCGTCAACGGGATCTGGTGAGCAGCTGCAGCAGCAGGAGGCGTCCGGAGGACCTGCGTCGGCGGAGGAGGCGGAAGAACACGCCACAGGAGGTGAAGAGGCAGCGGAGATCAACGCGCCGACGAGGAGCCGGCGTGACGTCATCGGGAGGAGGCGGCCAGCCGGTAGGGAGCTGGCGCAGCTGTCTGACGGGAGGTCTGAGCAAGGAGCAGGCACAAGCACAAGGTCTGCGTCGCTGAGGTCTGCAGGGCGATTAATAAGCCCAAGGGGGTACCAAGCAGGTGAGGAGGAGAGGCAAGCTAGTAGAAGCAGACAGGGGACAGGGAATGGGAGGAGGACAGCAGGGTGCAGTGTTCTAGGAAAGGGAAGCACAGACAGTAGACAGACAGTTCAGCAAGGGAGGGTGCAGAAAAATGTGCAGGGCAGCTTGTGCAGAGATGGGCTGTCAGCCTCAAAAGATCTTGCAGTGGTGGATTTTATGGAGGAAGTAGGAGGAGTAGAATTGTGGGATTCCAACAAGGAAGGGGTGGAAGTCAGCAGTTTTCCAGGTAGCTTAGATTTAGGATATAATATGGAGGAAGTGTCAAGTGTGAGTGAAGAGGAAGAGGAGTTTCAGCGTGAAGTTAGGTTTGTGTCTACGGCTGCTGTTCCTGCTTTGTTGTGTCCTGTTTCCACATATGCTGATCCGGATGAAGGGACATCTGCCAGGAGCAAGTCACAACCGGGTGTGCAGAACAGACGGCAGCAGGATTTTGTAAGGTCTTCACCGGCGCATGAACAGTCCCGATCGTCCGGCTCAAGGAGGCGAGTTGAAGCAACAGGGGACAGAGTGGAAAAAGAAAGGAGTGCAAGTAGACCATCCGAATGCAGAGAGAGGAGGTCGCCGGCGGGTGCATATCGGCAGAGCAGAGGGTATAATTCACCGAGCCGCAGGAGCAGAAGAACGCCCTCCCCCAGGTGGAGGTCAAGGTCCAGGCAGCGGTCGCCACTGCATGTTCGAAGTGGAGGTGAGCATGAAAGGGATGAAAGAGGGAGGCGATCTGTTTATCCTCGTTCCAGGTGCAATAAGGACACAAGAGAACGAAAGGACCAGAGACTGCCTTCCGGGGAAGACCGGAGGGTAAAACAGAGCACAAGAAAGGAGGCGACGCCAGACAGGAGAAAGCAACTTCCCTTCTCCGGACAAGCAGGAGAACGGAATGAGGCGACCATCCCAGCGGCCCCGACAGCTTTCGCGCCAGCAAATGCCTGGAGTCGTACCACAGGTGAATTTCTAGACACGCTACATACACATCCTGACAACACACAAGTTAGTTTAGTCAAGGCGGTAGCTCAATTAAAAAATTTATTGTCACAGATGGAAAAGGGAAAAAGCTTGGGACCCGCTTTAGCATGGGTGGGGCATGAGAGGGCTATCAATCCAGGGTTAGGGGCGGTTCCATTAATAGATATTACTGAAAGGGGTACAGGTATGGAGGCAGAGGTTACTGGAGGTGGGGAAGTGCAGGAAAGAGGTTTCTCCAGCAGCTATTAGGGTAGCCGACACAGTCATGAATAAATCAGCACTGTGTTCAATTGGTCCTATCGGAGAACACGTAGCTAAAGAATTGAAGGAAAGGATTTGGAAGCGGGAGTTCATAGAGATATTCTCGCTTCTCCCGCTGGATAATTTCATAGAAGTCAAGGCAGATGATAAGAAGGATGAGGGAAAGAAAGAGGAGGATGAGCGTAAGCGCAGATACAGGAAGATTCCCAAGACTTTTAGTAACTGGTTGCAGGCCTATGTTATATTTGCCAGTATAGTGGGGGAGCGTAATCCGGAATGTTGTTCAGCATTGTTTTGTTACCTGGATGAAATTGAAGGCATCCATAGGACTTACGGCGGCTTAGCTTGGTGGGCGTACGATGAAAAATTCCGTCAGAAGTTGGCTGTTAGGCCATCCATGCAGTGGGATGATAGGGATATGGGTAGTTGGTTAAAAATAGTAACACCTTTGCGGCCGGCGGTTGGGGCGGCCCCAAAACCGGCGGTAGCTGCTAGTGGTAAAAAAGGGTATTGTTTTGCTTATAATGAAGGATCTTGCAGTTGGGGTGGTTCTTGTAAGTTTAGACATGAGTGTTCTGAATGTGGCACGGGTCATCCTCTTTTTCGCTGCTTTAAGAGATCAAAAGGTCAAAAGGCGGGTGAGTTTGGACAAAAAGGGGGAGAGCCCGGTCCGGTTAGAAAGGATGGAGTGGTGGTTAAGGCGCTACGCCAGTAGGGTTGCTTCATCAGAGGACGCTAGGTTGTTGCTTAGGGGTTTTTCGGTAGGTTTTTCTATCCCATCGTTGTTTTCAGCCCCGTTGGGGTGGCCTAGGAATTTAAGATCTGCTAGGGAGAATCCTGCGTTGGTTTGGAGCAAGTTAATCAGTGAAGTTGAAAAAGGTAGAATGGCAGGTCCTTTTGATGAGGTTCCGATAAAAGATTTGAGGATATCACCGTTGGGCCTGGTTCCTAAAAAGGAGCCGGGTTCATTCCGGCTTATTCATCATTTATCATACCCCAGGGGCCTATCAGTTAACGATGGGATTGACAGGGAGTTAGCCTCGGTTTCGTACGCTTCAGTTAAACAGGCGGTTCAGTTAATTAGGAGGGCTGGTAGAGGGGCTTGGTTAGCAAAGGTTGACATAAAGTCGGCTTTTCGGTTACTCCCGGTCAACCCGGATTCCTTTCATTTGTTGGGTTGCCAGATTGGGGGTAAGATTTTTGTGGACCAGTGCCTTCCGATGGGCTGTTGTATATCCTGCTCATATTTTGAGAAATTTAGTTCGTTCTTACATTGGGTCATCTGCGTTAAGACGGGTTTGTCTTCGGTCGTGCATTATTTGGACGATTTTCTTTTTATCGGTTCTGCTGAGTCCCGGGATTGCATCCGGTTAATGCAAGGTTTTCAAGAGTTGGCGGGGGACTTTGGCATTCCATTGGCAGAGGATAAGTCTGTAGGTCCGTCTCACATTTTGTGTTTCCTTGGTATCCAGCTGGACACTGTCAAACTAGAGTGTAGTCTTCCGGGAGATAAAATCGCAGACTTAAAGTTAAGTGTGTCAGTGGTGTTGGGAGCTAAGAAAGTTACGTTGAAGTCTTTGCAGTCCTTGCTCGGGAAACTTAATTTTGCCTGTAGGATTATTCCAATAGGGAGGATATTTTCCAGGAGATTATCATTGGCTACGGCGGGTGTAAATAAGTCACATCATCACATTAGGATTTCAGCAGATCATAAAGCAGACCTACGCATTTGGCTCGAGTTTTTGGAGCATTTTAATGGGCGTAATATGATTATGAAGGAACCAGTTGCCAATGAAGTGTTGAAGTTGTTTACCGACGCGTCAGGATCTCTGGGTTTTGGGGCTTACTTTAGGGGTTGTTGGTGTGCGCAGGCGTGGCCCGCTAGCTGGAGGGAGAGTGGTTTGACAAGGAATTTGACGTTACTGGAGTTGTTTCCTATTCTGGTATCAATATTGTTGTGGGGTGATGAGTTAAAAAATCATCATGTTATCTTTAATTGCGATAACATGAGCGTGGTACAGGCAATTAATTCTATTACTGCCTCTTCGCCTCCAGTAGTGAGGCTACTGAGGCAATTGGTATTGAAGTGTCTTCAGTTAAATATATTAGTTAGAGCATCGCACATACCAGGGGTTAAAAATGTGATTGCAGATTCCTTATCAAGGTTTGAATGGCAGCGGTTTAGGAAAGAAGCACCATTAGCTAAGGTGGAGCAAACACCATTTCAAATGGAGTGGTGGAATTTGATCCTATGAGCAGGACCTGGCAGAAAAAGGGGTACGGGTCAGCTGCCCGAACAGGAAAGTTACAGTGCTGGGGGCACTGGGTAATAGGACTGCCCAGATGTCAACGAAAAGCTGTAGTGGGTATAGAGGACTGCCCCTATGGCGGTGAGTGGTATGAGTATTGTGGATGAGTTGAAGAGATCTGCCGGCAAACAAAGTTAGAATTATATTTAAAGTAGGGGCACGGAGTAGGAACTGCTTCAGTGTCCCTAACATGTTGGTTATTGTGAAAATCAAAGTTTGTGATATGTATATTATGTGTTTTATTGCAGGAAACCCCATACAGTTATGGATCGTAGGCCATTCATTCATTTATTGGGCCAGAAGGGCAGCAGGAATAACTGATCAGGGCCGTCAGCTGGGTTTCCCAGAGGAAGCAGTAGTAATTAAGTGGTTTGGGGTTAGGGGGTTGAGATGGGAACAGGTGTTATTAACGGTATCTAGTCTAGCTAGGTCATCTCCTCCGCCGGAGATACTGCTGATCCATGCAGGGGGTAATGATTTAGGTTCCATGCCCATGCGGGAGCTTATTCGGATAATGAAGAGGGATGTCCTCAGGCTTCGGGAATTGTTCCCAGATTTATTGGTTATTTGGTCCCATATAACTCCAAGGTTACGCTGGCGGGGGGCATTTGATTATGCCAGGTTGGACAAGGCCAGGAAAAGAATAAATAAGATCATGGCATCTTTTGTCAGGCGTTTGGGTTTTTTTTCCATTAGACACAAGGACCTAGAGACCCCGGAGGCTCACACGTTTTTTGGGAAAGATGGGGTTCACCTAAATGAAATTGGCCTTCAGTTATTTAATTACACTTTGAAGGAGGGTATTATACAGGCCATGGTTTCGTTTGGCGGTGCTTAGCCCGTAGGGCTTGCGGGTGGCGGGGGTGCTGCGTCACCTTAGGGCGGAGCTCATTAGCTGGGAAGGTATCCGGTATGGGCCAATGCCAGAGGTCTCTTGGGCATGGGGTTCCATAGAGCCTCTGGCTGGGTATGAGCTCTGTCCTGGGGAAGGTATGCAGCCCCAGGTTTTGGGCAGGTTATGGTACCTGCAGGTTATGTTAATAAAAGCTGTGGCCTGTATTTTACCCATACATCTGGTGTTGTGTGTTTATTGGGTTCTGGGATTTTAGTTTAGGCGGATCAAGTCACACATGCAGAGGTCAAGTCAGCACCCTGTAACTGCCTAGTTACAGGAGCATTTTGACCGGGCTGGGTGCTGGGTAGCCATTGGTTAGGTTAAATTTGGGGGAGGGGTTTGTCAGTTTATATAGGGGGGTAATTTCCCGCCTGGGAGCACTTAACTGATAATCAGAGCAGAGCTTCCCTCCCTCCCTCCCTATATATTTATATGGTTTATGTATATGTTTACATATGTGTAATGTTATATTGTCACAGCTTGGCGGGGGTGCTGCGTCACCTTAGGGCGGAGCTCATTAGCTGGGAAGGTATCCGGTATGGGCCAATGCCAGAGGTCTCTTGGGCATGGGGTTCCATAGAGCCTCTGGCTGGGTATGAGCTCTGTCCTGGGGAAGGTATGCAGCCCCAGGTTTTGGGCAGGTTATGGTACCTGCAGGTTATGTTAATAAAAGCTGTGGCCTGTATTTTACCCATACATCTGGTGTTGTGTGTTTATTGGGTTCTGGGATTTTAGTTTAGGCGGATCAAGTCACACATGCAGAGGTCAAAGCAATTCTCAATAAAATGATGATTAAATATGCAAATAAACACATCATTGTGTGGTTTGTTTTAATATTAAAAACAAAGAACTCTCCATATCCATTTAAACATTGTACTGTATCTATTGGAGTGATCAGACATATTTAATGATAATCAGACATATTTAAATCTGACAAATTCTAATTAGGATGCATTAGGGCACTGCACCAGTTGTATGAAGCTTGCTGCAGTAATCCCTGACTTCCTGAAGCCTAGGGGCATCATTACATTTGGGGCTGTTACTTACAAGTTCATTCCTGCTATCTACGGGCCTGAACATGAAGCCCGTAACACCCGTTATCAAAACAGCCAATGGAAACAGAGATTGTCATCAGGACTTGGGAAATGCTGGAGACCCCTGCAGCAAGGGGATGATCGGGACCCCGCATCATGGGGGTTTGATTTAGGAGCAGTGGGTAGGATACTTAAGGGCTTTACAAGCCCTTGCGACACCTCCTTGGGTCCAAACCTGTGGGTCGAGTTTAGCCATATACAGGCTTGATGGGAGAATCGGATCAATTGAATAGCGAAGTTGCACTTTTAGTGCTCTGGACTCTTGCGGCCGTGAAAGATCAAAGGCTTTGAGGGAAGTAAGATGCGAGTTGAAGAATCGAAATGGAAAGTAGAGCGCAGCAAGTAACCAGATTGGGGCCCGAAAATAGGAGGCAATTGAATAGCTTAGTAACTTGCTCTCTCCACTTGCAGGCCCGGATCTCCAAAAAGTAGCAATTGAATGATGCACTAGGTATACTAAATCAAAATGATGTTGTGCTGCACATTCCAACAGACTCAAAAAAGGGATACTTAGCTGATAAATTGGGCAGCACTTTGGTGAAATTGGATGGTCTTGGACACTCTTCAAGAGAGGTAAGAATCTCAATTTAAATAAAAAATAAAGGAGGCAGGAGACTCGAATTTTGTGATATGTTGCACTTTCACCATAATTTTTTCTTTTTAATTAGCATTTTATAAAAAGATTAAATATACAGATCCTAAATATAAACACATTTTTATGCATAACCATAAAAGACACTAGTGCAAAATACTTAAATGTTTCTTTGCGTTACATTACAAAATGTTATTCACTTATAAAGGCACGCCTCAATATCTATATCTAATTTTTAACCTTTTATAAAAGGGGAAGATTATTACCAAAATGTTGTTAAATCTAAATTATTATACTCTGCCCATGGTTACCAAATACTGTAAAATTGGTCTTCTTAATGGATGTTTTTTGTTTTGCAGCCAATGAGCCGCTGTAACATTTCTAACCCTAATATTTGCATCATTTGTTTTTGTCCATCTCTCCCTATACCTTCCAAAGGCCCTTTTAGCAGCACTATTACTGGGCCCAACTTTAATTCATAAGCTTACATATATTTCTTGTACTTTCTACCAGAATGTTTAAATTGGATGGCATTCCCATCATTTATGAATGAACTTGTTTAGTTTCTCTGAAATAGGATGTTTTCATGTGTGGCTTGTACTTATTATTGGGATTCTGCACCATAAGTATAATAAAAGTTTGTTCCTTTAGTCTGAATACTTCTCGATGATCTGGACCCATATTTGTTGCCATGCTCCGTTATGTCTTTCTGTATCTAGAACAGAGCTCCATTTGTGTGTATACTTTGCATTTCGGTTGTCAAGCATGTTATATGGTTGGGATATCGTGCCAGGAGCATCAATACAAAGGAAACATTGGATTTAAGGTTTTAAGAAGCTAATATTTTTAGATATGTTTGTATATAATGTTTTACTTGAAGTTATTGCCATCTATAAGAGTCATATAAATCATAATGTCTTTATTTTGATCTATGGGTATTAAAGCTGATTGTGGTTGTGTCAGTTTATATGTATATTTACATTTATCTTGTAACTATAGATTAAGATTGATTGGGATATTTTGTATTTTGTTCTGACTTAGATGCGCCTGACCATTCAATGTTCGTAACGTCCATTGGAAAGCAAAAATCATGTTCTATTATCTATCTATGGTAATGGTGGTTTAAACAAGTGCCATTGTATCAGTTGTATAAATCTAACTGCTAAATAACTTGTTTTTTTATATTTGGAGTTGATTGTCTGTTACATTTTGAAATAATAAAAATCCCCCTCCAAAAAAAAAACAATCTCATAGTGATTTGTTCATCAAATGGGGTTAAATAAAGTGAATAGCAAGTTCTCTTCTGCTATCAAATCTATGGTTCTGTATTAACTACACTTTATAATGCCTTCTATTCAACCTTTTTTGGTTTAATAAAATACCCCCATACAGTTCAAAGATATATTGGTATCAAATAATGTGTAACTAATAGATTAAGATCAAATGGCAGAGCTGTTTTATAATATCCAAGAACTAAAAGTTTATGTGCTAAACAGTTGCCCCCAATTAGCTCCTAGTGATGTGGGTTATGACAGTGAGAATCAGGCCTTTAAACTCTATTAAAATGTAAAATGATAAAACAAGCAGGGTGTGTTTATGCAGCTGTTCTGTAAATGTGGTTGATTTCGCTTGGGTTATACTTGCAATGGACCGTGACACCATTGTTTATTTTGAAATCAACCAACTAATGTTCTGGTGAACAACTTTTCCTGTCAGTCTAACTGTGTGTCACACTTTCAGCTGTCACTGATCATATTTACAGGTAATGGGCCAGTACAGCTCTCCATTGCCTGGCTGAATAAACAACTCCAAAACACGGGGCCTTATAGTGGCAAGAAGCAACTGTGGAGTATTTATTTGATCCACATTGTACGGCACATGCATTGTATGTTCTTTTTATATTGCCGTGTATATCTTATTTCTCAAAGTATGATTCTTTTCAAATGGATATACAAAAATTGAGACAAATAAATGCAGTTTCTATGGGTCCAACAGGGTATTTTATCAAATGTGTTGTCTAAAGTGGATTAAAAAATAGAATTGTCAAAGACTGAGTAGAAGAATCCATTTTGTTTTGTTATATCACTTCCTGAGAGTTGGATAATGAGGGTGTGTTTATTTATCAGGTGTGGGAGAAGTTAATGGGAAAAGTTCTGAAGATTATTTTAGATTAATGGATCTGACTAAATGTGACACCACACCGCTTCCCCCTCACTGGCCTAAAAGTAGGCTGCTTAGATCCAGAAATGCAACTGTTTCCAACGACCTATCATGGATGCTTCCAGGGTCCAGCCAAAACATCACTTTTTTTTTTATTAAAAAAAAAGCTTAATTATTTTTTTTATTGTTACTTTTAGTCAGACAATTTCCTTTAAAGAGCATGTAAAACGTTCCTGTGATATTGTTCGTGCTTGTCCTGTATGGCAATGGCAACTCAGTATGTTCATTTGCTCCTCAGGTTTCTTGATAAGGACAGGAGGGGATGTAACTGCTTGATAACACTGGGGATATTGTTTCGGCCACCACAGAGAAATAGAAGCAGATTGTATTACTAATTAGCACATCAAAACAGCTAAATACTATTAAGGAGCAGCTCATTTGAAACAAGGTTCACATCCGAAAAAATCCCTTGTTGTCGAGCCTATTTATTGCAAGAGGTAAAATTGTAATCGACTTTCACAATACAAAACTATTGCATTCATTGCGTAGGCGTTCAAGGGAAATGGGTTGCCTTTGTCTGGATTATTGTTATTATGTGATAAAGAATTTATGTCTAAAGCTGTTTTTTGATTATTGTCCAAATATTTTTTTCCAATAACTTTCATTGAGTTTGCATTTTTTTCATATGGGTTACAATAGGAAAAAGGTTAAATGAGAGGTGCAAATGCACATAAGCTATTACTTAGGTTAATAATATATAACACAGTTTTCTTATGGCAGCAAGTTCTAGGCAGATTAAATTCAAAGAAGCTTAAAGTACCCCTGTGATCATATTTTCAATATGTATTGTTTTTAAGAACAACGCTTGAAAATATGCAACTTATTTTTAGAATGAAAATAATACAGGTTTATATGCATTTATGCAGCCGTGGAATCTGCCATTTTCCTATCAGCAGGTCAACTTACTTAGATGGAAGGAGACTTTGAATACACAGGAAGTTTGTATCTGCACAGTAAGAAAGTGGCAGTAACTGCTGCCAGTACTCCCATCAGCACCAATGGAAAGCTTGTTAGTTTACTAAGATACAGACAAGGCAAGAAAACAAAATAAAAGGTAGAAGCGAACAAGATTTGCATATAAAAGTATAAATAATAGTACTTATGTAGTCATCTTTACTGCTATCATGGCCTGTACCATAAGGCCTTCACCTGCTTGGCAGTTGTAGTCAGCATACCTTAATGCCCAAAAAAATGCATAGAGTAGGGAATAGTGGTAAAGGAAGTAGATAAGATATAATATAGATAAGCAAAAGAACCGTGTTTGCTTTAGGGGGTACCACTTATTTTTGGAATCTTGAATGCATCTTTATTAGTTTCTGTACTTAAAGATATGTTAACTCATTTGAGGAATTTACACTATCACGTGTATATATTTATATAGCTTGTAGGAATGTTTGCAATTTTTATGGTTACTTACATTCTCAGTTCATTCCATTCACACTTCATCCCATTCCTTACATGTTTATACCATCAGTATAATAATTTTCATTTAAATACCATTGGGGGTTATTCATTTTTCTTGAGATTAAACTTATGTTATGCAAAAATCCCTTCCCAAAGTGGCACAAAAGTTTAATTTGCAACTGCATTAGCAAGATGAAGGCTATCGAGAAGACTGGGCATTACAAAATGATTGCTTCCATAGAGGAAAATAGAAAACCTAAATAATGAGTAAGTCGGGTTATCTCTTTATTTCAATAACACATTAATACAATTAAATATGTTATAAAATAGAATATTGATTAAATGGACATTATTTTTTCAGACTTCAGTGGTCCTTTAAATGGAGGACTGGAGATGAATTTGATGCGTAGAAATAATTTTTGCAGCTTTTAACTGAAAATCTAACTGAAAATGAAATTTGATGAGAAATATGAATTTATAAACTTAGAATTATTGTTGATGATGCTCTGTCACTTCAACCACAAGTTTGTTTCATTTTAAATAGCATTAAAAATGGACAATACATTGTACTGGCTATATTACTTTGCCACAAATCATTCCTGAAATAAACACCATTGTTTCTCCTTTATGCTGATATGTGGCTTTTTATGGTAATTAGAAGCTTGGAGTGCTTGAGAAAGGCGGATAGAGTACCTAAATGCATGATAACATTTAGAAACATGGGGCCATATCCTATTAGCTGCTCGCAAATGCCTCAAGCTACTAGATATGGCTGCAGGTGTATTTTTTAAATAAACATTTAGATGTATTCTATTGACTCCAGCACGCAAATTCCGACCTCAAGGCTGCCTTTTTCAGGGGGAGTAATCATATGATCTGTCAATATTTAAGCAAGCCAGTAATTTACTTCTTAGACACAGCCACTAGTAAATGAGACCGTCATCATGACATCAGTAAAACATGGAAGTTACACGTTATCTGCAATAGGAGGCTACAAATTCATTAGTGCCAATAAGTAATATTTGCCGATCGAACTCGCAATCAAGCAGTCTAGCACTCTATAAAATACATTAAATCATCTGTTTTAGTCCATGTGGGTTTCATGATATGTAGGCTCTCCGCTGCCTATCAGACATCCAGGGGAATGATCTGTCCTGATAAAATGTTAGCTTATAGGGAATATGTACTAAGATTTGACATCTCCAGGATTTTCCAACACATAACCCTTTGTACTGTACAGATAACCCCATGGATTGTGTGAGTTTGTTCAGTATTGTGGGTTAAACCTGCACTAGGCATTTTTTGGCTGTCTAATCCTTTATGATTAGAAAATTGTGGATGTGAACAAAGTAAATTTGCAAAAACATTCCCAGGCACTAAGTAGTCTATAAATCAAGTTATACATTTCACCTCCTAGTAATGTAGATGAAATTGATCTATTGCCCTGAGGAAGGGAAGAAGAAAAGAGAGAAAGAAAAATGGAATGAGGAAAAGATACACAGGAGCACACCTGGAAACCTGAAAATGTTTGCGCCTGACAGATACAATTTTGAATTATTTATTTATTTACTTACTTATTTAGTAATCATTCAGAAGAAGAATTGTGCCTTGATCTCATGCCAATTGTTTAGAGAAGTGATTCCCAATGTGTATTTCATTGAATCTCGGGATTCCTTTAACTGTGATCAAGGGTTGAACAAAACAATCCCAAATTTTTCTTTGCAAATTCCTTTTCTGGTGTCCTTTAAAGGGTTTTGAGATGATTGAGTTCCTTGTGATTGATTGTTTTTCATGACTGAATAGTTTATGTATGGGAATATGGAAGACTCAGCACAATGTGACTAAGGTTAGTTGTGTATGCCATGAACTAGTGTGAGCATATGCACAGAAATGTTTATATGAAGAGTAATTCTTGACAGAATAGCTAAAACTTCCTGACACCCTGTGTATTATGACATAGAAAGGGTAAAGAAGGAATGGCAAGTATGGTGTGTACAAATCTGAATGGATGCAGTTCATCATAAACATAGATAGACCCATGAAAAAGGCTTAAATTACATTGGACTGAATTACATTTATCAACTGTTCCAACTTGTCCAGCTCAACCATCCAGATGTCCTCTTTTGAAGATCCAAGGACAATTTTGTGTCTTCCATCTTTGTTCATATTCCATTTTCTTTCTCCTACTACCTGTATCTCTTCTGTAGCATATATATGGTCTGTGGCTCAGTATACACATATTAAGTACTCATTGTACAGAGTGGCAGTAACACTAAATAAGTAGATAAATATCTTTGGCAACTTGAGATGGTGGGAGCTATATATTATATTCATTACTCCTAAATAAAAAAAATTCTCTAGAATTAAATAGCTTACTAGTCATTCCATTCAGGAAATCTCACCTGTTCTCATGTTTATTCCTTAAGTGTCCCTCTTTAGTATGGACTTATGGAAAGCCTTTTAACATTCCTTTTAGGTAAGCCAGCTCGTAAATGTATCCTGAGCAATGCAATCTGGTATTTTTTATATATATGGACGTGTTTATAATCTAGAGATAAATGTATGTTGTCTATTTGTTTCACCAAATCTGATTATTTTTTACCATTGGCTCAATGTTATGTTGAGTAATAATATGTGGAAGGTATGGCATTGCGCATCCCATAAGCCTAAATACTCATAAAAGGGGAGTTTGCAAAAATTGGTTAAAAAACTATTATTATTTTTATTTCAGAAATTTTTAGAGAAAGGTAGTAATTGTGCAAGAACATATCTTTATTCAATGAATCTACCTGCATGTTCATGTTAGGTTATTACAATACTACAATATTGAAATAATATATAGTTATAGGAACAGCTGGTTGATAAAGCAAAGGAATCTGCCCCAAGGTGTTTGCTATAGTATCATATCTTTATAACTTGATCCTAATATACATCCTACCTATCTCAGGGAAATAGCTTAAATTACACCACAGTGCAGAAAGTCATAAAATATGTCATGTATTATAGAAGGGGTGATTGAGTGATATGAGACAAACAGGGAATTAGTGCTGTTAACCGTTTTATTGTGAGCTAAAATATTAATGCAGAAAGCAGTTGTTATTACACTGCAGAAAGCATTAAATTGAATAAATAAATAGAAATATGAAGTGACTGACTTCCAAATTAACGTAAAAGCCAGTATAATAAGGACATATAAATATTAAGTTGGAAGTGGTGTGTATTTAATAAGTGAGATATCATAATAATTTGTTATTTTTTATCATATTCTCGGTGGTGAAGTAACTGTATTGGTCCATTATTGTGATTAGCGGCAGTTTTGCTTCTATACACCAGTTTTACTGGACTAATAGGATTATCGGAAGAAAGTCAATTGAGAGGGTAAATGTGAAAACTCAGATTTGTAGATAAAAGTTTGCAATAGCTGTTATCCCAGGTTGTCATTGTTAGATTGTTATAAGATATGGTCCCTGAACCCAAGCCAAGTCCTGAGAAATTGAATATGATCTGAAATGATCAAACATGATCAAAACATCAATTCACAGATAAGCATTTTGTTTGACAAGAAAGACAAATGTTTATTACTGTTTAAAGACACATTTTTAGTCTCATATTTTCTGTCATATATTTAAAAGATCATGTCTTATACCCTACCAGCCTTATTACATTGAGATTTGGCCAATTGAATAGGGCTCTATATAAGCACAGAGCATATTATTTTTACAATAGTTTTTAGTTGGTGATAACCTTGCTTTTGGATAGAAGTTCACTAACTAAAAACTTCTGTAAAAAAATATGCTCTGTGCTTATATAGAGCCCTATTCAGTTGGCCGAATCGCAATTAAATAAGGCTGTACATAATTAATTTGTATGAAAAATGATAGGTATGTGGTATCGAATAATTGCATTATAGACAGAAGGTGGGGTTGGTTTCTCCATCTCTTGTCCCAACTTGTTACATGACATTGAGGAGCAAGAAGGCTTGAAGATCTATTGTATGTTCACAATGTGATCATGTATTACCATAATTTCGTTTGCACAACAAAGTAAGAATTTTAGATAAGGACCACTGTAGTTTGACAGATAAAGGGAATAACTTTGCATGCTTGTGAAGTATATAAGAAAGTTAACAACATTAGCAGCTATGTACACCAGGAACATAAAATCATTTTAGTTAAAATCTTATATTTACCTGACTCTGTGGCATAAAGGTCTGGATTAACCATTAAGCTAAATAAATATGTGCCTAGTTCATCAAGGGAAGTAGGGCACCACAGAAATGTTCTATTGCCAGATTTACCATGGACCATATGTTGCAAAACTGCAAATGGTGCAGCTAAAACCAGGTTACAAGACCTGCAAAGTAGACGGTGGGAGAGGCTCGCAATGAGCACCAAAGGCGCTCATCACAAGGCCCGCAAGTTACACGGGGGGAGAGCCTTCCATTGTGCTGCAAACAGCATTGCCAGCCTTCAAATTTTATTGCTGTCATTTTTGATGGGCAAGTCATTAGTAATACAACTAATAATAAACTAGTAATTATAAAGGATAATGATATACATTAATCTTGGGAATACCACAAAATTAGAATCAGTAACTTTTTCTTATTGTTGATATTTTGAATTAGATATATATGGAGGCACCAAAATCTTTTAAGCGCTTAGGGCCTCTAAAGCTCTTAATCCGTCCCTGGTGGCATAGAGGCTTCCATGTTGGCCTGTGGCTTGAGAAGGTGCCTCATCCTACTGGGGTTTATTCTTCTATTAGTTGTATTGTCAAGTGGCAACATTTCTGCTGCATCGAATGCATAATTGGATACAATAGTTAAAAAATTAAAGGTTGTATTTATTTTAAATGTGAAAACATTTTGAACATTATTAAGTCAAAAGTGCATACTATAAATCTGGCATTTAAGCTGCCCTTTAAAGGACACTCAATAGGACTTCCTCCCAAATGTGTTACAATCCCAAATTAGTCGAATTAAACACTTCGGTTTTTCTATTTCTATATTACACTGCCACCTAGCAACAAGTTGATTTTGCTAAAGAGCATAAAAACTGTGTATACATTGTATTAGCCATTTTTCTCTTCAATAAATAATTCCTGAGATATTCAGCATTGATTGTGTGGCTAATGTATTACTAATGTGTGGCTCAATAAACTAATATGCAGCTCATAGTGCCTGATAAGAGCGGTAGGAGGATCTAACTGCATGATAACCTTGGGAGCATTGTCTTGCCACACAGAGACAGACAAGCAGACTGTAATGCTAATTAGCACATGAAAGCACATAATTAGTATTCAGGAGCCACTCATTTGCACAAAGATATAGTAGAAAATGATGTTTATCTTAGGAATTATTCAATTTATTACATGTAAAGATGAGATTTTCATGTTATTTAAGAATAAAAATTAGAAATAACTGTATTTTGCCAACAGAGTCCCTTCGATTTGTATTTCATTCAGAGTAGGGACCTCAATTCTGTTGCACCAAGCTGCCTGCTGACCAATTTGTCCCATATTTGTATTGTACCTGTAGTTATATTTCTACTTACCTTAACCTTTGTACCTCTAATTAATAAAAAAGGCTATGGAAAAAGCTGACACTTTATAAATAATGACTAATAATAAATGCAAAACTTCCAAAGCATAAATAAAATGGTGTAGTAGTACAGTATTAAGTAGTAGTCCATATTGTGACGTTGGGTCCAGTGTAGCTCTCAGTGCCGCTTTTTTATGATCACACATTGATTCATGACACATTGATGACACATTGAATGCATCCTTGAGGCAGTGCTTTGCATCTCCTTTTCACACCTGTGTCAGACAGACAGTTCCTTCTTTGAAGTCTCTAAGAGCAGCTTTGCTTTCTTGCCTGTTGATATAGATGACAAAGTGCAATTGCCATCTCCTATCCCTTTTTGTAATAGGAAGTGATACAGAGATAAGTCTCACTATAATGTCCAGGACAAATGGGCTACAAAGCTAAAGTAAAAAAGGTCACTCGGCTGTTCTTTTTAAAATCTGTGCGATGGCTCAGTCTGAGAGACTGGGACGCTCGTATTGGATTCCTTTTATACCACACAAAGGCTGCCAAAGGAAGAAGCAGGTCACGACATTAAGAAGATGTTGATATGAGCGGAATACCTCTTGTAAAATAAAATAGAAACTGAAGATGATGGACAGTTTGAGCCCTGGAGCAGATAAGGGATAATAATATGATCTTTATAGTGTGTCAGCTGTAAACTGGAATGTGCAGTTTAAGGGATATTATGACCAGCGCTGCCATGATACCATTCTGTATCTCAGCTTTTATACGGAAAAAGTTACAAGGCACCATCATTATAAACCATGAGCTTAATAAATATGTGGGTAGTAGCCTTTTTACCAAATTCATGAGATAACAGTCCCACACCGATGATATCTAAAAGGTTGAAACAGTGCTGTCTGTGGATAGGGTAGCTGCCCCATGCATATCCATCCCATGCCCTACTCAAAAGCTATGTTATAATGGAGAACTTATGCTGTAAGGGGAGCATATGTATCTATATATATATATATATGTATCTATATGTATATCTATGTATAAATAGTATATTTGTGTTCCTATTTGAACGTCTAAAACAAGTTAACAACTTGCTTCCTGCTCAGAATTCTAAGAAATATAGTTATGGCACTGCATTCGGGGAATGTGGGCAGGGACATGCAAATGTGCCCACAAAGGCTTCACTCTTTGATCCAAATGCCATTTCAAACATGGCTCCTTTTAAGCATATGCCTGCTGTATTACACAGATTTAAGTAATGCCAGGATGGATTATGCACAAACCAGGAAACCTTCCCATTGATAGCACTGTTTCAAGGTTACTTCCTCTCATCAGCATGGGTCTAGTTCCTAGCTTGTGTAGTAGATTTTGTGGGGAGGTCGTTTACTACAACAATCATTACATTTATAATATGGTGGGCAAAAGAGCGATAGAAGTCTCCACTGTACAGTAGTACAGTAAATAAATAGTACATTTGTGTTCACATTTGAATGTCTAAAACAAGTTAAAAGAACTTGTTTCCTACTGTTTCATTTCCAATTCCAAGAAATACACTTATTGCACTGTATTCTGAGAACTTGGGCAAGTGCATGCAAATGTTCCCACAAACGCTTCGCTCCATATGCCATATATAGAGAGAGCTGAAGAAGATAGACCTACATGATAATAAACTGGGAATGTCTTACTAAGTGTTACAGTGACAGAGAGAAAGGAGCAGATATTTATCAGTAAGATATGTTACTGTACCTGCACACACTTAGTAAGAAAGCAGCATCTCGCTGATTTAGTTACATAGAGACGATACATTTATTAATGTTACTTGCGGGATGCAAAACTGCATAACCCTGCAACCGTTCTTGGATGCAAATGACACATAATAAAATGGATGTTGTAATCCTTGTCCCTCATGCAAAAAGCATCTAAAATAAAGCGTACTAAATAAAAATATGCTTTTAAAATATTTAAATTGTATTTAAACAGTCAAGCAGTTCCAGACATCACATTCTTCCTCCTTCCCTTCCCTCCTTCCATTTCTAGCACTGAAAAAATCTACATTTTAGCACTAAATACATATTCTTCCCTGACTTCCTGCCATTTCTGGGCTAGTCTTGGGGAAAAGTGAGGGGACGAGATCCCAGGATCTGAACTGTGATTGGCTGGACAAAAATAATCAATTTATTAAAATGAGTTTGCATGGAGCCATGATATAACATGTGGATGTCATGTGTCCCTGGATACGATTTTAGGCCACTGACTCAAAATGTTGTATATATGAACATTGTGTCTGTATTGTACAGTGATACAAAAGATACAAATAATGTTTTCAAATTCATGAAAAGCAGATAAATTTCCTTAGATTGATGTCTAATTAGACAGTAACTGGTTTACCTTTAGGTATTTTACATAATACAAAGAATAATGTCATGCCAGTTTGTGGTAAACTTAGTAGACTTAAAATAAGTAAATTAGAGTATTGATGAATAAAAGCACGATCAAACATTTTCTTCTGAAAGAAGATACAGTAGACTCTCAGTTAACCAGAACTCAAGCAACAAGAAAAAAAATTGAACACTGTACTTTAAATAAAAATGTATATTTTCAGGAGCCAGGTTTTCATGCGACAAAAAGCCTTACAGGCACTTAGATGTCATTGACTGTACGTCTCTGCAATTCAACGTTACCTGGCAGCAGACAGGCATGAGTGACTGACCCAGTGCTGTGTTGTTGTTACATTGTTACATTCCCCGGGTTCAGCACCGCACCCTCCAGCTGAGCATACTTATGTGTAAGTGAGGAGTGAAAGCTGCTGCTGCTAGAACAGCCCTCACTGCCAAATATACTTAGCAGAGCATCCTATGTGCAGCTAATCTAAGCCTGTTTTGTTAATATCTCTCAAGCAACTAGAAACTACATTTAGCCACAATCCCCATGGGTGCCAGATGACTGAGAGTCTACTGTATTTGATAATGTACCACTGTGTGTTTTCTTTTTGCTTTCTCCAGTTGACAGCAATCTGCTTATGACCTGTCCATCTTGGGTGACGCTACATAGTAGGGCTTACGACTTCATTGAGGTACACAAGCCCCTTCACCACAACAAGATAGTGACCCAGAAGGGTATATATATATATATGTATAGATACATATATATGAGCACAAGTCTCACTATCGAAATGTTTTATGACTCATTCCACATCTCTTCCCATGTTCAATTATTTTATTAATCCTTAAATGTAGGGACCTTTATGGCCCTAAATAAAGGCTGTGCTGTGTTCTTATCTATAACGTAGTCCACATATCTGACAATATTAAAGATGCTGGTCTGTGTCCCACTCATATCAGTTTATTATTTTTTTTGTTTTAATTTTATTCCATTTTTTACTTTTCTATATATTCCTAAGTAGAATTGCTTCTGACTTGATAAAGAGAGGTTCATCTATTGAAAGCTTGTTGCTATTATTATGAATAACTTTGTCCAATAAAAAGCAATCACTATATAGTGTAATACTCTGATTATTCATCTAGATCACCGGACACTCATGGCTATGTATATATTTATATATTTATTAATTTATAAAATAATTTGTAATATATATATATATATTACAAATTAATTTATCTATTGATTCAAAAAACAGAATTAAATCATTTCTTTGTGTTCTTCCAAGTGGAGCAATGGGTAGTGTAATAATGTTAGTTTTTGCCTGTACCTGCTTGAACCTGCACTGTTCTATATTTATCTTTTTTATTGCTGAATGGTCATTTTCAGCGCTAGACAATCCCATACTGTGACACATCCTTATAGGTCTATAAGACTATTCCATCTGCCTTTTCTCTTTGCCTTCCTGTTTTCTCATGGGTACCATTTATTTAAATGCAATCCAATTGCTCGGCACGGGAGTGTTTTACATGTCCACTCTAACACTTGTATCCCTCCATCACTGACTCCTCTGATACCCAGAGTGACTATAACAACAAGTTGAGTGTGTGTGCACCGTACGGTACATGCGATTGAGACAATTTATCATGTAACGAGATTAAGCCTCAGTGCCTCGATTCCGTCTGGCAGACACAATCTGCACACAGGATACGCAGCACCTATCCAGCACTTAGAAAAGTGCAGGCGGAGTGGTATGTTGTGTGTGTCTAACAGGAAATAAAAACAGAACAGAGAATCCTAAATGCTTAGGCTCCCTTCAGATATTTGCATGCTGTTTGACAGCGTGGCATCTGGGGCACTGCTTCTCATATCTCCATCATCGATTGAGAGAAGGAGAACAGCAAAACGTAAGTTAATGGCTTATTTCTCCTTACCTTGGGGGGAAAGACAAAAAGACACTTAAGAACGCTGTTAGATTTATCCTGTTAGGAATGGAGTTATGGAATTATCACAAAAGATAAGATGCATGCTTGATTTAAACCTTTATCTGAACATGTTTATGTCTGGTTAGCTAAGAACACTGCACATAATATATATATATATTTATATTTATATATAAATATTTATATATATATATTGATATATATATATTAATATATATTAATATATTAATATATATATATTTATATATTTATATATATATATATATATATATATATATATATATATTAATATATACCCTATATATATATATATATATTAATATATATATATATATATATATATTAATATATATAATTAATAAACTGTATTTATTAAATGCTACCATACAGCTAATAATACATGATATTTACAACTGTATAGATTTAAACACACATCGGCACAGAAGGAGCTGAGTGAGATTACAATACACAGAGATGCTATTTCTCACTTCTCTGGTGTGAGCGTTAATTACAACGCTTTTTGCTGAATCCCTAATGTCGTTGACTACCTTAAAGTGGCAGAACTCATTTATTTAACAAGCGTGGCAAGGGAATATATGCAGCTGTAATTAATGATGATATAAATGACTTCTTGACACAGGCGTTTTCAGGTGTAAAATGATATCTGTGGTAATTATGGGTGCGCTGATAAAGCTGAGTTAATATAAAGAGACAAGGAATAATTGAGGAAGAATACAACTATTTGCCATGCTGTCACAAGGAAGATGTTACTGTCTTTTTAAATGTGGTGTAATGATTGGAAACAACATAATATAAATGAAAGCAATAAGGATATCTGATTGATAAAGAACTGGAATGTCATACATGGCAAATCCCCCATGTTTTGCCCACAGCTTACTGCCTAAAGAGACGTGCCTTGATCATAATAATGTACTTCATACATTATCTTCATATATTAATGTCAGTCCATAATAATATCTTTGTGTATATAAAATCCAATCTATTTAAAGCTGCTTACTTCAAAGCATCAATTTTATAGTCTTTGCAGAATAGGAACAATTTCAAGTTTTAAAGAAAATTATCTTGTTTAGAATGACATTTGAACGAATATGAATATTCAGCTATTGTTAAAATATCCTTAGCAGTATGTTACAATATAGAACAATAATTTTGTATAGTAGAAGTTACCATTGTGTTTAGAACAGGGAATGACTGAGTCTAATACAAGAGGTGCACAAATACAAAATTAATTCATGAATAAACATTCAGAACTGCCAAGATACTAGATACAGGTATACTCTGTTTAGAGCGGTATATGCGTTCCTGATGCAGGAGCGCTAAGCGAAAACAGCGCTATTTGGGGCATTAAATCGCCATAGCGATTAAACAGCGCTAAGGCGAAAAAATGCACGCTAAAAAATGCACGTTAAATGCCTGCAGCGCTATATTGCAAGCTTTAGCTCCTTTTGGGGTCTGGATATAGCGAAACAGCGATATACCGAAACAGTGCTGCGCAGGGTAGCGTTCTGCAGGGTATTACTGTACTAATTTTAGATCACAAAGTCTTCTTCAATGTACCATAGATCATTGCATTTCTTAAATAGGCAGAAAAATACATTAAATTTATATATTTACGAAAAGAATAGACATTAAAAACTACAAAAGGACATTTTTACATGAAAAATTAGTTTTGCAAAATTAAAAACCCTTACTGAGAATGCAGCTGTGCAGTACTGTAAGGCCCCCCCCCCCCCCCCCCCCCGATAAATTGGCATTTGGAAGCCAATCAGTTTAGATTGAGATAATTATATCTGTATAGAGTGCTATAACTTCACTAGTGCTGTGCCGTGACACACACTAATTATAGTACATCAGAAGGAATACTTAATATTGAGGTAGGGCGATTAAAAGGTGAAATGTCTTATCTGTAATGTGCTCGTTTTTAATGTGTACTAGACAGAAATGTCAGTTTCATGTTCAAGAGGCTGCCAAGACTTGTAACAGTTATCAGGTGGTCATCCACCAACAGCATCAATCTTCAAGTGATCTTAGGGAAAACACTGCCATCGGAGCAAGTGGTGTACATAGAAGCTTTTTGGTATAATGATACTCCGAGGCATAAAGGTGAAGGGTTTCTCACTGGTGGTGTGAGACCTCCCCAGTTTGTATGCCATTCTATATTTTCTCTTTTTCTAAGTTAGATATATCTGTTCACACTTAAAGAAAGTCCAAAATCAGACATTCATTCTGTTGTACTATAATCATTGTTGATGTACTTTACCAACCTGCAGAAGAATCAAAATCAACAGCCTTATTAAATTGTGATTCGGCCAATTGAATAGGGCTCAATATAAGCACGGAGCATATTTTTTTTACAGAATATTTTAGTTAGTGAACTTCTATCCAAATGCAAGGTCTTCACTAACTAAAAACTTCTGTAAAAAATATGCTCTGTGCTTATATAGAGCCCTATTCAATTGGCCGAATCACTATTTAATAAGGCTGCAAGTATTTATAATTGTTTAATCACAGCATTGCTAGCTTTTAAAGCCATGAAAGTATTCAGTTACCCCGGCTGTTATCTCAACATCCACTGTAACAGAATATATTGAGTTTATGGGGAAAAAGTCCAAGAAAGTGTTCGGTTTGATGATGTAGTGTTTTTAAAGGAACTCTGTCATCCTAAAGGGTAGTTCATTTGATTTTAAAGAGCATTACAAACTGGCCATACATTGTACTAGCAGCTTTTCTCTACAGTAAATTATTTCTGACATATTTAGAATTGATTTTGTGGCCCCTGATGCTAATGTGTGGCTTACAGTACATAATAATGATGGGAGAGGGGGATCTAACTGCCAGATAACATTGGGGTCTTTCTTTTAGCTACTACGGATATAGACATACATAGCTTTATTCTATTAGCTACTTGCAAATGCCTTGAACTTATAAATTTGGCTTTGGGTGTTTTTTTTACAAATGTTTATATGCATTTTATTGACTTCATTAGTGCCAATTACTAATATTTGCCGAATATGTAGCAATATTAAGAGTGCTTTTAAGTGATTTTTTAAAGCTGCTAATTAATATGTGCGAACTGCTCATTTTTATATAAATACAGTAACAATAACATGGCATTTCATGTTAGAAAAATGGATAACACTACATATAAAGCCAGTTTTTCATACTCTGTTAGAATAACCTAAGCAAATTTGATTTTGGGCCGAAGAGAGTCCATTTAATTGCTTTTAAGCCAATAAGCCGCCTAGAGTTACATAGGAACTTGATTTGTAGTGAATATAGCCCATAATACTCATTGCTATATAGATTTGTATTTGTGATTGCATTAATACATCTCCTGTTATATTAGCCACTGATGGCTTTTGGAACAGAGCTCAGCAAATGCTTTGAAGATAGCTGTAAATAGCTAGGAAAAAAACATTAGGCTTTTACAAAGCAGCCATCTCGGAAAATCATACTATATGTTTTGAAGTCAAAAGATTTAACAAGCCTTTCATATATGTTTTCCTCAAAGTCATTTGTGTGGGTTAGTTGTGCAATTAGGGAATGTACTTTAGGAGAAAAATGTGATATATTCCAGCAGAGGTATGTAAAAACTGTGAGAAATTGAGCAATATTCCATGTTCATTTTCACACAAAAAAATGTTCAGATATACAAAACTGCTTAAAGAAACATTGAAAGCATTTTTCTCTCTGTTGCATGCAATAGATGATATGTGGTTATGTACCACTGTGTTTTCTT
The DNA here is from genome assembly GCA_027410445.1 of Discoglossus pictus. Lineage (NCBI taxonomy): Eukaryota > Metazoa > Chordata > Amphibia > Anura > Alytidae > Discoglossus > Discoglossus pictus. The sequence continues at coordinate 226,614,626 of CM050163.1, forward strand.
TTTTCAAATGAAGCTCTCAAGGCAGGAAAAAAACTGATTCAAATGTTTAACCGATCTGAAGACTTGCTCCTGTCAGTACAGATGTACGAAATCTATAGATGTACGTATGCTGTGTGCACTTAGTTTCAATGAAGTTTAAACAGGTTTTACTATATATTTTTTTCATGCAAAACGCAACTTTGGTCATGTTTTAGGCATAGTATTTTAAATGAATGGGAAAAAGAATTGGGTAACATGTCCCTTTAATTTGTACCATAAGTAAGTAGAATAAACACTGCATTGAATATATATACACATCTCTCCCTGTTATAGTCCATTGTTCTTTGTAATACACAAGATAACGATTCTATGAAAAGTAGAATGCAAATATCCAGCAATATTTTAATTCAATTTGAATCCATAGTTCTTTAGAACAGAGGTGTGTTATGTGGATTACTACCATGAGCGTCATTAGAATGACAGAACCAGTGACAATCAACCTATTTCATATGAAAATATTATACGAGGCCACATAGTCTGTAATAGGTTTCATTGTTTTATATCCATGTTTTAACTAGGTTACCTAATTAAAGGCATATAGAACACAACTTTTTCAAGCATTTAAAAGAGCATGTTTTAAACATTACAAAAGTTGTCTGCAGGGGTCCTTTATTTGAAAAAAGAAAACACATTGTGACATCTTATGAAATCCCCTCTTTCTGGTTTAACAAATAAATCTTTCCATCTCTCTTCTATCATCCTCAATACAATTGTCATTTCACCTCCTTTTGAGAACCTCCCCAAAGTAACAGATTCTTACCTTCTTGTTCTCTGTCATGGGAGCTGTCATGTTGTACAGCTATGACCTAAGGCCACTCCCACAACAGAAGGGCTTCACATTACCAGTGCAATGCTGTTAGCAGACAATGACATGCTGTGTGTGTGCTAGAAGGGTGAACCGAAAAGAAGGTTGAGGCTACAAAAGGTAATAATCTGTTATAAGTGAATATATATGTGAAAATCACATTGAGGAGGATACAATTAAATAAATATCCTAGTTAAACATTTATATAAAAGAAAAACAAAATGCCCTGTGTCCCACCGTGCGTTTAGTCATTTTGCTCTACATTTAAAACTCACTTGTAGGAGACAGGTAGAGATGGATTGATGGGGAAAAGGTAGAGACCACTGGCCTAGATACTCTATTATTATAATTACAGGAAATCATATCCACTGTTACAAAGTGTATTATAGTTCATCTACAAACTATAGTACATATTATCCATATAATACACAGTGTAATGTAAAACATTTATAAACTACAGCACTAACAGTGCAGTTTCTTGAGTTTTTTTCTCACGTGTACATTGTGTATCTCTCTTTAAGTTCAGGCTAGAATGAAAATGCCAAGCAAGCATCCTCTGCACAGAAGACCCATATATACATTTAAGCTATGATTAGATTTAGTTAAAGGGCCATTTACCTCACGGTGTGAAAGAGCACAAGATTGTATGTTAAAATAATCTTTTTTTTATTACACTGTTAACAGCTACAACATCTAAAGTTTTAAGTCTGTTTACATATAAAGTGTAGCTTGCCTACTGGCTGTTTCATGAGTACTAACAGATAGCAGAGCACAAGGTGAAGACAGTGATTGATAGAAGTTTTTCCCTGGATTCAGCACTGACCAGTTAAACCATAACTGACCTGTTTAGGTGATTCTAGCATTCCATGCTCTGCACAGATAGATTTTTTAAGGGTTAATTTGTTTTTCTCAGTGAAAAATGCACATATTTAAAAAATGTAGAACATATTTCAACGTGCATTTAGGAGATCCTTACTGTGATGTAGTGTGGTTCATATATTGCTGAATTAAGTGACCCTTTAAGTTGCTCCTGGTCTCCATAGGCACACTGCCATTTCTGGGCTATCATGTATACCTTATAAAAGGGATTTACATGTGAAAGTACAATGAGTTAACCAATTATGGCTGAAGCTTCAGTTTGTTGGTTCTTCCATCCAGCTGTGGCCTATCCTTATGGGTGGGCACAGTCTGATATGCTAGATGAAATTTCTCCTCTTTGATGAGTCAAGTGAGCAAAATCTTGAGAGACTTCACTCTGAGTGGGCATTACACCATAGGGCACAATATTAAGTGGTGTCTATTCTCAGGTGTGTGTTTATTAGTCCTTATTTTTGTTTTTTAAATAAACAATACAAATGTTTTCTCTCTGTACAGTCACCTAAAGATAGAAAATGATTGTTGTATATATTGGAGTAAATGTTTTTAAAAAGTTTGTTAACAGCCTCATCATGGTTCCCCTCCTCACTGTCTCACCTGTCTCACTTGTGATTGGATGAGCAAATCATGCAATTAGGATAGTAGTTTTCCTTGATGGAGAAGGACAGTGGTATAATTGGAAAAAAATAAACATCCCAGGATGTTTTCTCTGATTGTTTTGATTGTCTGACTAGCAGGTCATGTGATAGGGGTGATAAAGAATTTCTGAAGGAAGAGAAAGCAGAGGAGCCAAGACACAGAGTAAGTTAACACTCTTTTGCAATATTTCTCTTTCTAATAAAAAGATAGTTTGATATGTTAACTCTAGAGTATTACAAATAAATAATATCATTATGGTGCCCCTTTTAGAGCATAACTGCGCAATATTTTGTATATTGGAAAATTAACATATTGGAGGTGTACAGACAATGTAGAATATCTCAAGGCGCGTAACACTTTGCAAAAAAAATTCATCACACACAGCACGGGGGGACAGCCAGGAGTGAGGTTGCGCAACAATTTAAACACAATTTGGCAAGTTTTGGCACTTGAAAATCACCTAAGGGACAAAAAAATTGGCGGACTAAAAAATCGAAAACTAGGCTACACAACCCCTAACCACGCAAAACACCGCCAGACACATAAGACTTTTACCCAGGAACGTACGAGGTACAAAATACACTATTAGGAAGTACGGAAAATGCTCCACACCCGCGTAACACATAGACAATCGCAGCCATTTCACAACACTAACTTGCAACTAATAACATTACTATTCTAAAATGGTGATTTATACAATTAAACAAACGGTTTGCCATCACGCACGCAGCCTGTTTACACTGCACACTTGACACATTGCTGACACTTACACCTCTGGTCAGCAACAGTCCAAATGTACATTGTATGCTGCTGGAAAATCAAAACAGATTGTTAGCTCTTCGGGATATTGATTGCTGCATATATTAATTACAAATAGGTAAAGTATATTAATTTATTATTTAATGAATTAATTATTATTAAAATATATATATTTATATATATATATATATATATATATATAGAGCAGGGGAGAGGCTCGCAATGAGCGCCGAGGATGCTCAGAGGAGCAAAAGTACATGAGGGGAGAGCCAAGCAATGAGCTCCAAAAGTGCTCATCGCGAGGCTCGCAATGAGCGCCGAAGGTACCCCAAGGACCAAAAGACTTACATTGTGTGGCAAACAGCATTATCTGCCTTACAATTTTATTACCGTCAATTTTTGATGGGCAATTCGCTAGTTACATATAAATACTAATATATTAGAAGCTATGTTTTACATTGTAGAACTATTTTGCCTATTCTAAAGTGTAGTTGATCGAGAGTATATTTTAAATATTTTACTACAGTGATCCGTTAATTAATAAAATTAAAAAAAACAACACATTTTACTTTGAGTTTATGTATTCTGTATTATATCCTGTTGATAATAATGAAAGTGGCAACATTCTGAGGCAAGTGATCACTTTGTTCAGATGGTCAAATAACATTGGGAAGGCAAAAGGAAATATTTGCAGAGTACAAAAACCACAGTGCAGTAACAGCAATCAGAAAAAGCAGTAGGCGATAGATTTAAATCATGAAAAACTATAACCATGTGAAAAAAACAATTTGCTATTGTTAATATTATTCTGAATAGCACATTGCAGGGCTTCTACAAATATCAAAGGACCACTGTATAAGACACAAAAACATTTTTATGCAACTTAACTTTTCAAGACTAGTTTGTTAAAGTTGTTAAAGCTTTCTGAAAGTGCAAAGCCTGAGGTCATGAACTAATTAATGAACAGTGGAGGGGAAAGAGGGAAAGTGTTGAGAAAATTGGTAAATGGTTGTAGCTTTGGTAATCCAGCTCCATTCTTGATCCCCTCCAATCTGTCTTCCTGCCCGAACACTCCACAGGGACTGCTCTCACAAATGTCAATACTGATCTGCTCACCGCCAAGTCAAAGGGTCACTTCTCTCTACTAATTCTCCTGGATCTCTCTGCTGCCTTCAGTACAGTAGACCAATCTCTTATTATCCAAATTATCCATTCCATTGGCATATATGACACAATTATGTTTTACACCTTATCTAGTGTCTCCTTCTCTGGCATCTCTTCTTCCCCGCTCCTTCTGGCTACTGACGTACCCCAAGATTCACCCCACAGCCCCAACCTCTTCTCCATGCATACATCCTCCCTTGGCACCATAATAAAATCTTGCAGATGACACTCAGAAAAACAAAATGCATCACTATCTTACACAAGGCACAACTAAAGACATTCTTTTTTATTTTAATTTTTATTGAAATATAAGGAAAGTTCCAAAATCTAATTATACTTTGCACATTTGTTACAGTATAATGATATAGAAAACTTCTCATGTATCATAAACCTTTTCTTTATTTTCCTTTTTTCTTTCCTTTTCTTCTTTTCTTATTGATTTTGATTAACCATAAAGGCTTAATATTACATAAAACCAAAACAATAAGAAAAAAAAAGGGGGGAGGGAGGGGGGAGGAAAGACGGGGGATATGACATTTTGTGGGCGCTCTCAATGATGCAGGTTGGGCGTTAAGTTTTATTGTTCTTTTTTTTTAGTTCCAGCCTAATTTTAGTCCATATGTCCCAGCAGGATGCCTATTTTTTATATTTTTCATCCAGTTCCGTTGAAATCGTATTCATTGTGTATATGTATTGTATTCTTCTCTTAAGTTCTTCAAATATGGAAATGTTTGGTTTCCAATTTTTTGCTACTATACAGTACTTCTGTAGGCTAAGAAAATGGAATGGGAAGTCCTAGTAATCAAATCCGTACAGTTTTGCTAAGGTAGAGTATGTTTCTTCCCATATATGAGCGATTTATATATGAGCATTGTATTAAAATATTTTTTCTTTGAGTATGTAACTTTCAATTTCTAGCCATCAAGGAGGTGTTTCTTTGGTGAACCATTTAGATAGTTGTGCAAGTCTGGTTGCTTTGTAGTATGTTAGCAGTTTCGGTGTTGCTAGACCGCCTCGATTTTTTGAGGCTATAATAGTTGCTGTATTTACCCTTGTTTTTTTGTGGTTCCAAATAAAGCGGAGGATTACTCCTTGTAGTTTCAGTATATAGTTTTTTTGTCACAACTAAAATTTTAAGCCATTCTTTCATCATATCTCGCCTTGACTACTGAAGCTCGCTCCTTGCTGGCCTCTACATCACTCGTCTCCACTCTAATAAATAATGAATACATCCGCTAGGCTCATCTACCAAACTCAATGCTCAGGGTCTGCAGAACCTCTGTCATCCACTCCATTGGCTTATCAAAGCCTCCAGAATAAAATAAAAATAAAAAATGATAAAATATGACCTTTAGCACAAAAGCCCTTAAATGGATTTGTAAGTTTCCTGGATTATGAATGCATGTAATAGAGTAGAATTAATAGTATATAAAATAAAATGTTTGCATGAAAAAATAAACAACATTTAAAGTAAACATTTAAACACTTACATTGAAGGTAGCAAAATCTGTTGTAATTTCTGACAGTTTAAAATTACTGTTAACAACCCCTCCATAATTTGTTTTGGCCAATCCGGTTAGATGAAAGATTTAAGACATAGAACTATGTTAGTTGCTATGGCAACACCACACAGCATATACAGGAAGAAAGGATGAGTCATATCCCATCAGTGACTGGGAGGCTGACAACACTGTTCTACTATTGGCTGAGCAAGCAAGAGCAGGTAAATAGTGGGTTAATATTGCTCCCCGGATGCTGCAGGCAGATTGGGTGGGGATCAGGAAGTTGTGTAGACACCCCCTGGGGGTGTCAACAAAATCATTAGAGGGGTTTTCGATATTAATAAAAATAAAATGTTTTATGTGATGTGCTGCATACACATAGGCTGCTTTTTGCCTATAGAGTGCAGAAATGTATTAATCCAACAAACGTAGATATCCCTTTAACAACAATGCAACTCCCTTATATACTCCCCCAACCATCTTCTTCACTCTGCTAAAGACATTCTTCTTTTCTCCTCTCCTGTCACCTCCTCTCACTCGTATTCAGGTCTTATCTCTAGGTGCATCTAATCTGTTGAACTTTCTCGAACTTCTGACTATTGTCCTGCCTCAAAACCTTCAAAAACTCTCTAAAAATCTATATAAAGATGCTTATCATCTTCTACCTTAATATGCATAATACATATTCTTCACATAAATGTATTTAAATATAAGAAAAAAAGTAATGCACATATATATATACTATCTCTCTCTTTCTCTCTGTCTCTTCCCCCCTCTCTCTCTCTATATATATTATGAAAGAACAAAATAAAATGGAAGCCATTATAATTCATATAATACATTTAGTTAATTCAAAAGCAGAACTCCATTTCATTGTAAATCAGAATTTGAGTTTTAACTATGCAGCAGAGCAGCTTTATTTCAACCTTTCAACACTGCAGAATTTGTTTCCCAGTAAATGACGGGGAACATGCAGATGTGTAAATTTGATTCAAAGTTATATGCCCAGATTTGTCATACTACTCAGAGGAATTTAACTAAAATTAGATATTAAAGCAACAACAACCCCACATGTTTTTCATGATTTAAGTTTGTGACACTGCTATTAAACTATTTGCTTACATACAGCCTTATTAAATTGCGATTCGGTAAATTTAAAAGGGCTCTATTTAAGCACACATATTTTATTTTACAGAAATTTTTAGTTAGTTAACTTCTATCCAAAAGCAAGGTCTTCACTAGCTAAAAACTTTGGTAAATAAAATATGCTGTGTGCTTAAATAGAGCCCTTTACCGAATCATAATTTAATAAGGCTGATAATTTCAGAAGTAAATGATCACTTACTTCATGTTAAAAGTCTGCTGCCGCATGGTTCTAACTGATATTCACATAAAACTTTTGAGATCTCATCTCCCCAATATAAAAAATAGGAGTGAAACAACAAAATACAGTGAAAATAAAATAAAAATAGGTAAATAACCCCCCCCCCCCCCCCAATATATACATGTTATATATAAGATAAATTATGGGTCAAAGCTTTCAGGGTAAGACATACTTCCCATGATATCAAGGCAATTCACAAAAGTTTTTTTTACAAAGAACTCATGCTGCTTCTGTAAAAAAAAATATGTACATGATTCAGTTACATACACTGCAGTGTTTACCTAGAGCTAATTTTACTAGCTAGACCACAGGATGGCCAATATAGCAATAACATATTTTTTTCCTGGTATACATGATACAAAACTAAAATACTTGGTATGCTTCATGATAGTTAATAAAAGGTATGCAAGAATGGATGGAAAAATTACACTCTCCTATTACTTTTAATATATTTCTTATTTAATATTGATCATTTTCTGGGTATGACCATTCCTTTTTATATATTTTGTATAGTACATATGTATATCATGTACTACATTGTAGTCTGTCATACCAAAATATCTGGAAAAAAAATAATTAAAAGGCCACTTAATTCAGCACAATTTGGAGCACACCATTGTAAAGATTTCCTAATAGCACAGAAAAATTCATAAATGAAATCCCTTTACACGTGGCCACAGACAAACCCATAGCAACAGCCCCCTGTACTGAGCATAAGCACACAAAAAAGAGTTAAGCCTTTATCGCACAGCGTTGGCATATGTTGTTAATCATGGAACAGTCAGCAGGTAGGACACAGCGTGTTTGTAAACAGACCTAATACTTTCGATTTTTTAGGTGTTGTTAGTGCAATAAAAAAATGACAAAATAGATAATTTTAACAATTTTAACATACAATCTTGTTCGCTTTCACACCATGAAGAGCACTTACAGTGAGATAAATGACCCTTTATTATTATATACTTTATTTATAACGCGCCAACATATTCCGCAGCGCAATACAGGGGTTAGGTACAAGTATAAACAATGCCCCACAATGAAAATAATGGAAGACCCTGTTATTGAGCTTTCAATCTGATATACACTGTGCTTTCCCTAAAGCACCTCACAAGATTAAAACTCGCAAACTTACATTCTAAAGGGTATGGGTAAGGTACAGGAGAGTGAGAGATGCATAGTGAATGAAGAGGCTAAAGATGATAGGCTTTTTTGAATAGATGTGTTTTTAAAGAGATTTTGAAGGATCTGAGGCAGGAAGATAGTCTGGTGGTGCGAGGTAAAGAGTTCCAAAGAATAGGGGCAGCACGTGAAAAGTCTTGAAGCCGGGAATGAGAGGAGGTGATGAGAGAGGAGAAGAGAAGAAGGTCATTAGCAGAGCGAAGAGGGCGGGTGGGAGTGTATTTTGGGATGAGAGCAGAGATGTAGGAGGGTGCACTATTGTGGAGGGCTTTAGCCAGGGCATGTCCAGTTGAATGAAATGTCCACAAAATGTACCTTAGTAAATACTACAACAGTGCTTCATAAGCTAGATAGACCATGGAAGGTTATGATTACTTCAAACTACTCACAAGATTTGAATTACAGACAAAGTGAAATCAAACTACAAAGTCAGTTTTTAGTAAGTAAAACCAGTACCATGATGTGTGGCTTAGTATACAAGCTTGAAATTAAAGTGATTGTTTGGGTTTTATTTTCGTAAGTATATACTTTCATGTTTGAAACTTTTTTTTTTTACCATTCAGCATCTGAAAAGGGTAATCTTTAACATGTTACATAGATGAAGCAGATAGCCTGGCAAGCTTTTGGCTACAAGCTCAACCAAGTAAGCCATGTATGCAAAATTCTAGACCATAGTTGTGCTAAGCCAGGCTACAGATATGACAAATATATGTGGAGCTTGAAGCCAACTGCTTCTTAAAAGTTTAAAGTCTTATTTTAAATTACAGTTAGAAAGTGTGACACATTATATACATTTATTTGATTAGAAAGTTGAAACCCAGCAATCCTTTTCAGCCCTGTAGAAAATGTGGTGATGATCTTGATTTAAATGACACACTGAACCTGTCCAAAGTGGAAAGAAAATGTATTTTGCTTGAAATACCAATTGGATGTGTTCAACTTATTTCCATGAAATAAGAGGACACATACCAAGGCAATTTGGTAGCAAATTTGTAGGAAAGCTAAGTATTTTCTTATTGTGTTTCTCAGCGTCAGGATACTGAACTACTTTGCACAAAAAAAGAATAAAGAGGAATAAATTGTGTACATTTCACTGAAGGAATGACAAAAGTATCCTTAAGAAATGACGTCTATCTTTAGTAGGTGTTATTGGAACTTCAGTTTGTTCTTTTATTCCACCAAGGTATTTTTTTTTTACTATTTCAAATGAACATTTTAGCAATTTGTGGACTTGTTTTGCGGATTCTACAAAATAGCATTGGGTATTCCTTAGTATCAGTGATTTCAGTATCCTTAATGCACATGTTATCAGTCTACAATTACCCTTCCAGTTGAAGCTTTTTATTTTGCCTTTACTGAATATAGGGGAGGAGATTATGGGCCAGTTTTAGTTTATCTAGGGATCCAGAAACCCCAAAAAAAGAATTTGGTTATAAATTTCCATAAAACATTGGATGGAACAATCAAAGCTAAAATGTTAAATACAATATTCTGTGAATATAAATTCTAACAAATAAAAGAGCTGTATTGTCAGTTATAATAATACTAGCGACTTGCCCGTCAAAAAATGACGGCAATGTTATTGTAAGTGAGCTAATGTTGTTTGGTGTGTAATAGTAAAGATATAATACATTAATAAATTAATATACTTTACCTATTTTGAAGCATTGTGTTGAAGAGCTGTGAATGTGTTTTGACATTGCTGCAGCATTAGTGGTGTGGAGCTGCTCTATAAGCGTGGTGAATGTGTGCAGTGTAATACTGTGCGTGCGCGAGGCGAAATCGTTAGCGTAGTGGTGTACTTCCGCATTGGCGTAAAATGGCGGTTTATCTGTGGTGTGCGTCTTTGCGGATTGTCCGTTGGTGCCTCGTAGTGGTTTTCGAGTTTCTTGTGATGTTTTGCGAGTGTGTTGTGGTGTTTTACGTCTTGAGAGTGCTGTAGCCTCGTTTTCGTTTTGTTCGTCGGCCATTTTTTCTCTCGCTTAGCGATTTTCTTAGTGGCAAAAGTGTTTTATTTTTATTTAAATGAAGGTGTAACTTGTTTTTTTGAGGTGCTGGATGGTTCCTCTTGCTGTAGGTAAGCTTTTTATGTGTGTGTTGTGTGTATTTATTGTGTTTCAAATGTTTGTATGTCGGCGTGGTGCGTCCGATGTTTGCGAGGTCGTAATGTGTGCTAACGTGTCTCGTATGGTGTTTGCGTGTGTAGCCTCGTTTTCGTTTTGTTCGTCGGCCATTTTTTGTGTCGCTTAGCAAATTGTTTAGTGTCTAAACTCTTTTATTTTGAGTGAAATTAAGGTGTAAATTGCATTTTTGAGGTCCTGGATGCTCCCTGTTGCTGTAGGTAAGTTTTTTATGTATGTGGTGTGTGTATGTATTGTGTTTTGAATTTTGTAATGTTCGCGAGTTGCGTCCGAGTGTTGCGAGGCCGTAATGTGTGTGTACGTGTGTCGTATGTTGTTTGCGAGGCCGTAATGTGTGTGTACGTGTGTCGTATGTTGTTTGCGAGTGTCGTAATGTGTGTGTCGTGGTCTTTGGGTTGCGCCGTGATGTTTCCAAGGGTCGCAGTTGCTGGCATGGAGCGCCTTCGGCGCTCCATGCCAGCAACTGACCCTCGCCCAGTGCCCTCGCTACGCGAGGCCCGCGGCTCGCTACGCGAGCCTGCAGCGTTAGCAACAACTCGTACGCTCACAACTATATATGTGATCTTGGTCTACAAGTTCTTAACAAAATACAAATTGTAGAGGGGTACATTTCTGGAGAAATATGGTTGCATTGAATGATGCAAGGTGTGGGCTTCTGGGTCAGTGAAGGAAAGGGGTTATCTTCTCTCTGTTCCATCCTCTCTCACCCCTGCCTCCACTGATAAATACACACCCCCATCATCTAGCTGTCAACATGAGGTAAACTTCCCAAGTGACTGTAAATTCAAGGATTCAAAGACAATATGTGTGTGTGTGTTTGCATCGTGTCCGACTCTCCGTGACCTCATGGACCGCAACACACCATGCTGAATTCACTTGGTAATCATGGCAGAGATACTGGAGTGGGTTGCCAGTTCATTTTCCAGTTGGCCACAGCATACAGCTCCTGATATTCCTAGGTGGTCTCCCATCCAAGTACTGACCAGGCCTAAGCCTGCATGGCTTCATGGTGGTGTGACCTCTTGGTTCCCTGACTAGAAACATACCCAGGTCGCTTCAAAGATGTATCGTATTTTACGCAATTACAATTTTTACCTGTATCTTGTTTGGTTCCAGTTTCCCAGTATACAAAAATTAAACTCGCACAGCTTTTTCAAGTTCATTCTTTCTGTTCTCACTTTCACACATATCATTTGTTCATCTGATCATGTTGTATTGGAAAGGAACTATCCTGCCTGCTCAAACACTGCAGACACATGCTCCTGAATGCACACCGCACCGAGAAATAGGAATTAAACTGATTTACCTAGCTTTGGTTAGCAGTTCACAATGCAGAGGAAAATAAAGGCACAGATCACTGCTCCAGTCACTCTCGTGGGAAGTCCTGTCACGAGTCCAGATGTCCCGAGATACTGAGAGGAAATGTCCTAAACTTGCACAGCATGGGGTCTCAGGCACAAGCAGTCATGAGTGAGGCTCAAAGTGTATTTCCTCTGTTCACACAGTTCTTCAAGAATAATTAAATATATTAGAACAAATTAGTAATTTTTGTTTAATACATTAAAATGCTTTCTGTACCAGAATATTACACGTCATATCATTAGTTGCAAAATAATTACTTCTAACATTCATCTGAGATTAGAAAGAATGCACTATCCTCCCTTCCTGCTAAGAAATAGAATAACCTTGTAACCTTTGTGATACATCATTGTGTTTGCCTAATTTAAAGGTCCATTTACCTCACTGTAAGTGCTCTTCATGGTGTGAAATATTGTTAAAATGATCTATTGTTTTTTTTACACTAATAACAGTTAAAAAATCTAAAGTTTTAAGTCTCTGCTTACATACAAAGTCTATCCTGCCTACTGGCTGTTTCATGATTGATAACAGATAGTTGAGCACACAGTGAAGCATTTCCCTGAACTCGGGACTGCACTGACCAGTTAACCCATAACTGACCTGTTTAGGTGATTCCAGCATTCCATGCTCTGTACATATTGATTTGTTAAGGGTTAACTTTATTGATTTCTCAGTAAAAAATGCATGTATTTAAAAATTCAAAAATTAATTTAACAGGCATTTAGGGGTACTTTACTGTGACGTAGTTGAGCTCAATTAAGTGCCCCCTTAAGTTAATATATTTAGTCAGAAATGTGCTTTATATTAATTGGTGTTTACCAACAAAACCACTATAATAAACTTATAAAAAGTATAAAAGCAGTCACACCATTCCAGTATGATTGGAAAAAAACATTTAGCTGAATGTCCTAACTCTCAGCTAAATTGGTCTATCAGAACCTTATTATGCATGTCTGACAAGAATATTGAAACATTAATATCAACTATAATAGTTGTCAATCTGGAAGTTTTTGTCACGCTTGTGGGCCTCGCATAGCAAGGCGTGCAACTTGTGGGCCTCGCATAGCGAGACCTGCAAGTTGCATGCCTGCACTGAGTGCCTTCGGCGCTCATTGCAGGGCTTGCGATGAGCGCCAGATGCGCTCATCGCAGGGCACTCACGTAGTACTTTAAAACAGATTGAAGACGGCCTCGAGATGAGCACCGTAGGGTCCTCTGTCCAGTCAGAGATGTCATTTGCCCCATTACGCTCCACCGATGGAGGATGGAAAGAGATTGAAGACGCCCATGGCCAAAGCCAGTAACACTACCTACGCCAGTAACACTACCTAAGCCAGTAACACTTTTTTACCATAGCCAGTATCGCTTTTTACCTAAGCCGATAACACTTTTAACCTAAGCCAATAACACTTTACCTAAGCCGATAACACTTTACCTAAGCCAATAACACTTTACCTAAGCCAATAACACTTTTTACCTAAGCCAATAACACTTTTTACCTAAGCCAGTAACACTTTACCTAAGCCAGTAACACTTTTTACCTAAGCCGATAACACTTTTTACCTAAGCCAGTAACACTTCACCTAAGCCAATAACACTTTACCTAAGCCAGTAACACTTAGCTGAAGCTCGTAACTCGCAAGACCGCCAAACAACAAACAATAATGTACAAAATAAGTTAAAAAACCTCACACACGCATAATTGCAATTTTTAGGAGATTTAGGAGAAAAGAATGGCCGCTGAAAAAATTTAAATTTTCTCAAACAGGATGAAAACTAGGCCGAAGCCAGTAACTCTTAGACGAAGCCAGTAACTATTAACCTAAGCCAGTAACAATTAAGCCAAGCCAGTAACTATTAACCTAAGCCAGTAACACTTAAGCCAAGCCAGTAACTATTAACCTAAGCCAGTAACACTTAAGCGAAGCCAGTAACATTGAACCCAAGCTAGTAACACTTAGCCAAAGCCAGTAACACTTAGCCGATCAATGCAGGCACGCAGAAGTGAAATGAGCGCTGATGGTGCTCATTGCAAAGCAACAAATTTGTGGGTTGGACAACGCCTGCAATGACTGGCAAGGCCTGTAAAGTAGACTGGGGGAGAGGCTCGCATCGAGAGGGGAGAGGCTCGCATCGAGAGGGGAGAGGCTCACATCGAGAGGGGAGAGGCTCACAAGGTGCTGAAGGTGCTCAGATTGTGTGGCAAACAGCATTGCCAGGCTTAACATTTTGTTTGCCGTCATTTTTGACGGGCAAGTCGCTAGTCTACTATAATATTGATAACTACTGAAATACAAAGTAAGTTTGTATTGCTGAAATACAAAGTAAGTTTTGCTTGCAAGTTAATCTTGAAGATATTATTGTATTCATTTACAGAATAGACTAATAAATATGTAGATGATTAAGATTTGCTTCATTAAATACTTATTTTTCAGCTGTAGTTCATGAGCAAACTGCATGAAAATACATACTGCAGTACTGGCTTTCTCATCTGTAGCTATACAATTTTTATAACCTGTTTCACATATGCCTGCTGTATAGCACAGCATTCAAATCACAGCATGAGTTGGCAATGTGTAGTCTCTAAAACTATCCACTGACAGGTGTTTCGACCGTTTGGGTCTGATTAGTTAGAGGCTGGTTACTGGCGTTAGAAGATGGTACTTCTATCCCATGCTGTGCCTCCAAAGATGTGTTATACAACAGGCATATTTTAAAGAGAATAGGACTTAAAAGTGATAGCATTGTTAGTGTTCTCATTCACATACCTCTGCCCAGAGGCACTTTGCTGTGCTGGAAGCATTTTATACTGCATATTAAAAAAAATAAGGATAGAAGAGAAATAAAAATATTGCACTATGAATTCCTTACCAGAAAACTTAAGAAAATAGTTGTAAAATGTATATATTTATTTCACATAAATGATACCTTTATGATTTAAAAAAACATAGTTATTACTGTCACCACAGCAGAAAGATGGTTTAATTTTAACGAGCATTAGAAACTGATTATTACTGACATTGTACTAGCCATGTTTCTATACAGTAAATCATCCATGAGATATTCAGCATTGATTGTGCCGCTCATGTAATGCTAATGCATGGCTCAGTACTCTAATTTTGTGACTCTGGTACGGATGGTGGAGTGGATATAACTCCAATATACCCGTAGCGGGGAATTGTTTGCCACCACAGAGAGGGACAAGCAGACTGTAATACTAATTAGAATATCAAAGCAGCTAATTTGTGTTTGGGAGATGCTCATTTGTTGGTTGCCATCAGTTTGTTACATGTCAGATTAAAGGACCTTGCATAAAAGTCATTGAACACGTACATAAAGATGTTCAAGCTTAACTAAAGCAATAATTTTATCCAAGCCATAAGCATCTTGAGCAGGGGGTATCTATCTATCTATCTATCTATCTATCTATCTATCAAGAGGGGGGGGGGGGGGGGGTCATCTTCACTTGGGCACCTGTTTAGGGTAGATCTAAACTTAAATACACCATTAAAGCTCCTTGTTTATTGCACAAAGCTTTGCAAAATGACTCTGTATCTTTTATTTCTCATCCAAAAAAGTACAGTAATCAGTCCTGATTGTGGCTAATGTAGGATATCAGAAATATAAGTAAGCCTGCTATAATATACTGAAGAATTCCATTATGTATTGCTATGTATGCAGAATAATAAAACTATCATTTAAACAGAAAATCAATTCTAAGCCTGGAGAAGATATTCACTTTCTTTTAGATTTTGCAGGACTTTTCGCCGACATTGTACAGATGCCGAAAGGGAACTGAGATCAGAAGTTTCACTAGCTACAACCATACAAAATGTTAAATAGAGACTTTACGTAGAGACAAGTGCACTGCATTAGCATTCTCAGTTACACTTGCACTGGGGAACTTAGCTGCAGTATATCTGCTATAATTATGCAGATGCCTGAATGCACGCCGGACTTCAAGGCACAGTCACATTTATGGAAGAATTCACTTATGGGAGCCAAAATTTGAATTTTAGCCTCAAACTAATTTCCTCCCTGTGGAGGGGATAATATTTAGTACACTATCCCAAAGGTAAATAAGAAGTTTATGGCTATTAATATTTATTATAGATTAAATTAGCATGGCTTTCATATTTAATGAGTCTCTTATACGAGTTGACTTGAATAGATCATTTTCATGCTGGTATAATATTTTAGCACAAATAGCATTCTGGTTATCAGTGCTATAGTACTGTCTGCAGGAAATAGCTGAATTAACTGCAGTATAGAAACCTTCTCCCCAGTGGTCCTGTAGAACAGGCAGGCATTGGGTTACTTTGTCAATTTTAAAGGAGCACTTTAGTTCAAGAAAAAGACACTTGTTTGTAAAGGATGAAAGTGTGTACCAAACCTACAACATTAACAGCTGTATAAACCATGTACATAATGTGTTTGGCAGGAAAATCTGCATTTTGAAGACTGTTTATGAGAATAGGAATCCATTTTATGTTTGTTATATCGCTTCCTCATGAGGGTGTTTTTCTTTTTGGCAGTCAGTGGATAGAGCCGCAGGTGTAAACATAGAATTTTTCTTAGATAATTGCATACATTTGAGATTGGCACCACACCCCTTCCCCTTACTGGCCCAGAAGCTGAAAAGTGCATTAATAGATGCAACCATAGCTCTCCATAATTTGAAGCACCCCTTTCACAGACACATCTTACACCAATATAAATGTATCATGGATTCATTGTGGGTCATGTAGAGGCATCAATTTGTATTTTTGTTCTAATTAAAGACATATCTAAGTTTGCTGGAGTATGAGTGCACATGATAGAGGAGAATTAATAGTGTATGAAAAGATCATTTTACATGAAAAAAAAAACGAAATAAACATTTAAACACTTACCTTGAAGTTAGCAAAATGTCTTGTGATTTCTGACTGTTGAAAATTAGGGTTAACACTCCCTCCAAACCAAACATTTGTTTTGGCCAATCAGGAGAAAGCACTACATCTGATACATTTCAATAAACCTTTGTAGTTCCTATTTTTGCTGCAAAGCAGCCTGTGACATGTAGTATGTCTGTGGTAAAGGGCATGTGCAGCACAGACAGAGAGACAAATGCAGCAGGAAGCACATCCCAACAATGACTTCAGGGCTGGCATCAGTGCTCTCTTATTGGCTGAGGAAGGCACAGAAGGTGTGTAAGAGTTAAAATTGCTCCCCTAATTAGCTGCATGCTAATTGGGTGGGGATCAGGGCTTATATAAATACCCCTGGGAGTGTCAACATCATCATTAGAGGGATTTTTAAATACTAATAAAAATAAAATATTTGTGCTGCATACATAAATGATGCTTTTTGCATAAATAGTGCAAAAATCTAACCCAGGAAACTTTAATATGTCTTTAAGAACAAGCTGAATGGCTTTACTCCTGCTTAGTTATGTTCTTGGTCAGAATCAATATTTTCAAACATTTTTACATGGTGCAATGGTGCTTTAACTATTGGAGAAAACAACTTCCTACTCTTCCACAATTCAGCATCTCAACCCATCATTTACTGACCCACACATGACACAAAAAAATGGGCTTTCTAATGACCACTGAATTTACATATTTACATATTTATAATATTCTATTTTGAAGAACTTCACATGATAATGTGTTAAATGTTTTTAGAGTATATTCAATAAATATATGCCTTTTTAGGATTATTTCGATGTCTGGGAGTAGTTTGGCCATATAAATTACAAAATTAGCATTTTAGGTACAACTGTAAAAAATGTAATCTGAAACAAATGTGATTTTTCAATTATGGGGCCTGTGTTAGACAGCAAAATGTATAGACCTATAAATAGTTGGTATATAATTGCTTATAATTAGTAACTGATACTTATCTTACAATAAGCTTACATGAGATTTTCAAAGCAAAGTATGTATGTTACATTTAAAACAAATGTCAGCTTTTAGCAGATTAGTGATTGGTATTTTTAGTTCTCTGGAGTCTTTACTGTCAGATAATATATACTTTCATATATTAATGTTAATGTTATGTAATATATTGAACTGATTAGCCAAGGCGTGTGTATTTTGGAGCTTAACAAGTCAAGAAAATTATTTTGTGCTCTTGTTATTTATTGCTCTCGGTTGGTCAGAAATAAATGTAACCCAAATAATAAACAAGTAGATAGCTGAGCTTATAATGTCCTAAATCCCTAGCACTCTGTTTCTAATAAACTGTTTCACCACTTAATTGTATGTAGAAGATTCTGACAGCCTGGCAGGTTCTTGTCTTATGGCTGCACCCCGATAAATAAACTATGCTAGCCCAAGGTGGAGCTGTACAAGGCCACATATGTGAAAGAAACAGAGAGGAGTGTGGATGCATAGAAACAGGATGTTAGTGAGCTGAGCATTAGGCCAACACCTTGCCTTTTAAATACTTCCCCTTTAAAAAAAAATTAAATTATTAACGTAAAAAACAACAATATTACATTACAGCCATCTCTATCTCCTTTCAACCATCTACATTTTCAACCAATACTTTCTCAGTCTCCTTTCAGCCCTCTCTACTGAACCCATTTGTCATTTACCAACTGTCTCTCCATCTCCTACCAATCTTCTCTACGTGCATCCAACTATTTTATCTTCTACCAACCCTCTTTCTATCTGTTCAAGTTCTCTATACCTTCATTTGACCATTTCCTCATCTATCAACTGTCTCTCTATCTCCTTCCAGTGCTCTACTCCTGCCAAAAGTTGCCCATCTCCTTGCAGACTTCTCTATAGATTTCTGCTTTTTCGTATTTTTGCTTCCAGTGATATTCACCCTTATCCAGCTATCATTCTCTGTTCTGTCTTCTCTTTCACATTCAATTTTGTCCATTACATCACAGACCTTCATATCCATTCCCAGTGTTCTCATACCTTTAAACAATGTCCTTTTTAATTTTTGATGATCTAAATCCCTTCCAGTCGTATCCATTCATTGGTACCTCTATCCACTTTAACCTTTTCAGCCTCATGCAGCTCTCTTATCCCTGCCAGACATCTCAGTCCTTCAAGAGGAATTTCTTCAAAACTTCAACTATGTTCATTTTTTTAACCCCCTCTATCCTACCCAGCCCTTTTTGTCCCCATCAAGTCCATGCCGCCCCTTTTAGGGCATTGTACCCTTATAGTTCTCTTCCTGCCCATACTTGCAATCTCTCACTATTTATATTTTCTGATGTCATGTGTACACGTAAACAAGGCTATCTTTGTCTTCAAAGCTCTTTTTTTGATTAACAATTGACTGCACAAAGCCTGAAATGCTCAGTTACAGGTATACAATAACATGACACTAACTCTAATGGCTGTCATATTTCATCGAGTCAGTCGGGCCATTTTAAGATGTAATTATGTGGATGATTCACCATTAAATTAGCTCTTCTACAGCTTTGAGATAGATAATATGTATGTGTAATTTTATTCCGACACTACTATAATTTCAGTTGATTGGTTCTAGCTAATTCCCTCAAATAGTATCAATTTCCATTTTTATGGCTGTCATTCACATTGTTTACCTCTTGTGCTTGAATACACTTCTTTTTCACAGTCTTGCACATTTTTGCTGCACGTCCCAAGCTGTTCAGGTTCAGCTACTGCTTACACATACCATGACATTCTCCGGGGAGCAATCTGCCAGCATTAGAATTTACTTTGGCGTATAAATTGGAAGGTCGGAAATGCATGTTTTTTTTTTTTGCTAGGAAAATTACAGTAACATAATAAAAATGATATAATAGGAAAAAATAAAGCATTTCTCCTACACCAGAGACCTGTCATTTTTAGCTTTAAAGTGTCATTTAAAAACGTACATTACTACACTTGTTCTCGATTTATACTAGAATTAATAAGGCATGGGGTTTCACACCTATTATTAAAATACCAAACTGTTCATGAAGTACATCACCCAGCTTAAAGCCCCTGTATATGTATGGTTGAGTGGCTGAATGAGGAACAGAGAAATTGCCAGAGTTTTTTTGGTTCTTTTTCTGTATCTGCTGTTTGTCCATTCAAAAGGCCACACTGTTTAATTACACTGACATTTCAGAAGAGAGATTGGATATTTGAAAGCAGATGCTACAAAAGCCATGTCATTTGAAACCTTTAATGTAATCAGTTTTGGTAGGCTTTGTAATAGTTATTTTTCTCTCTTAAACAGATAGTCTCAAATAGAATAAAATATGAGATTGTATATTATCCTACTATTTAGTTCAGTTCAGCTTTTCATTACCAGGTCTGTTGTTTCAACTGACAGAGATGGGGTTATGGTGCTATTGATTGTACTCTCCAATTTCCCACTCCTCCTGCTCAGTCTGAACTTCAGTATCTTAATTAAAAAATCTCAAATCTGCAACCCTCCCCAGAAGACTGACTGACCGACCCCAGAGTACAACATTTGGAATACTGGAAATGGTTCTTTTGTCTGTAGATGATATCACTGATTTGAGTACAAGTTTACAAATCCCAGCATGCTCTTCACACAGCTCCCTATATGTATTTTATGACTGTCACAATGGTTGCAAATTTACTTAGTTGCCAGGGCCAGATTTGCACCTTTGGCACCGCTGTTCCTTCAAGTTTTAGTCTCTTTTTTTCCTCTTATGAGTTTTCTGTCTCTCCATAAATATTTTGAGTAGCACTTCATTCTCATAATTTGTAGGCTTTCTCTTTCCTCCCCCAGTCCTAGCTAGTGCCTATCTCTCTATGTGGAATTATTTTTATAATACATTAGTCTTTATCTTCCTGTAGTAGCGATGTCCTACTTTACTATCTGTCTCACAGTCTCACAAGCTGTCTCATGTTAATCCACTCCTCCTGCTCAGTCTGAACTTCAGTATCTGTCAAAGAACAAAGTCAGCTAGACCTTCTTCTTCAGCAACATAATCAAGAACCCACAGTATACCAAGTCAGAACTACTCACAGAACATAAGGACAACCGATCTGCTTTTGATTTCTTTGTCCAGACACAAATTTTTCTCGCTGCATACTGAACCATGTACTGTAATGGTCCGAATATAAGCCGCAGCCGCATATAAGCCGCACCCGTAAAATTCAAGGGGAAAAAATAGAAAAAAAGATAGTACTCAAATATAAGCCGCACCCTTAAAATTGGAGAGAAAAAGACTCTTTACAAGTGATCAGCCATTGCAAGAAACAGGCTTTCTAATTAGTACTGTAACTTATTTTGTTTTTATCTCAGGTTACAGGCCTTACAGGATGTTAGAATCACTAAAACTGTAAATCACTATTTAATTTCTACAATACTGCAGTCTCAAGCACGCAAATCGGCAGTCATTTCATGTTCACAAATATAAACTGCACCCTTAACTCGCAAGCTCGCAAATCAGCAGTCATTTTACGTTTGCTATTATAAGCCGCATGCGTAACTCGCAAAGACCACAAATCGGCAGTAATTTTTTTACAGTCGCGAATATAAGCTTGCAAATCGGAAAAAATAGGTGCGGCTTATATTCGGACCAATACGGTAATATCCGTGGTGCAATGAACCTGTTGGCATTTCATTGAACAAGTGTATGAATGATTGAGAAATGTTGTGTACATAGTAGTTGGTATTTCTGTGTCACACGCTGGCAACCAATGTAATATCTAAGTTCTCCAATGTATCTACCTACATAGAATAAGCTCTATGCATATGCTATTATAGCAGAGAAAAACTGAAGACGTTCTTCATCCGGAACAGTTGCGTTTTATTAACATTTGAAGACTATGGATACATTTTTGCCAAATCAATGATAAGCTACATGTTAACAATTCCTTCATATAGATATACTGTACACTATTACAAACGCATTATGTGCTTCTTTAAATAATCTTGGTTATAAATCAAGAACTTGTCTCACTATAAACTCTTGAAGTTTAGGGCATGCTATGTTCCCACTGTGCTCAGTGCATATCAAACAAACAGTGACTAAATCATCGTCCTGCTTACTTACAGGACACTTACAGCCTTATTAAATAGTGATTCGGCAAAATGAATAGGCTCTATATAAGCACAGAGCATATTTTTTTACAGAAGTTTTTAGTTAGTGAAGACCTTGCTTTTGGATGGAAGTTCACTAACTAAAAACTTCTGTAAAAACAAATATGCTCTGTGCTTTTATAGAGCCCTATTCAATTGGCCGAATCACAATTTAATAAGACTCTGACCGATGGCTAGACAAATTCGTAAACATTCACACATACCACATATACAGGCAAAGAGTGTGAGGGTTTCTTGCAAGGGACAATGTGTGTTGCTAAGCACGATGTCACATGTCAGTTCACTCTCGGGATGGATGGTTTGATCAACAAGTGGCAGTAGGTAACACTCCAGAATTAAATACTATTGACTTCATGTAGAATCGATATGGCATAGCATGACTGAGGCAATACAACATATAAATAAATACAAATATTAAAGGGTGCATACTGCTTTACATAATGTTAGTTATAGTGATATATTTCTATAAGGTAGCATATATTTAGGGGGCAGCTGGCTGCCATAAGTTTCTATAACAAATCCATGAAGTAGTATGTTCATACAATATAAAGTGACATTTCTGCCTTAGTATTTCTGAACCTTCTGACATACTTTATATATACGCTTTAAAGCGTTTTAAAGTACGACAACCCTCAGATGTGAACCAAGCATGGGGAAAGTAATTGGAGATTGCTTGTACCTTTAATTTGTTCTTGGTGCAGTTTTGTATCAGAGTCCTGTTTGAGGGACAGGGGGATATGAGATGGGGAAAGTAGTGGTCAAGAAATAAGAAGAGGGTAGACAGAGATTTCAGCTAATTTGCAGATCTCTGATTTCCTGTGTGTTTCTATGCTACCAGGATCTAGTAGTCCACATACACCCTCCAGAAGAAAAAAATGTTCCCTTTGTCTAAAGTGGCAATTGCTTTTCACAACCTTAGCAGTTGCGCATTGCTAGTTGCAAGCATTATACAATACCAGCTTTAAGATAGATGGTGGAATGAGGAATGAGTTGGTTAAAATGCTTTAGACCAGGCATGAACAATACTGATTTTAATAATAAATCAAATATAGTATCATGGAAGGATTGCATCTTATTCAATAGTTTACAACTCCCATCACAAAGTGCCCTAGAAGAGTCCTCCTTGTGTACCTTGGAACACTGTCCAGAAAACACTTCCAAAGTCTTATGTACCTACAAGCAAAGCTCTATCTTGATTACTCTTTTATCTCTGAGCTACATTATTTTTGTTGAATCTTTTTGTTTTATGAAGGAATTTCCATTATAGGCCACCACAGAATATGCTGACCACTTAGATCCTGATGTTGGTAGTGTAATATGCTAGATGAGGACAGTTTTATGTGATTATAATATATTAGATAATATGAATGCAATTGTAACATATCATACCATATTTATGTGGGAAGTTTTCTCTATCCTAAAATAGTGATTGATTTCATTGTAGTAAAGTTCTTTATAGACTTGGAGAAACAAGAAAATCATTTGATATGAAAATCATATTATTTTTCTTAATTGATAGTCAAAGCATGTACATTTCTAAAGATTTCAAATTCATGCCACGGGCTAATTTATTTTGTATACAATTCAGTCTTCGGAAAAAAAAACTTCCAGAGATATATATTTCATATTTCCATCATAATGTTTCAGGGTTTCAGAAAATACATCTGGTACTTGTGACATCAGAATTAGGTGTCAGATAATCTAAAATATCTGCACATTTTGCAAAGGCTCAAATGATAGATTATTAGTAGTTAAACATATTAAATATTATTAGATCATTTTCCCAACATAAGCTATGCCACAGGGACTTTCAATAAAAATAGTATTTTTATTCATGGACTGCATTTTTTCTTTAATTTATCTGAAAGAATATTTGATAACACTATTTTGTTTTTAGAGATTAATGTCCCAATTCAAAGTAGCAGATTTGAATACATAATTACCCAGGTGACAGGTGCTTCACAGCCAATTTGCATGAATATAGCTGTATAAGTCATACTTTTCTGTCAGCGAGATTTACAGACATCTGTGCCTGGAGTGGCACTTCCTCTTAGTTTCAGGGACATATCAAAAACAACCTTTCAAATTTACATTTGAACTTTAGCATTAGTTATTCAAGCAGACCTATTTCTTTCCAACCTCTTATAAGTTGTGTAATAATAAGGATCAAATGTTAGCTTTAAAAATTACACTGGTTTATGTGCTTCATGAACAGAGTTCCTGGCTCAAAGGCATATCTTTATGTTTCCTGGATTATGAATGCATGCGATAGAGGAGAATCAGTAGTGTTTGCAAAACATTGTTTTGCATCAAAAAATACCAAAATAAACATTTACAAACTCACTCTGATGTTTGCTAAATCTTTTCAGTATACAAGCCACAGCTTTTGTTAGTTGACATCCCTGAAAATCCCTGCTAAGACTAGCATAAAATTCATAATACATTTTGGGAGAAAGCAGATACATTTGTATCGTACTCTGGGGTTCCTGTGTTGCAGCCTGGGATATGTAGTATCTCTCTATCTTTGTGATCTCATTCAGTTGTAAGCTCAGACCCCACCCAACCATGTGATTCCATCCAGTAGCAAGTACTTCCTATGAAAGGTCAAACTCCATAACTCGCTGCCTTCCTATGCATACTTGGTTATGTAAGCTTCCTGTGGGTGTGCAAAGCTGGAATTTACTTTCCTGCCTATAACTTTGTAAGTACACTGAACTTATCTATATTACACATCTTTTTCTGATAACCACTGCCTGTTTCTTACCAAACATTTGAAACCCAGGAAATGTATATATATATACCTTTAAATAGATAAAATTAAACTAAATTTATGAAATCTACACCAGCCCTTTAAGCTGCAAATTTTCCACTATACTAGCCAATTGAATATGTTGGTGGAGATTCTTGAAATGGTACAGGATTTAAGTAGTACATTAGTGATTATGCTGATTAAAATTCCTGAAATATTCAATTTTGTAAGCAGTACGTAGCAAACCTTCAGATAAATGTTTAGTATAAAGTAAACATGTAATTTGTAATTTATTTGTAAAAGTCTTCTTTTATTCAGTGTCTTGGAATTTGCTTATTTTTTTCTCAGGTAGAATTTTGAAGGACTTGTCTGTATTGTACTTGTTTTTCATTAATATTGGGGCACAGCTGCTTTCTTTCTCATTAATCTAGGTATAAAAAATAAATGTCCAGTAATATGAATTCATAAAAAACTGAGCAGTGTCTAGGGAAGAAGGATAGTGCATATTGGTTTATTTTTATTAAATGTTTTTTTGTAAAACGTATGTCCTGGAAGATATATCTCAGATAGTTTAAAATATAACAAAGAAGTGAAGAATGTCAATGACGCAAAGGGGTATAAGTATTATCATATGAAAAGCTGGAGAACTCTTGGAAATGTAAAATCTTAATACATACACCCCATAGAATATCTCAGGAATGGAGAGGTTGTCCAAGACTTCATCTTTGAAAATTGACCTTCTTTAACACCAAAACAAACTAGGTTCATATTAAAATGATACAGGATACCTGTTATTTTTTGCAAAGTAAATCATGTTCCAGATGTAATTGATTTCCTCTGCAAGGCACAATAAGCTAATTAATGACACAGTGCACTAATTGTTTTACAGTATGGTCGATTGATATAGAGAAAGAACCAACTGGATGGACTGTGTAGTAAAATTACTAATTATAACCAGCATAGCTTGAAATTAACTCAGTGTGCCAAATATTAGCATATTATTGAAAGGAATGTAGAATCTCACAAACAATTCTATTTAGAAACATGACTGGTATGCTGTATAGATCAAATGTAATGCTATTTAAAGAGATCCCAATTTGATTGGATCAACTTTAAAGGGCCATGTAGTGCTCATACAATAACAGTTCATTTGTTTATTTAACAACTGATTCATTTCAAATAATTGGTATTTGAAACAATGTCAGTGTAGCTTTTAAAGCTTACTTTTAAACGTAAGTGTTTCATACAACATCAGATATAACTCTCTCCACCCCATTTAAGATGTCTAGTGGGTGGGATAAGATTTGCCCAAGAAGCTGTCCCCTGGTTGGAGTCTTATCAGCCTCCTTTCCTGCAGTGTCCACTGTAAGTAATCTGTCAGTCAGAAATATATTTAGGACATCTACCTGGGCCGACAGGGTATCCCTCCCTATGGAAACCGTATAGGGGGTGGAGAGAAGCAACTCTGCTAGGGCCATCATCGGCCACAAGTACATTTTAAAAGCTTCACTAAATATATTCATAAGTAGGGATTTTAATGTTAATTAGATTCCTAAATAAATAAACAAATTAAACCCTGCTGTATGAGCTCTGTAGTAGCCCTTTTAATATGTTAACATTGACTTTGTTTTTACTGAAACTTCTTACTTCCTGTTCAAAGTTCAAAGATAGATAGATAGATAGATGGCTAGAGAGGTAGATGGATAGATAGATATATAGATGGATGGATGGCTAGAGAGATAGATG
The DNA here is from genome assembly GCA_027410445.1 of Discoglossus pictus. Taxonomy (NCBI): domain Eukaryota; kingdom Metazoa; phylum Chordata; class Amphibia; order Anura; family Alytidae; genus Discoglossus; species Discoglossus pictus. The sequence goes on from CM050163.1 coordinate 226,641,003, forward strand.
GATAGATATATAGATGGATGGATGGCTAGAGAGATAGACAGAGATGGATGGATAGGTAGACATATAGATAGGCACAGAGATAGATAGATACATAGAATACATAAGATAATTATAAATAATCAGAGAAGGTACCATAGAAACCCTTTATTTTTAATTACAACATCATTACTATATATACTATCCATACAAAGGGCAACAGTATTTTTCCTTTTCATTTATTTTCCAATTGATCTCTTGCATAGTAGGCACGTCTCTGAAATGAGCACAAGTCAATTCAAAGCAGCCAAGATCTTTTGTATGCAGCATTCAGCTTTCCTGCAGTGTGCTGAGCAGGACAACTTTATACAGACACCCACTGAGATTGGAGAATTCAGATCAAAATATTATTTGCCTCATATTTTTAGATGATATGACTGGAATGTGGAAAAAAATACATGAAATATCCCCTTTTATGTGCTTTTAACCCACGTTGAGTATTCAAATATGTATGTCTATACAAAGCTGCGTACAATGCTTTGTTGACCAACGCAGCAAAAGTAAACCGTATAAAACAAAATATTGCCTGTCTGGCAGAGTGAAAGGAAATTCAAAGAGAATCCAGTTCTCTGACGGAAGCATAAGTCCATAACATAAAATATAACTGGTTACTGTAACTAAGTTATTCATAATACAGAATACTTTAAAAGTAAGTGGAGAATTTGCTGATGGCCCTCTGAATTGTTTGCCCCAGCACATGCTCAAATTTCTACCTAGGACATGGGTATATTTAGGTTTTATGATGCCCGAGACCCATTCAGACTTGTGTACCAATTCCCCCCCCCCCCCCAAGTTATTAGTCCTACTATCTCCTTGTTGTTGTTCAGTCATTCAGTCATTTCCAAATCTCCATGACCCTATGGACTGCAACAAGCCAGGCACATCTTGTGTCTGTTTGTGCTAACCCATAAGGTTTTCATGGAAAAGATACTGAAGTAGGTTTCCAATTCCTTCTCCAGTGGACCACATTTTGTCTGATCTCTCTGCTACGACCTGCCCATTTTGGGTGACCCTACATTGTGTAGCTCACAGCTTCATTGAAGTACACAAGCCCCTTCACCGTGATAAGGTAGAGATCCAGAAGGGGTCATATCCCCTTGCTATAACCTAGATCATGGGTTTATGTGTATTTATGTATATCTGAAAATGTTAGGTATACTTACAGACCAAAATGTCAATACAAATAGGCATTTATGTGCCTATGCAACCATTATTCTATGGTCAGCACTATGATCAGCACTTTATTGAGGTTCAAAGAAATGTAAATATTTTATGCAACTTTCCATGATTGTGAACATTTTTCCATAATTAGAGCTCATTTATTAACCTATTATTTGCCACAAAAATTTGCAAAAAATATTTTTTTATTGTATTATATTTATTAAACACTGCATGATTTTTAATGTAATAGAAACTACATGGTTGACCTTTTTAAACTCACTGGCGTCTATACAAAAAGGAATAACAGAGCATATAAGAAACCTGATAATACACATTCATAAGTTTCGTTTTTTATCTCAAGGAGAATAACTACAATGAAATCTACTTTAAGTCTCACCTGCTCATTAGTATTTTTTTTTGAGTGATTGCAATCAGTACCGGTGCAAAGTAAGAGTTGGTGATCGCATGGCAGACCGTAATTGAATACAATATTGTTAGGGGATAGCTTGTAGAGGTCTAATACAACAGCTATTCTTCATGAATGTCCCACCATGAGAGGCTCTTGAAATTAGTCTCATAAGATTATAGAATGAGCTTCTATGTCCATGTGGTCAGCCGAGACTAGAGGCGGGGCTAGGGAATGGAGGGCACCAGTGCAAAATATTTTGTGTGGTCCTCTTTGCAACTTTTCCGGTGTCCTCCCCAGTCAGATTTTGGAGGACACTACACGCACCTAATTTGAAGTGCATATACTTACTATGATCAATAGAATGCTCTGCATTGGTTCTCAGTAGTACAGATTCTAGTAGCCATTTGTGTATGATAATACTCTGACCCCCAGTCAGTGTTTCCTTCAGAAAGCATTGTGCCCTGAGAGAATAGAGTTTAATTTATGAATCTCAATATATTTTACAAAGAAATGTACAGTGAAATAACTGAACTAGTTCTCATCAACGGCTGTCTTTCAAGTGTTCTGCATTTAGTAAGAAACCAGCTCATCTATCTCTGGTTGTCTGGCACGCCATGACAAACCAGCCTTTCAGCCTAAGGCTGTCACAAAAGCTAATTAAGAGGCAGTATTCACATCCACTACAGAGGCATAACTTAAAGCTTTAATCCGAATAGGATTCATTCATACAAAGTGTTCCATGGATATTAGTCATAATCCTATTGATAGCCTCCATCACTGTCTGTTCAGCCGGGGGTCATTATAGTGCAGGGATATTACTGAACTATATATATACTACCGACTTGCCCGTCAAAAAATGACGGCAATAAAATTGTAAGGCAGATAATGCTGTTTTTTGGTCGTCTGAGATCCTTCGGCACTCATTGCGAGTCTTGCACTGATTGCCTTTGGCGCTCATCGCGTGGCTCGCAATGAGCACCTTCGGGTCTAAACTTTGTAAATGTGACTGAAATCGAGGTGTAACCTGTTGTCCTGACGTCCTGGGTGCCCCCATTGCTGTGCGTAAGGTTTTAATTTTTTTTTTGTGTGTATTTTTTTTTTTTTTTATGTTTGCTGCGGTGCTCTGGATGTCCATTAAGATTGTATTTTTAGTAAGTCCGTAATGGATTTTTTCTAAGTCCTGCGGCTTTGTATTTTTTTGTGTAAGTCCGTATTTAGTCATTGCGTGTTTTGAGTTTTTTGTCAAAATCCTGCTTCTGTGGGCATTTGTAACTGCTTGTGAGGCGCAGTAGAGCCTCCACCTCCGCAAATGCGGCCCCTAGCTTCGTGAGGGTCCACATTTACAGGCTGCATTGCAGCCGACGTGGGGGCCTCCACCTCCGCAAATGCGGCTTCTTGGTTCGCGGTGGTCCGCATTTGCGGTCCGAAAGTCGTAGGGTGGAGCGCCTATGACGCTCATCTCCACCAGAGCAAGGAGCACCTTCGGCGCTCCTTGCCAGCAACCTTTGCGAGCCCGCAATCGTTAGCAACAGCCGGTATTGCTGAGAACTATATATGTGATATGTAGCGTATATGCTCAAGTATAAGCCGACCCGAATATAAGCCGAGGCACCTAGTTTTACGATAAAAAAAATGGGAAAATGTATTGACTCGAGTATAAGCCTAGGGTGGGAAATGCAGCAGCTACTTGCAGCTTGTGTAAGTGGAAAATAGGGTCCTCAAAACCATATTTTATGAGCCATAAGCCCCCTCATCCTCCTCCTCCCTCATCCTACTCCTTTTACCCTCATCATCCTCCTTTCCCCCCCTCATCCTTCTCTTCCCTCTCATCCTCCTCTTCCCCCTCATCCTCCTCTTCCCCCCCTCATCCTCCTTTTACCCCTTCCCCTCTCACCTTCCTCTTCCTCCCTTCCCCTCTCACACTCCTCTTCCCCTCTTCTCCCCCCCTCATCCTCCTCTTCCCCCCTCATCCACCTCTTCCCCCCTCATCCCCCTCTTTCCCCCTCATCCTCCTCTTCCCCTCTCATCCTCCTCTTCTCCCCTCATCCCCCCTTCCCCTCTCATCCTCCTCTTCCCCTCTCATCCCCCTCTTCCCCCCATCCTCCTCTTCCCCGCTTCCCCTCTCACCCTCCCCCTTCCCCTCTCACCCTCCTCCCCTCAGCCTCCTCTTCCCCCTCATCCTCCTTCCCCCCTCATCCTCCTTCCCCCTCTCATCCTCCTCTTACCCCCCACATCCTCCTCTTCCCCCCCATCTTCCTCTTCCCCCCATCTTCCTTCCTCCTCTTCCCTCCTTATCCTACCTCCTTCCCCCCTAACCTCTTCTCTGTAGCCTCCGATCAACTCCTTCTGCTGATCGGAGCCCCGCAGCGTGTCTTATGCCTTTCCCTGGAACCGACATATGCTAATGACGTGACGCGCTTGTGATGTCGCATCATTAGCATATGCTGGTTACATAAGATGCGCTGCTGGGCACCGATCAGCAACAGGAACTGATCGGAGGCTACGGAGAAGAGGTGAGAAGGGGGAAGGAGGAATGGGGAAGGAGGAGATGGGGACGAGTAGGGAGGAGGAGGATGGGGAAGAGGACGATGGGGAGGAGGAAGCGGAATGGTGTGCTGAGGGGACCCTCACTCGAGTATAAGCCGTGGGGGCTTTTTCACCATAAAAATGTGCTGAAAAGGTCGGCTTATACTCAAGTATATACAGTATATATGTATAAATATATATACATAAACATATATATATATATATATATATACACATACATATATATGGTAAATAAATATTACATTTAATAAGTTATAAAATAAGTTATAAATGTATTTCTTGCTCAGAATTCCGAGAAATAGAGTTATCACACTGCATTCTGGAACCTGGGAAGGGACATAAAAATGTGCATGCAAAGGCTTGCTCTTTAATCCAATAGCATTTAAGCATATGCCTGCTGTATTACACCGATTTAAGCAAAGTCAGGATTGATTATGTACAAGACAGGAAACCTACCCATGAACATCTGTTTCGAGGTTACTGCCTCTCATCAGTGTGGGTCCGGTTCCTAGCATGCATAGTAGATTTTGTTGAGAGGTAGTTTACCACAACAATCATTTAATTTATGGTGGGCAAAAGAGCAATAGAAGCCCTTTAGATAAATACATTGTATTCACATTTGCATGTCTAAAAATAAGGTACAAACTTATTTCCTGTCCAAAATTCCAAGAAATACAATTATCATACAGCACTCTGGAAAATTAGGCGGGGTCGTGGAAATGCACAGCGCATTTTCAATCTTTAATCCAATACTACTTTATACATGGCTCATTTTAGGCATCGCTATAGCATAGGAAGGGTTATGCACAAGTTAGGAAACCTAACCCACAGACAGTACTGTTTCGATCTTAATGGTTCTCATCAGTATGCGGCTGGTACCTAACTTGTGCTTTAGATGTTGTGGGAAGTCTGTCAGCCACAATACCATTGGTGGGCAAAAGTGAGTGATAGAAGCCTCCACCATATAGAGCCAGTTCAAAATGAAAAATATTGCCATCTTTACAGTGTCACTTTAACCCTACCGAGATTCTAAAAAATACTCTTATTTAAAGGGATACAGAAGATTTCTGGATATTATTAGGTATGTAATATACATATGTGTTTATTTACTGGTATCTTCTTTGCTTTATTAAAAAGCAATTAAAATCTTTGTTTTTACTGCCTTAAATTAAACAAAATAGTCCCCATTTGGGTCTGCCCACTGCAGCATATACAGTGTAGGGCTTGATGTGCAGTATGTGCAATGTAGTGCCCTAGCCTATCAGGGACCATTTCTCGGAAAACATGCTGCTGAGACATGGTAAGTGATAAACTAGTTCACAATATTGCACATCTAGCCCTAGTGAGTATGCGTCTGCATATATTGCAGTGGGCAGACCCATACCGGGACTGTTGTTTGATTGTATGCAGTAAAAATGCTTCTTAATAAACTAAAATGCATACAAGTAAATAAAGCAACTATATATGAATGTTACCCTTGCATAACACAGTAATCCCCTATAAAAAGCTCACAATGACCCAGCCACAGATCCTGACCTTTAGCTACTACCCACCACCAGAACACAAAGTTACAACACAAATAGTTGCTGATTAGAACACAAGTATAAATTGAAGGTTAAACAAGTCTAAACATCTTCTAGATGAAATAAATTCCTTAAGCAGTACTTATTGAGAGGTGATGGCCAGGCATTATCGTACTTGAATGTTAACAAGTTTGCATTGATCCTAATGGGACTCAAGGCTTTTCAACAGATGGAGCTTAGCATTGATTGACATACTGCTGTCAATAGGAATTTAGTAGACGCTGTGTGACTTCAAATGTATTTTGGGAAATTAGAAAGTTTTTAAACTGATAGCATAGGGAAAATAGACGTTTCATAGAAGTTTGCAAGATATTAGTAATTAATTTGATTATAAGATAGAAATATATGGGGAGATGAAAACAAAAGAATAGTAACTAATTTTCTACTTGATGAACAACTTAAAGGGTGAATCTAATGCAACAGCACTCTAGAGCTGTATAAATGATATTAGACTTTATCTGTTGGTCCTCAGGGAGAAAGAGGAATAATGAGGACATAATGATAACTTTAACATGTTGCTACCATTGGTACACTTTGAGAGCAAGAGAGAGAGAGAAGCATATTCTAGCACAGTGCTATCCAATTGGCAGCCCGCTGGCAAGATGTGGCCCACCAAGCTGATTTATGTGGCTCTTTGACTGCCCGGCAAATTCTGCTAACTTACCTACTATTATTAAAGTAAAAGACTTGGGGCAATTTAAACACTTGGGACATAATCTATAAATTCCCAAACATTTATTTATTTCATACAAAATATATAAATATAGTAATTATATATATACAGTTGCAAGCAAAAGTATGTGAACCCTTTGGAATGATATGGATTTCTGCACAAATTGGTCAAAAAATGTGATCTGATCTTCATCTAAGTCACAACAATAGACAATCACAGTCTGCTTAAACAAATAACACACAAAGTATTAAATGTTGCCATGTTTTTATTCAACACACCATGTAAACATTCACAGTGCAGGTGGAAAAAGTATGTGATTAATAACTTTAATAACTGGTTGAACCTCCTTTGGCAGCAATAACTACAACAAAACGTTTCCTGTAGTTGCAGATCAGATGTGCACAATGGTCAGGAGTAATTCTTGACCATTTCTCTTTACAGAACTGTTTCAGTTCAGCAATATTCTTGGGATGTCTAGTGTGAATCGCTTTCTTGAGGTCATGCCACAACATCTCAATCGGGTTGAGGTCAGGACTCTGACTGGGCCACTTCAGAAGGCGTATTTTCTTCAGTGTAACCCATTCTGTTGTTGATTTACTTCTATGCTTTGGGTCGTTGTCCTGTTGTAACACCCATCTTCTGTTGAGCTTCAGCTGGTGGACAGATGGCCTTAAGTTCTCCTGCAAAATGTCTTCATAAACTTGGGAATTCATTTTTCCTTCGATGATAGCAATCCGTCCAGGCCCTGACGCAGCAAAGCATCCCCAAACCATGATGCCCCCACCACCGTACTTCACAGTTGGGATGAGGTTTTGATGTTGGTGTGCTGTGCCTCTTTTTCTCCACACATAGGCCCTCATTCAATTGCGATTTGGCATAATTGAATAGGGGTCTAAATAAGCACATAGCATATTTTTTTTAAAGAAGTTTTTAGTTAGTGAAAACCTTGCTTTTGGATAGATGTTTACTAACTAAAAACTTCTTTAAAAAAAATATGTTATGTGCTTATTTAGACCCCTATTCAATTGGCCAAATTGCAATTGAATGAGGGCCATAGTGTTGTGTGTTTCTTCCAAACAACTCAACTTTAGTTTCATCTGTCCACAGAATATTTTGCCAGTACTGCTGTGGAACATCCAGGTGCTCTTGTGCAAACTGTAAACGTGCAGCAATGTTTTGCTTGGATAGCAGTGGCTTCCTCTGTGGTATCCTCCCATGAAATCCATTCTTGTTTAGTGTTTTACATATCGTAGATTCGCTAACAGGGATGTTAGCATATGCCAGAGACTTTTGTAAGTCTTTAGCTGACACTCTAGGATACTTCTTCACCTCATTGAGCAGTCTGCGCTGTGCTCTTGCAGTCATCTTTACAGGACGGCCACTCCTTGGGAGAGTAGCAGCAGTGCTGAACTTTCTCCATTTATAGACAATTTGTCTTACCGTGGACTGATGATCAGCAAGGCTTTAGGAGATACTTTTATAAACCTTTCCAGCTTTATGCAAGTCAACAATTCTTAATCGTAGGTCTTCTGAGAGCTCTTTTGTGTGAGGCATCATTTACATCAGGCAATGCTTCTTGTGAAAAGAAAACCCAGAACTGGTGTGTGTTTTTTATAGGACAGGGCAGCTGTAACCAACACCTCCAATCTCATCTCATTGATTGGACTCCAGTTGGCTGACACCTCACTCCAATTAGCTTTTGGAGATGTCATTAGTCTAGGGGTTCACATACTTTTTCCACCTGCACTGTGAATGTTTACATGGTGTGTTCAATAACAACATGGTAACATTTAATTCTTTGTGTGTTATTAGTTTAAGCAGAGTGTGATTGTCTATTATTGTGACTTAGATGAAGATCAGATCACATTTTATGACCAATTTCTGCAGAAATCCATATCATTCCAAAGGGTTCACATACTTTTGCTTGCAACTGTATATATTTTTATTTTTATTTATTTTTTTATTTTTATTTCAGCCCTCAGCTTACTAGGCAATACAAATCTAGCCCAATAGCTCACTGCCCCCCCCCCCCACACACTAAAATAGTTGTACTGCACTGTTCTAGGTGACTCTCAAAGCTGATGCAGTAGGCTAGGGGTCTCCAGTCAAATGTGGCCCAATAGAGTAAGGCTGTGTATTTTTATTAGTGTTACTTTGCTACATGTTGTCTTTGTTTTCTGAAACTCATACTACCTGCCTCCTCGGAAGCTTCTTGAAAGGTGATGCCTCGGCATTGGAGTAGTAGAAAGCCAAATGGTTTTATACTATACATACATTTTGAGTTCTATCACGTAATACTATGTCTTGTAATTACGGCTTTAAGAAAATAGTCTAAGAAAATAAGGTGCAATTTATTCTGTTTGAACTCAACAGGCAAATTATCATCACTGTAAAGTTGTGTTTTAAAGTTAATTGTATTATCTTTCTTATATACTGGCTAATGTTGATCTCTTGCTCTGAAATTGGTTGTATGTTGACTCTTAAATTATAAAGGCTGCAGACTCGAGCAATAGATAGATAAGTTTAAAGGAACAATATCACACAACACAAAGTTGGTTACAATTTAAAGAGCATTAAAACCTTGCTATACATTGTGTTAAACTTTTTTTTATCTACAGTAAGTCATTCTTAGGATATAAGGACATGGTAACTTTGAGATATACTGTTTTCACCACAGCTGAGTCATCAAAGCAGCTAATTGGTATTCAGAGACATGTATTAGGTAAAAAATTCAACACAAAAAGTACTGAATATCTCAGAAATTATTCACTAATGGCTTATACAATACATTGCCTGTATAGCTCCCTGAGAATAACCTGAAAAACAACTTGATTTTTGACACATCACCTTTAAAGGGCTATAGTACACTTACAAGTAAAGCCGATGTGTATGTTTGCTGTATATACAGTGGATATAAAAAGTCTACATACCCATGTTAAAATGTCAGGTTTCCGTGCTGTAAAAAAATGAGACAAAGATAAATAATTTCAGGACTTTTTCCACTTTTAATGTGACCTATAAACTGTACAACTCAATTGAAAAACAAACTGAAATCTTTTAAGTAGATGGAAGAAAAAATATAAAAATAAAATAATATGGTTGCATAAGTATGCACACCCTTAAACTAATACTTTGTCGAAGCACCCTGTGATTTTATTACATCACTCAGTCTTTTTGGGTATGAGTCTATCAGCATGGCACATTTTGACTTGGCAAGATTTGCCCACTCTTCTTTGCAAAAACACTCCAAATCTGATAGATTGCGAGGGCATCTCCTGTGCACAGCCCTCTTCAGATCACCCCACAGATTTTCAATCGGATTCAGGTCTGGGCTCTGGCTGGGCCATTCCAGAACTTTAATCTTCTTCTGGTGAAGCCATTCCTTGGTTGATTTGGATGTATGCTTTGGGTCGTTGTCATGCTGAAAGATGACGTTCCTCTTCATGTTCAGCTTTCTAGCAGAAGCCTAAAGGTTTTGTGCCAATATTGACTGGTATTTGGAACTGTTCATAAATCCCTCTATCTTAATTAAGGCCCCAGTTCCAGCTGAAGAAAAACAGCCCCAAAGCATGATGCTGTCACCACCATGCTTCACTGTGGCTATGGTGTTCTTTTGGTGATGTGCAGTGTTGTTTTTGCGCCAAACATATCTTTTGGAATTATGGCCAGAAAGTTCAACCTTGGTTTCATCAGACCATAACACCTTTTCCCACATGCTTTTGAGGGACTTCAGATGTGTTTTTGCAAAACGTAACCTGGCTTGAATGTTTTTCTTCGTAAGAAAAGGCTTTTGTCTTGCCACTCTACCCCATAGCCCAGACATATGAAGAATACGGGAGATTGTTGTCACATGTACCACACAGCCAGTACTTGCCAGATATTCCTGCAGCTCCTTTAATGTTGCTGTAGGCCTCTTGGTAGCCTCCCAGACCAGTTTTCATCTCGTCTTTTCATCAATTTTGGAGGGAGCTCCAGTTCTTGGTAATGTCACTGTTGTGTCATATTTTCTCCACTTGATGATGACTGTCTTCACTGTGTTCCATGGTATATCTAATGCCTTGGAAATTCTTTTGTACCCTTCTCCTGACTGATACCTTTTAACAATGAGATCCATCTGATGCTTTGGAAGCTCTCTGTGGACCATGGCTTTTGCTGTGGGATGCGACTAAGAAAAGTTCAGGAAAGACCAATTAGAGCAGCTGAACTTTATTTGGGGTTAATCAGAGTCACTTTAAATGATGGCAGGCGTATGCTGACTCCTATTTAACACAATTTGGAATGTGATTGCTTAATTCTGAACACAGCTACATCCCCAGTTATAAGAGGGTGTGCAGACTTATGCAACCACATTATTTTTATTTTTTATTTTTCTTCCCTCCACTTAAAAGATTTCAGTTTGTTTTTCAATTGAGTTGTAGGTCACATTAAAGGTGGAAATAGTTCTGAAATGATTTATCTTTGTCTCATTTTTTTACAGCACAGAAACCTGACATTTTAACAGGAGTTTGTAGACTTTTTATATCCACTTGTATGCTATAGAAACAGTATGCTGTTTAAAATAAATAAAGATTACATTTGTTTTGCATGTTATATCATCAGGGGGGTGGGCCAGCTCTGTCTGGACTAGGACTAATAATAAAGTCTGACCAGTCTAGATTCTGCTATGGGGCAGCTGCAAGCATGTTACCATAGAGCTGTTACCTCTGTGTATGCAGTGGGAACAGAGCTAATGATGCCATGAGGCAGGGCCAGTGGTATCAGTCCAGCTTGCTTCCAGACTCTGTGATAGTTCAGCCCAGAGACAGAGCTAGTCACACCCCCGGATAACCCAGGTAAGAGTAGATATGGACCTCTGCTTGAGAATAAAAAAGACAGTTTAAAAGATAAGAAAAATGTTAATGTATGTATTTTAAACTGTGTACTTTTTTAATAGTCTCTGCAAAGCAAACAAACACAAGCTTTACCTGTGAATACACTACAGTGGTCCTTTAAGGATAAATGATTACCAGAAATGAGAATAGAGTGACTAGTTGAACAAGAGTGTTTATACAAGTGTTTTGTAGGCCTTCTTATACACTTCGGCCATGACAAGTGGAAGGCTTGCAATTCAGTGATGAAGAGGGTGCTAATTTTTGTGTCCAGACAACTTCAAGACCTCTATGGCCTATGTATAAATCTGTATTCTGTGATTAATCAGTGGCTGCGTCCCAGCCCAAGGACACTGGCATTTGTTGTTTGACTGTTAATGCAGCTAGTGACATAGGTGCAGCATTTACAAAATTAACTATGTTTTCCCCATATAGATTGTTATCATTATGTAGCTTAAAAGCAATTTTGCTGCTGTTTTTGTTGATTTTAATAAAATTTTCTGATCAACGCAGTAATTCAAATTGTAGTAAAATCCTCTATAGTATGTTTCTTAAAGTAATAGTCCTCTATGTTCTCTTTGTGGAAATCATGGATAACTATTTTGGGTCAGCTCTGTTGGACGTAAATAAATTAAGCACGAACAGGGAGAGGTATATATGTAGATTTTGCTTCCAGGAAAAGCTATTAAAGATATATGCAAGTAAGCTGGGTTATGAATGCATCTGATAAAGGATAATTAGTAGTGTATGAAAACATGTGTTATATCGAAAAGTTCAGTTTACTTACAGAGTTATTTGCACAAAAGTAAAATCCAGTGGTTCACACCCACGGGACACTTACATAAGCTGGGTACACATAGGAAATACAGCAAGATACAAATGTTGAGCTTTCTGGTACAGAGCACAGGAAGTAACTGTTGCAGTTCTTGTACTGAGCCCATGCCAGAAGCCACTGAGGTGAAGAATCATACAATGTATTATCCTGGTTCTGAATCTGAATGTTATGCTAATTGAGGTGGAGTTTTCTAGGGGTGTACACGATAATATACAAATGCCAAAAAACATAGGAAATTTTGCTAACTTCAAGGTAAGCTAATTAATGTTTATTTTGGGATGTTTTCATGCAAATAAATATTTTCATACACTACTAATTCTCCTCTATCAGATGCATTCATAATCCAGCTCACTTACATATTTTTGTGTATGGCACTAATAGAGAAGTAGTGGGTTCGGAGTTTATACTGTTTAAATCAGTAGCTCTTGGAGAAAGCGACTTAAAGTGGGTGGAAAGGAGCTATGACTGTTATCACAGTGTGTTCTTTTCAGTGTTCTCAGAACACCTAATCTTTCTCTACAATTTGGATTGGAGTGGGATGTGCACCTGTTCTGGAGGAATCCATGATACATTGGTGGAAGCTCTGCGTGTGTGAGAGGGACATGGTAGCATCCTTTACAGCAACATTCTGCTTCTGGGTCAGTGAGGAGGAAGGAGTATGGTGTCAATTGTAATCTTACCCAGCTAAACAAAGGCTCTGGACTGCTTCCTGTTCTCAGCTTGCACACCCCACTGATAACTACAAACACATATCCCCATCATCCAGCTCTCAGGATTTTTTGCTACAACAAACATTTTCCTCAATTTTCACATTTTCCTAATCTTTTTCATTTTAATTGTTAAACATATTTGACTGCTTGACTTATATATATATATATAACTTTGTAATCAGTACCTTCATGTGCCTTTAATACTATGAATTTATATTTATAGAACTCAATTAGATTATTGATGGTTTTCCTTGATGTACATTTCATAATCATTCAGCAAGCTGTCACAGACTGATTGCAGTCTAGCCTGATTTTCAGAAAATTAGACATAATGTATTCATGTAATTATTATTTACATGTAGAGTGAGCTGTTTAAGGCAAAATAGATACTAGCCTATTAGTTGAGGTTATAAAAAGAAATGCCTGTCAAGTTAAATGCTTTGTTAAAATATAAACAGAATGACAATCTTCAATATTTATTACAATCACCTGGGAACCTCTATGGAAGCAATTAATATAGTTTACTTTTCTATGGCCAGAGAATCGTAAATCCAGTCCTTAAAAGCACTCTATGAAGCATTTCACCTTAGTGAATGTAGCCCAATTCCTCTTCCTCCTTATTGTACTATATTTTTCCTTTAATGACATACAGGTAAATTCTATCACAGCTCTGAGCTCTCTAACTAGAAAATAGATCATTTTACAAAAATAGGACTCGATTAAAGGGCTCTTAAAATGACTCCTATAAGGCTGTATTTTTACACGTTTTTGATGCAATGCTTCTGCAAAAACAACTCACATAAAACTGACTGATATCTATCTATCTATCTATCTATCTATCTATCTATCTATCTATCTATAGCGATATATGACCCCTCTGCCTATATAATGAGTGGGATGTCCCCTGGGACACCCCATTATTGCTTCATGAGAGTCCCATTTTACTCATAGTCCCTATCCTCTATGTGAGGCCTTACAGACTCCCAAGGGCCCTATTGCTACCTTGATGGGAGTCCCTATGGACCACCATGGCAACTAATATTAATCCCCTACCATGTGGGTCTCATGAGCTCTAATGGTATTATTATTATTATCTTTATTTATATTGCGCCAACATATTCAGTAGCGCTGTACAGGGGTTTAGTACATGGCAAAAAACAAACTTAACACCTTATAAGAGGGAGGGCCTTGTTTTTGAGCTTATAATCAAATGTACATAGAGCTTGTTTCCAAGGCACGGACACAGGATTGAAAACTCACAAACTTACAATCTAAGGGTATATTTACCTAATATCATGCAGGTCCTTATGGACCACCGTAGACCCTTTACCTCCATTGGGAGTCAGTATGAACCTACCAAGTACCTAAAACTACTCCCCTAAGCTTTCTACCATAAAATAATTACAGAAAAATAGGTGTTAAAACTAAACATTACAGGTAAAAAAAAGAATTAGATAAAATCAAAAAAATCAATATTCACATTAAAAATAAATACTATAAAAATACAATGTCATTACATAAAATAAAAATTAAGCCTGTGGAAAAAATGGGATAGATGTCAAGCTACGATCTGCAACACCCTAGTCCTCACTCTTCAGCCCTACATAAGCGTGCACATCCAGAAATAAATCCATGTTGCTAGAGGTCACGGTTCCTCATCTTCTGGTTGTCTAGTAAATAGACCTCTTTTTTCTGGTTTGAAGACCCATGCTCCTCAGTTCACCGCATGGCAAATGATATTTAAAAAAGCTGTATCACTACTTTTTTCATTTTTTTATAGTTTTTACCAATAACAATGCAAGGATTGAAATCTGTGCATTTTGATTGATTAAACTTTAAACCAATCAGAAAGCTCTATTTTCTCTTAATTGTGAGCACACACAATTTTCTGGAAGTGGAATGCTATCATTATGTAGTATATTTTACACTTAGACCAGGGAACATATTACACATAGCTAAGGGTTAGTTAAGGGCAGCATGTAATAGCAGCGTTAGGACTTACATGAGGTTTATACACATAAGGATTCCTACAGGAGTCAGTTCCTGTTCATTCATTTTTACTTCTCCATGATGCAAAAATACCAATTATAGTTTGGTTTCCTTAGAAATGGATATTTCATGGTGTGCTTGCAGCGTGCTTCAGACTTTAAAAGAGAAACTCATTAGTTGCCCATAGTGACATTGTAAATTATATTATTTGCTGCTTAGTGACAACATTTAACAATCTGGCATAATTTGAAAGCAGCAGATTCATTTTTAGTTTGGAAATTTCATTTAATTCAACCATCATTCTTGATAAGTGTTAACTGTGACTGCTACTTTAGTTGAAAAACTGCAATAGGCTTATAGGTGATGGATATGTGTCACTCAGATATCTATGTACCTCTTACTACCTCTGGAACTACTAGTAGGTTCAGATCTACGTTTTCATTACCACTGCTGTACTGTAATATTATACACTAGCAACTTGCCCATCAAAAAATGACGGCAATAAGATTGTAAGGCAAGTTATGTTGTTTGTGTGCAAAATTTATTTTGTTGCTGTTTTAAGATCCTTGGGCGCTGATTGCGAGCCTTCGGCGCTGATCGCGTGGCTCGCAATGAGTGCTCATTGCGAGGCTCTTGGTTGTTTGTGTGCTATGAGCAGCGTTGGTGTTTATTTTTGGTATGGCAATGAATAATTAATAAAATAAGAAATTAATATACTTTACCTATTGTGAAGTGATATATGCAGCATTGTGTTGAAGAGCTGGCAATCTGTTTTCAAGTTGCTGCATCATCAGTGCTGTGGAGCTGCTGTGTAAGCGTCATGAATGTGTGCAGTGTGTAGTGTAATAGTGTGCGTGCGCGAGGCAAATCCATTAGGGTAGCTGTGTACTTCCAGATTGTATAAGTTAGTGTTCCAAAATGGCGCCTAATGTGAGGTATGCGGCTGTGGCTGATTTTGCGTCCTTGTTTTCGGAGTCGTCTGACTTTTTCGTAAAATCCGTAGGTGTTTGGTGGTGTTTTGCGTGTTTAGGGTCCTTTAGCCTCGTTTTCGTTTTGTTCGACGGCCATTTTTTCTCTTGCTTAGGTGATTTTCGGGTGTCTAAACTCTTTTATTTCTAGTTAAATTGAGGTGCAACTTCAGTTTTTGAGGTCCTGGGTGCCCCCCCCCCCTTGCTGTAGGTAATCTTTTAATGTATTTGTTGTGTGTATTTATTGTGTTTTTCATATTTTCATGTGCGCAGGTTTCGGGCGTTTTTTGCGAGGTCGTAATGGGTTGTAACGCGTCTCGTATTTTTGTTAAGTTTGTTAATTTTGCGAGGTCCGCAACAACAACCCGCATGCTCACAACTGTATATGTGATTGAGCAATGTTTACATTCATTGTCTAAGATAAGACTACAATTGAAATCAGGAGAAAGAGATGTTGAAGGAAAATTTACCAAACAGGAACCGGTCACAGGTACATTACTAAACCAATTTGATCAGTTATTCTTTGTTAAAATTAATAAAATGTTTGTTCATTTTCGTCAATATAAACTAATCGTGTATGATTTCTCAAAAATTTGACAATTTAAAGGGATTTTTGAATACAACATAATATCTTTCATATGAAAAAGAGCATACAATAGGAATGATGAGTAGGAAAAGGGGTAACAAGGAGAGAAGGCAACATAGTTTTTCAGTTTGGATAGTGTAGGAAAGGGTGCAACAATAAAAAGGATTGGCATTTTATAAATAGATCTCTTATTTGCTCCCATTGGGGTGCAATATTTGTATGTTCCACCATAGGTGTAAATAGGTGCCTCTCTGGCTAAAGCCCTTCAAAAATAATGGACTAGCCAGAGAGCCAATATTATACTGTCTGAATTGGGTTAAGTACAACCTGAGTAACTTTTAACAGTCTTGCTATTTGCAATTGCAGCCTATTGACAATGATTAATGAATACCCCAAAACTCTCAATTTGTCGTATGTCAATATTTCTCCTATATTCCGTTCACATCTATGTATGTGTAGTAACTTCCCCTGACATTCATTAGAGAAAAAAGAGTGTAAGACTCTTTGGAAATTAGTGTAATAATTAGAGATGTCGCGAATAGTTCGCCGGCGGACTGTTCCCGGCGAACATAGCATGTTCGCGTTCGCGGCGAACTGCGAACATATGCGATATTCGACCCGCCCCCAATACTTTATCATTGAGCAAACTTTGACCCTGCATGTCACAGTCAGCAGACACATTCCAGCCAATCAGCAGCATACACTCCCTTCCACACCCTTCTACCTCATGGACAGCAGCCATTTTGGAATCATAACTAACTTGCAGTCTTACTGAGAGGAGGTAGAGTGTAGGTGATACTGCATCAATAGGGAAAACCATAGCTAGGCAAGTTTATTCAGTGTCCAGTGCAGTGCTGAAGGACTCTTGTGCATTATTATTATTATTATTATTACTACTATATAATGTGTAGATGTACCAGCTGGGCATGCATTATTATTATAATTAGCTGCCTGTGCTGGGTCAGTTTGGCTTAATTTTTGGCCCTTTTCCTGCCAAGATGGCGACCGTCAGTCCATGGGCCTCTATGTCCCCTTCACTACCTTTGTCCCCGCTTGTGTGCTTATTTGGGATGGCCCCCCTTTATATCTCCGACCCGTGGCCTTCTCAGGTCCCCCCTCAATCTCTGAGTGTGGGTATGCGGGCTGGGGCATTGAATCAGGCCTACCTTCTTCTCTGCTCGCTGCAAGATCAACAATACCTAATTTTTCAGGCATGTACACATGCCTAATTTTTCTGGCCTCTGGTGCTGCACTGTGCCTTCAACAACCAAATTCCCAAAAAAGGCACATAACAGGGATTAAACTAATAGGAGTAGTACTACTTAACACACCACTCAAATCTGGTGTAACAGTAGAGTACATTTAAAACCAAAAACATTTTTTCTACTGTAATAGATTGCATAGCAGTTAGTTGTCTGCAAGCGTGTGTGTCAGACCTACAGCGTCTACTCTGCCAACTTCTGCAAGTGCACAGTGCCACTCATATCTGTTGTCACAGTAGCTTGGACGCATAGTACCAATCTGTCAAAACCGGTAATGATGAATGAGGTCTAGAGTAGCCTGGTTCCCTTATCCTCTACAGGTTGAGACCTAATGTTTGGGTGTCTCCAGACCAACACATGAGTACAAGCAGCACACAAACTCAAAGCCGCCATCCTCCTCCTGGTCCAGCATCATCAGCCACATCAACCACTGCTGTCCCCCTTGCCCCCTCTCAACCATCCGCCACTGTCTCTCGCCTTGAGCAGTTCCTGCTCATTTGCCCATAGTCAGGTGCCTGTAAAGGACATGTTTGAGCGTAAGAAGCTAATGTCTCAAAGTGCCCCAAAATTGAAGTGATACGACCAACAAATCCGACCATCTTTTTCCATCTCCCGGTTCTAAAAATCCAGGTCTTATACACACCCCCTGATATGTGCTGTAACAGGTTTTAAACTGATAAGAGTAGTACTACTTAACACACCTTATAATAATGCAGAGAGAGGCAATGCAGTGAGAGGAGTCTGAAGTAGAGGAGTCAGAGGAGGAAGGTGGCTTTGAGGAGGTAGAAGACCAAACACAGCAGGCGTCCCAGGGGGCTTGTTGTCACCTTTCGGGGACCCTTGGTGTTGTACGTGGCTGGGTGGAGGAAGAGACCTTCAATGACATCAGTGAGGACATGGAACGGGACATGGCTAGCTTGGTATCCAACCTTGTGCAAATGGGGAGTTTGCGGTTGTGCAAATGGACTGTTTGCGGTTGTTTGCGGTGCGTTAAACGGGGGAGTTTGGTCTGTCACTGTGAAGCGGGTGTAACCCTTACACTACCTGATCGATACAACATCATACCTGATGTTTTAAAGCACGTTATTCCAAACAATTTAGGAATGTTAGGTAATTTATGCCCTTTATGGCTTATGGCTTAAAACCAGACTCTGTATCAACTATGTAATTTTCCGTGGGAGTTTTGCCATGGATCCCCCTCCAGCATGCCACAGTCCAGTTGTTAGACCCCTTGAAACAACTTTCCCATCACTATTGTGGCCAGAAAGAGGCCCTGTGGGTTTT
Source organism: Discoglossus pictus (assembly GCA_027410445.1). Classification (NCBI taxonomy): domain Eukaryota; kingdom Metazoa; phylum Chordata; class Amphibia; order Anura; family Alytidae; genus Discoglossus; species Discoglossus pictus. The sequence goes on from CM050163.1 coordinate 226,659,914, forward strand.
AAAATTCGCCTGCCCATTGAAGTCTATGGCGGTTCGCCGATGTTCGCCGGTTCGCGAACATTTGCGGCGGTTCAAGTTCGCGGCTCGCGAACCGAAAATTCTATGTTCGCGACATCACTAGTAATAAACAATGTTGCAAAGGTCATTAGAGGTGTAGTAACTGCTTGTTGAACGAGTGTTTGATAGGCTGGTCTCCTGATCTGAATAAAAGTATTCATGTGGGATTAAGGTAAAAAAAGTAATTATGTGGGATTACAGTTGTTTGTAGAATTTCCTAAATTACTATTTTATATTATTTTAATGTATAGATTTTTTAGCCTAGTCACTTCTGCAGATTATTCATCAAAACCTTGAGAGAACACTGTGTTTAATACCATTGGTTTTAACGGAGATGGAGTTGAAGTAAATTTAAATTTGGGGCATATGTAGTCCCAAAGTAGTACTGAATATGAAATTGATGAGCATTCCAGATTAATTGTTGGTCTGTATTTCTTTGGCTCCCACATACAGTTAGATAGATGGTTTAGGAGAGTTATGTCGTTCCAAAGATCTACTCACCTCATTGCACCTAGCAGAATGTGCCATGTGCTGATTGGGCTGGATAATAATATTAGTATGTTAGGAAGGGCCAGTGACCCATATTGTTTGGGTAGGTACATAACTTGTTTTGAAAGCCTTCATTTAATGTTACTCCATATAAAGAGGTTTGTTTGGGTCATAAGTGTCTTAACATCTGTTAATTTAAGTGGGATCAAATTTTTGTAAAACAGGTATAACAAATGGGGCAACATATCCTTTTAACCTGTACTATACATCCAAATCAGAAGATAGGGAGTTTATTCCACCTCAGTAAGTGATTTTAAAGTTGAGCAAAGTTTTGTGCAAAGTTGGCCTGACATAATTATGAGAATGATCTTGTAAACTGTATGCCAAATATTTCAACTGAACTTTTAATTAAAAAAAAATATTAGATTCCTGTAATCATGTTCAATAATTAGAATTTGTCTGTGTTAATATTATACCAGACAATTTAGAATATGCAGTGATATCCTCCAACCTTTACACCTGATACCATGTTTTTTTGGATGTTCTCAAATTCTAAAGGGCTCATCAGGGAGAGCAAAAAACAGTGGGGATAATGAGCAGCCCTGACACATTCCATTATATGTTTTAAATGGAATAATATTGGACCCTGGAATAAGCAAAATATTGATATATTCTTAAACACATATTTTGCATCTATTGCAAATATAGTTATTTAAATACTTGACCGGAGCTTAGTAAATATGGATTCCCAAAATAATGGACACAACCCAATAATAAAACTCACATTTGCGATTGGGTTAAACGGCCACATCTTCTTTATTGACAACACAAATCTTTAACTTATTAACAAATAACTTCTTAACAAATAATGAAAGAGGTGCTTGCCCCACCCACCACTGTTGTACAATTGAACCCGGTCCCCCCTGATCGCTCCCACCGTAATACCTTATACTGCTGCTGTTACCCACTGTCGGCAAGCACCCCACCCTACACAAACCAGCTGTGACAAAATACTACCTGCCTAACCACATAAACCAAACTACATACTGTTCAATACCTATGGGCAGGTGGGAGGCAGAGTGTTAAAACCTACAGCCCCACTGACCTAAGATGGCAGCCCTCACTGTCAATATAGTTCCTCTATGACATCATAACCCCTCCTAGCCCACACACTCCCATATTAACATCTTAATTCCTATTTTTCCCATCTTGTTCCTAGCTCGGTCAAACCCCATTAACCTTAACTTTGTTCGCTCGTAGGTTACTAAAATTATACAATGATACAATGAAAAAATTCTTCCCGGTGTGCCTATATTTAATTCCTTACTCTATTGATGAGCACTGAAGTAAAAAATAAAATAAAGTGATCATATAACCAATATACTTTACTAGCGACTTGCCCGTCAAAAATGACGGCAATAAACTTGTAAGGCAGGTAATGCTGTTTGCCACACAATGTAAGTCTTTTGATCCTATGAGTACCTTCAGAGCTCATTGCGAGCCTCTCTCCTCATGTACTTTTGGTCGTCTGAGAACCTTCGCCGCTCATTGGAAGGCCCGCGCTGAGTGCGTTTGGCGCTCATCGCGAGCCTCTCCCCTCGTGTACTTTTGCTCCTCTGAGCACCTTTGACGCTTATTATGAGCCCTGCGCTGAGTGCCTCATTGTGAGCCCCGCGCTGAGTGCCTCATTGCGATCCTCTCCCCTGCTCTTTTTAAAATATATATACATATACCGTATATACTCGAGTATAAAACGTCCCGAGTATAAGCCGAGGCACCCATTTTACCACAAAATACTGGGTAAAATGAGTCACTCAAGTATAGGCCGAGGGTGGGAAATGTGCTGCCCCCTGTGTCCCTCTTGTGCCTTCTGTGTCCCCCTCTCTCTCCGTGCCTCTTCTCCCCTCTCCCTTCCCTGTGTCTCTTCTCCCCTCTCCCTTCCCTGTGTCTCTTCTCCCCTCTCCCTTCCCTGTGTCTCTTCCAACCTCTCCCTTCCCTGTGTCTCTTCCCCCCTCCCTTATCACCCTCCTCAACCCTACTCCTCAACCTCCCTCCTTATCCTCAACCTCCCTCCTCATCCTCAACCTCCCTCCTCATCCTCAACCTCCATCCTCAACCCCTTCCTCAACCTCCCTCCTCAACCCCCCCATCCTCAATCCCTTCCTTTAACCTCCCTCCTCAACCCCCCATCCTCAACCCCCTCCGTAAGCCCCCCATTCTCATCCTCTCTCCTCAACCCCCCATCCTCATCCTCAACCTCCTCCTCAACCTCAACCCCCCTCAACCTCAACCCCCCCTCAAGCTCAACCCCCCCTCCACCTCCCTCCTCAACCCCCTCATCCTCAACTCCCCATCCTCATCTTCTCTCCTCAACCCCCCATCCTCAACCCCCCTCCTCAACCTCCCTCCTCATCCTCAACCTCCCTCCTCATCCTCAACCTCCCTCCTCAACCCCCCTCCTCAACATCCCTCCTCAACCTCCCTCCTCAACCCCCCTCCTCAACCCCCTCATCCTCAACCCCCTCCTCAACCTTCCTCCTCAACCCCCCCATCCTCAACCCCCTCCTCAACCCCCCATCCTCATCCTCAACCCCCCATCCTCAACCTCCCTCCTCAACCTCAACCCCCCTCCTCAACCTCAACCCCCTCAACCCCAACTCGAGTATATACGGTATATTTATATTTTTTTTAATGATAATAAATTAATTAATAAAATAATAAATGAATATACTTTACCTATTTGTAATTAATATATCCAGCAATCAATATGCTGAAGAGCTAACAATCGGTTTTGATTTTTCTGTAGCATACAATGTACATTTGGACTGTTGCTGACCGAAGGTGTAAGTGTCAGCAATGTGTCAAGTGTGCAGTGTAAATAGGCTGCGTGCGCAAGGCCAAACCATTTGTTTAGTTGTGTAATGCCGTATATTAGAATGGTAATGGTATTAGTTTTAAGTTAGTGTTGTAAAATGGCGGCAATTGTGTATGTGTTACGCGGGTCTAGAGCATTTTCCGTCCTTCCTAATAGTGTATTTTGTACCTCTTACGTTCCTGGGTAAAAGTCTTATGTGCCTGGCGGTGTTTTGCGTGGTTCGTTTTCATTTTTTCAGACGCCATTTTTTTTCCTCACTTTTTTTCCTCTGATTTTCAAGTGCCCAAAATGCTTAAATTTGACTTAAATTTGCGTGCAACCTTACTCCCAGACATCCTGGCTGTTCCCCCGTGCTCTGTGTGATTTTTTTTATGTTTCTTTGTTATTTTGCTGTGTTTTTGTTGTTTTTCGATGTACGAGTTTCGGCCGTTAACTTCATATTTTTGTGACCTCGTATTTTATTTTTTCAAAGTCCCGCGGCTCGTATTTTTTTTTTTCTCATTGCAGCGGACGTTGGAGCCTCCACCTCCACAAATGCGGCCCTCGCTTCGCATTTACGGACAGAACTGCGAGCTCGCAAAACATGACGACAATTCGCAGTTTGACAATTATAATATGTGATCCTCAAGCAATGTTCAATAACTGCTAAAAGAGTTGAGGATACATTGGAGATATTCACTAAGCTACTGCATGAGTATGAAGAGCTGCAATTGCAATTTTCTTCATAGCAAATTAAGCAAAGCAATAGGCTTAAATCCCTCTTGATGTTCTTGGCAGTATTATTGAGTAAATGCAGTATTCCATAAGTGATACGGTTTATCCCATCATAATGTTACATACAGTATGTGTGCAAGAAATAAAGCAAACCAGTCAGAAGAACACTTTAAACCTTTGTAACACTATTTGAGCAGTTTAATCATATTTCAATATACTTGTCTCTTACTGAGCTTCATCTTGATGCCAAAATAATGTGCCCATCGTTATAGAATGGGTTCTATTATTTGTAGAAACAGTGTAACAACTGATGAATAAAGCTTCTAAACAGAAAGGATTAACAACCTTCATGTCTCTTTGGAAAAGTAAAGGGCTCTATAGGGCATTTGATAGCTTCAGGAGGGGTAGTAAATATAAGCCAAGGTCCCAAACAAATGGGTATAGATCCTGATTTCGGTCTAGGTTTGCATATTGTTTATTAATTGAGTTTTGCCCAAACCTGAGTTCATCTCGTTTCAGATGTCAACAACCCCTTTAAAAATAAAAATGAATCCCTCCATTATTTAGTCTCCATAGATTCCATGCAGAAGTAGTAGCCATGCATGGATTGGTATAGTGCTATAATTCACAAAAGACCACAAATGGTCGCAGGATTTTGAATCGGATGATATACACAGACTAGTGTCTACGATTTGTAAAACATTTGTGAGTCTTGAATTATATTTGATCAATGATGCTTAACTGAAGCTGTCTCCTACACTTTCAACAAACCGTTGGTTATGACTCATCTATCTGTATTGTCCTTGTCAATGAATTTTATGATTCATACTGAAAAGTATTTCTGTTAGGATAAAATTTGTGAATGTTTTCTTCTGTCTAGCTACTGTTAGGTAGCATGATACAGGACCAAATAAAATCCCAAAATGGACGACTACTTCAAATGCCTGCAAGCTGCGTCAGTTTATTAGGTTGTGAAAGTATCAGGTGATTTATCCTACATTGCCCCACTTGGTGCTGGCACAGTTATAAAAGACGTTGAAGACAATCAATGACAATATTATAGTGTGATGGATTTAATGCTACACCAAGAATAATTTTTGCCATATTTTTTTGCAAACAGTTATGTTGGTTGACAAAACCATTTGCTACACAGACATCTTCTCCATTTTGTGCACTAATATTAACATTTTATATATAGAGAGAACCTTCATCTGGTAACTCTCCAGTTGTTTCTCAGTAAATCATTCCTTATTGATCCAATCAGATGTAGACCAGGATCTATTACCTTGGAATTCCAAACCTATATATATTTTTATTACAGTATTTCAGTTGGTATGTTTATTTGCTTAATACATTGCATTTGATTTGTAAAGTATATAACAAAAAAAAACACGACTTCTAGTGAAACAACATTGCTCTGTTTTATCTATCTGTGACATTGGCTGTATTCTAAAAGATGGGCAGCCTGTTTTGGGTCATCAATCAAATCACTTCATGACATTGGTGAATATAACTTGACCCTGGCAAGATCCAATGGACTTTAGAATAAATAAACACACTGAAACAGCGTTTCTTGGGAAAATTACGGGCCACAGCTTTATTAATGCAACCATAAACCAATAGCCAATTAACCTAATTAACATTGTGAAATCACAGCTCAAATAACATCCAGGAAGAGGAGCCCGGCCCGGTCAGTAACCTGCGCCCAGAGCCTCCCAGTGCTTTACTAAGCACGCCCATAAGGGAGGGCAACGCCCACTTAAGCCCGTGGGCCGGGTGCCTCACTTCCCGCCAACCAAAGACATTCCTATTTGCATCCTAACTTAGAATTCACAGAATCCTAACCCTTCAACTCTTTTCCACCCTTTTTTATTATTTTTTAAACATAGCTTAAGCTTCCCGAACTTTGCTCAAAACCAGCCTCGCCCTCTAGGCGTAACCTACTTCCTTATCTGCTACATTCCTTTCTGACCACCATTTAAGGGGGAGGGAGGGAATCAGCTCAATGGCCGGCGCTGAGTGAGGAGGAAGCCTGCGAAACGGGCTTAAGCCCCTCCTCCCAGCCAATCAGCATCGCCCAGGCTCCGCCGGGTCACGCAGCTCTGCGTCAGACCCGGCGTGCCTGGGCTGCCTCCGCGCCGGCCATTATCAGCTTTATGTTCTTTTGATGGTTGATTAAAGAGATCCTGAACTATTTGTTTTTATTTTAAGGAGAAAATGGCTTAGCTGATTAGGTAGTTTCCTGATGATACAGGTTATCCATATAGGAAGTGAAAAGAAAAAAATGTTTCCATGTCCCTTTAAAGCAATAATTAGTTTCTTACTAAACAAAGTACTGAGCTTGTTCTGGCCACGCTAAAAAATGACATGCTGCGGCCCAAGCCTTCTGTTGTTCATTTTCTGCATCTCCAATTACATTCAGTCAATACCCTTCCTGCTCTATTGATGGCTTTCTAAGTAACTTTCATTTATCCTTTAAGTAGTTTTTCACGAGCTGATTTACTTTATCTAAAATAACGGCTAATAGCTTTATCCAATGGCAAACAAATTGATAGATTTATTTAGCCTTCGAAGCCTGCAATTTTCTCTGATAGAAGGGCTATTTAAAAATTAGTCATGCTATTTTTTCTTTTAAAGCAGTATTAATCTTTACTTTTTCAATTTTCTATCGAATACTAAATCACAGTCTGGTAGACACTGCACATAACACATTACCATTAAACTTTATAATGTCATTATGACTAGATTCTACATTTGCATTTCGGGTGAGGTAATTAAATATCAAAAGGACAATAAACTCACAAATTTGCTATTGTGCATGTAAAATCAGTTTTAAAGCATTATACAAGTGTTTATTTTTCATGAAAACACGAGGAAGGAATAAACATGTTATTTTAATCAGTGTACAAACTGCTTTTGAACCCATTTCAAGACTTTCATCTGATTTTTTGTATTATTGATTTGTTATTCTCAAGTTCAGTTCTTCAAGAGGGGCTGCTTTACATTTTTGACCACAGTGTCCTTTGATTCTCATTAGGGTGTGTCAAAATAGTTAGGGAACTCTATTAAAAATCAGCATCACCCTCTAGTGGCTGAAACTGACACAACTAATACAATATTCCAGGATGACATGCTGACTTTAGTTCCAAAAACAGTTTGTACAGGGATTAAAAGAACATTACTTAAACCATGCAGCACTCATTTTTCACTGAATACAATGGTTAACAAATACTGTTTTTATGTATTTTAAATGCTGTTACAATAATTTGCCCATAACCAAGTCAAGCTGGTCACAAGATCATTTTTTAAATATGCAAATTCAGTTGTCCTTTAGCATTTTTTTTTGGTGTAGGATTTTGCACCCAGGTACTATGAACACTTTGACTTCAAAATCAAACAGTGCTTTGGGCCCAATGAATGACTTAAAATGTGTGGTACTCTTTAAAACTTACAGTGCTTACTTTTGTATTTTAAAAATTGTGAGTTATTTCAGAATCCGTAGTCCTATATATGTACATAACACTGAGAGCCCAATTCAATTGCGCTCTCGCTCGATCTGGTAGCCCGTAAGTTAGGAGTTATGATCTAGAAAGAATTGCGATGGTTAAACACGTAACTTATAGCCTCTTAAAGCCTTCGATCTTTTACTTTCGCAAGAGTTACGATGGCTAAAATCGCAAATCGCTATTCAATTGCTCCAATTCCCCAAGGTCGCAAATGTTTTCACACCAGTATATAGCAAAAGAAGGAGAATAACCTAAGAGTACTAGAGAGGACCTGCAATGGGGTTAAACACCAATTCATAGCACTGTAAATGCAAATAAAAAATCAATACTGCACTGTAAATAAAAGGGAAAGCAATGACAGACATTAGAATTAATTGCACAACAGTCTCAAGGCCGCAAATCGGCAGTATATAAGATTTATTTTTATGTTCCATTTCGGGGTTAAATCGATCTCGGGTATCAATGAGTTAATACATATCAGGCCACCCATATGGACTAGAACAGTATTGGTATTCATTTTCATAATTCCTTATTTTGAGGGTTTGCGAGTCTGATCACATATCATAAACCCCGAACCTAATTGATTGACATGTAACCTCCATCTTTTACTGCCATGATAATGACAGTCTCATTTTCTATTGGCTGATTCGAAATGGGAGGTTACGGGCTTGCTGAATTGATCATGTTCTCGCCTTGAACTGCTACGAACCAGTGCATGATTCACGGAGTCGGCTTTGGGCCAGTAACTTGCAGGCTTGAGCAATTGAATAGCTCTGGATTCGGTGACGAACGGGAGCCGGTAACACACCCACAGGCATATGGCCTACAACGATCGAGTTGCGGGCTTGCAATTAAATCGGGCCCTAAGACTCTTACAGTTATGTACATACAGTGCCTTGCAAAAGTATTCACCCCCCTTAGCATTTTTCGAGTTTTGTTGCCTCACAACCTGGAATTAACATGGATTGTTTGAGGATTTCCATCATTAATTAATTTACAGAACATGCCCACAACTTTGAAGATGTTTTTTTTTATTTATTGTGAAGCAAACAACAAATAGGACAAAATAACTGAAAAAGTTAATGTGCATAACTATTCACCCCCCTAAAGTCAATACTTTGTAGAGCCACCTTTTGCGGCAATCACAGCTCCAAGTCGCATTGGATAAGTCTCTATGAGCTTGCCACATCTTACCACTGGGATTTTTGCCCATTCCTTCTTGCAAAACTGCTCCAGCTCCTTCAAGTTGGATGGTTTGCACTTGTGAACAGCAATCTTAAAGTCTGACCACAGATTTTCTATTGGATTGAGGTCTGGGCTTTGACTAGGCCATTCCAACACATTTAAATGTTTCCCCTTAAACCACTCAAGTGTTGCTTTAGCAGTGTGTTTGGGGTCATTGTCCTGCTGGAAGATGAACCTCCGTCCTAGCCTCAAATCAAGCACAGAGTGGTACAGGTTTTGCTCAAGAATATCCCTGTATTTAGTACCATCCATCTTACCCTCAACTCTGACCAGTTTCCCAGTCCCGGCTGCTGAAATACATCCCCACAGCATGATGCTGCCACCACCATGTTTCACTGTGGGGATGGTGTTCTTTGGGTGATGTCATGTGTTGGGTTTGCACCTGACAGCGTTTTCTTTGAACCTCAACCTAAACCCCCCTCAACCCCCCTCCTCTAACTAAACTCCCCTAAATACCTCCCCCCTCTCCCCTCACTTACCTGCTTGTGCTCCGGCTTCCGCTCCTTGACCCGGCGGGGGGGGGGGGGGGGGGGGGCTTAGGTGGAGGAGGGAGGTTGAGGGGGGTTTCGGTTGAGGAGGGGGAGGGAAAGAGACACGGGGGGTAGAGAGACACACGGAAGGGGGTTAGAGACACACGGGGGGGTTAGAGACAAACGGGGGGGTTAGAGACACGGGGGGGTTAGAGACACAGGGGGGTTAGAGAGACACGGGGGTTAGAGAGACACGGGGGGGTTAGAGAGACACGGGGGGAGAGTGACTCGAGTATAAGCAGAGGGGACCCTTTTTTGCCTTAAAAAAAAGGGCTGAAAAACTCGGCTTATACTCGAGTATATACGGTATATATAAATAAATTAATATATATATATATATATATATATATATATATATGTGTGTGTGTGTGTTTGAGGTAGCTGTGAATGTCCGGTGATCTAGATGAATAATTAGAATATTGCAGTATATATTGGTACCTTTTTATTGGTCAAACTTATTTAAAAGCATTATGATGACAAGTTTGAGAGATGAAGCTCTCTTTATCAAGTCTGAAGCTATATCAACTATAATAGTTGTGGTACTGCGAGTTGTCATCATGCTATGCGGGCCTCGCAAAGTGAGGCACGTAGTTGGGGGGCAGCAATGAGCACCAAAGGCGCTCTTTGCAGGCCCCGCAATGAGTGCACAACTTAGCTGCAATGAGCTCTGAAGGCTGATCGCAAGGCCCGCGGGACTTGGCTGCAATGAACGCCAAAGGCACTCATTGCAGGCCTCGCAATGAGCACCACAATTGCTCATTGTGAGGCCCGTGGGACTTAGGCTCCCACCCGACAGTCATCAATCAAGTAAGCAGGGCGATAACAATCATTTCAGCTTCTTTATTAGAAGCGAGGATTCTTTGATATCCCAGCAGACCACAATACAAGTCCACTATCCTCGGAGGCTTATTAGTAAAAAACAGATTTATATATGTAATGCAATACATTATCCTGTATGACGGACAAGAGGGCAGAGTCAAACATTTTTCTGTCCACTCATAACTGTAACCACAAGATGTTTCGTAAAAAAATGTTTTCATCTCAAGCTGGAAAATGTGTTAGTTCTGAAAAAATTAATTTGTTATCCCTTGCAAAAATAAGGTAACATATGGCCTGGTCAAGCACACAACATGGAAGCTAGGAAAGATACCCCTCCACACTAACAGAGAATGTGGTGGATATAGGAATTGTATGTATTACTAAAGATGTATTTCTTTATATGCATATCACCAATGAATCTTTTACAGTGCCATGCTAGAAGTCCCAGTTTGCATTTATTCTATGTATGCTGCCAGTGTGATTGGTGTAGAGTGGGCAATGCTCAGTGCTTACATACCTTCTACATCATGTGTCTGAGTCGATCAGAGTATGAAATTATCTCTTGGTGACATAAAGAGATGAGTCTGTAGATCAGACTTGAAGATCCTTTTAGTTTGGGTATTGTCATGATGATCTCTACAGAATATTCCAGATGATATTGATTTACATGAATATACATGGCAATCAAAAGTGAATTCTCTTATCTTAAATCAATATTTGTAGTGACAGAGATGCTCTGCTCCCATGTTTAGAAATAATTAAACAACTATATTGTCTGGTATATAAGATTTACTTTTTCTATAAAAAAAAAAAAACTAAAAAGGCATGCATTTTTATTCCAATTATACATTTAGCTTTTTCCTCAGTTTTGCATTCTATAAAACTAGAAACATTTTATATTACAGTGCATTAAGTGTACTAAAATGTATACTTGAACTGGGGTCATGTCAGGAAGTTAGAGCTGGTATAGTAAATGTTGCTAATAAACAAAGAAACTATGTGAAGAAAAGCTAAAAGAGATGTACATCGATCATGATTTTGTATATGGAATGGTTTATAAAGGAAGGAGCATGTTATAACTAATCTTTTTATAAAAGTTACCAAAAAAATTATGTGTGAAAACCAAAGTTATATAAAAAAGAAACAAGATATTCTTTAAAAAATCTCTTAAATAGTAGTTGTGAATCAAAGTAATTAAATTAAATTTATAATATAATTGTTTGCCAAAGGTCACATCGTTTTATATGTACAGTAGCAAGAAAATGCTCCAATCTATCTACTGAAAGCATTTGACACCTACTCCCTTTTCATGCACATATGGGGAAAAAAAGCAGTCACAAGACAAACTGCAAATCCTGGTCCTGTAGAGATGTAAATACCCCTATCGTGCATGTAGCCATCATCAGAGTATCATAGATGACCCCAGAGATGAGAAGAAATAACAATTTATTTTTACCAATTAAAAGCTACATATTATATATTTTTTCATCATGCAGTGGTCCTTTAAGTTTCATTATACTGATATATCATGCAGCACTGGTTCGTTATTGTAAAACCTTCTGCTAGATGTTAATTTTGTACAATGTTTTTCTGTAAATCAAGGCTTGCTCAGTGCAGAGAAGGCACCAGGTGCTATACAACAATACATGAGCTTCACAATTAAGCTAAATCATTTTGCCATGTCTGTCTCCAATTACACAGTCATCCCTATTATTTTCAGATTGAATCTAGGGCAGCAAAATTGGGTTGCGCAATCAGTACTGGACATGTCATCAGCAGTTATAAATTATTTTGTAGCATTAAGGATATACATTTATGGATAGTTTTGACACCATTGTTTTTATAGTGAAAATAGCCCTAAAATGTCAGCAAAGAAGCAGTATAAAAGAATCATAATTTAAAACTAGGTGTATGCCTTTTTTCCTGCTTAATTATGCTCTAAGTTTAAAACAATTTTTTTTTTTCTTTGTGCAGTGGTCCTTTCTTGTCGGTGCATTCAAGCACTGACAAGCGATTATGCTTCTCAAAGGCATCTGTAAAAGAAGTCTTGGATTCTCCATATTTAAGAAAGTAATTTCTAATATGTTATGAGGTGTGAAAATCATCCTACTCATCGCTTCAAAATGTTATTTTCTCAGTGGTCATGAAAGGGCATTGTCAGCTTGCTACAGTCTGCCAACTTATGTTCACAATTTATAATATTATTTAATGAGATTTATTTCACACCTGCTATTTAATTAATCAACACTCTTTGGGTAATGTATGCTATGTCCCTTTTGGATGCAATACTTTATTGAAAGTATTACTCACTCATTAAATAGCCCGTAACCACTGCAGTCCAGTCAAATTATCAATAGGGAAATGTCATAAATATGACATAAAATATGTTTTGTACAATTAGTTTTTGGGTCTTGTAAAATGTTGCAATTCACGGATATGTCAGATCTTTTTCATATTTACATACACTTCCTACTTTGAGGCTTCCTTTTTCCCTTACCATTATTAGTGACATCTCATCATTACATGTCCCTTTTTCAGTATAATGCCTTGATTATTCTCTTTTAAGAGATGTAATAACCCTTGAGTTTGTTTCTTTAAGATGTATAAGGTGACTGCAGACGTGGATCGTCTTGCTTACTGTACCTAGTAAGACGGCTTTTATTTACTAACATAGGGCCTCATTCTATTACGGCGGGGCCGCAAGGACCGGCCGCAAGCTTTACGGCTATTCTATTCCCCTCCGGCCGGGGGATACGGCAGGCTTGCGGCCGGCGCCTTGCTATCTCTTGCGGCCGATCGCGCCGGAGGAAAGCTTTTGATCTAAAACGGCCGCAAGGAAATCGGCCGTAAGAAAAGCCTGGTTGCGATTCTATTGCACCGGGAACCCTGTCTGCAAGGCTAAAAATGAGCCGTAGCTTACTTGCAGCAAACAGGTCTCGCTAGCACCAATTAAGCACATAAAATAGCTCAAATAAAGCCATCCTGCACTTTGAGAAGACTATAAAGTGATATTCGGTGTTAGAAAAAATAGCACATAATTATCCTATACTCAAATCCGTAAAATATTTTATTTTTAATATCCGTAAAATATCCATGTAAAAAGTCCAGAGTGCTTGGAGCACTTCAGACCCGCCCACGCCGCAGCCGGAAAATAAACAGTTAATTTGAACTTGGGTTTGGGCTGATGTGCAAGCTTGAGAGTGGGTTACTTTTAATCCTCATGTACCCCAATATGATCCCTAGCATTTACAGAGCTGTACAGTGCAGGCTTGAATTTATTTTTGCGTTTTTAGATTTCTGCGCTTACGGCCGGTTCCAAGATATGCGGCCGGCCGTAAGGGGAGATCCTTGCGGGGCCGTATAATAGAATCGCGAGTTAACAGAACCCCCGCAAGGAATCGCAGCCTTACGGACGATTTACGGCCGGTAATAGAATGAGGGCCATGTACAATGAAGGCAGCTATATGTATATATATATATATATATATATATATATATATATACACACATATATATATATATATATATATATATATATATATATATATATATTAGTGTTGCAGTAATCTCATACTGAAGTTGCCTGGCATTGTGTTGCTGGACTTTCCTAGTGGATAGTGTCAGACTGATCTGCAGTAGAATGTATGGCACATAGGAACTAAGAGAGTAAAAGCTGAATGGGCAAAATTCACACTTAATAGGCTATGTAACAGCTGGTTATGATGATCTAATGTTTCATACATAATAGAGCTGTGGACACCTAAGGTTAAGAAAACTTTACTAATGTATGGGGAATATGAAAATGTTTATAATTAACTTGCTATTCTGTAGGTTTATTGGCCAATTTGTTCTATTTACCGTCTGAGATTTGTTGGAACATTTGCTGTATGGATGTTTAATACAAATACATAAAGACCCATTATTGCCTGTTATATCCCCGCCAAAAGTGCTCCTGCACCACGCCACCGCTCACTTTGTTCTTAGGGTTAGGGTTTAGGATTAGGTTTAGGGTTAGATTTTAGAGATGGGTTAAGGGTTTATGGTTAGAATTTAGGGTCTGGTTTTACGGTTAGGGTAGTGACAGATAAAAGGAAAGATCCCATATCTAGTCATTCGGGCAATTCATGGATTCACAGCATTATTATCACAAGTAAGAGCAAGGTAATAGTATATAGATTCATTTAAACAGTGTGAACAGGTTCAAGAGCTTTAGTGTTTGTGATTATCAGTAAGCTGTGTGAGTAAAGCAGAGCAATGGCAAGAAGGAGAGTAGAGACATAGCTATGGCCAGTATAGAGGTATGACTATCTTTCTAGGCTACATACACAGGGACCACCATAACCAACCATAATTGAAGCTCACATGTTCAACCCTCTGTACTAAGACTATGACAAAACAATATAAATACATTTTCTTCTCTCAAAACCATCATTCTTACTCATCAATCTCTTCCTCTCACTATCTACTCCTCTATTCCTTCTTGACTTACATATCTTTCACCCATAAATTGAACAAGTTATGCTAAGTATCCAACAAAGGGTATAAGTAGAGGATACAAAAATGTAGTCCACTGACCACTGGTTGTCCATAATCATCATTCAGTTGCTCCACAGTACAACTTAGATTACAAAAACATTATCAAACAAAATGAATACATTTCCAATAGTGTTGATATACTAAATTTTACTGTGTATAAGTATACATCCTTTACTGTAGTTGTTAAATAGCAGACTGAAATATCATATGGTGGTCCTGCAAGACCACTGGCAACTTTGAAAAATACAGTTTGGAAACTACTGGTTTCATATACCGTGAAATCAATTACACACCGAACGGCTATTGACAAATAGGAAATAACTGCACAACAAAATGACCTAAGAAAGCTAATCCTCTCTTCAGTCATGGGACACTTGTTCGGGTCTCATTGGTGTATATTTATCCTGAAACGCTTTACCACACATTTTACTCAGCAAGAACATTTTTGCCATTTATCTGTAACTCTTATTTCCTCAGTAGGGTTTTTATAATATTAACCACCTGTATTAAGAAATATATACTAAGACAAACTACTGAAAAATGCAATTCATAATAGAAACTACATATGTGATGTAGATTAGTTTGGTAGATAAGATATTTTTTTACAGGAGATGGTCAATTGATGAGTACAGCAGATACTAAATATGTATTTATATATGTACTATTTTCCTTTGGGAGGTTATTTTCTCAAACATAGTTGGGTTAAGGTTTATGAAGGAACCACAGCTATTTCCAGTGTTTTTGTCATTTAAATAATGCTATAATTTCCAATAAAATTGAAAGATGAGAACAGCCGGGGAAATGCTCAACTTGTGGATTCCATTATAAATAATGTATCTTAAGGCTTAGTCTGCTAAGCAGTAATAACCAGGGTATTATTGTACACTAGCGAATTGCCCGTCAAAAAATTACGGCAATGAAATTGTAAGTGAGCTAATGGTGTTTGGTGTATATAATGTGGCTGATTTAGCGTCCTTCGTTTTCTATGTCGTGTGACTTTTTCGGAATATCCGTAGCTTTTTGGTGGTGTTTTGCGTGTTTAGGGACCTTTAGCCTCGTTTTTGTTTTGTTCGGCGGCCATATTTTCTCTTGCTTAGGTGATTTTCGGGTCTCTAAACTGCGAAATTTGTGCTTAAATGGAGGTGTAACTTCACTTGCAGAGGTCCTCGGTGCCCCCCCTTGCTATGAGTAACCTTTTTATGTGTTTGTTGTTTGTATTTGTTGTGTTTGTAATGTTTTTGGGGTCGCGCTGGTTGCGTCCTTGTTTTTTATTCTCGTAGGTGTTTTTCGGCAAATACGTAGGTGTTTGGTGGTGTTTTGCGTCTTTAGACTGCTGTAGCCTCGTTTTTGTTTTTTTCGGCAGCCATTTTTTCTCTTGCTTCGAGAATTTTTTAGTTTCTAAACTCTTTTAATTTGAGTTAAATTGAGGTGTAACTTTAGTTTTCGAGGTCCTGGATGCTCCCTCTTCCTGTAAGTAAGCTTTTTATGTATTTGTTGTGTGTATTTGTTGTATTTTTCATGTTCTCATGTGCGCGGGTTGCGGACGATTTTTGCGAGGTCGTAATGGTTTGTAACGTGTCTTGTATTTCCCTTGCATAACGACGTAAATTTTGCGAGGGTCGCAGTTGCTGGCTAGGAGTGCCTTTGGCGCTCCTTGCCAGCAACTGCGGCCAGCTCGCTGCGCGAGCCCGCAAGCGTGAGCAACGGCTCCTATGCTCACAACTAAATATGTGATTCCGCATGACATGTAACAATCTTTTCTGGATACATGTATGAAATATCTATATTTTCCTTTAACTAATTTAGTAATGCATTATATGTTCAATATTAAAGGGACACTTATTTCAGCACCATTTGGACCGCATGGAAGTAAAAATCTCCTAAAAACGTGTTGAAATACTTTTTTAAATTTTTTAAATGCATGCATTTTTCACTGAAAATTCAATAAAGTAAAAACTGTGTTACATGAGTCACTGACCGTCCACAGCTAGACCTGCAGCTTCACTGTGTAGTGAGCAAAAGAAAAAAAGAATTAACCCTTAACAAATCAATCTGTGCAGAGCACCTAAACAGGTCAGTTATGGGTTAACTGGTCAGTGCATTCCCGAGTTCAGGGAAAAACTGCTATCAATCCTGTCATAGATTGTGGATTGGCTATCTGTTATTAAACATGAAACAGTCTGTAGACAGGATTGACTGTGTTGTAAACAGACTTAAAACTTTTTTTTTTTTTGGCTGTTATTATTGTAATTGAAAAAAAGAAGATCATTTTAACATCTTGTGCTCTTTCACACCCTGAAGCGCACTTCAGTGAGGTACATAGCTCTTTACATTATACAAATTGAAAAAAATAAACATATCATTACACACAAATATATATCTTGACTAAAATGATCTTTAGATAGACTGACAGATAGAAGAATAGATAGATAGATAGATAGATGATAGACAAAAATAAGTAATAATAATAATGTAGAGATGCATCTGTAAAAATATTTAGGAGACAGAAATTTAGATTTTGGAACCCCAGGCTCCTGGGAAGTCTTCACCCCTGGAAATCATATATACATATATATCTATGGGCAGCAATTATATATATATATATATATATATATATATATATATATATATATATATCTCAAATCACAGCTACCATTGTCATGAGGCTTTTTACAGGGTTTAATAATGTATAACTAAATTAATAAATAAAAAGTATTTTTTTACAAAGAGAGATATACAGTACATACTTAGAATTGTGCTTACAAATTTAAATTAGTTCAGTTTAGGCTTCCAGTAATACAGCTATACACCAGTAATAATAATTATTATTTTCTTCTTCTCACAACTCTGTTTGTGTCAGTACAATGTATAAGTACTTCTGGCAATCTTCATGGTCGGCTACTTTTCATGCAGCACTCATGACAGTTTGATTTTCTTCCTTTCTGATTCTGTCCACTTTTCTCTTTTTTGAATAAAATAAGGAGCTAAGCTTCCTGTACTGAATGTGCAAAGCGTCACTGGTAGTGAGAACTTTCATGGCTTGAACTTGAATGTCACAGATTCATCTGAAGGCTCATAGCAATATCCCTGTGGACTGTGGAAAATGATCGCGCCTTTTTTTGCTGGTTAGCTGCAGATTGCTCTAGAAGCTCATATTTGAAAGGGCAGGTTCCTCCTAGAACAGATGAAGTATCTATATAAAGTTTTTGGAACTTATATTATTTGCTATGCACTGCTCCATGTTTGTTGACAGCGGAAGCTGTCATCATAATTTTTAAGGATCAAAGAAGTGTCCATACGTGCTCTCACCATTGGTTAAATGATGAAAAATCACATGGAAAAGGTGTTGACATTTTTAAAATTGATCAAGAATTGACTTACATATTGTCATAAATAGTTCACATAATTATTCTAACACGTATTTTAAAAGAAACACAAAACAAAGCTCATATTAACATATGCTTTATTATTTAACCTAAATGACATATTTCTGATGTTAAAACAACAGCAAAAAAACGGTTCTGTGGGGACTTTAACCATATTGCATATTAACCTCCTGTGCTATCTGTTCTGTTCTTATTTTAGCTGCTAGAATATAGTCAAGTAGTTATAAATTCATTACATCCTGCACGTTACAGAGCTTGCTGCTCATTCAGGCAGAGGCATCTCACTGAAATAGCTTGACGTCTATTGATCATAACTCCACAAATTCTGCATCACTTTTAAAAAGAAAAACACTTTTTCCACATGATTTGTCATGTCTCTATCTAATTGTACAGAGCCCATTAAGTTTTTTATCGCTGACACATTTGCTGATAAAGAAATTCAAGTCAATCAAAGTGCAGCTGAGTCCAAAGCTGACCATTACATTCTTATTTTGTGTTTTTCACCCGCTCACATTTCCTAATATGCAAAACAAAAGGCAAATGCTAAACCCTTTACACATATACAGGAATACCTTGTTTAAAGGTATATGCAAGTGAGCTGGGTTATGAATGCATCTGATAGAGAAGAATTAGTAGTGTATGAAAACATGTGTTACCGTATATACTCGAGTATAAGCCGACCCGAGTATAAGCCGAGGCACCCGTTTTACCACAAAATACTGGATAAAATGAGTGACTCGAGTATAAGCTGAGGGTGGGAAATGTGCTGCCCCCTGTGTCCCTGTTGTGCCCTCTGTGTCCTCCTCTCTCTCCGTTTCTCTTCTCCCCTCTCCCTTCCCTGTGTCTCTTCCCCCCTCCCTTATCACCCTCCTCAACCCCACTCCTCAATCTCCCTCCTCATCCTTAACCTCCCTCCTCATCCTCAACCTCCCTCCTCATCCTCAACCTCCTTCCTCATCCTCAACCTCCCTCCTCAACCTCAACCTCACTCCTCATCCTCCACCTCCCTCCTGATCCTCCACCTCCCTCCTCATCCTCCACCTCCCTCCTCATCCTCAACCCCCTCCTCAACCTCCCTCCTCATCCTCCCTCCTCATCCTCCCTCCTCAACCCCCATCCTCAACCCCCCCATCCTCATCCTCTCTCCTCAACCCCCCTCCTCAACCTCAACCCCCCTCTTCAACCCCTCATCCTCAACCTCCCTCCTCATCCTCAACATCCCTACTCAACCCCCCCATCCTCAACCACTTCCTCAACCTCCCTCCTCAACCCCCCCATCCTCAACCCCCTCCTCAAGCCCCCATCCTCATCCTCCCTTCTCAACCCCCCCCCCATCCTCATCCTCAACCCTCCTCAACCTCAACAACCCCTCAACCCCAACCCCCCTCCTCAACCCCCCTCCTCAACCTCCCTCCTCAACCCCCCATCCTCAACCCCCCATCCTCATCCTCTCTCCTGAACCCCCCATTCTCAACCCCCCTACTCAACCCCTCCTCCTCATCCTCAACCTCCCTCCTCATCCTCAATCTCCCTCCTCATCCTCAACCTCCCTCCTCATCCTCCCTCCTCATCCTCAACCTCCCTCCTCAACCCCCCTCCTCAACCCCCTTCTCAACCTCCCTCCTCAACCCCCCATCCTCAACCCCATCCTCAACCTTCCATCCTCAACCCCCCTCCTCAACCCCCCTCAACCCCCCTCCTCAACCTCAAGCCCCCTCAACCCCAACCCACCTCCTCAACCTCAACCCCCCTCAACCTCCCCCCTCAATCCCCCTCAACCCCAACCCCCCTCCTCAACCCCCCTCCTCAACCTAAACCCCCCTCAACCCCCCTCCTCCATCTAAACCCCCCTAAATACCCTTCACCCCTCTCCCCTCACTCACCTGCTTGTGCTCCGGCTTCCACTCCTTGACCTGTCACATGCGCGCCGCGGCACCGGTATATGCTAATGACGCGGCGCGCATGTGATGTCACATGCGTGCCGGCGCCGGGTCAAGGAGCGGAGGCCGGAGCACAAGTAGGTAAGTGAGGGGGGAGGTATTTAGGGGGGTTTAGGTGGAGGAGGGGGGTTGAGGGGGGTTTAGGTTAAGGAGGGGGGAGGGAAAGAGACACGGGGGGGTAGAGAGACACACGGGGGGGCTAGAGACACACGGGGGGCTAGAGACACACGGGGGGTTAGAGACACACAGGGGGGTAGAGAGACACGGGGGGGGGTTAGAGAAACACGGGGGGGGTTAGAGAAACACGGGGGGAGAGTGACTCGAGTATAAGCCGAGGGGGCCCTTTTTTGCCTTAAAAAAAGGGCTGAAAAATTCGGCTTATACTCGAGTTTATACATATATATATAGAAAAGTTCAGTTTACTTACAAAGTTATTTGCACAAAAGTCAAATCCAGTGGTTCACACCCACATAAGCTGCGTGATACACAGGAAATACAGCAGTGTACCCACAGGAAATACAGCAAGATACAAAGTTTGACCTTTCTGGTACAGAGCACAGGAAGTAACTGTTACAGTTCTTGTACTGAGCACATGCCAGAAGCCACTGAGGTGAAGAATGATACAATGTATTAGCCTGATTCTGAATCTGAATGTTATGCTAATTGACCTGGGATTTTCTTGGGTTGTACACAATAAAATGCAAATTCCAAAAATCATAGGAAATTTTGCTAACTTCAAGGTAAGCTAATAAATTATTATTTTGGGATGTTTTTATGGCAAAAAAATGCCATACACTACTAATTCTCCTCTATCAGATGCATTCATACTCCAGCTCACTTACATATACCTTTAACGCTGTAGATTCCGGTTCCAGGCAGTTAACATGGGGAAGATAGGGATAGGGGAACTCATGAAAAAAACACCAATTTCCATTCAAATATAAACTTTTTTGTTTTTATATGAACTACAAAGAAACAGCAAGCATAACACTAACACAAACTGAACATTAGCAGAAATATAAACTTAAAATTATAAACTTAAAAATATAAACTTGGCTCATCCTGGATTCTGTTTTCTTATAGTGAATCAGAGCGTTAAAAGGGATCTGGCAGGTAAAAACAGCGTTATAGCGAGGCAGTGCTGTAGAGAATCAGAGAGTTAATAGGGGTCTGGCATGGAAAAACAGCATTATAGCGAGGCAGTGCTATCGAGAATCAGAGTGTTAATAGGGGTCTGGTATGGAAAAACAGCTTTATAGCGAGGCAGTGCTATAGAGAATCAGAGCGTTAATAGGGGTCTAGCATGGAAAAACAGCGTTATAGCGAGGCAGTGTTATAGAGAATCAGAGTGTTAATAGGGGTCTAGCATGGAAAAACAGCATTATAGCGAGGCAGTGTTATAGAGAATCAGAGTGTTAATAGGGGTCTGGCAGGCAAAAACAGCATTATAGTGAGGCAGTGCTATAGAGAATCAGAGCGTTAATAGGGGTCTGGCATGGAAAAACAGCATTATAGTGAGGCAGTGCTATAGAGAATCAGAGCGTTAATAGGGGTCTGGCAGGCAAAAACAGCGTTATAGTGAGGTAGTGCTATAGAGAATCAGAGGGTTATAAGAGGTCTGGCATTGAAAAACAGCGTTATAGCGAGGCAGTGTTATAGAGAATCAGAGCGTTAATAGGGGTCTGGCATGGAAAAACAGCATTATAGTGAGGCAGTGCTATAGAGAATCAGAGTGTTAATAGGGGTCTGGCATGGAAAAACAGCATTATAGTGAGGCAGTGCTATAGAGAATCAGAGTGTTAATAGGGGTCTGGTATGGAAAAACAGCATTATAGTGAGGCAGTGCTATAGAGAATCAGAGTGTTAATAGGGGTCTGGCATGGAAAAACAGCGTTATAGCGAGGCAGTGTTATAGAGAATCAGAGCGTTAATAGGGGGCTGGCATGGAAAAACAGCATTATAGCGAGGCAGTGTTATAGAGAATCAGAGCGTTAATAGGGGTCTGGCATGGAAAAACAGTGTTATAGAGAGGCAATGCTATAGAGAATCAGAGCATTAATAGGGGTCTGGCATGGAAAAACAGCATTATAGCGAGGCAGTGTTATAGAGAATCAGAGCGTTAATAGGGGTCTAGCATGGAAAAACAGCGTTATAGTGAGTCAGTGCTATAGAGAATCAGAGCGTTAATAGGGGTCTGGCATGGAAAAACAGCATTATAGCGAGGCAGTGTTATAGAGAATCAGAGCGTTAATAGGGGTCTAGCATGGAAAAACAGCGTTATAGCGAGGCAGTGCTATAGAGAATCAGAGCGTTAATAGGGGGCTGGCATGGAAAAACAGCGTTATAGCGAGGCAGTGCTATAGAGAATCAGAGCGTTAATAGGGGTCTGGTATGGAAAAACAGTGTTATAGCGAGGCAGTGCTATAGAGAATCAGAGCGTTAATAAGGGTCTGACATGGAAAAACAGCGTTATAGCGAGGCAGTGCTATAGAGAATCAGAGCGTTAATAGGGGTCTGGCATGGAAAAACAGCATTATAGCGAGTCAGTGCTATAGAGATTCAGAGTGTTAATAGGGGTCTGGTATAGAAAAACAGCGTTATAGAGAGGCAGTGCTATAGAGAATCAGAGCGTTAATAGGGGTCTGGCATGGAAAAACAGCATTATAGCGAGGCAGTGTTATAGAGAATCAGAGCGTTAATAGGGGTCTGGCATGGAAAAACAGCGTTATAGTGAGGCAGTGCTGTAGAGAATCAGAGCGTTAATAGAGGTCTGGCATGGAAAAACAGCATTATAGTGAGGCAGTGCTATAGAGAATCAGAGCGTTAATAGGGGTCTGGCATGGAAAAACAGTGTTATAGAGAGGCAATGCTATAGAGAATCAGAGCATTAATAGGGGTCTGGCATGGAAAAACAGCATTATAGCGAGGCAGTGTTATAGAGAATCAGAGCGTTAATAGTGGTCTGGCATGGAAAAACAGTATTATAGTGAGGCAGTGCTATAGAGAATCAGAGGGTTAATAGGGGTCTAGCATGGAAAAACAGCGTTATAGTGAGGCAATGCTATAGAGAATCAGAGCGTTAATAGGGGGCTGGCATGGAAAAACAGCGTTATAGCGAGGCAGTGCTATAGAGAATCAGAGCGTTAATAGGGGTCTGGTATGGAAAAACAGTGTTATAGCGAGGCAGTGCTATAGAGAATCAGAGCGTTAATAGGGGTCTGGCATGGAAAAACAGCGTTATAGTGAGGCAGTGCTATAGAGAATCAGAGCGTTAATAAGGGTCTGACATGGAAAAACAGCGTTATAGCGAGGCAGTGCTATAGAGAATCAGAGTGTTAATAGGGGTCTGGTATAGAAAAACAGCGTTATAGCGAGGCAGTGCTATAGAGAATCAGAGCGTTAATAGAGGTCTGGCATGGAAAAACAGCATTATAGTGAGGCAGTGCTATAGAGAATCAGAGTGTTAATAGGGGTCTGGCATGGAAAAACAGCATTATAGTGAGGCAGTGCTATAGAGAATCAGAGCGTTAATAGGGGTCTGGCATGGAAAAACAGCGTTATAGCGAGGCAGTGTTATAGAGAATCAGAGCGTTAATAGGGGGCTGGCATGGAAAAACAGCATTATAGCGAGGCAGTGTTATAGAGAATCAGAGCGTTAATAGGGGTCTGGCATGGAAAAACAGCGTTATAGCGAGGCAGTGCTATAGAGAATCAGAGCGTTAATAGGGGTCTGGCATGGAAAAACAGCATTATAGTGAGGCAGTGCTATAGAGAATCAGAGCGTTAATAGAGGTCTGGCATGGAAAAACAGTGTTATAGAGAGGCAATGCTATAGAGAATCAGAGCGTTAATAGGGGTCTGGCATGGAAAAACAGTGTTATAGTGAGGCAGTGTTATAGAGAATCAGAGCGTTAATAGGGGTCTAGCATGGAAAAACAGCGTTATAGTGAGGCAGTGTTATAGAGAATCAGAGCGTTAATAGGGGTCTAGCATGGAAAAACAGCATTATAGTGAGGCAATGCTATAGAGAATCAGAGCGTTAATAGGGGGCTGGCATGGAAAAACAGCGTTATAGCGAGGCAGTGCTATAGAGAATCAGAGCGTTAATAGGGGTCTGGTATGGAAAAACAGTGTTATAGCGAGGCAGTGCTATAGAGAATCAGAGCGTTAATAGGGGTCTGGCATGGAAAAACAGTGTTATAGCGAGGCAGTGCTATAGAGAATCAGAGCGTTAATAAGGGTCTGACATGGAAAAACAGCGTTATAGCGAGGCAGTGCTATAGAGAATCAGAGCGTTAATAGGGGTCTGGCATGGAAAAACAGCATTATAGCGAGTCAGTGCTATAGAGATTCAGAGTGTTAATAGGGGTCTGGTATAGAAAAACAGCGTTATAGTGAGGCAGTGCTATAGAGAATCAGAGCGTTAATAGGGGTCTGGCATGGAAAAACAGCATTATAGTGAGGCAGTGCTATAGAGAATCAGAGCGTTAATAGGGGGCTGGCATGGAAAAACAGCGTTATAGCGAGGCAGTGCTATAGAGAATCAGAGCGTTAATAGGGGTCTGGCATGGAAAAACAGCGTTATAGCGAGGCAGTGCTATAGAGAATCAGAGCGTTAATAGGGGTCTGGCATGGAAAAACAGCGTTATAGCTAGTCAGTTACTATTGAGATTCAGAGTGTTAATAGGGGTCTGGTATAGAAAAACAGCATTATAGTGAGGTAGTGCTATAGAGAATCAGAGCGTTAATAGGGGTCTGGCATGGAAAAACAGCGTTATAGTGAGGCAGTGCTATAGAGATTCAGAGTGTTAATAGGGGTCTGGTATGGAAAAACATCATTATAGTGAGGCAGTGCTATAGAGAATCAGAGTGTTAATAGGGGTCTGGCATGGAAAAACAGCATTATAGTGAGGCAGTGCTATCGAGAATCAGAGCATTAATAGGGGTCTGGCATGGAAAAACAGCATTATAGTGAGGCAGTGCTATAGAGATTCAGAGTGTTAATAGGGGTCTGGTATAGAAAAACAGCGTTATAGTGAGTCAGTGCTATAGAGAATCAGAGAGTTAATAGGGGTCTGGCATGGAAAAACTGCGTTATAGCGAGGCAGTGCTATAGAGAATCAGAGCGTTATAAGAGGTCCGGCAGGCAAAAACAGTGTTAGAGTGAGGCAGTGCTATAGAGAATCAGAGAGTTAATAGGGGTCTGGCATGGAAAAACTGCGTTATAGCGAGGCAGTGTTATAGAGAATCAGAGCGTTATAAGAGGTCCGGCAGGCAAAAACAGCATTATAGCGAGGCAGTGCTATAGAGAATCAGAGCATTAAAAGGGGTCCGGCAGGCAAAAACAGCATTATAGCGAGGCAGTGCTATAGAGAATCAGAGTGTTAATAGGGGTCTGGCAGGCAAAAACAGCGTTATAGCGAGGTTTAGCATTGAAAGGGATCTAGCAAGAAAAACAGCTCTATAGAGAATCAGCTCTAAAAGGGGTAGTTTTAAGCAGGGTATATTGTATTTAAATTTATTTAATTGAACAACTCTTAAAAGAGCAACTTTTGATTAAGTGAAATGTTCTTTTGAAGAATATCATCACAAATGTGAGAACTGAGTTTAAATGTTCTAGATTAGGATCCTTAAGGTCTTTGTCAGAAAACCTATAACCTATATCAAACATTGAAATATGTTTGTATATGCACAGAAATGTCTTAATACAGAAATATTTCTGCCTGTATTTCTAACATACTATATATATAGTGATAGAGTAAGACCGGGGATTTGCAGGGGCTACAAATTTTGCAAAGCTCTCATTTCCCCCAGGAGGAATGAAAGACTGCCAATTAGGGTCCAGAAGGGCAAATTAACTATGTGGACAGTCAGTCTGTGCTGGAGAGAGAAAGACACACACACTTACACACACAGCAGTGTGGACATGAGGAGCATCTTAAAGCAGAATTAAAAACTGGACTTCTCAAGGATACAGGCCAGTGATTGTGAACTAACTATTGGGCTGTTTGTGTTTTGTTTTTGCTGCATCCTGGTTTAGCTGAATGTAAGCTCTCTTAGTAATGGATCTATCAAACAGTGAAGTTAGTGCTCTGATGCTCAGTGTTTTGGTGTAAATATTGTAACAGGGGTAAACATATTCTATATAAAACCTTGGAAAGGCATTAAAGTCTCCTGTAATTGTGTTCCTTCATCAAAAGTGCTGAAAACAAGGGCACAAACCCAGCAGAGACATATAGCTTCTCACAACATATAAACACACAGACACACACAAGGATAGTACAATTACTTTTTCTCAGCATGCACTAAATAATTGCTGATTATATATATATATAATGAAACATCAGCTTCCCAGAATGCAGTGTAATAACTGTTTTTCTTGGAATTCTGAGCTGGAAGCAGGTTTTTTAACGTGCTTTAGACATTCAAATGTGAACACAGATGTACTTTTTATTTACTTTACTACTGTATGATGGAGACTTCTATCACTCTTTTGCCCACCATATTATAAATGATTGTTGTGCTGAACTACCTACTCATATTTTCCACAACACAAGCTGAGATCCCGCTTTCTGATGATAGCCAGTAAGCTTGAAACAGCTGTACATGGATTGGATACTCAGCCTGTGTTTATTCCAACCTTGGCTTTGCATTAAAGCTGTATAATACAGCATGCATAAGCTTAAAGCAAGCCATGTTTGATGATGGCTACGGAATGAAGAGCGAGGCATTTGTGGCCACATTTGTGTGTCCCAGCTCAATTTCCCAGAATGCAGTGTAATAACTGTTTTTCTCTGAACTCTGAGCTGGAAGCAGGTTTTTTAACTTGCTTTAGACATTCAAATGTGAACACAGATGTACTTTTTATTTACTATATATATATATATATATATATATATATATATATATATATATATATACTCATATAAATACACATAAACTTATGATTTGAGGAGCTGCAAGTGGGGGTGAGGGGCACAAATCTGAATGGCTATGGGCAGCTTAAAACCTAAATATGCCCATGGTCTCTAATGACCATGCCAAGTTCTATGAGTTTCCTTTCAGAGGTTCTAGTAGGCTGATCATATTCCAGAAATTTTCAAGTCCTTGTGAGACTTAAAAAGTATCATCTTTTGAAAGAGCTCATTGTAAATTCAGTTAAGAAATGTCAATGGATCACTACAACAATGATTGTTTTACTTTTTTGTTTGAAGAGCTAAGTCAATTGTCTAAAATATATGATATATTTTTTATTCAGTATGAATAAACTGTTACGTTGATGTTTTATTAATACAGCTCCATGTTTATTCCAATAATGTATCCTCTCCAGTATTATAGGAAACTTCCATACTGGTAGAAACTTTTGAAGGATAGCGTGTTTTCTCACCATGCTTTGTCATCCCTCCATTGAACACTTTCTAATGACCTCCTTGGGGAATTAAATCCACAAACATAACTGAGTTTACAAGCTTGATGTAGATTTACTTGCTTGCTGCTGTCTATAAATAAAGAGTCTGTGCAAAACTGTATACATGTTGTTTTAAAGTATTACTTGAGGGATTAATACTGTAGAAAAATGGCTTTTGTTTGCAGAGCAGTTTCCCGCTTGCACACTCAATAAGACTAAGACAAAGCTTTTACATCTAGTGTTTAGGCCATTCATTTCAAAAGATGCTACCATCATCTATAAACATGGACGGGACTCTGACATTTTAGCAAAAACATCTATAGAGGACTCAGTCTAAAAAATATATAAAAAATGTAGATATTTTAAACTCTACCCTTAGGCTCCCACAGAGAAACCATATTAAAACTCTATCTCAGCCAACTGCTTGAAAACTTAATGTTTTTGAAAGTATAAGTAAATAAATAATCACACATCTTTACATTTATAGCTTTTATATGCAATTATTATTTTGCTGGCTTAATTGTGTCTGCTAATTTGTCAGAAGGATGTGTAATATAAACTAATAACATTTCATGTTGAGTGCACCACAACTTTTACCTGTCACATTCTTATAATGCAGATATTTTCATGCAGTTATTCTTTACTGTGTTGTTATATTTTATTTTCTGATTGTTTTTGCTACTTTCTGTGTGTGTAGCGACCAAGACGGGCCCACATACCCCTAATACTCCTGTTTTAGCTTACAGGAGCAATCTGGAGGTTGTGACTTTAAATTCATCTCAGTACCCAGCAACTCATATCAGAACATCATTCATGGAGAAGGAGGAAAATCAGATGAGCAACATCATTCAATTAGTGACATTAGAGACAGACTGACAGTTTATTATTTCTTCCACTGATTTAAAAACCCAAACAATAAACCCACATCTCCCCCTCCTCATAATTCCCTCCTATATGAGGGGTCTTCTTTCTTACTGTGACCTACCCACCCTGGTACTAGGCTATAAACCCCTTGCTCTGGTCTCCAGATACACCAAAGCCTGGGGTTACCTTGTTATGTCCCTTCCGGTTTTATGGCTGTAGTTTGATCACACATGAGAGACTAGGGAGTAGGGTAACATCTGGAAGTGTATGCAGCCCAGGGTCAAGAAACAGTTGAGATGGCACCTGGCTAGGCAACATGGCTGACTACAATTAGGGCTTAGCAAGTTTCTACATCATTCTGACTGATAAGGAGTTCCTGATAAGAGCCTCACATTGTACTGTGTTCATTACATCCACCATATTGCTACCGTACATCAATAACAGCACATACATTTTAACCAAGAACCCATGACAGTAACTATTTGCACACATTGATTCCTTAAACATAACACATAAATGAATAAAAAATGCTCACAGTCATTATAACACATCTCATGTTAATTTTGATATCAGCAACCCAGAGTCCCAAATATCAGGGTTGCTTGTGGGGTTAAGGGGAGTCCCAAAATCAGTCATGACAATGTGTAAAATAATAAGATGTTCATTAATCCTGTGGAAAACATTTGCAGTTGTAGATGCCAAATTCCCATCATGCACACAGAAGCTTCCTCTGAATTCAAAGTATTTTCCTACCTCAAGAAGTTGATCAACAAAAAGTTAGATCCCACTGCAACATAATTGCATATAAAGGTTAAAAAACGAAAGGTTGTATTGCTCTTAACATACAAAAACCTTTTTTTACATGTTTTGAAGTGTACTTATTCAGAGGAGTACATTTTAAACACTCACAAAACAGGACCCTTACTTCCTATTGTATTATTTGTCGGCCTGTTAATTGGAGTTTTTGTAATGACCTTTAAGTATTGTTTACTGCTATAGGATTTGTTGTCTCTCTGTAAATAATTAATGATAACAGGATGGCATTTGCTGATCTGCATATATTTTAATAATACAGTAAATATTTAACACATGAATATGTAAAAGTTGTTAGGATATTGGAATATGAGGCCGTTAATAAAGATTTGGCAGGATACCTAAGTGTCAGTGATTAGATTTATGCCTAGCAGCAACTTATTCAAAGACAGCAGTCAAAAAAATTCTGCCTCTGAGTTTAATGCTTAGTATTTCTCAAAATCCTGTCCTGTCCTTTATTACAAGTTAGGAGGAACTGTCCAATTAGATATGGCCTTAGCTTCAGTTGTAGACAGAATTCTGACGAACTGCAAGTAATTAAATCAGAAATGTATTATCATTAATTAGAAATATCACATTTTAAACATTTGCAGAAAAATGTCTTTGCATAAAAAAGTACAACAAAGTATACAAAATCTTTGGAAATGCAGCCCTGCAATAAAGACAACACAATTTTCTGACTAAGCTTAATTAAAGGTATATCTAGGTTTTCCTGTTTTTAACTTTTTCTAATCTAACACATGCTGCTTATATCAAAAACATAATTTACATTGATTCATTCTATACACTCATAGTTTTTTTTATTTTAAAAATAAAACTTATTTTCCACACCCCCAGGGGTACTTATATAGGCACAGCGTACCTACCAATAGGAAAACTGCATTTGGTTACGGAGATTAACCCTATACTAACCTTCAAGCCAACAGCAGCACAATGCAGAAATCCATAGAGCAATGTCTGAGCATCTCCTTGCTTCCTTGTGCAGGGTTAAAACAAGACTACACATTCTATGATGCTTTGCTGCACAAACTGCCATCAAAGCTTGAATCAATGTATTAGCTGCCTGTGATTAACTCTCAAAATCAGCTGTTTGCAAACTCAAGAGATTTAGCAAACTTTAGGGTAAGTAATAGTGTTTTGGGGGTGGGGGGGTATTTTTTCATGGATCTCTGTGGAGATCTAGTTCTAGGCTGTTTCGCTGCACTTGATACAACCAAACCTATTTGTCTTCAGAAGGAGGTCCTGACATTGTTGCAAAAAAAGTTTGTACAGGGATTTAACATGCAGTTAAACTTTGGGGAACTAAAGTCATTCTAAATAAAACCTTTTGTAATATGTTAGCCCTAGTGTTATAAATGTATGATAACAAATCTGTGAATTCTGTGTTCTTTTAAAATTGGAGCAAAGCTAAATAGAAAGTTTGCACGGCACAAATTGCTGTACAAAGTGGGTTGAGTCTCAAGTTTCTGAATCAGTATAGGAAGGATGTCAGCGTATCCCTTGCTTCGAATGCTAAGAACCATATCAAAACAGTTGGTTTTATGCTAAATTGCAAAATAATAGGAGAGGCAGTGATGTGCTTCCATGTGCTTTATTGGCTATTGGGAAAGTTGCCATTGTAGCCCTTTGCAGGCTGTGTAATAGGTTTGTCAATCTAACCCTATGATCTCGGGATATAACACTAAAACTATTTTATACTTATTACAGTAAAATCCTGGTTATCCGGCACTCAACTAATCGTGTCTCTCAAGCAACCGGCACCGGTATCGATTCCCCATTTTAAAAAAACTCCTGCTAAACCAGCACTATCCGGCGGTTGGAGACTGCACAAAAAAACCCAACTACATTTTTGCCTATTTGTTTTCTCTGGGTCGTTAAGACCCGTGGGTGCCGGATAATGGGGAGTTTACTGTATATTATATGTAAGCTGTTTGTGGTATGTGTATACAATACACTAAATTCCCAATAATTATTTTGGCTCCTACATCTCTGCTTTCCAATGACCAGGTATACTATGTATCTATTCACCTTAAGGTACTTTATTTTTTTAGGAAAAGCTAATAAGCTCTGTTTCTACTGCCTAAAATCAAACAAATACCTGTATGGGTCTTCCCACTGCAGCGTATGCACACACACTGTAGTACTGACTGTGCAGTGTAGTGTCCTAGCCTATCAGGGACTACATCTCAGCAGCAGGTCACTGTTAGTTTAGGACACAACCCGGATCTATCCTGTTGTAAATTCGCCAGCACTGCAGTGCCACTGTGGATATTTTGCAGCGCTGCCGATATTTTACTAAAGTTGTAACCTTAGAAGGTTACCCTAACCCTCACCGTAACCCTGAAAGTTTAACTAACCCCAACTCTATGGTATGGGCACTGAAAATCGGCAGCGCCACCTAGCGGTGGTTTTGGTGAATTTGAAGAAGGATTGGACCGACAACCCTGCACAGTCAGTACTAGAGAGTCTATATCTTCATGAGCTCCAGAGGTGCATATTGTTTGATTTTAGACAGTCAAAACAGAGCTTATAAGCACTTCCTAATAAAATAAAGTACATAAAAGTAAATAGATACATATAGGTATATTATATACCTGGTAAAATCCAGAAACCTTCCATAGCCCTTTAAATCTCTCTTTCTACTTGTAGACATGTCTTCACACTTCAGTAAATAGCCTCCAATAAATCTGAAGGAGTCTCAGCTCACAGGTGTTAAGCGCTCACCTTAGTGAAAGTAACTAATTAATATTATTCAATTCGAAACTGATCATGGCTACAAAGAAGTCCACGACTTTTTATATGATCCTCATAATAAGGCATTCATTTTTTGTAAAGCTATGTATTATGTTTCATTATTTTCTATTCTTTATGTTTGTTGAAGCATTTATTTTGTTAGTAATAAAACATTCGAAAAAAATCAGGTTGACAAAAGTTCACAGATCATATTTACTTTCAAGTAGCTCAGTGGAGCAGTAAACTTGACAAATAATGAAGGTTTTCAGCACAGTAATAAAATCACAAGACAATAAAGTAAAATAACTAATGTTTATGACACAGGAAAGCAACTTTATTTGGATCCATAACTTATTAACACATTCTGTGAGAAAATAAAGACATTTTTTTGAATATTTAACTTGTTTAATAAAAAGCTGTGACACTGATCACATTAATTCTGATATAATACACCTTTAATCACCCCCCCCCAACAGATTGATTAATGATTGTTTTAACTGTAAGTTTGCAGCATAAGCTTTACAAATAAAGGTATTATTAATGATAATATATTTAAGATTTGCGTTTCCAATACGAATAGGGAAAATACACTATTTTTAATAGTTATGTCAGAAAACTTTAAAGCCAGGATAAGTAACAATTTGTGGGTGGAGGCAAATTGTTATTATACTTACCCTAAAGTTTGC
The DNA here is from genome assembly GCA_027410445.1 of Discoglossus pictus. Classification (NCBI taxonomy): domain Eukaryota; kingdom Metazoa; phylum Chordata; class Amphibia; order Anura; family Alytidae; genus Discoglossus; species Discoglossus pictus. The sequence continues at coordinate 226,692,515 of CM050163.1, forward strand.
TAAATCTCTTGAGTTTGCAAGCAGTTGATTTTCAAACTTAAATCCCTGTTAAAATTATCATAAAATTCATAATTAGTTTTGGCCAATCACAAGCAGACAATACATTGTATCCATCTATGATGGCAGTTTATGTAGCAAGTAATCATGGTATGTATAGTTACCTGCACAAGGAAGCAGCAGGAGCAAGACACTGCTTTGTAGATCTCTGCATTGTGCTGCTGTTGGCTTCATTGCTAGTAATGAGTTAAAATCCATACCCAAATTCAGTGTTTCTATTGGTAGGTACACTGTGCCTATGTAAGCAGCTCTGGGGGCGTGGAAAACAAGTTTTATTTTTAAATAAAATCAATCTGTTTGTCTATATAGTGACTCAATGTAACGTGTGTGTCTGATATAAGCAGCTTGTGTTAGATTAAAAACAGGTATTAAGTTCATACTTCCAGGAATACTGCTGCTTTGCTTACTGCAAAGTGATGGCACTGACTATGTAACATCTAACGGGTCATTGTCCTCGACTCGCCTTTGTACTGAATCTCTTAAAGAGAATAGATTGGTCTTCCACACTACCTAAGATGTCTATGTTGCTTTTGTTTAGCTCTTACAGCTACACCAGACTTTCAAAAGTAGGTTAGCTCCCTGCTGGCTGCCACAGGCAGAGATATAAGTTTGAAGAATATAGAAGGAACCCTTACAGAGCACCTTTTGTTGTCAAGGGCTATTTACTTTTCTTCCTGCTTCTTTACTGCTGAAACTTTTTTTCTTTTCGTTACAAGAAAGATGATTTTTAAGTGCTTCTCTTTTTTGTTTACTTCTTTTCACTTAAACAGAAAAGTCTATCAGCCTGATAATGGATGACTACAATGTCTCTGCGGAGAGCCCTCAGACTGGCCAGGGGCGGCAGAATGCAATTAAGTGTGGGTGGTTGCGGAAGCAAGGAGGCTTTGTCAAAACCTGGCACACACGTTGGTTTGTCCTCAAGGGAGACCAGCTCTATTATTTCAAAGATGAAGATGAAATGAAACCTTTGGTGAGTAAATGGAACATATAATGGAGGGGGATAAACAGAAATGCTGGATTCAAAGTAAGAGGAAACTTTGTAATATTCATCTTCTGCTCATGCAAAAATGTAACCACATAGTTCTGAATATTATATTTATAAGAAGCACAGTTTAATAAAACTCAACAGTTGAAAAAATATATATTTTCTGTGAGCATAATATTTATATGCTACCATAGAGAAACAGATTTTAAAACACTTACTAAACAAGAGGCCTATCGACTTAAAATATTGGCTTTATTAAGCCTCAGGATAGTCTTGCATGTATCCCAACTATATTCAAATTCATTAAAGGGAATGCATTTGAAAGAGGGTATTTGATAATGTTGAACAGTATGTTGAAGAAAAGAATAAACTGCTTTAAATGTATAAATGTATTTGGGGGCTTTTCCCTGTCAGCCAATGGGTAGCAATACAGCTGTAAGTGGCAGCCAATGAGATCTAGAGTTGCGCATAATCAAATAGAGGGATATCCTGTGGCATATCCTGTTAGTTTCCAATAAGTTTTGTATAATGTTTAAACCATGCTCATGAAATACATGATAGCAAAATGTGGATTCCATGTCCCTTGTGTTTGAAGCTATCACTTCCACTAGAAGGGTGCCCCAGCATTTTAGACAGTGCTATGTAGAAGGAGAAAATCTGTTCTCCACAGAGATTATATGACACTTGTTGATATGATAGAAGGAGAAGTCCCTGCATCTTGGAGCTTACAAATCTTAGCAGTTTTGCGTTGCTGCACTACAGTGAAAAACAACTTTATTTCCCCCAGTGCTGTGTTTTAATTGATTTTTACCCACAATAACAGGTTTTACTACTGTTTCTTTACAAAAAGCCTAGTGGACAAGTAAAACAGCCTCCCAGTGAATGTGCTGGAGTCATGCACATCGAAGGAATTTAAGTATGCCTGGGATAAGTATCAGCACATCCTGCTGCTTAAAGAGACTCTGACATCCAAGCAACAAGTTGCCCCACCTTATAGAGCAGGGATGGGCAAGTCCAGTCCTGGAGAGCCCCACACAGGCCTGTATTTGAGGATATCCTTTCTGTGCACAGATGAGTCAATCAGGACGACTGGAAAAAAAATCTCACCTGTACGCAGCAGGAATATCCTTAAACCCTGGCCTATATGGGGCTCTTCATGACTGAACATGCATTAAAAACTGTCCATACATTCTATTAACTTTGTTTCTCTACAGTATATCATTGCTGAGATATTCAGCATTGATTTTGAGACTCCTGTATGCTATTGTTTGATAAAAATAGAAAGGGAATCTAACTGCATGATAACTTCAGACACAGGCAAGCAGACTGTAATCCTAATTAGCAGATCAGAGTCACTACTTAGTTTTCTGGAGTCCCTCATTTGCAATACAGCAGAAAACATGCTGTTTATATCAGGAATTATTCACTTCAGAAACAAATTATTAGTGCAATAAATATAATGTTTTTTATTATTATTAACCTTTATTTGTAATGCACCAACATATTCCGTAGCACTGTACAGGGGATAAGAACAAGGAAAGATTCAATGTTAAACTGCAGAAAATGGAGGGCTATGTTTTGAGCTTAAAATCTTTTTTTCAAAAGCACCCTACAAGATTGGAAACTCGGTACTTGCAATCTAAAGGGAATGGGAAAAGCAGGATAAGAATAAAGATAAGGAAAAGCAAGGTTAAAGAAGGGAGTGATAGTTTAATTAGGTAGGAGCTAGGCAAAGTTAGAAAGGTTCTTCATTTAGTAGGCGAGGGATATGATAGAAGTAATTTGAGGTGAATGGCTCTAGTGGGTGATTTTATCTGCCTAGTTGTCAGATAATATAACCTGCAAATGGGAATTTCAGGGGAGGGGCTTGGGTTAAAAGATAAATCTCCAGGAGCCAGCAGAAGAAGGACAGAGAGAGGAGATGAGAAAGGGACTTGCAGAAGTGTTTCTGCTTATGAGTTTTAGAAGAGGACAAAGGAGAGTAGCTCATGGGAGCATAAAAGAGGAGAGCATGGAAGGAGAGAAGGTTGTGTTGGAGAAATGATGTGGAGAAGTTGAGAAGAGCCTGAGGAATGGACAGGGGGTCACGAGGAAGGAGAAGGCACAAGGAAACATTGTGTAAAGGATTAATTAGGAATAGGAGTTTGTGTTGCTCAATATATTTAGAGTAAACAGGGGCGGGTGGGAGAGGGGCAGAGAGGAAATTGGTTGTGGGGAGTCTGAAAGTATGCAGCTGGGTAATGGAGGTGAAGTTTGTGAAGACAAACAGACAGCTTAAATATTGCATAGGAGGGAGAGGTGAAAAGGGGAGGGGGAGCGCATTTACAAAGATTAAAAGAAAAAACAGTGGGGTTACTTAGGGCAATGCATGAACACAATTTAGATAAATTTTGGGAATAAAACAGGCTATCTCCTAAAATATCATAACAGAAATATTAATGTTAAGAATCCTTGTGGGGTAGGAGTGGCGTCTGGTGAAGGTGATTTCCTCTGAAGTTACCTTGTGTGCTTGCAGAGATTGGTTGTGGTGTGTCAGAAAGTATGGGTAATGGAGGTGGATTCTTTAAAAAGAACAAGCTTTTAGGCAGTTTGAATGCACACACACATATTTTTGGTTCTTATCTGTCATCAAATCCATGTTCCCGTTTTAAAGGGACATGGAACACAAGCATTTAAAAGAACATGTTTTAAACATTACAAAAGTTGTTTTCTGCATGAAAAAATATTAAGGAGACTTACCTGGACATAACAGGAAATTCAGAGAGCACTCTTTAATCTGTAAATCTTATTGGTTGGCAGAGGGCAAGACTCCAAGAGCAGTTAAACTTTGTAAATACGTTTTGGGTGCTGAAACCTTTATTTGAAAAAGAAAACGCTGTGTGACACTTATCAAATACCCTTTATCTGATGCAATAAAGAAAACATGTTTGTGTCCTTTTAAATGCAATTACATGAGGAAACCTCAAAGGCACTTCAAATAGGCACTCCACTGGATATATTACAGCATATTGATTGGCTGACAGGCTGCATCACATGTCCTGATGTTTTAAAGATATATATATATATATATATATATATATATATATATATATATAACTAGCAAATTGCCCGTCAAAAATGACAGGGCAATACAATTTGAAGCCATGGCAATGCTGTTTGCCACACAATGTGACGCTTTTCCTCCTCTGAAGACATTTGGCGCTCATTGCGAGCATCTCTCCTTGTGTACTTTTGCTCCTCTGAGCACCTTCAGTGTTAAATATACAATTTTTTAGTGCAGTGTAAATTAGAAAATGTTTTCAGGTCTCAGAGCATAATAAAGTGTTTTAAATATGTAACTGCTTTGAGAGTGCTATCGCTGGCAGCCAATGAACAGTCATCCAGATATATAAGTGCAGTTTAAAATGTGATTTTTTTTAGTGCAGTGGAAAGTATACATTTTCCATTACAAATTAATAATTAAATTAACTAGCGAATTGCCCGTCAAAAAATGACGGCAATGAAATTGTAAGTGAGCTAATGGTGTTTGGTGTATTTAATGTGGCTGATGTAGCGTTGTTCGTTTTCTATGTCGTGCGACTTTTTCGTTATATCCGTAGCTGTATGGTGGGCTTTTGCAGAATATCCGTAGGTGTTTGGTGGTGTTTTGCGTGTTTAGGGACCTTTAGCCTCATTTTCGTTTTGTTCGGCGGCCATTTTTTCTCTCGCTTAGGTGATTTTCAGGTCTCTAAACTCCGAAATTTGTGCTTAAATAGAGGTGTAACTTCACTTGCAGAGGTCCTCAGTGCCCCCCCCCCCTTGCTGTGAGTAACCTTTTTATGTGTTTGTTGTTTGTATTTATTGTGTTTGTAATGTTTTTGGGCTTGCGCGGGTTGCGTCCTTTTTTTTTAATCTCGTAGGTGTTTTCCGGCAAATACGTAGGTTTTGGTGGTGTTTTGCGTCTTTAGACTGCTGTAGCCTCGTTTTTGTTTTTTTCGGCGCCCATTTTTTCTCTCGCTTAGAGAATTTTTTAGTGTCTAAACTCTTTTAATTTGACTTAAACAGAGGTGTAACTTTAGTTTTCGAGGTCCTGGATGCTCCCTCTTCCTGTAAGTAAGCTTTTTATGTATTTGTTGTGTGTATTTCTTGTATTTTTCATGTTTTGATGTGCGCGTTTGCGGACGATTTTTGCGAGGTCGTAATGGGTCGTAATGTGTCTCGTATTTTCTTTGGGTTTCAACGTAAATTTTGCAAAGGGTCGCAGTTGTTGGCAAGGAGCGCCTTTGGCCGCGGGCCGCTATGCGAGCCCGCAAGAGTGAGCAACGGCTCGTATGCTCACAACTATATATGTGATGTATGTTAATAATTAATTAGGAATGAATAATTGTATTAGGTGCGAAGCAACGGCAGAGTAAAATATGCTATTTAGCGTTTTTTTTTTAATATATATATATATATATATATTTAATAATAATAAATTCATTAATAAATTAATATACTTTAGCTATTTCTATATATCTCCAGCAATCAATATCCTGAAGAGCTAACAATCTCTTTTGATTTTCCTGCAGCATACAATGTACATTTGGACTGTTGCTGCCCTGAGGAGAAAGTGTCAGCAATGTGGCAAGTGTGCAGTGTAAATAGGCTGCGTGTGTGAGGGGAAACCGTTTGTTTAGTCGGGAAAGCGCCATTTTAGATTCGTAAGGTTATTAGTTGCAAGTTAGTGTTGTAAAATGTCGGTGATTGTCTATGTGTTACGCGGCTCGCAAGCATTTTCTAATAGTGTATTTAGTACCTTGTATGTTCCCGGTTAAAAGTCGTACGTGCCTGGCGGTGTTTTGCGCGGTTCGGGTCGTGTAGCCTTGTTTTCATTTTTTTTGTCCATAATTTTTTTCTTGCTTAGCCAATTTTCGAGTGCTGAAACTCGGCAAATCCGTGCTGTGTGTGATGTTTTTTTTTTCTTTTTTGTGTTTTTCTTTTTTTTCCGATTTGCACGGTTCGGTTATTAACTTTGGAGCTCATCGGCGAAGTGCTCGGAAGACATCTGTGCTTCAACGGCTCACCTCGCTATGCAAGGCTTGCAAGCGTGACGACGAATCGCAGTTTGGCAACTATTATATGTGATATATAATTGAGAAGTGATGGAAAGTACCCACGCTCTGGGGAAGGGCAACCTGAAATTAAAATCAACTTTATGGTGTCTGTTTATTGTGATATGAAACAATATGGCATAATATAGCTGCAACAAAATAGTATTAATGCTGAATACAATAATTTTGTTATGCATAATAAAAATGACTATGTTGCATTGGGGAATGTAAATCACTACCCAACCTGTTTATGAATGATGTCATATATATGCAATTTATATAGAATGTGCCAAAATGTTCCCTAATAATGTACGTTGCATGATTTATTTGATGGGATGTTCTGACCATTTTCTCTTTGAGATATTCTTTCACCATGTGCCAGAGTAAGAAGTGGATTTAGCCATGAACATCTTACAACAAGCCTCGGGAACTCAACTCTGTGCCAGTTATAAAGGTCACATAAATGGCCACAGTGTATGGCCTGCGAAGCAGACACGTTTAGATGTGAAAGGCGGCTTTTGTGTGATTGCAGCTGAAATGTAGGAATTTCCAGCGCTGTGTCGTTGTTTCCCAGAAGCACTGTTGAGTTTTGTCATGGCTGTTTATGGGTTACAATGTAAGCTTTAGGCTATTTACAGCTTGGTCATGTCTCATACTTCCAGTGTGAGACACATGCCTCGTTCTGTTCACACACTTTAATGTTATCCGTGGCTAATGCTTTACCACATTGTAAAAGGACCACTGCAGAATGAAAAAAAAACTTTAAGTCTTACTAAGAGCATAATTATTCATGAGAAAAGTTATACAATTAGTTTTTATTAGAAAAAAATGGATGCCTCCTTCAGGACCCTGGAGGGATCCATGATACGTTAGTTAAAATTATGTTCCTTTTCTTTCTTCATTTTTGGAGAGCTATGGTCGTATCCTTTGATGCAAGGTGTCTGCTTTTGGGCCAGTTTGGGGGGAAGGGAGAGGTGACAATTTAAATAATATCCAGTTATCAAACAAATGCTCTGGACTTCTGCCTGTTTCCTCCTCACTGGTTACTAATAACTACAAGCACACAACCATGATCCAGCTATCAAGATGTGATGGAACAAATACAAAATGGATTCCTGTACTCATATATAGAGACTTAAAAAAATGCAGATTTTCCCAATAAATGTTTATGCCTATGGCTTACACTGCTGCGTAATATTGTTAGTTAGGTACATACTTGACAAACAAGTGTTTGTTTTTTCTTGAACCGTAGTGGTCCTTTAATCAACAACCCTGACATAGAATGCAAGCAACAGTGATGAGATCTAGTGCATATATCCCTTTGGCCTTTTTTTCTCAAAGGCATTTAGTAGATAAACACATATAAACCATTTATGGATCATTTTCAAACACAGTGGTGAACAACGTAGATAATCTTGTACCCATTCATATGCTAAGGTACCGTATTTGCCGGCGTATAAGGCAACTGGGCGCATAAGACGACACCCCAACATTGCCACTCAAAATCCCTCCTCAACCTCAACCCCCCTCCTCATCCACAACCTCCCTCCTCATCCTCAACCTCCCTCCTCATCCTCAACCTCCCTCCTCATCCTCAACCTCCCTCCTCATCCTCAACCTCCCTCCTCAACCTCCCCCCTCAACCTCAACCCCCCTCCTCATCCTCAACCTCCCTCCTCAACCTCAACCTCCCTCCTCATCCTAACCCCCCCCCCCCCATCTCAATTTACCCCTCTAAATACCTCCCCATTTCTGTCATGAACGATTTGGGGCCATGATGGGACACCTTGCTAGCCACAAGTATCTCTGCTATTTGGAATGCTGGCACGCTGGGTGTTAATGTCAAGAACTATTACAACGGACCTGAAACTTGTGAGGACTGACTTGATTGTTTTTGTGTGTAGTATGCACCACAATAATTAATTTGGTGGTTACTAGATCATGTTATATGCACTGTAATAATGCATCTGTGATAGAAGTAGGCCCTAGGATGCTAGAATTATCTAAAAAATACTGCAGTCACTTATGTGACAAATGATTAATCTTCTATAGAATCTTTATGGCCCTGCAGTCGGCCACGTGTGAAGGCTCTGGCTTTATTCATAAAAGGGGGAACTATTTTTATGGCTCTGTAAGAGGAGAAACAAAAGGTGTAATTAGAAGAAAGCCAGATGCCTCTATACATCTGGAAAGCATGTGGGTGAGGGGGGATAGCAAGCTATTTGCCTAGGAGGATGGGCTAGAACTGGGGGCAGTCTTTGGTGTTTTGTGTCATCTTTCTGTTTTTTTATATATCTTTGTAACAATAAAAAAGTGGGCAGTCTGACTTTGGACACACTAAACACAGGTGGTGTCAGAGTCTGCTTGTACTAATCCAAGGTACATGGGTGTGATTCTTAGATCCTAAGAATAGGGGTCTGAGGTGCATGTCTCTGCAGTAATGATGCTGTCCTCTGAAGTGTCTGCTGGTGTCGAGATCTGAACAAAAAGTTGCGACCGTGGAGAGAGAGAGAGATTTGGGGTGAGCGTGGTCCCCCAAATTGGCCGGTCGTGACACTTTCCCTTTCCCCTCACTTACCATCATCTGCAGCTCCTCTTCTCCGGCCTCCGCTCCTTCCTGCGTTGGCACCCGGTATATTCTAATGACGTGGCGCGCATGTGACATCACGTCATTAGCATCTACCAGGTGCCGACGCAGGAAGGAGCAGAGGCCGGAGAAGGGGAGCTGCAGATGAAGGTAAGTGAGGGGAAAGGGAGAGGGGGAGGTATTTAGAGTGGTAAAGTGAGGAGGGGGGGTTTAGAATGAGGAGGGGGGATTAGAATGAGGAGGGGGAGTTGAGGATGAGGAGCAGGGAGGCACGGTCTGTTTGTGCACCCGGCGTATAAGACGACCCCCCCCACTTGGATGCATGTTTTTCAGGAGAAAAAAGTCGTCTTATACGCCGGCAAATACGGTATTTAGAATCTCCCTAAGGTTCTCCCCACCAAAAAAAAAGCTTTTGGATTTTGCTCCCCAGAAAAAGCCTCTGTCTTCCAAACACCTCTTGTTCTTTTATTTCCCCCAGTTTGTGTTTTTTATTCCTTCTCCAAGTTTTCAGTGACAGTATAGATGCGTGGACTTTGATCTAAATACAGTGTCCGGCAGTGCCTTGTAGCTCTGTACAGAAGTAATGTAACTACATGAAATAAGTATATACACACATTGCTACAAAAATGAGTTGAGGACCCAGTATCTCCTAGGGGTGCCCCCCTCCAGTTTGTTCATCTAATTGTCTAACATTGATCTTTCACAAGAATAGTGAATGCATGACCTGCTCTTCTCTATAGCACACATTTTTTTTTATAATACTTGATATATAACAAGGCTACATTTCATAATAGACAATAACATACAGTTATCTTTTTTGACTTTCATAAAGTAGGATTATGAATCTAAAATATGATCATGCTTAGTAAAAGAGGGATGAAGATTTATGTATTAGCATTTGTTTTCTTTATGAGGTTCTGCAAGAGTGTTGTAAACTTAAGAGTGTGGCTAAATATGGATAACTAACTCATATGCTTGTAACCTGCACATGGTGTTAGATATGACATCAGTTGCTGCTAGCACCAGGAGGTAGACTTCCAAAGGCATGGTAGGGAACCAGGTTTGATAGCAACAAGTACAGTATAGGAACCAAGAGCACAACAAAGATTAGAGCAAATAACCAGGGAGACTGAAGTGCTGGAGTAGGTAGTCAGGTAGACACAGTAAGCCAGGTAGCCTTTTAAAATGCGGAAACCCCATAAACACACTGGGCTGGGACAGATAAACAAGCAGAAGCTGGGGAGGATAGCTTGGTAGATACTGAAGGATGGAGCAGATAGCCTTAAGGATGCTGATGGATGGAGCAGGTAGTCTGGTAGATGCTGATATATGGAGCATGAAGCCTAATAGATGCAGAAGGCTGGAGTAGGTAGCATGGTAGACATTAGATGCTTGAGCAGGTGGTCAAGCAGACCCTGAAGACTGGAACAGGTAGGACGGCACAGAAAGGTGGGAGCAGTGAGCCAGTGATCATCCAGCAGGAGCTTAGAAAGCAAGCATGAAGGACACCCGAAATCCAAACAACAGACAGGGAGGTACTGGGCTAATTTCCCTATATATTCCAGGTAGAAAGCATAGCCTGCTGCAAACTAATATGCTGGCCCTTTAAGAATCAAGTTTTGATGTGCTCCCTTGTGCCTGGGAACCACAGAAGATGGAAGGAGGCAGGTAAGAGAGAAGGCTGGAGCTCCCTGGCAATGCTAAAGGACCAGTAAAAAGTGTTAAGTTATCCTTAAAGAGCAAAAAAACTATCTATAATTTGCACTAGCCTTTTGATTATAGTGACAGATTTCAGCAATAGCATTGTTTCTGTTGTGCTCTTATGTAATTAGCTGCTGCTGAATACTAATGAGCCAATTAGGATTACAGTCTGGTTATCTGTCTGTTGTGATGGAGAAAGTAATGTCCCTAAGGTTAGCATGCAGTTCGACCCCTCCCCAATGCTTATCAAGCACTCTGAGCCACAAATGATTGCATGAGCCACACATCAACATCAAGGTCCCACACAATCAGTGCTAAATATCTCAGAAATGATTTACTGTAGAGTAAAAACATTTAGTTCCTAATGATCTTTAAAATTAAAGCAGCTTTCTGCAGGGATGACAATGTCCCTGTAAGAATATTGATACCTGATCACAGGTTAGTCCGTCAACTCAGCTACTGGTTAATTTGCCTGACACTGGGCATCATTTCATCATTCTTCATGTACCAGTAAAGCTGTGACATCACAATGGCAGCTTCTGATTTGGCTCCATTGGCCACACCACCAAATTAATTTGCATATATTTCCTGGCAGTTGGATTGAAAGTGTAACTTCATTATTGATGTTCCTTTTGGATACACTTATTGAATAGTAACCATTACAATCAATTATTATTGTTAACAATTCATTTTTGACAAAATATTCCATAGGGCTAAGGTGTAGAGGGTAATATACAGTGTGCTTTTAACATTATAATAGCCCCCAAATGGGCTATAAAATAACATTTCTTTACGCCATTGAGTCTGCAAATCCAAGCTACTTTATTGTAATCCGGAAATATCACTTACCATGTTGTCATCATATTCCCATTCCTATTAACGTAACAAGTGGAGATCCATAAATACTCATTTATAGTAGCACAAAAATAGGTTTTAAATACTGATACAGTTCAATTTCATTTTCTGAGAAAAATATGTGGGTGCATCTCACGGGCCCTCTAAAATGCATGAGATATAAATATTACATTTAAATTACACAGAAAGTGTCTATGTATAATTTAGAGTGTAAAATGAATAGTTTATCTGTGGGAATGCATTGGAGCTTAGAGCATTGAAGACTACACAAGAGGAATGAGATTTAATCCATTCTCAAAATGGTCTGTGTCAGCATTTAAGAGTCTGAGGAATGGATTTTCTCTTATCAGTCTTAAGGCTTATGTTACCTACTAGCTGCTCTGGGATTTTTGCATCTCATGTTAGTGTAACCCTTTATTATTCTCCTGTAATACTTTGCGGGGCTTTTTAATAAATGGAAAGTTCCATCTAAACACAAGTTGCTCTTATACAAAGGAGTACATTAACATTTTTGTGTAAAAGTTTTACCACTTGCATTTATTGCCACAAGACTTCTGTATATTAGGTGATGTAATCTGCTGAAGAATACAGAAAAAAATATGTCACTGCCACAGTTTAGCATAATTTGGTCTTTACATTTTGGCCCAGTCAGATAGTATAGCTCAGCATTTTAAGTGTCACTGATAGAAATGGAAAATAACTTTCCTACTAATGAAGTTCAAATCTTTCATCAAAATCAAGAAATCTAGGCAATTTCCATAACGTTTACATAGATAAACTTCTTAAAGGCTTATTTAAATTTCATGAATTAGGAGTGCATCTGATAGAGGAGAATCAGTAGTGAAAGATTTGCAGGAATAAACCCCCCAACATAAATATTAATAAACCCACCCTGACACTTGCACATTTCTTCAGTTTTCTTGGGTTTGATTTTGAGAAGGCATGCCCTTTAAAAACCTTTGCTAAATTAGCATACAATTCATAATTCTTTTGGCCAATCGGAGGCATCTGTAACATTGTTGCAATCTCCTGAAAATCAGTTTATGCAGTAAAGCATCATTGAAAGTGTAGTCTTTTATTCCCCTCCACAAGGAAGCAAGGAGGAGCTATAATATTGCTGTGTGGATCTCTACATTGTGCTGCTGTTGGCTTGAAGGTTAATATTGGGTTAAAAAATGTATCCAAATGCAGTGTTTCTATTGGTAGGTTTCAGGTGCCTATGTAAGCAGCTCTGGGGATGTGGAAACCAATTTTTAGCAAAAAATAAATAAATCTGTATGTCTATAGAATGAATCAGTGAACCTTTAAAATATGATCTTTAACATAAAACAAACTTGAACTGACCCTTTAACCTTCCACTGTTCACTTATAACAGAGTCAACAACTATTTACTCTATCACAACACCCCTGGGGTTATCAAACACTATCTATAAAAGGCTGTCTGTATAATATATATATATATATATATATATATCCACTATAATATTTTGCAACGTGTGTGCAACACCTGTGCTCAGTGCACAGACGTTGTTGTAAAATATTATTGAATGCCGCAATGTTCGCATGCAGTCTGGAACTAGAGTTGCAAAAGGAAGATAATCTTTCTGCAGTATTTTATTTTTTAAGCCAGAAACTAATTTTTAGGGTTTTTTTTGCTATAAAAAGGGTGCCCTTTACCATGGAAGCTCCCTTAGGTGGCTGCATAGTTGGCCTAATGGGTAATCCAACTATGATCCCAAGCTCCTGGTGTAAAACTGTTGTGTCTTTTCCTCCACCTCTCTTGTGACACACAGAATGTATATGGCTCCAAAAAGATACACAAAATATTTTCCAATGATTCATTTATATTTGCAGTCTGAAGGATCATATCTAAGGACCATGCCCAACTACAAAAAAAAGTTTTTTGAGAAAATGGATTGATCAATAACATGTATGGCAGACAATTATTATTTTTACCCCCACCTATGTCTATTGGGAATATTCCCCAAAACATTAATGACATTGGGTAAAAAAAAAACTATTATCAACCATTTGTGGTCTTATTGTACTGTACATTGCAACAAATTGAAAAAAAAGTAAACTCTTTATTGGCACCAAATCAAATTGATGAAGTGGCAAAGTTGGCGAGGTTGACTTACGCTTTTTGCCATCATATAATAAAAATGGTCACTATAGATAAACAGAAAACATTAACAAAAAAATGTACGGTCATAATTGCTACACAATACTTATTTTATGTAAGATATTCAACAGAAAAATACTTTCTTCTGTTTTAAAAATGTGTTAAAATCTCTTTCTTCCTTTTCTTTTTCTTATTATTGTAAATTTTTTGTCTAAAGGTAAAGAGTTTTAGTTTCTTAAATAAAAAAAAATTAGACCAGGACACAGATTTAATGTTGAAATTGGAACTTTAATATATGCATGTGGTTTATTAAGTACACAAATTATGTTGTATCTGTCTTTATATGCTATGTTTTTTCCAGAGCTACAGAATTTGAGCCCTACTATATGAGAAGCCTGTAAGTGACTCTAAAATGTAACTTTGGTTGCAGGTGTTTTTTTCTCAAAAATTTAGATGCATTTTATAGATTCCATCTTGTAATTTAGCTTAATTTTAACTCAATCCAAAAACTGTAAACCCTGCCTTTTGAAGTCTGATTTCAGGGGGCATGATCATATGATGACAAGATTTAAGCAAGTCCGTAATTTACTTCTTAGACACAGCCAATAGTAAATGAGGCTGTCTTCATGACGTCAGTAAAATATGGAAGTTACCCGTAATCTGCAATCGCAGGCTAAGAATTCATTAGTGCCAATTTGTTATATTTGTCGATCAGACTTGCAATCAAGCACTCTAGCATTAGCTAGCATTTGTTCTAGTCCATGTAGGTTTCATTATATGTTCTAACCCCTTTAATTCTGAGATTGATATTACTCGGAAATAAAAGTTAAAAACATTTTTTTTTTATTGAATATTTGTGGGTTTGAGACTGTTTGCAATTAATTCTAATGTCTTTTCATGCCTTCCCATGCTTTTTAAGTACAGTATTGTGTGTTTAATTGCTGTTACAGCTCTAATAAGTGTTTGAAAAAGCCCTTGCAAGTCCTATTTAGTACTCTGAATATTTTTTACAGAAACTTGATACTTTTTTCAGTTGCGGGTAACACTTTATTTGCAAGCTAGCACTATGGGTTTAATAGAATATAAATTTTGTGTAACTTAAATCATTTAGAGCTTGTAATATTTGAGCTGTGCTAAAACCAATGGAGTTCTAAGCACAAATTTGCATCTTTGGCTAGTCCGTATGGATTGTGGCAATGTAACTCGTAATCAGATTTAATATGTGGCAATACAAAGAGTGATTTTGAGTGTGTAAAAAAAGTGATTTAGGCAATAGAATAGGGCCCTATGTTGGCACGTTACATATAAAGGATAATAATATAACTGTACCCCTTAAATAAAAACTTAATTTAAAAAAAATATATAACGCTATGCAATAAACTCATAGAATGGAGGAAAGAATTCTTAATTATGTACAATCTATCTCAAACCACTATACACAACAAAGTGCATGGTGATTGTTTTTTAATGGTCTTTTAGATGTAATTTAAATCTCAAAGTAGCACTTTCCCTTTAAAGTAATCATATCAGATTTTTTTCCCAAATTGCACTTGGCAGGCAGTGTTAACAAATCTTAATGATAATATCCAAACTGCACATTTAAATTTCGTACATTTGCTGTTTAAAATAGCTTTTAAGTAAAGTGCGTTTTTTCTAACCATATTTTCAAAAGAAAACTCTGCCTCTAATTTTAATATTTTATGAATGGTGGATCCCTTAGGTAACTTCTTACTGGATTTAACTATTCTAACAGTGAATACATGTACCTAGTGTGTGTAGTTATTATTTTACCATTCTAAATAGCTTTTCCAAGAAGTGCTAATACTGCAGTTACAGTGCCATGCAAAAGTATTCACCCCTCCCCTTGACTTTTTACCTATTTTGTTACATTACAGCCTTAAATTCAATGTTTTGTTAATCTGAATTTTATGTGATGGATCAGAACACAATAGTCTAAGTTGGTGAAGTGAAATGAGAAAAATATATACATAAAACTATTTTTTAGAAATAGAAAACAGAAAATTGGCATGTGCGTATGTATTCAGCACTTTTCTTATGAAGCCCATAAAAAGCTCTGGTGCAACCAATTACCTTCAGAAGTCACATAATTAGTGAAATGATGTCCACCTGTGTGCAATCTAAGTGTCACATGATCTGTCATTACATATACACACCTTTTTTCAAAGGCCCCAGAGACCGAAACACCTAAGCAAGAGGCAGCACTAACCAAACACTGCCATGAAGACTAAGGAACTCTCCAAACAACTAAGGGACAATTTTGTTGAGAAGTACAAGTCAGGGTTAGGTTATAAAAAAATATCCAAATCTTTGATGACCCCCAGGAGCACCATCAAGTCAATCATACCCAAATGGAAAGAACATTTCACAACAGCAAACCTGCCAAGAGACGGCCGCCCACCAAAACTCACAGACCTGTCAAGTACTGTCAAATCTTACTTGGGAACCTCCTTTCCTCAGTCAGGGCATTGAAAATGGGTCATGGATGGGTATTCCAGCGTGACAATGACACAAAACACACAGCCTCGAAACCTTAATGACTTGGAGAGGATCTGCAAAGAGGAGCGGGACAAAATCCCTCCTGAGATGTGTGCAAACCTGGTGGCCAACTACAAGAAACGTCTGACCTCTGTGATTGCCAACAGGGGTTTTGCCACCAAGTACTAAGTTGAAGGGGTCAAATACTTATTTCCCTCACTGACCTGCAAATCAATTTATAACTTTTTTGACGTGTTTTTCTTGGGGTTATTTGTGTTATTTTGTCTCTCGCTGTTAAAATACACCTACCATTAAAATTATAGACCAAGGGCCTCATTCAATTGTGATTTGGCCAATTGAATAGGGCTCTTTATAAACACAGAGCATATTTTTTTTACAGAAGTGTTTAGTTAGTGAAAACCTTGCTTTTGGATAGCAGTTCACTAACTTAAAATGTCTGTAAAAAAATATGCTATGTGCTTATATAGAGCCATATTCAATTGGCCAAATCACAATTGAATGAGGCCCTAATTATTTATTTGTCAGTGGACATCTGTCTGTATCTATCTATATATCCACACTACATATATATATATATATATATATATATATATATATATATTACAGTATATGTTCTGTTATCAGGTAGTTTGTACAACTAAAAATAGTCACAATATATCAATATTAAGGACTTATTAATGAGTAGAACCATCCTTTGCCATCAGAATAGCAAAAGTCCGCCTGGCATGCTATCATACAAGTCTTGATCTGTGTGTAGTGGGGTATTGCTCCATTCTTCGAGAAGAAAAGCATCCGCCTTTCCACTATGATTCCCTCCATCATCCATTCTTCTCTTCCCTTATTTTTCCTTCATCCCCTTCACTCTTTCTCCCCCAATCCCTAATTTCCCCTTTCTCTCTCCCTGTTCCCAATTCTCCAACCACCTCTCTCTCCCTTTTCCCACACTCCCCCCAATCATCTCTCTCTCCCTTCACCCTCTCTTGCCTATATTTGGCATGTGCCGTCAGCATTTTTAAGACTGCTCCCCTTGACACATTAAATCATTTTACAGTTTTTGTGACTGATGCACCTGCAGTTTAGGCACAGACTATTTGGTCTCCTAACATATCAAAGTGGTAATTATGAGACCTATTTTATAGCTGACACATACTTTACTGTCGCATTAGAATCATTCGATTTTAGCAAGTATTGAAAATGATTCCAGATTTTATTCTTAATATTATTATGCAGCTGCAGCAATGTGCATTTTATAATGCGCAGGTCCTCTTTCTAACATTTATTGTACTTTATGTTATATATCCTTACCATTAATAAGATATTCTACATTTGTTGTCATGGGTTACTTTAGAAAACAATATTCAAAGCACATAAAAACTGTTTAATTCAACGTATTTTATCTATAATGGTACAATGTCACCAGTAAGCTAAAGAAGACAAAATGTCTTCCTTTTCTATTAGTGTGTTGAATCCGCATTCATTAGATTATATTTTGTAGAAATAATGATTGTATTGATGGATTGATGCAATAATACCTGAGTATAACTTGCGATTGTACCTATAAGGTATTAAAGGGGATGGAAATATCAAGGTCTTTTGTAGGTCAAAATTGTTCAGTGACAAGTCGGGCGTGTAATGAGTTTTAATAGTAAGAACATCTTGGGTAAATGAAGACGGGAGGAACACTGAGGAGATGAAAGAACGGGCAAAAGAAATAGTGTTAAATGAGTATGGCAGGTTTAAAAAGTCGGAACTGAATTATATACAGTATATTTGAAAGATCAAATAATTTCACTGCTGATTAACAACCACCAAAACACTGATATTAATTAGTTTAGTAAAGGGTATTAAGAATGCAAACACAATAGTATTTAATATAATTTAGCATTTATTGATTTCTTTAACAATGGAAGGAGTGAGAGGGGCGATGACAAAATTACTTCATTACTTCTATCAAGTAAGAAAGTATTGCAGTATACATTCATCCATTTTTATTGGACAAACTTTTATTTTGAATGATAAGTTTTCATGGGATGTTCCTCTCTTTTTTAAGTCACCAGCAATATTTATTAGATGTTATAAAGGGATTTGGATGTTCCCTGTTTTTAATAGTAACAAAAAATAGCTAACAGCCTTATTAAATTGCAATTCGGCCAATTGAATAGGGCTCTATATAAGCACACAGCATATTTTTTTACAGAAGTTTTTAGTTAGTGAACTTCTATCCAAAAGCAAGGTCTTCACTAATTAAAAACTTCTGTAAAGAAAAAGTATGCTATGTGCATATATAGAGTCCTATGCAATTGGCCGAATCACAATTTAATAAGGCTGTAAGTGTTGGCAAATTTAAAGATCATTATATTAACAAGGGCTTAAAAGCTTTGTTTTACTCCCTAAAACTTTCAAAGGTCTGCACCAGTAGCTAATGCACAAAGTGTTTCTGTAGTACTAGATATACTGGCCAATCAAAGATTTCAGAACATGCTGTTTGAGAATATGTGATTGGCTAGTACATCTAGAAGAAATAGAAACACTTTGTACATAAGCTACTGGAGGCACTCCTTGGCAGGGCTGTTTGGAGGGTTTCAGTGAGTAAAAGCAGAGATTTTAAGCTTTTGTTAATAAAATGATGTTTAGATATGCAAATAAACACTTAGGTAGTTTATTTTAATATTAAAAACAGGGAACCTTCCATATGCCTTTAGCACCAGCACAGAAGGTTCAAAACAGACTGAAGAGACAGGGTGGGGGGCATTGCAATATGATAATATGGGAAAATCAGGGATGAATGCACAAGGTCTGAGAGATAACAAAGAAAAAATCTTATATCATTTCTTTACATGCATTTGTTTTTTCCGATCCTTTCTACACTGGTATTAATGAATCATTTGTAACATCTAATAAGTGTTTCTTTTGGCTTGAAAAAGAGAGTTACCGTACATCTCACCCAAAAAAAGTGGTATCACTGTATACTCTTATTATTCTTCTGTCTTACTTTACCGCTACTCAGATCTTCAAACTCACTTTCCCCAAAGAAAATAAACTTTATTGACGTGACAGAATCCATTTCAAACATGACACTGTAAAGCGCTATGTGGCAGTTAAAAGGTCAGTATGTATTAGTCACACATAAGGATGAGAGGGGTTAGGGGGCGTCTCTCAGCCTGTGACAGGTGCTGATATAATGCACAGCTGGTTGTTCTGTAGCTTCTTTTTTATCTTCCTAAGGGATATATGGGTTTTGTAGAAAAAAAAACATAAGGCATATACAAGGTCATAAAACCAACCAAGCGAATCTGTGATGTACTCAAATATCATTGTGGGGTGCAATAGCAAAAAAAGTCATGTCATCTGTGAATATAATAAAGGAAAATATGTCTTCAGTCAACCTTTGTGGCACTCCAAGATGAATTACCAACTCTTTTATTGTAAATAATAAAAAAGAGCTCCTGACTGTCCTGTTAAACCTTTTACTGTTAGTGGAGACACTGAGCAGTACATTGTTTCTGACTGTGAAATAAAACTGTAATACTGCAGGATCATTTTGTTTTTATATGAAGCAACGGATGCACCTAACTGTGTTTGTAGTTTCTGGAAGGCTCTTCTTTATCTAGGACATGGTGGGCAACAGACAGACCTTAAACTTATTTAATGCCCCCTAATGTTTTCTGACAGGGTTCCCTGGTGGTCCAGTGGTTAGGATTCGGTTCTTTCACCACTGCGGGCTAGATTTGATTCTAAGTCAGGGAGCCAAGAGGTCACACCACCCTGAAGCCTTAGGCCTGGTCAGTACTTCTATGGGAAACCACTTAGGAATACCAGCGGCTGTATGCTGTGGCCCATTGGAGAAGGAACTGTAAATCCACTGAAATATCTATACCATGCATTCCAAGTTGATCAGCATGACCATGGACATAAAGATGACCTGGTGTGTTACAGTCCATGAGGTCACGGAAAGTCGGAAACAACTGAACAACGCAAAAACATTTTTTTCAGTAGTAACAATTTTTTTTTTTAGCCCACACATGCTTATGTAGTTTTTACATTTAAAACATATGTTCTAATTACATTTTTATCATATTTTTTAAAGTCAAATGCAGGTCAGTTGACATTGGGGAGATGGGGTACTTTTGTGAGGGGCTTGTTCTTACATGTAGTAAGATGCATGTCATCACAGGTGGAAGGAACAGATCTTCCCGGCTGATGGGACTGACACATTAACACCTATATATACACAGGGATGGGAATTAACTTGGAGCCAGGGCTCCTAAAAATTGTATTTATGGCTCCTAAATATTTTTCCAAGTGTAATGCATCTCTATGAAAGGAGTCCAGATCTTACCTGCTTTGTCCCCACCAACTCAGTGACATGCAGCAGCCAATAGGTGGTGCGACGGTGGCGCTCCAAGACTTTTTTCAATTTGTTAAGAGTGAGCGCTAGAATTTGGGTTTCGGGTTAGCTTTGTTCCACCCTTGTGTTTGTGAAGATAGGGAAAATGGGTGTGCATTAGGCTGGGGGGGGGGGGGGGGGGGGGTTACTGGCTATTAAATATCCTTTGCTCCACAAGATTTTTTGATGGTTGCCGTGTCCAAAAGTATTCAAGCATATAAATGCAACAAAGAAGCAATTAAAGGAAAAAGTAAAATAGAATAAAGTTATGCAAGTTAATAAATAGCTTAGTGCTAGTTAGCTGCTTATTAGTGTTTTGTCATTTAGTATCCACAAATGCCACATCCTTAAATATCTTTCCACATCATCAACCAATCTACTTTTCTGGTACTCCATTTCCGAAATGTACTTCACCTTGTGCATTACCATTTCCAGAAAGCCCCACTCATGGACTTGTTTCAATTTGAATATATTTTAGATGTAAGACTTAAATAATTGTAAATACTTAAACAATGTGCATGCAGTTTACCTGCTGCCTATAAATACATATTATTAAGCTGCTTTCGGTGACCTCTAGCTTCAGAGCTTCTTTAATTTATATTTATCTTCCTTTATCTGACTGCTCAAGATTGTATCTATGGCAGGTTTAAGCCATTTAATTCCTCCCTATCTAAAATCTACCTCTACAAAATGAATCACAAATGGTTTGAATTGCCCTTGGCTTAAACCAGTGATTCCTGACCTTTGTTCTATAATAAACCTCTCCAAAAAGATCCAATTATTCAGGTACCCTACAGCAGTTAAAGTTCCCATAAAACTAGTTAAAATAAAATGAAATACATATTTCCTGCTCCTTCATCTGCAGTATCAATATGACAGTGCTCATTAAACCTACTGTATGTAATTATTTTACTATAGGTGTAACCCTTAGGTGAGTGTGGTTGAGTATCTTAGCTGAACTACTGTTTTAATGCTGCTATATGTATTAATTTATAAAAAATAAATATTTGTTTTTAATTATAGAGAAATAATTTGACCCTGGAGGCATCAACGATAATTTTGGAAAAGGTCGTATGTATGAGAGGCTTCTTTAAATTTCTGAAATAGCCGTGCAGTTATTGTTGCAAGCTACCTGCTTCTGAGCATGTGTGGTGGGAAATAGGAAGTATATTGTTATGAGATATTATGAGATATTGTATCTAAGCAAGGGTTTGATAGTTTGATCTGAAACTTAGTAGTCAGCCAGGATATTTAGGGGCAAGACAAAAATTATTTTAGGAGCCAGATCATGTATTATTATATTAAAAAATATGTATAATGACTAAAACTTTATGAGCCAGCTGTAATATTTAAGGAGCTGTGTCTTCCTGCCTCCTGAGATTCCTCAAGCTCTGATTTAATTGTTGGAAATTATGCATATGTACAAACAAGCTATTATACAACTAGCGACTTACCCGTCAAAAATTACAGGGCAATAACATTTTAAGCCATGGCAATGCTGTTTGACACAATGTAAAGCTTTTTCTACTCTGAATACCTTCGGAGTTCAGCGCGAGCCTTGCACTGAGCGCCTTCGGCGCTCATTGCGAGCCTCTACTCTTGTTTACTTTTGCTGCGTGCACGAGGGCAAACCATTGGTTTAGTTGTGTAAAGCGCTACTGTAGATACGTAATGTTGTTAGTTGCAAATTAGTGTTGTAAAATGGCATTGTTTGTCTATGTGCTACGCGGCTCGTGAGCATTTCCCGTGCTTCATAACTGTGTATTTTTGTACCTCATACATCCCTGGCAAAAGTCGTACGTGCCTGGCGGTGTTTTGCGCATTTCAGGGTCGTGTAGCCTAGTTTTCATTTTTTTCAGCCGCCATTTTTTTTTTCTTGCTTAGCCGAAATTCCTTCAATTCGACTTGAATTAGCATGCAACTTCACTGGCAGATGTCGTGGCTGTCCCCCCATGCTGTGTGGGATTTTTGTTTATGTTTTGTTTGTATTTTGTAGTGTTGCTTAGCCGATTTTCAGGTGGCGAAACTCCTTAAATTCGACTGCTGTCTATGATGCATTTTTTATTTTTTTATATTTTAGTGTTTTTGGTGTTTTTTGATGTATGCTATTCAGCCGTTAACGTTGTCTTTTGGGAAATCGTATATTTTTTTTCTAAGTCCCGCGGGTTGTATATTTTTTTTTTTTAAGTCCCGCTGTGTGGTTTTTGTTTTCAAAGTCTTGCTTTTCTGGGTTGTTTTTCACTGCGAGTGAGGCGCCGTAGAGCCTCCACCGCCACAAATGCGGCCCCTCGCTTTGCGAGGGGCCGCATCTGCGGCCTGCAATGAGCCTTTGGCTTATTGCAGCCTACGTTGGAGCCTCCACCTCCGCAAATGCGGCCATAACGAGGGACGCAGTTCTGCAAGCTCGCGACGACTTGCAGTTTGACAACTATTATGTGTAATATTAGACATCTCCAAAGTAGTCTATACAGATGTTAATGCTGCATGAGGTCTCATTCTAGGTGACAGCTTTTTTTTGTGAGTTAACATTGTCAGGAATGAAGAATAAGCAGGAAAGCTCCTCATGGAGTTTGGACCTAACTTCCAATTGTTTCTATATGTATACCCGTGGAGGGAAAGTTAATTACTGCAAGACCCATTGCTGAAATGTAAAAATCTTAATAGATTTTTAGTTTAGTCCCACAGCTTTTACATACAGTTCTCTCCCTTTGGAACTTCCATTGTATTTAAGTTTAATTAATTGAAGTTAATTTAACTTAATTTAAGTTTATGAGATGCATTTGTACAGAATTCAAATAGTGTGTATGTATTTTTTATGTAATTATGCATATTATTACCTAACAATTGGGATAATTTATCGAATTCTAAGAGCTAAACTACTGCCACTCCTGATAAATTAATTTGAAATCAATAAGATTTTTTTAAGGCCACTATAGTTACGAGATGTGCCCTAGACATCATTATAAATGGTTACAATCATGTGGGGAAGAAGTGTTTACCTTTGTGGAATTCTTACTAAATGATAGAGTTAGAAGCATTTGTATTTAGAGGTTTTTCCTGAATATACTGTAGGGCCCTCATTCAATTGCGATTTGGCCAATTGAATAGGGCCCTAAATAAGCACATAGCATATTTTTTTTAAAGAAGTTTTTAGTTGTGAAAACTTTGCTTTTGGATTGATTCTTACTAACTAAAAACTTCTTTAAAAAAAATATGTTATGTGCTTATTTAGGGCCCTATTCAATTGGCCAGATTGCAATTGAATGAGGGCCTATATATATAATCAGGCACAAATTAGAACTGGCTACTTACATAGGGCCCTCATTCAATTGCGATTTGGCCAATTGAATAGGGCTCTAAGTAAGCACATAGCATATTTTTTTTAAATAAGTTTTTAGTTAGTCAAAACCTTACTTTTGGATAGATGCTTACTAACTAAAAACTTCTTTAAAAAAAATATGGCATGTGCTTATTTAGAGCCCTATTCAATTGGCCAAATTGCAATTGAATGAGGGTCTAAGTAGCAGAACCAGAAGTACCCATAGCTTTGAATCTACTCAGATGTTCCAGTATAAATTCCATATGCTAATTTGAATTAATATTAATGTTAACTTATCATTTTGGCTTCTACAGATCTACTCAATGAGGTGGGGAGAATGTTGAATGCGGGGGAAATCTCTGTGTGCATGATGGGAATTTGTGAACTGTCAGAGTTTTTAACAGGACTATTGAAAACCTCATTAATTTATAAGAACATGCTCTCCTGGGAAAGTAGTAGAAATAATCAGATGAGGAATGAAAATAGAACAACACAGTAGCAAATAGCTGCATATACATTTTTTTGCAAAACCTTTTTTTCACATTATCTATGCATTTTAAATTGTATATTATCAGTTATGCATAATACTGGCCAGTTGTTGGTCTCTTTCCTTCATCTTTGATTTATTTTGAGTTTCAGAACTATGTTCTAGATGACCTGGTAATTTCAGGCTTCAAATTGCTATACATTTAAAGCAGTTTATTCTGCTCCAGGAGCTTCATTAAACAAATAATCAAACTGTTCAATATTGTCAAATGCCTTCTTTAAGTTTCAACAAAGAAAAAAATACTATTAATGGCCCTTTAATGTTGCAAGTATACTGTGACTTAAGTGTTTGCACCATGCTCCATTATATTTTGGAATAAGAAAACAAATCATTCTCTTTTATCATTTGCATGATTTAATATACTTCGTTTATATACAGAATTCTAAAACTTGCTTGTTATATTATTTCCATACACTACTAAATCTGTGAAGCGTACTGTGAACTAAGATCTCACAAGGGATCTCGAGAAATATGAGACATAAGTTATTAATTTTTATTTGTTACAATTGTTTTTACTACAGTATTTTATTATGACTGAACATTAAGCAAATGATTGGAACATGCATTAGCAGTACAATGGTATCATAAAATGGCCATATAACACATCATTTATCTTAATGTGGCTCCATTTTATATCCACTTGTAATATAGACATATAGCGTAATAACCATGGCTTTGTCTGTAACACTCTCAAATATATATCCACTCTATTGTGAAGTAATGTTAAAGTTGCAGACAAGGGGCCTCATTCTATTACCGGCCGTAAATCGGCCGTAAGGCTGCGATTCCTTGCGGGGGTTCTGTTAACTCGCGATTCTATTATACGGCCCCGCAAGGATCTCCTCTTACGGCCGGCCGCATATCTTGGAACCAGCCGTAATCTGTGAAATATAAAAACTCAAAAATAAATTCAAGCCTGCACTGTACAGCTCTGTAAATGCTAGGGATCATATTGGGGGACATGAGGATTAAAAGGAACCCACTCTCAAGCTTGCACATCTGCCCAAACCCGAGTTCAAATTAACTCTTTATTTTCCGGCTGCGGCGTGGGTGTGTCTGAGGTGCTCCAAGCACTCTGGACTTTTTACATGGATATTTTACGGATATTAAAAATAAAATATTTTACGGATTTGAGTATAGGATAATTATGTGCTATTTTTTCTAACACCTAAAATCCCTTTATAGTCTTCTCAAAGTGCAGGATGGCTTTATTTGAGCTATTTTATGTGCTTAATTGGTGCTAGCGGGACCTTTTTCCTGCAAGTAAGCTGCGGCTCGCTTTTAGCCTTGCAGAGAGGGTTCCCGGAGCAATTGAATTGCAAATAGGAATTTCTTACGGCCGAAACTCTTGGGGCCGTTTTACATCAAAGGCTTTCCTCCGGTGCGAGCGGCCGCAAGAGATAGCAAGGCACCGGCCGCAAGCCTGCCGGAGCCCCCGGCCGTAAGGGAATAGAATAGCAGAATAGCTTGCGGCCGGTCCTTGCGGCCCCGCAACGGCTGCGGCCGCTAATAGAATGAGGCCCAAGGACTCTGGGTAGAGATATGCAAATAAGCACAGAGTGAGTATGTCAGTTTTGAAATAGCTGTGTTTCCCAAGTATTTTTATGCTAGATTTAAGATTGTATGTAGTTAAGCAGAGCATCCTTGAGGAATCTGGTTTTTGTGCAAAAGTCAAACACTGCAAAGGTTAAAATGTTACTTTTATTCCCTCTACAGACTGCTTTTGCAACAGTATGAGTCCTTTCATCTAACAATCACAGAAGCATACATTTTGATAGCAGATAGTAACCAGAACAACAAAATTACCAGAAATATATTTAGACTGCCCATCTATTCTATATGCTTAAAAAGTTTAGTTTAATTAAACTTCAAATTGCATTATTCTTATCAAAACCATGCTTAAATTCCTATATTTTGATCCTACAATTGCAACTTGAATACTGTTCTACGTATCTACAACTAATTACTTCTAAATCTGCCAACTTCAAATCATGCCCTCTTGTTCTTGCATTCCTTTCTTTCTGGGTGATACTTTCCTCTTGAACGTTATTTAATCCTTTGATATTTTTGAAGGGTTTTATCATATCTTCCACTCTTCTGTGCCCAAATATGTAGGGCCATATTCTATTAGCTACTTACAAATGCCTTGAACTCATACATTTGGCTTCAGGTGTATTTTTTATAAATGTTTATATGCATTCTATTGACTTAAGAATTCATTAGTGCCAATCAGTAATATTTGTTGAATATGTAGCAATATTAAGAGTGATTTTAAGTGTGTATAAATTTACGAATTGGGCAATTCCATCAGGGCAATACACATTAAGATCATGAAGACTTTAATTTTGTTTTATCTTTTAGACCAGTGATTCTGACCATTTTTATCTAGGATTGGCTGTTTGGGGACTGGCTTATAGATACAGAACATTTTGAACAGAGCGGTATTACATGTGACACTGTTTTTTGCACTGACTAGAAACAGAAAATTTTTAAGTGCAGATGACTTTATATATAACTATAACTATGCTAGTGACATGTTTAAAGTGTCAGGCTATCCTCATTCCTCTTTGTTCTTGTGGACCAGAATATAGAGTCTCCTGGACCAGCACCAGCCCTAGGACGGCTGTTGATAATCAGTGTTTTTAGTTGCCTTTCTTTAACAAACTAATGAGTGTTTATCAAGTACTGCACTGACAAAAGAATAGAGCTCTATGGAGAAATGATTGACTTCTATTAGACTGACTGACTAGACTAGACACGCTCAAATCAGAATATGTCAGAGAAGGTCCAGACAGTACTGCAAAGCTGTAAGTTTTTTAACCTTTGCAGC
This sequence comes from Discoglossus pictus, assembly GCA_027410445.1. Classification (NCBI taxonomy): domain Eukaryota; kingdom Metazoa; phylum Chordata; class Amphibia; order Anura; family Alytidae; genus Discoglossus; species Discoglossus pictus. Next base: position 226,719,494 of record CM050163.1, read on the forward strand.
ACTGCTTTTTAAAACCAAAAATATTTACTAATAGTTGAAGCCTGTTCTAAATGCATATTTGACACCTATCTGATTCATAATCTATTCTATCCTACCTCAGTAGAGGGTCTTGGACTGATTGTTCCACTCAGCATGGAGATTTCTAGCATTAATGATGGCCATAAACTGCACAAGAGAGTAAATTAAAGTAAAGCATAAGCTGTTACTGTCGATTTACCTAAGATTGAAGGTTCTCTCCTTGATGTCAATCAAATATGATTTGCTTCATAAATTTTAAATTTGATTTATTATTTTGGACATTTTAAATGGAAAACAAGACAGATACAAATATAGTGTGAAAAATGATGTTAGCTACAGACAGATGATCCAAAAACTTTTGGATAGGAAAAAAATATATATAAATTATAATGAAGTAAAAATTATATCTTTCTTGACTATGACATGAATCATATATTCAATGGTTACATTTCTGCTTTTTTTTTTTTTGACAACCACTGCATGTTAGTCACTACTTTTAGTAGGCACCGACAGGAGGTTTCAACCTTCACAAGTTACAACCATGAGTGACTCTGCAAGAGCCTTTTTTCCATATAGGTTTAAAGTAATTGTGAATCAGAATGGGGTAGTAACACAGAAGCTGAATGACTGCTGCCAGCATACATAAGAATGAGGTGTAGCTGGGCCTACATGTGACCAGGACTAAACACCATGGGCCTCATTCTATTAGCGGCCGCAGCCGTTGCGGGGCCGCAAGGACCGGCCGCAAGCTATTCTGCTATTCTATTCCCTTACGGCCGGAGGCTCCGGCAGGCTTGCGGCCGGTGCCTTGCTATCTCTTGCGGCCGCTCGCGCCAGAGGAAAGCCTTTGATCTAAAACGGCCGCAAGAGTTTTGCAATTCAATTGCTCCGGGAAACCTCTCTGCAAGGCTAAAAGCGAGCCGCAGTTACTTGCAGGAAAAAGGTCTCGCTAGCACCAATTAAGCACATAAAATAGCTCAAATAAAGCCATCCTGCACTTTGAGAAGACTATAAAGGGATTTTAGGTGTTAGAAAAAATAGCACATAATTATCCTGTACTCAAATCCGTAAAATATCTTATTTTTAATATCCGTAAAATATCCATGTAAAAAGTCCAGAGTGCTTGGAGCACCTCAGACACACCCACGCCGCAGCCGGAAAATAAACAGTTAATTTGAACTCGGGTTTGGGCAGATGTGCAAGCTTGAGAGTGGGTTTCTTTTAATCCTCATGTCCCCCAATATGATCCCTAGCATTTACAGAGCTGTACAGTGCAGGCTTGAATTTATTTTTGTGTTTTTATATTTCACAGCTTACGGCCGGTTCCAAGATATGCGGCCGGCCGTAAGATGAGATCCTTGCGGGGCCGTTTAATAGAATCGCAGCCTTACGGCCGATTTACGGCCGATAATAGAATGAGGCCCCATGTGAGAGAGAAAATAATGTCAAATATATGGAGAGAGCTATATCCCCAGATTATTAAAAACCAAGAGAAGGATCGGCTGAGTGTTTGATCATACCCATTCTCCCAGAAATTCATCTATTGTACTGCTTTACAACTATAACTAATGTTTGGGGCTTTCTGTATTTTTAACCATGTTTTCTTTTAATAATAATAATCAGTTGTAATAAATATACTTGTATATATAATTATTGTACCAATATACTGTGTAATTAGACATAACAATATATTTATTTATTATGTTTTGTCGGTGAGCTCTTAAAAACTTCACATTAGCAAACAGATGTTTATAGTGGGTAAGGTTAAATTGTTGTGACCAAACTGAGGTTTTGTGTATCGTAAATATGGCTCCAGTAGACTGTCATATAATAAATTGCCTTTGTTGTTGCAGCAGACGCAGCAGCACTGTACTATGGATCCTAGGGTGGCTATGAGATTTAAAGATGTATTGGTTGCTCAATCTTGGTAGTGGAGCTGCTGACCACGAATGGCAAGGAAGGCTCCAACAGCTCCAGCTGGGTCCCTAGGCCCATGTTACAGACACTGGGTAGAAGATAGGGAGTGCATTATAGGGGTGGAGGTTATAATAATGCTGGGAAGGAAGAGTGGATGACACAAGGTGGGGGAAATGAGAGCGAGTGACACTTAAGAGAGGGGGGAATAGCGTAATACTGGGTTGAAGCAAGAGACACTGGGGAGAATAAGGTCGGGTGACATGGAGTGGGCAAGGGGTAGGGGAAAATAGGGAGGAAGAGAATACAATAAAAATGTGGGGGCAGACAAAAATGTGTTGCTTGTAGGACTAGGCTTAAACATGCATATGATTCATTGGAAAGCATGTCTAAAAAGTTTGTATGGCACCAAAGTCACAGTGCTTAGATCCTCATGTGATACATCTCTAATATATTAGTATAAATATGAGTATAAAAGCTAGATTGGTAGTGTTGGTTCTCTATAAAACAAAACTTTTATAGTTTTAATATAAATCATATATCTGTGGTATAAACTTTATAGTCTGAAGACACGATGACCTTAAACAGCGACATGGCCATCTGACAGAAACATAGCTGCAAGTGGGACATATATCAAGGAACTACATAACATAAAACATTTTATAGAGTCCATGTAGAAAATGTCTTCATGTTACTCTATACTCAGGTACATTTTTGTTACTGTGCATCAGCACTGGAATACTTGTCTTAGTTACTTAAGCACTTTAGCAGGGCCTGTTGACCATATCTCTATGATGGATCTGGTCATAGTGAATGTCTGCCCATGGCAGGTCACAGCAGATTATAGTCCCAAACCAGTTCATCTTTATGCTTTATACGTACTATCTATGTATGATGTGGTCTGTTTATTTCTCAGAACACTTACAAAGGCTCTAAACTCATAGCTAATGTTCTGCGCCATCTTGTAGGGGAGAAGACTATTTTAATTCTATGATTTTTTAACTATTTTATCATCCATTTAAATGAGACAGTTCCACTTTTATATTAAACTAATAGGGAGAAGAAACTGGAAAGGTCTCACGAGCAGACCATTTATTACAAACTCCATCCAAATCTTTACATATTCTCTTCACAGTTTTAATACATATTAACTTATTTTACTTTAATTTAGTATGTCTGAAGAAACAAAATGAAAAAAAAAACTGTTGCAGGTATGATCATTTGCAGGGAGCTTTGTAGTTTTTGGTTCATTCAGACAACAAAATGAGAGGGTATCTAGAGGAATAACCAGATTATATTAAAACTCATAAAAGGTGAATATATTTGTTTCTCTAATAATGTAGAGCAGCATTGCTTTAGCTTAAAATGAAAGCTGCTCTTATATGGAGTTCATTTAAAGAATATATGTGCAAACGTTTTAAAACTTACCTATTGTTGTTAAAATACCTCTGTATGTTAGATGATGTGAGCTACTGAAGAGTACAGGACATGTCCCCTATTTATTTACATGTAACCCAACATTTTGGCTGCGGGTTACAAATTTTTTTACAAATACAGATGTATTCAAGCGACTCAAGCCCGCAATTACATGCTCACAGCGCGAACATGCAAACCATGAGCCGGTATTAGCTTTTCAGGGCATGATCGTGATCAATTAAGCAAGGCCGTAAGTTACATTTTAGACAGAGCCAATAGTAAATGAGACCGTCATCATGGCGTCAGTAATTACAATCAATTAGTGTTTAGAAGTCAGATGTGCAATCAAACTCGCAATCCAGAAATGCAGAAATCAATAAAAAGCAATAAAACAACTGTTCTAGTCAATGTGGGTTCCATGATATGTATTAACTCCTTGATTCTTGGGATCGATATAACACGGAAATAATACATAAAATATATTTTTTTATTGTAGACTTGCAAGCTTGAGCATGAGATTAACTATAATGCTTTTCATTGCTTTCCCAGTATTTTTAAGTACAGTATTGTGTGTTTATTTGCTTTTGCAGTGTTATGAACAGGTGTTTAACCCACTTCCTATCTAGTAGAATTTTTTGATACATTTACCATTTACGGGTTTGAAGGCAATCGCGGGACAGAGTTACGTTTTTGACAACCACAGTGATTTTGAGCCTGTAACTCACAAATGGATTGTGAGTAGCTAAAAGAAGTCAATTGAATATCAGTAAAATTTACGGGCTACATTACGGGCTCATGTAGTTGCGATTTGGGCAATTGAATAGGGGCCATGAATGTAACTGTTCTTGTTTATAATTCAGAGGCATTTTGATTGGTTCTTGAACGTTTGACTCAATCAGCTCAGCTTTCTATGTGTCAGAGATAAAAAAAATTATATTTAAAGTGGCAGCTTCCACTGCCTACAACCACAGATGAATAGCTGACAAACTAGACAAGTTTTGTAACATTTCCTTATATAGTTAATTTTCTCTAAGAGTGCCATTTAGCTAGAACTTCCTCCATACATAAGTCAGTATGCATGGAGAAAAATACAGTGGCATTTGGCATATATTGTAGAAATATCTACCGAAATGATCCTATTAAAGGGATATGTAAGTGAGCTGGATTATGAGTGCATCTGATAGAGGTGAATTAGTAGTGTATGAAAACATTCTTTTAAATGGAAAAAAAAACTAAATAAGCATTTAAACACTTACCTTGAAGTTAGCAAAATATATTTAGGTTAATACCCTCCAAACTCAGGCTAAATTGGTATACAATTTGAAAACATTTTTGGCCAATCAGAAGGAAGTAAAGACTGAAACATTTGTATCACAATCGGGCAGTTGCTGTCCTTTTTTCTCTCTTTTTCTCTCTTTAGAGGTCACACACTGTATGTACCGTGAAGGGTACACTTTATGTAAGCTTCCTAGGGGTGTGCACATCCACATATCAGTATCTAGCATATAAATATGTATATAATACATATTTTTTCTACTGGTCAGTAGCTGTTTATTAGGAAACATTTGAAACCCAGGAAATTTACATATACCTTTAAGTTCTAAGAAGTGTGTTAGTAAACAGGAACAGGAAAGAAAGAAGACGCTTGTTTGTCAAGTATATACCAAACTAACAATATCAGCAGCTGTGTAAGCCATGGATATAAAACATTTTCTACATCACATTTTCTTACATCACTTCCTCTGAGTTGAATTATGAGGGTGTGTTTTGGGTATCAGCGGAGAGGAGGATGGGGAATGAGGGAATAGAGAGCCATTGTAAAGATAATGAAATTCACACCCTTTCCATCTCACTTGCCCAGAAGCAAACCCCTTGTATCATTCACTGCAACAATAAACTCTCCAGAAATGTAAACTCCCCCCCCCCCACACACATACTTTCTTCCAATTTATCAGGAATCTCTCCAGGGTCATCAACATTTACTTCAAGTGGGTCTTGAATAGAGGTTAAGGAATCAATGTTGTAGAGCAGGGATGGGCAAGTTCATTCCTCGAGATCCCCACACAGACCAGGATTTGAGAATATCCTTGTTTTGCACATGTGAGTCAGTCACGATGACCGAAGGAGCAATTGACTCACCGGTACACAACATGGATATCCTCAAATACTGGCTTGTGAGGGGCTCTCCAGGACCGAACTTGTCCACACCTGTTGTAGAGGAATGACAAAAAGGTGGAAACGTTGGTAGCTATTATGTTTCTTGATTTTCCACACAAAGACTTTTATAAAGCTCAAAACATTTAAACACTTTGTAAAAAATGTGGGCGTTACATGTCACATCAATGTAATGTGAAATATAAGGTAACTAAGTTTAATTTATCTTTGTCTGAACTTAATTTATGTACAGCGCTACGGAATATGTCGGCGCGTTATAAATGAACTATAATAATAATAATAATGTGTCACTGATTTTAGTAAATTTGTATTCTTTACTCTGTAACCCAGTACAGAAGTAGCCCACATTGTAGTAACTAACAGAATGCCAAATCCATATTTGCCTGAAACATTTACTACTGTTTGCATGAAATCATCAAGTCTGAATGAAAACCTGTCATTGAAATTCTCATTTTTTTAAACTATGTAACTTTTTACTAAAATTTAGGGTGGTAGCTAAGTAGTCATTATTTGGCAGACTTATTCCAGGATTTCCAGTCAGTTTATTGTTTTACTTCTAGACTGTTTACAGTTGAGAAAATAAAAAATCTAAGTTTCTCTATAGCCCCAAGACTTTCTTTCCTGCTCTTACAGACAGCAAGTCAAATATTTTTGCTCTATACATACACAAATTCACATAATATATGTATGATGGATTAACCATAAGCATGTATTAGCCCATGCTTTTGCTTTAAGTGACAGTGTCTTTGGTAATAGCTTGTTATGGTAAGGGTTTTGTAACTATCATGTGTGCAGTGCGGTAGCTAGAGCTTTGGCCACCTGGGACTGTCCCTGAGTTTGTCGCAGGCCCCCCCCACTCCCCAGGTGCAAGCCAATACTTTGTAGAGTCATCTTTTGAGGCAATCACATCTCCAAGTCACTTTGGATAAGTCTCTATGAGTTTGCCACATCTTACCACTGGGATTTTTGCCCATTCCTCCTTGCAAAACTGCTCCAGCTCCTTCAAGTTGGATGGCTTGCTCTTGTGAACAGCAATCTTTAAGTCTGACCACAGATTTTCTATTGGATTGAGGTCTGGGCTTTGACTAGGCCATTCCAACACATTTACATGTTTCCCCTTAAACCACTCAGGTGTTGCTTTAGCAGTGTGTTTGGGGTCATTGTCCTGCTGGCAGGTGAACCTCCGTCCTAGCCTCAAATCACGCACAAAGTGGTACAGGTTTTGCTCAAGAATATCCCTGTATTTAGCACCATCCATCTTTCCCTCAATTCTAAGCAGCTTTCCAGTCTGCTGAAAAACATCCCCACAGCATGATGCTGCCACAGCCATGTTATACTGTGGGGATGGTGTTCTATGGGTGATGTGATGTGTTGGGTTTGCGCCAGACACAGTGTTTTCTTTGAAGGCCGAAAAGTTCAATTTTAGTCTCATCAGACCAGAGCACCTTCCTCCATACATTTTGGGAGTCTCCCACATGCATTTTCGAAAACTCAAAACGTGCCATTTTGTTTTTTGCTGAAAGTAATGGCTTTCTTCTAGCCTCTCTGCCATAAAGCCCAACTCTATGGAGCGTACGGCTTATTGTCGTCCTATGTACAGATACTCCAGTCTCTGCTGTGGAACTCTGCAGCTCCTCCAGGGTTACCTTAGGTCTCTGTGCTGCCTCTCTGATTAATGCCCTCCTTGCCCGGTCCGTGAGTTTTGGTGGGCGGCCGTCTCTTGGCAGGTTTGCTGTTGTGCCATGTTCTTTCCATTTGGTCATGATAGATTTGATGGTGCTCCTGGGGATCATCAAAGACTTGGATATTTTTTTATAACCTAACCCTGACTTGTACTTCTTCACAACATTGTCCCTTACATGTTTGGAGAGTTCCTTGGTCTTCATGGCAGTGTTTGGTTAAAATAGTTTTATGTATATATTTTTCTCATTTCACTTCACCAACTTAGACTATTGTGTTCTGATCCATCACATGAACTGGCCCTTTAATTCCTTCCAATTTAAGTAAAAGAGCTGGAAACCTCTTTCCTACATTTCTCCTACAATATGCGTCAATCCGTGGTATTTAATATTTGTCATTGAACAGAAGTAGTTCACATTAAAGAAGCATTTGGCGACTGCTTTTATTACAATATATGCCTAGTTAACAAAGAATACCTTGAAAACTACAGTGCATTATCTTGTAGGTTGTTTTCATTTTTGTAAAATGCATCTCTTATTTTGTTTGTCCTGATTCCTCAATCATATTTTATAATACACCTTGGCCTTGATTGTTTTTGTCAGGAACAGTCCAGTCATCAAAATGCTTTTAATCCTATCTTTTTTCATACACACTATAGAGCCTTGTCATCTGTGCCCATGCACGCTCCATCTAGCTGTTCCGTTATTATGTTCCCGGTGTCCAGACCTATCTATAGTTTCCATTGTTTGTACTTGTAAGAGTGTGACTAAGCATTGAAATCAATGCATATTTCGTCTTGGCTCTCTCAGCAATGTGCTTATTTAGTTTCCCCAAGAATGCTGAGAACGAATTGATAAAGTAAAGCAAAAGTTTCCTTTTCAGAGTACAGAAGCAGCACGTGGGCAGTCAATTTATTAACTATTCAGTAGTCTGTCAGCTTATACAAAATGTCTTTCTAGACTCCCACTTAACTTCTGAACACTGCTTGGTTTTGTCTTAATTTATACAATTTGTTAACCTTTTATCAAATACATTCCAACTTCCCAAACTAATATGAGGCCCACTTTATTATAACATTTGAGTACACTTAGTAATTTAATGCCAGAGAAAAAAATGCCCAATGTGTACAATCGGTAATGTGTAATAATTTATTCATGGTTCACAGTTTCTTGCTTTTGGAGATGGAATTATACTAAAGATGTCTTGCTGAGCACAGCTCCAATTAAGATTTCCTAATAATGGTTACTGGCTCCCTGCCAGAGCCAGTTGCCATATCTGCAGGGCATAAAATAATTAACCATTATTTATAAGGCTGTCATTGAGAACAGTGGCATAGGGGCAGCAAAAAAATAGTATGTTGTGTTAACCACAATCACACATTTTTTTTTTTTTTTCATTAAATGGACAGTACTTTTTTACTTTAGCTTGTAAAGGTAGAGGTTTTTCTTTTCTCGTCGTTCAGTCATTTCCAACTCTCTATGAAACATCAACTGTAATACACTAGGACATCTTTATGTCCATGCTCATGCTGATCCACTTGGTATTCATGGCAGAGATACTGGAGTGGGTTGCCATTTCCTTCTCCAGTGGACCACAGCATATAACTCCTGGTACTTCTAGGTGTCTCCCATCCAAGTGCTGACCAGGCCCAACCCTTCTCGGATTCAGTGTGGTGTGACCTCTTGGTTCCCTGAGTTGGAATCAAATCCAGGTCACATAGGTAAAAGTGCTGAATCACAACCACTGGTCCTCCAGGAACCCAGAGGTGTTGTTTACAATCATGTATATCTTTTTTTAGCTATTTTATTGGGTCAACATAATGCTGCCCTGTTTTCCTTCTTTGTAGTTGCTGCACTGTTAACAGTTCCATGTTCCATACTTAAAAGCTAATTTATTTTTCTGCCTAAAATCATACAATTTGTACCTATTTGTGTCTGCATCTCATGAATACACAGACCGTGAAGTGCAGTATTCCAAATTAGCCAATTAGTGACTGCTCTCAAACAAAATGTTGCCACTGATTGGTTTCTATGAGACAGAGCACACAATGTACACTGTTTTCAGCTGCAGGGGGGAGAAACCAATTAGGGACTATTTGTAAGATTTTAGGCAGACAAAAGTGAGTTTTCAAGTACTTAATAAAATAAAGTGCACAAAAGTAAAGCGATACATAGGTATATTATATTCCTAGTGACATCCAGAACCTTTCAACAGAAAATGAAGGACTAGAGACAGGGAGACAGAAGAGGATGATATTATATAGTAAGACACTAATGTAGCAATAAATATGTTAATATGTGCAATTGGAAGTTATTAAATTGCCAGTTACCTCACCATAAGTGATCTTCATGGTGTGAAATAGCCCAAGATTTTATATCAAAATGATCAATTTTTTTCTTTAATTACACTGATAATAGTTATAAACCTAAAGATCTGTTTACAAACACACTGGCTATTCCATGATTAATGACATATGCCGACACCGGCGGGTGAAGGTCCTTGCAGAGAATGATGTATACGTTTGTCTTTGCTGGGCTGTAGGATTCCTGAATGCACAACACACAAGTTACTTATTTAAGAGATTATAACACTCCTTTTTTATGCACAGATGAATTTATAATGGGTTAACTCTAGTTTTCCTTTGCTCTCTGCATGGGAGCTGAGCTGTCTGTCTGGCTGGCAGCTTGCCAGTGACACGTGTAAACAGAGATTAAATTAATACATTTCTCAGGTGAAAAAAACATGGATTTCAAAAATTCTAAAAGTTTTTTAACATGCTGTTAAGAGATCTTTACATTGGTGTACTCAACAGTGTACTGAATTAAGTGGCCCTTTAGTAACAGAAAAATAGCTTTGAATGTATTAAATGTTGGCTGTCTCTCAGCTGCCACTGATGAATGGCTCCCTGATTAATGTTTTCCTTTTGCATATGGCTTCTGGGATTTTTAGTCTGTGAACAGCCAGCCTCTATTTATACCACAGGAGTCATAAACAAAAGGAAGGCATTAATCCAATAATGAATTAGATACAAAAAAGAAGGCCACTTTGATAAGGGGATCTCTTGAGCTGAGTGACAGCTAACATTTAGTACATTCAATGCTGTTTTTCTATTATTAAATACAATTTTAATAACTTCCAGTTGCAGATATTCTTATTTTTATTTGTAGTTTACTATCATACCACAATCGGCCTTTGCAATAGCAACAGGTCAGCAGGCAGTGATGAGGACTAAATGGGCATGACTCAAGAAGGTAGTGATGTATTTCCAGGGTACAAAGCACAACGTGTCAGATGGGAGCATACACCATTCCTGTCTGATCTCCAGTATTAAATGACAGAGTGCTCCTTTATGAGGTGTAAGGGGAGTCAGATGGCTGCTCAGTGTTTGAAGCACACATCACTGTAATGACAGGCTTGCATTGCTTGTACAGTACATTGCTAAGAGACATGTTGGAAGGCACATTTGTTAGGTGATATGTCAACTTAACTATGGTTTCCTTTCATACTTTAAAGAATCTAATGAGGTAATGCTGATTAGAAAATATAATATTAAAAAGGATTATTTTTGTATTGGGATATTTTAACAGATTCTTTTTATAAAAATATACAACTAACAATGTGGGCACCACCAAGGTGCCCAAGCAGCTGAGACCTTTGTGATTCTAAATGTCATAATGGCAGTGGTGCAGTACCAAGGAAACTGAATAGCGCTCAGCTCATGCTTGCCACAGAGAATGATCTTTTCACGTATTATAAAAAAATACCTTAGTGCCCCCAGCGAGTAGACATATTTTTCTGACGTCCCGTATTTGACCAGAAAATCAAATAACTTGGCACACTTGTTATTGTGTTATCAGAACTGAAATACCTGGCACTTAATTAGTTCAGGAGATGAAAGAAACCTCTATTGCATTTGAACATTAAGTACAGAGATTTCATGTGACATGTCTCAAATAACATTAAAAGTAAATTAAAAATCCAGGAGACACAAAAGAGCCAGAGACTGTATGTTACATGAGTCCTAACCCTAGTTTTTGCTCACAAAAATTGTACAATTGCCACTAAAATGAAGACAAAGGGAATTTTGTTTTCATGGTTAAATAGACATAACCAACGTTATAGTATAAGTTAGAACCATTGTATTGTGGTAAAGTTACAATTTGGCCTGACAATCAGCGTTTCTGATCCTCTACATTTACATTATTATCTTTGTGTTAGAACCTAATCATTGATAATTACTCTCTTGAGAGTTTTCACATGCTTGAGATACTTAAGGACCAGTGATACAATTCATATTCAGTGATTTAACAAAGCAACATTCAACATTAAACTTTCTTTCAACACTCATGCTCAACTGTTCCTGGTATCCATACACTATAAGGTTAGTTGGGGTTGTTGGTTTTGACTAGCCGGCAGCTGCAAAATTTTCAGACAGAAAGTGTGCCAATACAATGAGCTCAATTGACTGGAGACGTGTTTTGATAAAGGGGTTTGCTTTGGAAGCAAGCGTTTGCTGTTGGGTAGCCTATCAATTACTTTTATTATCCAATCAAATCTAATGGTTCTTCGAACTCTTTAGACCTGTCTAATAGCCAATCACCCACATTTCTCTTAATGGCCTTATCCCAGCGAGACAAACACACAATTGGAGGCTTATTTTCTATTTTTTGAAAAACAATCAATATTGAATATTGCTACTATAACTATTAAATGGGGATTTTATTAATGATCAATGAATAATTAAAATAAAGAGCTGCTCTCGCTAAGGGATTATATTGGTCCTTTATGTATATATAGCAGTTGTAATACTGGACATAGGGTTCCCTGGTGGTCCTGTGCTTAGGATTCAGTGCTTTCAACACTGCGACCTGGGTTCAATTCCAGTCAGGGAATCAGGAGGTCACAACACCCTAAAGCCATGCAGGGCTGGGCCTGGTCAGTTCTTGGATAGGAGACCACCTAGGAATACCAGGAGATGTTTGCTGCTGTCCCACTTGAGAAGGAATTGGCAACCCATTCCAGTATCTCTCCCATAAAAACAAATGGATCAGCATGGATGTAAAGCTGCGCGTGGTGTGTTATGGTCAATGAAATCACAAAGGGTCGGAAATTTCTGAACGTCACAAAAATGCTGGAAAATTCGTCTTAAGTCTTTACCCACTTCCTCCAATAACTCCAAGCACATGAAACCTTCCAGAGAGTCATCAGCAATGATTAAATGCTAGCATGAAGATAAGAAGAAAAAGCTAGAGTGTATGAACAGAACAAAAAGTTTGATTGGCTGACAAAAATATAACTAGTTTTAAATTAATTAAAATAACATACATAGAATTGTCCCTTATAGTGACATAACAGAAATAAAAGAATACACACAAAATATAATTGGGTTGGGTATTTTTATACATACACCCTACCTCTTTCTGAATCTTTTTTCTAGGGCTATTAATTAAATCCTTGTGGGTTTGGTAAGGAAGAAAGCATGCCCAGTTGCATAAATAGCAAGAGTCACAGACATTAGCCTAAAAATAATGAACATCAATCTCACTTTCACTCAAAAAACGATAGCAAGAACCAGTTGCAATTATACTTATTTATGTGTATTTTCTGATATTTGCATTAACTTTGTCCTTTGCTGTGTCACTTTAAGACTGAAAGGTTGTACTTCTGGGTTTCCTGCGGTGGGCATGCTTGATTCAGAGTCCAGGGCAGAAAGCTCCACTGGGCCTACAGTCCTACTCCAGATTATACTCTTGTATAGGTTGCCTATATGAATATCCACATTACCAAATTACAAGTTCTTCTTATTCTTATTAACTTTTATTTGTATTGCACCAACATATTCCGTATCTCTGTACAGGGGATAAGAACATGGGAAATACAATATTAACAAAATCAGAAAATTAGTGACCATGTTTTGAGCTTAGAATCTTTGTAGAAAGTGCTTTTTTTCAAAGCACCCTATAAGACTGGAAACTCGCTACTTACAATCTAAAGGGGATTAAAGGGGCAGAGACCTGGGAAGGGGAACAGATAAGGAATAAGAAGGGTCAGGAGGAAAGTGAAAGTTAAAAAGAGTATTAATTAGTTGGAGGGATCAGAGATGAGAGGCTCTAGTATGTAATATATTGTCTGACCCCTAGTGGTGAGAAATGTAATCTGAAAGTAGGAAAGTCAGGTGATTTCATGGTTCTATAAATTAAATCTAAATAGGGGCAGGTGGGAGAGGGGCAGGGAGGGAGGGAACTGCTCTCAGGGCTTCAGAGAGTTCTCCAGTTCATGTACTGTTGCCCATAACGTATACCACATGCTTGGTTTCAGTTTTCAATGATGAAAGAGGGAGCTGCACCTAAAGACAGGTTACTCTTATATGAAACAGTATACTTTTAAAATTACAAATGTAGATTTACAAGTTATGTACCTGCCTTTTATATTTAGGTATGTGAGTTGTTGTAAGCTGAAAAAGAGCACATAAATATGAATGAAATTGTTACACCTTAGAAGTACATGATGGCTCTTCAATTAGCTATTGATGTTATGACCCAATCAACTAAGCATTCTAAGTGCCAGTGATAGAAATGGAACTTCTAATAGTTTCTTCTGCTCTCCACATACATGGAGGAGTAACTGGCAAAGTAGACAAATTCCAAAACGTTTACATAGTTTTTTCTCTAAAAGTGCTCTTTAATAGAGACACACATTTAGGCAGAACTTTCACTTGATGTCCTTATATAAATAAATACACTACAGCTGACTGTGTACTTTCGCAATAATAAATACCTCCAACATTCATATTTTATTTATGGAGACTGTTCACTATAGTGCATAGCATTCTAATTTATCTCATCTAGGAACAAGAAACTTGATATTTAAAAACAGTGCAATATTAGTAGATACACTCCAGAAAGTTTGGTGCACTTATATGTACTCTTTTCCATACTATGCCCCCTATTTAATTCCAAGCCTGTAATTACATGTTACCCGACATTTTGGCAGCGCGTTACTACTTTTTTGCATATATACTGTAGATGTATTCAATTTACTCAAGCCTACAATTATATGCTCACAGCCCCAACATGGAAACCATAAACCCGTAAGTAGCATTTCAGGGCATGATCGTGATCAATTAAGCAAGCCAGTAAGTTACAATTTAGACAGAGCCAATAGTAAATGTGAACATCATCATGATGTCAGAAAAACATGGAGTTTAAACTACAATTAATTAGTGTTTAGAAGTACGATTTGCAATCTGACTAGCAATCCAGAAATTTAGAAATCAATAAAAATCAATAAATGATCTGTTCTAGTCCATGCGGGTTCCATGATATGTATTAGCTCATTGATTCCCAGGATCGATATAACAAGGAAATAAAACATACAATAAATATTTGCAGCTTGAGATTGAGGTTGTGCAATTAATTCTAATGCCTTTCATTGCTTTCCCAGTATTTTTAAGTACATTAGTGTGTTTTTATTTTCTTTTACGGGTGTTTAACCCACTTGCGGGTCCTATCTAGAACTCGTAGGATTTTTTGCTACATTTGCCATTTACGGATTTGAAAGCAATTGCGGGCTTGTTGAATTGTTGTAACAACCGCAGTGATTTTGAGCCTGTAACACGCAATTGGAATGCGAGTAGCTAAAAGTAGCCAATTGAATATCAGTAACATTTACGCGCTCCACTACGGGCTCATGTAATTGTGATTTGGACAATTAAATAGGGGCCTATGTCCTATTATATTATACATTTTTATGTTTCCTTTCCTTTAGTAAGGTAGTGCTTTTTCAGTAAAGTATTTAATAATGACAAATGTATGTACATTACGGACCAGTGATAATGTATATGTATTGTTGTGTTACTTTGGTATGCATTACATTGCATATAATTAGTCCAGGTACATGACATATAATAAGCAAGCTAATTTAGGGTTATGTGCTTTCAAAACTAAAACAGACATTGCAACAAGATTTTAGGTACTATCTTCAACGTACTTTAGAAATCAGAATACGGGGAATACTTGCAATTTGCTGTGCAAACAGCTTTTTTTTGTAATGGAAATCATCAAATCAGGAAAATAATTGTCTTTTAAACTTTATGTTCTTCTCAGCATGAAGTAACAATTAAAAAGTTGGCCCTGAGAGGACTCTCTGAAAAAGGAAGATTAGAAACTCGCAGCTTCCTTGATAGGAACTATTTATATTATATATGTAAAGAATTTATTAGTGACTGCTCCAAACTTTCAGCTTCAAATCTTCCACTTAATTCTATTTAAAGGACCACTGTTGTTTGGGAAAAACTGCATATGTTTGTGAAATATGTAATAAACTAACAAGAATATCAACTGTGTAAGTCATGAGCATGAAATAATTTTTACTGAAATTATATATTTTAGCTTTGCTATGTTTCATGAGCAATAAGGGAAAATAATCATAATACACACAAAAGAAATGTTTGCAATAATAATTGCACACTTATCCGGTCACAAAATAGGTAATTATCAATGTTCTGTGGAAGAGTGGAAGAAGTTGGAGGGAAGGAGCTTTGTGGTTTCTTTGGTTGATTCAGATAAGATTTTAGCATTTTACATCTTCCCAGCTCCCCCATATGTGCTCAATAGAAGGCAGCCACAAATAAACTTGTAAGCTTGAAAGCAAATATGAGAATGTCTTCCTCATCTACAATGGTCATTTAAGCTTAAGTCTGCTGTTCTGTCTATATTAGTGGATCTCAATATCTGGTCCTATGACTGGTGCTGGTCCCTGGGACCTTATCAGCTGGTCCACAGTGATGAGGAGACCTTAAGACTTCATACATAGATTACCACTAGTCATTGGTATAGACAGATTATAAAGGAACTTATAACAAGTTCTATGAAGTATCACCTTATTAAAAATATTCTGGATCTGGTCCCCATGACATTTGGAAGGTGACCAGCCAGTCCTCAGAGCAAAAAAAGTTGAGAACCACTGGTCTGTACTATCGTAATATTCACACATCTACCATTTCTTGTGGGCTTTCATCTTGTAGCCATCATCTTGTACTAAGTACTTTCATCTACTATCTTGTACTATGGAAATAATAGTAAAATACATCCCTACTGGCTGCCATTTACTATATTGTTCTCTTTTCAGTTTCTGATGCAATTTCCAGGCACCCAGAGTGACATAAATGTCATACATGTATAGATGCAAACCATAAAATACCTGAAGTATGTATTGCATCATGCTACTTGTCATACTACTACTGATTGTTGTGTAGAAAATACATATTTTTAAAACCAAAAATCAAAATCTGGCACACAGTCTCTAGACAATATGGCCATACTAAAAAGGATCTTAATGTATTTTAAAACAGTCCAGGCAGTTTGCGACATCTTTCCAAAACTGGATCCAGAGTACAGTAATTCATTTTTATATTCGCTGTGATTCGGCCAATTGAATAGGGCTCTATATAAGCACAGAGCATATTTTTTTACATAAGTTTTTAGTTAGTGAAGACCTTGCTTTTGGATAGAAGTTCACTAACTAAAAACTTCTGTAACAAAATATGCTGTGTGCTTATATAGAGCCTTATTCAATTGGCCAAATCACAGTAACAGAGAAAAACTGTCAGTTTTGATTAAAAGGACTTTTCAGACAAATACTTTTATTTAATTTTCTCCTACTTATTTTAATTTTCACATAAAATTACTATCTTCTAGAACTATACCATCTGAGTTATATTTACAGTATTTACCGTATTTATCGGCATATAACACGCACCGGCGTATAACACGCACCTCATTTTAAGAAGGAAATTTCAGGGAATTTTTTTTTCAAATAAAGAACTTTAAAGCAAAATCCTCAACCTCAACCTCCCTCCTCATCCTCCCTCCTCAACCCCCTCCACAAACCCCCCATCTTCAACCCCCTCCTTCACCCCCCCATCCTCATCCTCCTACCTCAACCCCCCTCCTCAACCTCCCTCCTCATCCTCAACCCCCCTCCTCATCCTCAACCCCCCTCCTCATCCTCAACCCCCCTCCTCATCCTCAACCTCCCTCCTCATCCTCAACCTCCCTCCTCATCCTCAACCCCCTCCTCAACCCCCCTCCTCATCCTCCCTCCTCAAAACCCCCATCCTCAATCCCCTCCTCAACCTCCCTCCTCAACCCCCGCATCCTCAAACCCCCCATCCTCAAACCCCCTCCTCAACCCCCACATCCTCAAACCCCCTCAACCCCCCTCATCCTCCTTCCTCAACCACCCTATCCTCAACCCCCTCCTTAACCTCCCTCCTCATTCTAAACCCACCTCCTCATTCTAAACCCCCCCTCCTCAACCTAACCCCCCCCCCTCCTCAACCTAATCCACCCTCCTCAACCTAAACCCCCCCTAAATACCTCCCCCTCACTTACCTGCTTCTGCTCCGGCCTCCACTCCCCTCCTTGACCCGGCGCGCACCCGGTATATGCTAATGACGTGGCGCACATGTGACGTCACATGTGCGCCGGTCAAGGAGCGGAGCGTAGGCCGGAGCAGAAGCAGGTAAGTGAGGGGGAGGTATTTAGGGGGGTTTAGGTTGAGGAGGGGGGTTTAGGTTGAGTAAGGGGGGTTAGAATGAGGAGGGGGCGTTAGAATGAGGAGGGGGGGTTAGAATGAGGAGGGGGGGTTAGAATGAGGAGGGAGGTTGAGGATGAGGAGGGGGAGGGAATATCGGCGTATAACACGCCCCTATCATTTGCTCCCTATTTTCAGGGAGAAAAAGTGTGTGTTATACGCCATAAATACGGTATATGCATTTATAGGAAGGGATATATATTGTTCTTGTTGCACAGTTTAAAGATCTTCTTATAACTCCTAATACTGAATTAATAGTTTCTCCTTTTTAAAAGACCACTGTGGTCAAAAATGTGAATGATACCTATATGTTTACAATGTTTTACTTTTAAGTGATGTGATGCTGCCATTTTAGTTTCCAGTACATCCTGAAGAGGGAGCAGATTTTGAATTGAATTCACAGAAAGTTTGTGCTTTAACTTTGGGAAGGTGGCAATGCATCTGCCCTCATTAGTTTACAAGAAGGCACCCTGTTGATAAGCTGAAAGAAACCGACTATGTAAAGAAATGGAATCCCACAGTAAATAATAATTTGGTTTAAAACTCAAAATGTAAAGGCAATGTTTATTTATTTTTTATGTTTCTACCAACATCTTGAACATTATTAAAATTAGTTCTCAAAGGACCATATAGAAAAAAATTAAAACTATCATCCTTTATTAATAAACATTACATTTAACCTTTTATAATAATACACAACATGTACAAAATGTCTTGGCATTTTCTTTTCAGTTCAATTCTTTGTACATTTTGGAAAAAGAAAAAAAAGACCTGTCAGTATAAACTATCTTTGAAGCTAGAGACACAGGTAGTGTGAAGCATGGGGAAATGTGTTACTAGGAGAACAAGGCAGGCAGCTAGGGGTGCCTTCATAGGAAAGGCATTTAATTTTCATAAGAATAAATGTAAATTTAAGTTTGTTTATGTTTCACATATAGACCCTGCATTTTCTAACCAAGTGCCATGAGAAAGTTCTTTTGTGGGGATTTTATGCAACCTGATCCATTTCAAAGTATATATATATATATATATATATATATATATATAAATATATATATATATATATATATATATATATATATATATATATATATATACTGTATATGTGTATATGTTCATGTGTGTCTATGTGATCTAAATCCAAGTCTAATGAAAAGATACACACACACTCAATTCCTTGAAAAGATATACTTCTATTATGCCATAAAAAACATACTGGCCAATGTAGGAATTGGACAAAATATCCTAAAAAATATAGGTACAACTAAAAGGTAAAAATTGGTAAAAAACACAATATAAACCGTAATGTCATAAAAGACACTAGGTCTCAGTGTTTATCAGTTGGAAAGTACCCTAAAAGTGTGTATGTATGTAAATGGTAGATCAAACGAGTTTCGCTGCTCTTTGTTGCAGCTTCCTCAGTGATTGGTGTTCCTCGTGTCCAGTGTTGTGTGTCTGGCCAGGAACTAGTTGAGTTGTGCTGCCATCTAGCTGCTTGACAATTTTGGCACAAAGTAATCTGCACTATGAGTATCTATAGAACTTTCTCCCCCTCCCTTCTTTCTTATATCTAGTACTTCAAATACACCACAATTGCCGGTGTACCAGGAGAAGCGGCATCCTCCAAGTGTGAGATCTACAGAGCCCTAGGAATATAGCAACAAGACCCATCCAAGATCCCGTAGAAATAGTGTGGAAATATACTAACATCCACATATTATCCACATCAACATATTATCTACAGAGAGAGAATTATCTTGGACTGACATTATCTAAGTAAACTAAGTGCTAAAGCCCAAATTGGGAATACAAAAAGCCCAATACCATATCTATATATATATATATATATATATATATATATATATATATATATATACACAATCCAGTCAAATTATTATGTTCACCTGCTAATATACCAAATAAACACAGTGTGCAGCACGGACAGCAGCTAGAACAGGAGTGTCCAAACTCGGTCCTGGAGGGCCACACGCATGCCTGGATTGATGATAACCCTGCTCTGCACAGGTGAGTCAATCACTTCTTCAGTCATCTGAATTGACTCACCTGTGCACAGAAAGGATATCTTCAAATCCAGGCCCAGGTGTGGCCCTGCCAGACTGAGTTTGGACATCCCTGAGCTAGACGGTGTGGTAGTGAGTCAATAGGATGCTGGAAGGTTGGTAAGGGTATGTCCAGTCATGCAGACTGCAGTGCATCGAACAGCTGCATGGAGGAGGATCCATATGGCGAACATGGCGATAAAGGTGTGTCTCAATCTGCTTCTTCAAGGGGGCTTGATATGAACCTAGCTCAAACCTACCCCAGCAGAATCATGTATTTCTTGTTCTCTGTGGCACAAAAGATGGCTTCTGAAGAGGGCAAGGCCAAAAGGTACAGGGAGAGAACACTTGATACAGGTTACTAGTGGCCTATGGCAAGACCACTCCACAAGTCAGGATACAAAGCACCAAAACAGTCTCACACCTTGGATATGTGAAAACTAGAACTGAACCTTTATTGAATGATGGAATCAACATATTTATACTCTCCAATACCACAACCCTTGTGTACATTTGTGTATGTGTGATGTCAGCCCATCTGGCTTGCAACCTTGGGGCTATCAAAGCTCTTGACATCAAATTCACCAGATATCTATAGCTGGCTAGTGAAAAAACCTTTATGTTCAACTCAAGTATTTGCTTACGACTACTTGAATTACATACATCTGTCTTGAATGCTGTTTATCAAGATCTGTATGTCTGAGGACACAATGATCTGCAGCTCAGCCTATGTGCAGAGTATTTTTACCTTATCCTCATGTATTCTCCTGTTCTACATACATTTTCCCTCTATAACATATAATAACTAGTATACATAATAACCATGTACAGGCCACACACAATAATAAATAATCCCAATGCAAAAATGTCATGCTCCCTTGGCCATATTCAAAATTACTGGCAATATCAGTCCTTAAACAATGTAATCATAACAAGGTGGTCCCACAGGTGCTCAATGGGTTTCATGTCCAGCGAATTTGGAGGCCAGGAAAGTGCTTGGAAGTCTTTGTCGTGCTCCTCCAACCACTCCTGGACAATTCTTGCTGTATGGCATGTTGCATTGTCCTGCTGGAAGATACCATCTGCTCCAGGCAAGACAGTCAACATGTATGGGCGTACTTAATCTTAAAGGATTGATAGATAACCCAATCTGTCGAGAGTGCCTTCCAGAGGTATGAGTGGACCCAAACAGTGCCAAGAAAACATTCCCTAGACCATAAAGCTGCCGGCACCAGCTTGTGTTCTTCCAGCAATCGTTGCAGAGTGTTTGTTCTTGGAGATTTTGCGCTTGACACGCCAACGTCCGTCAAATCGATGGAGCAGAAAATGTGACTCATAAGAGAAGGCAACCCTTTTCAAATTAGAAGAGGTCCAATTTCAGAACTATAGTGCAAATTGAAGCCGTTTCTAATGATGAACCCTCGTTGGCATGGATGCAGTGAGTTGCTCAACTATAGCTTATCAGTTTGGCCTCACACACCTTTGCAGCCGACGTTCACCTCTGACATCAATGTAGTGGTGGTACACTTTAAGCACAGCAGCTCACGAACAGTTTACACACTGCTCTCTTTCAGAAACACTGCCACCCTTGTCCTGAAAGTTTATGAGCAACCCCTTTTCAAAGTCAAATAAATTGCATGTTTTACCCAGAGATGGTTCATATTTTTGCAGAATGCCTACATATCACCTTATATACCCACCAAAGACAGCTCACGAAACGTGCAGTATTTCATTGGCTACGCACTGCTGACGGTCATAATAATGTGACTCGACCCTGTATATTAGTGCACCAAAATTGAATAGTGAGACCTACAGCTTCTGATGGAGTGAAACAAAGAGGCACATTTGCTTGACTGCTAAGTAGTTTGTGCCTAGGGGTGCCAGATATGTAAATCCAGTCATGCATGTAAGTGTGAGATAAGCTTAGCGTATCAACCAGAATACGGCTGTGAAAAATGGCAGCATGCAGGAGAGCATACAGAGAGGAAGGTAATGGTTCCACCCACAAGCCGAAATGCTGTTATTTTGTGTATATTTTTAGGTGATTACATTGAGAAGATCCTTAATTAAACAAACCTAGTCAGAATATTTATATAAAATTTAAACCGATTTCCAAAAGATCCTCTTTAAACATATTAAGCAAAACTAAAATTTCCCCTGGCATATATACATAATTTTGCATCTAAATAAATTAGCTGAAAAAAAAAAACACATTTTTCTACTGGTAACTTCATTTTAAGCACAAAACAGTTTCCCTGTAGCTGCCAGCAAGAGAACTTGCACAACTTAGTAAATGTCTCCACTTGTCTTTTTCAGTGTTCTGCACCTGAAGTTATTCCAACAATGAAACATTCAGTACCACTTTATTCTGATATTAATAATGCAAGTGATTGTGAATCTAATATGCACAGTGCAGTATATTTTTAATCCTCTGTAAACAGGAGATAATTGCAATGTCTGGATAAAAAACTTGAAACAGCTCTGTTCCATTTCAGCATATCCTTTTCTATCTTTACATATTTGCTAATTTGAAAGTACAGCATTCCTCTTCTCAAAAAGTGAATATTTAGACGCCATTTAATCATCGACTGACCTTTTTTATCTCTTTCTAAAATATGCAAATCTTGCTAGATTAATTAGAAGTTTGACAGTGGGAGTATTATTGAAGTTGTTATAAAAGAGAGATGTCCAAATCCACTTCTCGTGGGCCATTGTCGCTCTCAAGATTTTTATTTGAGGAAAGGTGAGTAAATGATTCAATCAATTTAAAAGGACACTGTCACATCAGCAGTTTTTATCTAAAACCTGTTTATACATTGTCATTGTACAAGCATTTATTTCCTCTCCAGCAAACCATTCCCGCGTAATACATTGCTTTTGCAGCTAGTTTGTGGCAAAATACTGTATGCTCATTTCACAGCTCATATTACTTGATAATGATCTGGGAGGAGTTCTAAGTGAATGACAGCATTGGGGATCATTGTGTTGGTCACCAAAGTCTCAGACAAGCAGACTCTGATTCTAATTGGCACATCAATGCAGCTAAGTAGTATTCAGGCGCCATTCATTTGCATTCAAAAGCAGAACAAATAGTAGTGAAATTATCATTATGAAAAATGGTTAATATGATGTATGGCCACGTGTCATGTTCTATGAGAATAACGTAAAACAGCTTGATTTGGGGATGACAGTATCTATCAGAGACTATCATGAAACACTGACCTGGCTTTGGCATTTAAGCACTGGGTTCTAAGAATACAAATATAAAGTAAAAATATACAGGTAAAAGATGTTTTGGAGATGGGTGTTTATCTCTCCAGGAGTTTGTCGTGATAGGATACTTTATCTGCCTCCTATTCTTCAGTGGCCACAGCAGATCAACATAAAAGTAATGTAGAAATAGTAGGACAGTTTCCTGGGCAGATCTGCTTTCACCTTGAAGATATCTTAATGGATGTGCAAGAAGAAGGTCTGCTAGAATGTGCAATACCAAAGTTTAAATATAATTCTTATAGACATTTTACATTTACTTCTAAGAGACCCACAGAGTAACAGTTGTTCCGTTTCTAGACCCTCTCCGTTTCGCCCTCTTTTGTCTCATGTAGGCTGCCACCTTGCAGACCTATGACTTGCAGCAAGTGCAGCATTTTGTCAGCTAAGTACACTTCCACAGGGGAGGAGATTGTATTAGAATCTGCACAAAAACTAAACTTACAGAATTGTCATATTTGCACAGCTCATATACAGTACCAGCAATATGTTGTTATAAATAATTAAATATAATGATTATGCCTGAAGATGCCAGTGTAGTCTCATGGACTAATGTGTATATAGTCACAGAAATGTCTGTGTGCACGACTTTTCACTCTTTAAGTGTATTGATATATTGTAGGTACAAATAAAATGACATACACATACTATTTGAGAAATATCAAGGGAAAAGGGGGAGAAGTAACTGGGGAGTGGTGGACACAATCTGAATGGGCCTAATGCAGCATAAACCTGAACATGCCTCTGAAACAATTATACTATTAGTGGGCATTTAACTGAAACCAATTATCTTTCCCATCCTAACTAAAACAGACTCAGCATAGTTATAGAGAAATAGTAGTTAACACTTTCCCTTAAACATATTTTCTCTCCTGCAAGGTTTTTATTGGCATTACAGGGCAATTGTGTCTTATTACATCTCCATTCAATGCAACCCAACAACTGGCCTGGCCTCTAGAGTACAGCAAAGCCCTGGAATGGATTTTTATATATTTTTCCACATTATTCCAGCTGGCTGGATTACATCAGCTGAAACATTGAGTTAGTGTTAATATGTTTAAAAACCATAAAACAGTAAATATGAATTTACTTATTTAGCTATTGCAGCCTGACAGCCTTATTAAACTGCGATTCAGCAAATTTAAAAGTGCTCTATTTAAGCACAGCATATTTTTACAGAAGTTTTTAGTTAGTGAAGACCTTGCTTTTGAATAGAAGTTCACTAACTAAAACCTTCTGTAAAAAAATATGCTATGTGCTTTATAAAGAGCCCTTTTAAATTTACCGAATCACAATTTAATAAGGCTGATAGCATTTACATTTCTACAAATAATGCATCTTGCCTCTCTAGCTATTAAATAATATTACAAGACTTGATAAATGCACATGTTTTTTCAGTATGAATTGCTTGTAAATACAAATTTGTTGCCAATAAATATATTTATAATTTTACTCGAAATACATGATAAGAATATGGATATTTGGAGATCTTGTCATATTCCTCATGAGACATAGAATATGAGGGGAGGTGGGGAAATGTGGGGAGGGGTTAGAGATGTGAAATTAGATCCAGTGACACTGGCTAAGAAATTTGTATATTAAGTAGTTATTTTCCCCATGTAGATACAGTCCTCTAATCCCTTTCTCCCTCTTTAGAGATATAGAAGCTTGGTCTCAGGTTACATTTTAAGGATCCTATAGGAACCTATAATACATAGTTATATCAGCTTGAGTAATGAGATAACACTAAGAATTTAGTTAAATTTTAAGGATCCTATAGGAACCTATAATACATAGTTATATCAGCTTGAGCAATGAGATAACACTAAGAATTTAGTACCTTCCTTCTGGCACTGAAGTAAGATATACATTTAACACAATAATTTAAAAAAGTTTCCTTCACCCGCTATGCCACAGGGAGAAATCACACTGGAAGATTGGTGATAAAAATGACTATATTCACATTAATGATGGGTAACTCCTTAATCGATTTCAGTAGGTTCTACAATTAATATTTAGAGTAAGCCTTAACACATAATTAGAGTAACTATAGAGATGATAAACACCAAGTAACAAATACATCACAAATACACAATCATTTTTATAATATGTTTTTATTTTTTTATTCTCTATTACTTAAACATTTCACTGAGGAGAAATTATACTGGAGAATAGACCACTAGTAGAGCATTGCATATATATTATTAATAGATACCGTAATTACTAATAGAATTTATTATATCTTACAAATTCTTCTCCATTAGAAAGATTAAAAAAACAGCTTTTGAGAAAGGGCAAATATATAAAAAAAAAGGAATATCTAGTGTTATACATATGTAGAATTGTATAGATTCAATAACAATAGAGTTCTTGTGTTCAAGAATTGTAAATAAGCACTATACTTGTATACACATAAGCTTAGATATGGTATGAGAGAGCAGGGGAGAGGGGGATATTATGGTTGGATACAGGGAAATATCAAATCTATGATGTATTTCTGCCGAATACTCATGGAGTTTGATACGTACATTTCTGATGGGGAAATGCTGACTCCATCACTCTTATGCCCGCCATTTCTAAACATTAGCGTTAACTGCCCTATAGAGAGAGACTACAATGATGCTACAAGTTGTTCCATGTATGGTTGGATGTATGATGAATGAATGTGAAAGGAAATTGAGCAGGATACCGTTTGAAGTTGTAATTTTAAGGGTGGTAGAGATTAAGCAGTTAAACAAGAGAATTGATACATTTATCAGATGACATTAAAAATTTTATCTCAAAATTTTTATTGGATAAATTCCCACATTAAAAGAAAAATGGCATTCACCGATTATATTAAACTTGGGGCAGAAGTCCTATGTTTACAAGACACGCACTTAAAAAAAAAAAGTATACATATTTGTGGAATAATATGAAGTTTGTAAATAGAATTGACTCAACATACAACAGCAAGGCCAGGGGAGTATCAATTCTGTTTAGTAGAAATCTTGCAGTTAATGAAGATTTCACAAAAATAGACAAAGCTGGCAGATATATTGTTTGGGTTGGCTTGCTAAATAATATACCATATACTATAGTAAACTTGTATGCCATGAATAGCAAACAAGAAAAATTCATTAATATTTTATTATAATTAGTACATACATTTAAAAAAGGTAAAACAATAATATGTTGGCGATTTTAATTTTGTACTAGAGCCAGAAAGAGATAGATCCATGTGCCTCAAACGGAAAGCGATTAAATCAGTTATATATAGCTCTGCTAGGATTAAAGAAGTATTAATAGAACTGGACATGTACGACATATGGAGAACCATTAAAACTGAAAGTATGGACTATACATATAATTCTAAGTAATTTAATGTATACTCGAGGATTGATTATTTTCTGGGGGATCTCTCCGTTTTGAATGACACATTAAAAATTAACATCGTGACTAGTGTAGTTTCGGACCACTCTCCCATACTCTTAGAAATAAAATTGGGGAGGAAACTTAAAATAATTAGAAATTGGAGAGTGGAACCTCTACTACTAAAAAATAAAACTCAGATAATAGAGATTAAAAATAACATAAAGGAATTCTTAGAAATGAATACAAACTCAGTATCCTCCCCTTCTATGTAATGGTGTTCTATGAAAGCTTATATGAGAGGTATATTGATTTCCAACTAAATAAATCTTAAACAATTAAGAGGGAAATCACTTAGAAGCTTATGTATAGAGCTAGAAAGATACCAGATGATGACTAAAGTCTCGCCTAATAAGGGGACTTTAGAAAAAAATAATGAGACTAATACTCAAATAAAAAATATCCACCAGTTAAAATTAGATAGATTAGTATGGAAATTTCAAGAGACACATTACAATTTGGGAGGGAAAACTGGTAAATATCTAGCCAATAAAGTAAAAAAGGAGAGACTTCAAAATTCTGTCCAGCGAATCAGGGGGATGATAAAAAAAATTGTGCCCACCCAAGATAAATAGGCAATGCTTTTTTTCCAATATTATTACAAATTATATAATATAGAAGAACAAAAGGATTTCCAAAAAACGGATACAAAGGAAATAGAATGTTTTCTAAATTAAATTAATCTCCCCAAAACTTCAGAAGCTTATTTAGTTAAGCTGAATGAACAAATTACAAGAAGTGAAATAGATACTGTTATAAAAGAATGTAAAAGTAATAAATCACCAGGGGTGGACGGCCTGGATAAGTTATTCTACCAAACATTCTCTGAATTTTTTATATCCCCAATGGAAAATATGTTTAAAGAGATCAAAAATAGCGGAAATATATTGCCAGAACTAACGGAGGCAAAGATAATTAACATCTTAAAAGAAGGTAAAGACCCTGAGGAGAAGAAAAGCTACAGGCCGATTAAAGAGTTTACTCAAAAATCTTGACTAATCGTCTCCTTGCTATTATTCCAAAATGTATTTACCCAGATCAATCAGGTTTTGTTAAAACACGACAGGGGGTAGACAATGTCAGAAATCTTTTGGATATTCTATCATAAGACGTTAAAAATGGAGGCCCCAGTCTGGCCCTGTCAGTAGATGCTGAGAAAGCTTTTGTCAGGGTCAGCTGGGACTTTTGTGAAATGGCTTTGGAAATGTATGGTTTTGGAGATTTTGCTTGAAAAGCAATTAATGTACTATACCTTAACTCTAGCACAAAGATTTGTGGCATTAACTTAGAAACTGAGTCCTTTTCAATTCGAAATGGGACGAGGCAGGGGTGTCCCCTGTCTCCCCTTTTATTATTCTATATCTAGAACCATTATTGATAAAAATAGGAGAAACAAGAGGAATTGAGGGAGCTAAGTGTGGTCTCAGAGAATATAAAACAGTCATCTATGCTGATAATTTGATTATAACCTTGACAAACCCTACTTAATCCTTAAGACACTTAAATAAACTTCTGGAAGAATTTGGGAGATTCTCTTATTTTAAAATCAATAGTGATAAGTCAGAAGTTATTATGAGGGGTATTTCATTAGAAGAGAGATTACATTTAAAAACATTATACAAACTTAACTGGAATTCCAGGGAAATAACACATCTGGGTATTAGTTTATAATTTAGAACAAATAACATCTTGAAAGAAAATTTAGAGAAAGTACTTAAAAGTATACACATAAATGTATTGGACTGGAAAGGAGTTAGATTATTATGGTTCTCAAGAACAGCAATAACAAAAATGATAATTATTCCTAAGATATCATATATGTTCAGATCCATTCCAGAAGTACCTCCTGTCTATTGGTTTTAAAAAATACAAATCTCTATAGATAAGTACATTTTGAATGGAAAGAGAGTCAGAATATCATTAGATATTACCAAAAGAAGAGTAGCAGTTGGAGGTCTAGCATCACCCTTTTTAAGAGATATTTACACTCCAATTGCTCTCTCTCAAATAAGGATTTGGCGCACACCCTACATCAGTCCAACATGGAAAATATTGGAATATGATATGATCAAAACAGCACCAATGAACCTATTACTTTGGATTCCTAAATTGGAGCACGTGGGCTTAAAATCCCTTCCTAGAGGAGCAAAATCATTACTCAAATTTTGGTTAAAACGTAGAGAAAAATTAAATTTATCGGAATGCCCACCTTTAGGGGCACTGATTGAAATTTTATTAACAACTCAAAACTCGGACATAATAGAATTATGGAAGAGACATGGCATAAACTATATTGATGATCTATATGAGAGAGGTGTAGTACTTAGCTGGGATAGCCTGCAACAAAAATTTAAGCTGGAGAAAAATCAATGGCTACAATATATTACAAAACAGACTATATTAAAACAAAAAGGATATAGGAAGAAAGAAATTAGACCAATAACAAGCTTTGACTCATTATTATACAATGACAATCTTAATCATAGAGTTGCCAAATGTTAAAAGATATTGTCTTTAAATGAGGAAACGGACAAAACTTATGGGATGTTCGGATAGGAGAAGGAACTAAGGGTTACTTGGAGCCTTGAAAACTGGTTTAGAGCCTTGAAAATAGTTAAGGACTCTGCCCGCTCAACATCCTATATAGAACTTCATTTTAAGACAAATAATAGGTGGTATTGGACTCCTGAAACTATAAAATTACATTTACGTTGGAAAAAATGTGGGATGAGAGGCGACATGTTACATGTATGGTGGAACTGTGTTAAGTTTAAAGCATTTTGGAGGAAATGCATCTGTTGGATAGAGGAGATAATAGAAATAGAAGTACCATATAAACCTGATCTGTTATTATTACACATAAAATTAGATGAACAATTCCCAAAAGTCACTTCTTAGTATCTCATATTTTATTGGTCATTAAATCAATGATCATTAAATATTGGAAATCAGACACAACTCCTTCCCTTCAGGAAGTCTTAAAGCGTATTAATAGAAATAGAGATTTTGAGGCCCAAGATATTCAGAGTATAAAAAAGAAAAGGGGTTTATCAAACCCAATGGGATATATGTAAACATTTTATTGATTATATACATCTTTATGTTTTTTTTTATATGTAGAAACTCTAAATAAAGCTTAATAAAAATAAAAATGGATATTTTGTTTGATAAAAACATAATCAATAGATGGTTTTGATATTTCTTACATTGTAATATCTCAATGACATATTTGTTCTTTCCATGTCATATCATTCATCTGATATTAAGTGGCTATGATCAAGGCTGTTCCCTTCTTTTATTAGATCATATTGCTCCCTAACTTTGCCTTCCTAGGTCAAGGCCTTCCTGTTCTAGGTTTTAATACATCCATAATAAAATAAAACAAAATTAAATAATGTTCAGAATGCCTGCAGATATAATAGTGGCCTGGTCACCTTAGTTCATAAAATGTTGTTGTGTAATTAATAATGCTTGATGCTGAGCACTTTAAAATGTAATTCTTTGACTACGACTTAGTAGTTTTCTTCTCAGTAGAGGTAAGGAATTATGACAGGTACAGAAATCGTCCCTCTTCCATGGAGTTGTGCAAGATCATTCTCTATGGCAGTGTTGTGCAATTCAGTCGTATAAGGGCCACCAACAGTCCAGGTTTTCAATCTCTCTTTGCAGGAACAATCAGAATAAAAAATGTAATTCATATGTGCTGAAGCAGAGAGAACAAGGTCTCCAAATAGAGATTGAAATCCTGGACTGTTGGTGGCCCTCTTAGGACCAAGTTTCCACCACTGCTCTGTGGTTTTCTTTTATATATTTTCTAACTATGCATTACATTATAGTTATTGCTTTATAAATAAAGAGCTCCCTTTATTATTAATTGAAATGTATACATAACTTTGAGATTTTTTTAATTCAATAGTAGTAGCTCGCATTAAAGGACCACTGAATAATGAACCGAATATGTTTGGAGTTTGAGTCTGACTAAGGCAGGAATATGTCATAAAGCTAGTTTTAAAAAATAAAATACAAAAGTATGCCAATTCCTAGAGGCAACCATAATACTTTGGTGAAGGTCTTTATTGTAATATTTCTGCATTAGCCAGGCTTACAGTAGTCCTTGCTACTGACTGCTTCTGAGCATGTGAAAAGGAATGGGGTAGGGGTCATATATTAAATGATCCAATTGTATCCCTTCCGTATCCCTCAATTTACTGATCCATAAGATAATAGCTTTCCCTCAAGGTAGCAGGAATGAAACCTTCTAACATTGTGTCTAAAACTGCTCAGCATAGATTGCTGCTAATGTTGTCCACTTGTTACATACATATTTAACAAACATGTTTCCTAAGCTACAGTGAAATGTTTGGGGACTCTTGGTATACTTTTTCTATATAAGCACATCCCTCTTATAAGCACACGTGTATGTTTTTTCAGTTTCATGTGGCTTTTCCACTCATGATATGTAGCATGCCTGATTACAGAATGTTATGATCACAAGTTTCCAGTCTTGTAGGGTGCTTTGGGATAAAGCACTTTCTGCTAACATTCTAAGCTCAAAACAGGGCCCTTCAACTTTTGAATTTGTTAAACTTGTATTTCCCCTGTTCTTATCCCCTGTACATCGCTACGGAATATGTTGGCGCGATACAAATAAAAGATAATAATAATAATAATCACTGAATTTCTCATTGACCTGAACTATTTCTCTTTATTTGATGATTTTGCTTTTAGAGAAAAATTATATGGGCACTTTTCAGCCAGTAATGGTGTAAGAGTTCACATCAATATTGCTCAGTAAATAGATTGTATATGTGATGCTAGGGGCAGATTACAGATCATGCAGCACATTCTGCAACAATATATAGAAAATGGAAATGTATCATCTCCTGGGTTCTTTCTATAATAACAGATGAATACTGCTGTCAGTCAAGACTACCTGTGCTACTTGGATACTGTAGTAATTGAATGTATAATGAAGTGTACTTCATAATCAGAGAACCAACATATTAGCGACTTCCAGTAGGAAGTGTTCCACCCATAAGTGCTTGTGTGATGTCATAAATAGGCTCCGTTTCTGTGATTCTTTCTAACATGCAAAATATCATTTAGTATTATACATTATCTGTGGTGCTCATAAAACTGGTGTTAGAAACTTTACCTCATTTTACAAACTTACTATCTACTACTATCCTGTGATTCCTGGTGTCCATGGTCATTTGTAGGCATTTTTCCAGGAGTGGGTAAAATTTCTGACCACTGAAATTAGAGAGGAAGAGGTTAATTTCCCATTCAACAAAATGTTATCTATATAGATGCCTACACTTCTATATGGAGAGAGATGGCTCAGAGCAGTTTTTAAATGATTGTGTGTTCAAATCCCATCAGTTCTTATATTTTATAAAACTTGTGTTTTGGTTCACATCATAAAAAGATAGCAAATTCATACTGCAAAGGGTGAGGTGTGACACACCTTTATTTTGTGGTGCTTTTACTGTCACAGTCTCTTCAGTGCAAGTGGTGGAAGGAGTAACACTCTGAATGAGTGTGCCAGTGGAATGAGTGTATGTGACTGCCAATGCACTACAGAGTTCACAATTTGTATTATAGTTTATATTTATTCTCTGCTTTTTTTGGGAATGTTCAGGCATTTTACCAGAGGTGGATAACACTTCAGTTATATTTCCCCACCATAGTTTTATCAAGAAAAACATTCAAGTACCCTATACAGTATAATTTTCCATTTTGAAACCTAATGGTGGTGTAAGTAATAATTGTATAGAAATAATATACTTAAATCTTAAATTTATATTAGTTTTGACAAGTGTGATTTGTTATGCTGCTAGGGCTGCTCTGTTCTGTGATGGTAATATAGGTTTCTGTATAATACAGATAGTTGATGAGATATCAATACTGAATTCAATTAAGGACAAATGCTGTGACATTCTCCCTTTGTGGACACCTATGATTGTATCTGCAGGTGTGGTAAGTGTCTCAGTCAGTGTTTTCTCCGAGCATGTTCATTGTACAAAATTGAAGGAAAACAAATTCACTAGGCAGAGATTAGTGGGTCACAGACAAGCATTGTAAATAACATCCTGTGGGATCAGAATGTGAGTCTGTAGATTTTTTGGATAAGAACACAGCAGATTCATAATTTTGAGCCAATCATGTTTGTTTTTCTCTTGAAAGCCTGCCGCTTCATTTATGAAGTTTGTTCAATAAAAAAAGGTTTCACTATATACTGCAATCCAATGCAATACTGCAATATATATATATATATATATATATATATATATATATATATATATATATAGATATATACACTAGTCGTTTACCTATCATAAATGACAGTATAATATTACATGTGTTTCTCCACTGTGTCTCGCCCCCTCCCTTCTCTTTGTTTCCTTCCCCCATTTCCCTCCCCTGTGTCTCTCCCCCCTCTACCTCCCCTGTGTCTCCTACCCCCTCTCCCTTCCCTGTGTCTCTTCCCCCTCTCCCTCCCCTGGGTCTCTTTACCCCCTCCTCCCTCGCCTGTGTCACTTTCCCCCTGTGTCTCTTTCCCCCTCCTCCCTCCCCTGTGTCTCTTTCCCCGTTTTCCCTCTGTTTCTGCCCCCTTTCTCCTGTGTCTCTTTACCCCTCCTCCCTCCCCTCTGTCTCTTTCCCCCTCTGTCTCTTCCCCCCTCTCCCCTGTGTCTCTTCCCCCTCCTCCCTCCCCTGTGTCTCCTTTGCCCTTTGTCTCTTTTCCCCTTTCCTGTGTATCTTTCCCCCTTTCCCCTGTCTCTCTTTCCCCCTCTGTCTCTTTCCCCCTTTCCCATGTATCTTTCTCCCTTCCCTGTGTCCCTTTTCCCCTCTGTCTCCCCCCCCCTTTCCCTCCCCTGTGTCTCTTGCCCCCATCCTCTTTGTCTCTTCCCACCATCTCTATCCCCTTTGTCTCTCCCCCCCCCCCCCCCCCCCCCGCTCCCTTGCCTGTGTCTCTTCCGCGAAAAAGAAACAGACAAAACT
This sequence comes from Discoglossus pictus, assembly GCA_027410445.1. NCBI lineage: Eukaryota > Metazoa > Chordata > Amphibia > Anura > Alytidae > Discoglossus > Discoglossus pictus. The sequence goes on from CM050163.1 coordinate 226,753,036, forward strand.
GTTACACACTTGTGGGCTCTTTAGTGCATTGAATGTAACAAACAAAACAATTCTTGTGGTACACTAATTCAGATTTTTACGTAATCCACCACTTGCACTCTAAATACTGTGACTGTAAAAGCACTACAAAACTCTATAAATAGTTGTCCCATACCCAGCCCCTTTACAGGTTATATATGGCCTCTGTTTTAACCTATAATAATATTTATATAAAAAAAAAATAGATTTGTATTCAGAAGCTTTCACATTAGAAACAATTACTCTTCCTCTGAGCCATGTCACATGATTATGCAGGCGTGTTCTAATCTACTTAGTTAAACTCCTATTAAAGGAAAACTATATCACTTTCTCATTCAACCATGCACAGCACATTCTAATTAATGCTTTATAATATATACAGAGGATTCAGGGGTGGTTTCAAGCATTCTATCAACCCTAACTACAAATGCTTCTAACACCATTAATTCATTAGAAATTACAAAAAGGAAAATAATTTTCGCACATGCTTCTCCGTCTTCTGTCTGAAGGTGCAGAGAACATCCAGTGTTTTCAGTGGCCCTTCAAAACATATGTTTTCTTCAGTGTTCCAAACTTATTTATATAACACTTTCATAGTGATTCAATTGTATAATTAAACTGATGCAATTGCGTAATTAAACTAAGCATATATGATATATGGGAATGCTATATTTTCATTGAATAATGCCCTAGTTCCAAAATGGAATCCACATAGTGATCCACATCTTCCAGTTTAAATGTCCCACTGTGTACCATGCAGTATGCATTTATATTCTGTCAAAGTTTCATCTCTGATGTGTCTTCAGATTTCCTATTCATCTCTGTGTCAAAGATTATAATTTGCTTCTCATGGTTTGTGAATGTAAAAAAAATATCTTCCATCATACTTATTTTACTATCATGCAATAACTGAGGAAATTACAAAAAATGGATCCAAAAAATGTTATTTCCTTATGTTCCTGAGAAATATGTGGGTCAGTAAAAAAAATCTGAAGACGGGAGCAATCTGTTTCTTTTTCAAATTATATTAAGTCAGAGCTTTATAGGTTTGCAGCCTGTCTACTCCGCTGCTAATTAATAACTGAGTCACGTCGCACAGTAGTTTCCCAACCAAATGCTTCCTTTTTGAAGCATCATTTAGCTCTCATTTTTCAGTTACCTTCTGTACTTCTGTTTCCTGCATTTTGATGTGATCAGAGTAGAAAAACAAAAATCCATCCTGTTTAAAGGGAAGTTGTACCCAAAATGTTCTATGAAGCATGTAATAAAACGTAATAAAAATACTATTTATCTTTTATATAAAAATAGTTGCCTGATGTATGGAAAATGTATTACCTGAACAGAGTTAGCATTGGAGCTCAATTTCTGACATCACAGTATTTTTAAAATATTTGTATGGCCTTTCTGGCTGGCCTGGCTAAGGGAATAATACTGCTGTGCTGAAATTTACTGTACAAAGAAATGAGTGAGATAAAGCACCCAGAGTGGATACGTCTCCTCCGTAAGTCACACTACTTTGTGTTGGTTATTCTCAGTAGTACACTTCTCATTATGTTTTTATTGCATTACATTGGAAACTAGACTGTTTTGCTTGTTAGCTATGTTTGTACATGCACATTCATATCTATCTCCACTTGTCACATATTCAGTGTCTATAATAGAATTTGAGCAAGTGGATCGCACTTCAGTGACTAAACTGTAAAATGTAAGTACTGTATATACTCGAGTATAAGCCGAGTTTTTCCGCCCTTTTTTTAAGGCTGAAAAGGGCCTCCTCGGCTTATACTCGAGTCACCATCCTGTGTCTCTCTTTCCCCCGTGTCTCTCTTTCCCCCCTGTATCTCTCTTTCCCCCCATGTCTCTCTTTCCCCCTCCTGTGTCTCTCTTCCCCTGTGTCTCTCCTTCCCTCCCCCTCCCTTATCATCCTCAACCCCCCATCCTCATCCTCATCCCCCATCATCATCCCCCCATCCTCATCCTCAACCCCCCTATCCTCATCTCCAACACCCCATCCTCATCCTCAACCCCCCTCCTCATCCTAAACCCCCCTCCTCACTTTAGCTCTCTAATTACCTCCTACTCTCCCTTTCCCCTCACTTATCTTCTCCACTACGATCCTTCTGGCTGCGTCTTGACCCGGCCAATGACGTGACTCGCATGTGACGTCACGTCATTATCATATAAGAGATAAGTAATTTGTAGTTTGATTTTATGTGTGAATTTTGACATTTGAAGCCAAAGTGGAGATGTAGCAACTTTATTGTTGGTGTAGGTTAAGTTCATGTTAAGAGCTATGGAATTTTCTGTATTTATTTTGAGGCCTGAAATAGCAGGAAATACTTCCAATATTGCAAAAAAGTTAGAGAGTGTTGTTAGAGTTTGGTGATTGTCAAGATGACATCCTCAGTGAAGAATTCTTGTTGATCAATTTTATCGCACTAAAGTCTCTGTGTTGTCATATTATTATTGTCAGAGGGTCCATGGCTAGCACAAATAATACTGGTGATAATGGACAGCCAGGAAGTGGGCTTTTTTGTATATGAATAGTGTTAAATCGAGGACTTTGAAGTTTGAGGGATGTCTTTGGATTTCTTTGTAATGTTGTAATGGCTTGAAGGAAGGCGCCTTTAATGCCTATGCATTTTAATTTCTCAAATAAGTAAGTTCATCCCAGGGAGCTGAATGCTTTCTGGTAATCTAATGAGAAAAAGCATGAATACACATCTTTCCTCTAATTGTATTAAATTTAATATTTTCCTAATGTTGTCTCAAGTTTGCATTTTATAAAATGAACATATAAGTCCAAAATGTTCTGTTCTAAAATCCAGCAATTTGATTTAAATTTTGTTGCAACATTACAGTTTTGTAGAGGAGTAAGGTTAATCCATCAATATTGTGAGCAATAAAAGTTTGTCCCTCTGTACACAACTAAACTAACACAATATTTTCAAAATGATGGAGAGAAGAGCTGTGCAGTGGGATAACGTTACAGGACGTCAGGTTTCTTTTTGATGTATACAATGTTTTTATATATTTTTTAAATACACTGTATTGGAACATAAATGTAAACAATTGCTATTATTTCTAAGAGTAAATATATTGCAAAGTACAAAACACAAAAGGAAGCTCAAAGGCTACACAAGCAAAAGCATAATGTTCAGATTCATAATGTGAGATATAACATAATGTACTCTTTAAATGCAGTCAAACCATTTTCTAGAAAGTAATAAAAGAAACATAGGAAATGAGTCAGAATTACACGAGAAACAAGCTTAGATTGTGTTAGTTTAATTACAGACTCTACTTCTTACCAACACTTTTATTTCCCAGTGCCACTACTCTAGATTAGTAAGGCTTTAGAATCTAGAGATACATAAAATATGTTAGTGTACAGTACAAGTGTAGTTCCTTGTCCTTTGGCCACAAACCTCCATGGATTTATACTCTCCTAAATTATAGATAAAGTGTGATAAGCAGGGCAGCCATTAGAATTCTTGGAGCCCAGTACAAATGTAATTGTTGCCACCCCAATCATTGGCACCCATATTTTCCTCATATCCCAGAGCCAGGCTTTACATTAACTGCATATATAGTGGTGAAATGTCCTAATTTGCTTCCACTATTTAAGAGATTTTGGATTATTGCTCATCCTGTATATGACAGGCTATTTTTAGGAGCTCTGTTCCTTCCTCCCTATCTTAGCATACAATATAAATGCCTGCCAACATGCCCCTTGCTTTACAGGGCAAACCCCTCACAAAAGTACCCCATCTCTGCCCTGTAAATAGCCCGGTACTAAGAGCTCGATTCAATTGAGCAATCATAAGTTCCTGGAGCCCATAAGTGAGGTTGTAAGTTAATTTGCTATTCAATTGGTGTCTTTTTTCGGGCTCTGAATGTGTTACGGGTTACAGGCTTGAAAACTCTGCAAAGGTTCAACCCGGAACTTACAGCCTCCCGAATCCTTTAATGTTTCAATTCTGCAAGAGTTACGATAGCTAAAATCTCAAATCGCTATTCAATTGCTCCAATTCCCCTAGGCCCCAAATGTTTTTACACCCAATTGTATGAGAAAATCCTACGAGTGCTAGAGAACATTTGCAAGGGGGTTAAACACCTGTTCGTAGCACTGTAAAACCAAAAAAAAAAATCAATACTGCACTGTAAATAACTGGGAAAGCAATGACAGACAGAAGAATTAATAGCGCAACAATGTGAAGCTCGCAAATGGGAAATGGGAGGTTACAATCTTGCTTAACTGATCATATTCCCACCCTGAACTGCTATAAACCAGTGCATTGTTTACCTTTAATTGAATAGCTCCGGAATCGGAGACGAACGGGAGCCCGCAGCACGCCCGCAGACATATGGCCATGATCCCGTGAGATGCGGGCTTGCAATTGAATCGGGAAACAGCAGGTCTAGATATTGCAGGATCTCTATTATCATAATTTTTGGAAATTGATTGATACTCATTTTAATGTACACTTTGCAGATATTTATAATCAGTTCATGGTAAGAGCTTTAAGATTATTTAATTGAAGTCATTAGGGAGAAGAAATGTATTGAATTTTACTCATCCTGCATTTAGGAGAGAAACAGTCTATAGTTTTTGCATGACATGGCTATTCAGATTGGACTTTGTACCCTTCTGTATTATATTTAAGGGAGACCAAATAAATGTGAACATTTCTGTGTGGTCACTCTGGTTTCACTATGTATATTCCATAATTTTGTTGATGATACCCAGTAGATGCTATCACATCTAACTTCATATAAATGAACTTGGGCCTTAGTGCCTTTCATGAAATGTATCTCCTACTTTTTATGCTTTTTTATGTCCCTTTAACTAAAGAAAGGTCTTTTGCCTCTCTTACCTGAAATATACTTAAATTTAGGCTTACGCTCCTGTTTTACATTCTTGCTGTTCAAAGCATTTCCTTTGCTGCGTGCTATTTATTTTCAGTGGGACAGAAAGGCATACCAAGCAGCATGCTAATGATACCATCTTGCAGTTATAATCTGATAGGTAATATATTATCAAAATGATGTACAGTATCTATCTTCATCTTTTAATAGGGAACTTTTGTACTCAAAGGGAAAGCATCTGCTCATCAGACATGCACATCAAACACTGGGTAAAATCAATATTATGGTTTGATGCTGTGTGCCTTCAAGCATGTGCTATACAAACCAGTGATTACTAAGAGAAACAAATACATTGCAGGTGCCTATCATTAAATGAGCTGTCTCTCCCTCTCTCTCTCTTTGTTTCCCTCTATGGGCAATATCCTCTAAGGGCCATATAATTCTGCAGCTGAGAAAGCTACCTTTCAGGTTGGTCATTGAAAAACTGTATTATATATACAAGAATCCCTCGTAAATTGCTTCACATAAATTGCTTGTAAAGAAGAAAATGAAATTCCCCATTGGTTTCCATGTTATGATCAAAAATGTCCTTGTATAATGGATTAATAGGTGTTACATTTCTTTTGCTTGTTTAAGCAAAAACACATATACGGGTTGCATGAATAACATTGTATTCCTGTTATTGTTGTTAATTCGTTCAGTCGTGTCCAACTCTCCATGACCTTATGGACCACAGCACGCCAGGCACATCTTATGTGTCTGGTTGTGCTTATCCATAAGGTTTTCATGGCAAAGTTACTGGAGTTAGTTGCCAGTTCATTCTTCAGTGGACCAAGATTTGACTGAACCCTCTGATATGAGTGATTCTACATAGTATAGCTCACAGCTTCATTGAAGTAAACAAGCTCCTTCACCACAACAAGGTAGCGATCCAGAAGGGTTGTATTCCCATAGATAACATTATAATCCCATATGCTTGTATCAAAGTGTATAACATTGTACCAGATACAGACTTGTCAAATATGTGTTTCATACTCAGAAGCCAAAGAGCATAATGAAATAAGTAGGAAATGTGTTTTGTGGGTACAATTTTTAATATTTAAAAAAAAATCCCTTATTAAGAGCATTGATCTCAGTTGTGACAACTACCTCCTGGGTTCTCATAAAAGTAGACCTACAGTGCGCCATTTTTGTTCAGTGGCAAAAAGTGTGAGAGCTCCACAATGATTTTGCCATCATTGTAAATGTGACTTATGCGGTTTATGACGTGACTGGTTATGTTTTTCCACTCTTTTTTTTTATTGTTTATGCAACGTTTGATCCTTCCCACATTCATTCTATTTTGTAAGAAACAACTTTGAATCCCGAAACATTCAGTCGCATGGCTAGGAGTAATCAATAGGTGGACTTGGATCTGAATCAGGATCTCTGACCCACTTCTTCTGGACCTCCACTGCTTCATTACATTTACTATTTGTTACTTTTTAGACCTCCACATGTTTAAATAAACATTCAGTTAAACTGAGCTTTGTCTCCAACAATATGTAATCTGCTATTCTGTAACCCTCTGAATGCTATTAATTTTTGCCTGTCCAGTATAAAAATGTGTTTCTGAACCTTGACATAATTATGACAAATACATTTGGACATTGGTAAAAAAATAATGAGAAGAAGTATCTAACTAAATTATAATACTTTAACTTATTTATAAAAATAAACATAAGGAAATATGCAAGTTAGTAATAGTAATAAGTAATAGAGTGGCACCTCCATTTTCAAAATATTGTATAATAACAAAACAAAATGCAACAATATAACTGTCTCGCTCTGAAAATTAGATGAACACTATCAGCCTCATTCTATTCGGGTCTGTAACCCGATCGCAGATAGCTGATTTCCTGCAATCGAGTTGCAGGCTCAAGTAGGTCTACTTTTACTCTGCTATTCAATTGGCCGGGCCCGAGAGTTAGGCGCAGGTCGCAAGAATTGGAAACCATGCTCTCAGCAGTAGCATTTGCAGGCTTGAACATGATCACGGACGCAAGCCCGTAACTCGTGGTTCAAGCCCGTAAGATTGGAGCACTTAAATGCAAATATAAAATCAATCCAGCACTGTAAATGATGGGAAACACAATGGTTGACATTGGAATTAAAAGCACAAGTATTTTTTTTTAGGCGATGTGGATTGAATCTATATTTGCATTAAGGTGCTCCGATTTGTCAGTAAGCCCTTTGCGAGACCTACTTGGTCCCAGTAACCTGTGGTTCGATTTTTGCCATTTGTGGGCTTGACGAAAGGGGTTAGCGTGGGAAACTGAATAGCGATTTTGGATTTTAGCGGCTTCAACTCTTGCGGCCGTGAAAGATCAAAGGCTTGGAGGCAAGTAGCTTGCGATTTTATGAATCACAATGGATCGCAGCTCGCAGCAAGTACCTGATCGGAGCCCGCAAACAGAAGGCATTTGAATAGCAAAGTAATCTGCAATCTCCACTTGCGAGCCTGGATCTCAAAATCGCAGCAATAGAATGAGGCTGTATATTCTTAATAACAGTAAAACACATTAATAGAGATGAAACTTTAGCATTCAACAGTGTAATATTATTAAATTCCTCCAACAGACTAAACCCCTAGATATAGTTCATATATTCCATACCCCTTATTAGAAATGGAGGTAGGAAATGTTGGATTAACAATTTTACTAATTGAGTAGTATTTTGGATATAATAACAACACTGCCTGAGGTTGATTTTTCAGTGAAACGCATTGCAGCTCATCTTTTCCTTTAAAAAAGTTGTTTGTATATTTTTCCACATTTGGACCTCAGGAAATTATGTGAGAAATAATTTGTTACATGCTCTTGAGAGTTTCTTTATCTGGGTATATTTTGCTGGTTCTTTTCTGCCACACTAACAAAAGTTATTCTTATGCTTGATAAGTACTCTTGAAAGTTTTCTCCTTTCATTAGTTTTATTGGATTTTCAATTTGCACAATAAAATCCTATCAATCTGATATTGTGCATAGTGTTGACAGACTGTATACTAATAACAATATTTGTATGCTGAATCACAAATCCAGGCCTTGCACTGTATAGTCAATGCAATTTTTAATTGACAGGAGAGATATTCTGTCTGCATTTAATCTTAAAATTAATAGCTGCAGTGAATCTACTATAATATGGTTTTATTTTGTTTTCTTACTTAAATAATAGCTTTGCCAAGGTATATTTAATCTGGCTTATTACAGGACATTGTCTAGTTAAAGATGTACAAATTCTACTGCAAAATACATTATGTATTTTATGTTTGCTGTTTGTATATGCATGTATTTATATTTTTGTGAGTAAATAAATAGAAATACAAAAAGTATATAAAAGGGCTACACATATGAACTTGAGAAAAATCTCTACTTTTTTTATGTGTTATCAAAGCTTGTTTTCAAGTTGTGGAGATCATATCCACTGCTTGGACCAAGGACCATGTATTTCAACCAGAGTTCTTAAATGAGCCACACAAAACTTTTTTAGATAAATAGCAACAATGATTAAATTTGCTGTGGTAGTGGGAAATGAATTAAAGAATCATGTATAATTACCTTGGAGACATTGCCCCTTACAGCCGATGTGCAGAAATATAACTGTATGAGTTGTATTATCAAATGAATGAGAACTGCTGACAGTGGTATATTCTGTGCACAAAGAGGCTTTTCCTGTTCGTTTCAAGAAAATCTAAAAAAGTTTTACTTAATATGCAAAAACCAACATAATGTTCAAAACCTGCATCTTTTTTAAATGAATGATAGAATAATTTTGTTTCCCATGTGATTTTAGGTGTAATAGCAAAATATATATCAGGCGGGGTGTATTGGGTGCTAATGAGAGTTATATGTAGTTTGGGGAGATAAAGGACTATGTGCTGTGATGGACATGGGGGCCTCATTCAATTGAGTAATTGTAGCTTGCAGGAGCCCATAATGTAGACCGTAAACTAATTTGCTATTCAATTGGTGTCTTTTTGCTTAAAACGATCTACGGGTTACAGGCTGAAAATCCCTGCAGTGGTTACAACCGTAACTTACAGTCCATCTAAGCCTTTAATCTTTCAAGACCGCAAGAGTTACAATCACAAATTGCTATTCAATTTCTACAATTCCTAAAGCCCGCAAATATTTTCACTTACGTAAATGTCAAATGTAGAAGAAAATCCTACAGGTACGAGATGGGACTCGCAAGGAGGTTAAACACCTGTTTTAGCACTGTATATGGAAATAAAAAAAGCAATACTGCACTTTAAAAGACGGGGAGAGCGCTGAAAGACATTATAATTAATTGCACAACAGCCTCAAGTTCCTAAATCTGCAATCAAAAATGATTATTTTTAATGTGTGTCGTTGTTATATCAATCTCGGGAATCAATGAGTTAATACATATCGGCCACCCACGTGGACTAGAACAGAATCACCATTTTTAATATTTTGTACATTGCTGAAGAACAAGTCCGATTGCATATGGGACCTTTAAATGCTAATTGATTGACGTTTAACATCCATGCATTACTGACGTCATGATGACGGTCTCATTTACTATTGGCTGTTTCTAAATGGTAGTTACGGCCTTGCTTAATTGATCATGTTCACGCTCTGATATGCTACATACGGGTGCATGGTTTACTGTTTCGGCCTGTAACTTGCGGGCTTGTTCAATTGAATCGCTCTGTAATGGTAGCAAATTTCAAGCCTGCAGCACACGTGCATATATACGGCCTGTAGGACGCAATCTGCGGGCTTGCAGTTGAATGAGGCCCACGGTCCCCAATTCAGAGCGACACGGAAAGCCTCCTGTGTTTAAAAGTACATGTTGTTCTTCAATAATGCACATGATTCTTATCATGGCTTAAAAGTTGATAAAAACTCACAGTTTGGTGCACAGACACTAACAGCCTTATTAAATTGGGATTCGGCCAATTGAATAGGGCTCTATATAAGCACAGAGCATATTTTTTTTACAGAAGCTTTTAGTAAGTGAAGACCTTGCTTTTGGATAGAAGTTAACTAACTAAAAACATCTGTATATTACCTATAATTATACAACAAGGGATTTGGTGTCCTGATGAATATAGTTTTTAGAGAAAAGAAAACAAATGGCATATATGATTGAGACATTCAAACACAATAATGCATGTAACAAGGAAGTACTGTATACTGCAAAGGAAGAGGAATTACTGAACACTGTTTCATAATTAACCTGTGAAAGCTTTAAAAGTAATGTGAGAATATAATTTACTGAAAAGGTGCAGGATACATGGAATTACCTTCCTGACAAAATGTCAAGTGTTAAAACAGCAAAGAAATTCAAACATGTCATCTCTAGTTTATTTATTATTACAGCTCAATTTCATTTTCTTTACTTTCACATCAATTCTATTCTACTTTACCATATTTGTCTCCATTTTTGACAGTTTAGTAGAAATGCAGTAGCTGTTTAATATTTGACAGAAAACAAACAATAAAGAAGACTAAATTAAATTGTCTGGAGCTATATTTATTTCTACTTTACTCTTCTGAATAGCTCTCAAATAAAAGTTGAAATTCATTGTAAATAGTAATGCATTTTCTATATTAAAAGGTTGGTTGTGTGTCAGTCTTAGTTGCCCTAGGATGTCTATTATTCTAGCTCCAGCCCTGGCCAAGCTGTTCCGATTAACATTAAAGTTTATACACTAAAACACAGACATATCAAGATAGATACAGTGCCTTGCAGAAGTATTCACCCCCTTGACTTTTTACCTATTTTGTTGCATTACAGCCTTAAGTTCAATGTTTTGTTAATATGAATTTTATGTGATGGATCAGAACACAATAGTCTAAGTTGGTGAAGTGAAGTTAGAAAAATATATACGGTACATAAAAGATTTTTTAGAAATAGAAAACAGAAAATTGGCATATGCGTATGTATTCACCCCCTTTGTTATGAAGCCCATAAAAAGCTCTGGTGCAACCAATTACCTTCAGAAGTCACATAATTAGTGAAATGATGTCCACCTGTGTGCAATCTAAGTGTCACATGATCTGTCATTACATATACAGACCTTTTTTGAAAGGCCCCTGAGCCTGCAACACCTATACAAGATGCACCACTAACCAAACACTGCCATGAAGACCAAGGAACTCTCCAAACAAGTAAGGGACAATGTTGTTGAGCAGTACAAGTCAGGGTTAGGTTATAAAAAAATATCCAAATCTTTGATGATCCCCAGGAGCACCATCAAATCTATCATGACCAAATGGAAATAACATGGCACAACAGCAAACCTGCCAAGAGACGGCCACCCACCAAAACTCATTAATCATTAATCATCACATTAATCAGAGAGGCAGCACAGAGACCTAAGGTAACCCTGGAGGAGCTGCAGAGTTCCACAGCAGAGACTGGAGTATCTGTACATAGGACGACAATAAGCTGTATGCTCCATAGAGTTGGGCTTTATGGCAGAGGACCAGAAGAAAGCCATTACTTTCAACAAAAAACAAAATGGCACGTTTTGAGTTTGTAAAAAGGCATGTGGGAGACTCCCAAAATGTATGGAGGAAGGTGCTCTTGTCTGATGAGACTAAAATGTAACTTTTCGCCCATCAAAGAAAACACTATGTCTGGCGCAAACCCAATACATCACATCAGCAGCCGGGACTGGGAAACTGGTTAGAGTTGAGGGAAAGATGGATGGTGCTAAATACAGGGATATTCTTGAGCAAAACCTGTACCACTCTGTGCATGATTTGAGGCTAGGACGGAGGTTCACCTTCCAGCAGGACAATGACCCCAAACACACTGCTAAAGCAACACTTGAGTGGTTTAAGGGGAAACATGTAAATGTGTTGGAATGGCCTAGTCAAAGCCCAGACCTCAATCCAATAGAAAATCTGTGCTCAGACTTAAATATTACTGTTCACAAGAGCAAACCATCCAACTTGAAGCAGCTGGAGCAGTTTTGCAAGGAGGAATGGGCAACAATCCCAGTGGTAAGCTGTGGCAAGCTCATAGAGACTTATCCAAAGCGACTTGGAGCTGTGATTGCTGCAAAAGGTGGCTCTACAAAGTATTGACTTTAGGGGGGTGAATAGTTATGCATATTGACTTTTTCTGTTATTTTGTCCTATTTGTTGCTTGCTTCACAATAAAAAATAAAAAATCTTCAAAGTTGTGGGCATGTTCTGTAATTTAAATGATGCAAATCCGCAAACAAGCCATGTTAATTCCAGGTTGTGAGGCAACCAAACACACGAAAAATGCCAAGGGGGTAAATACTTTTGCAAGGCACTGATAGACAGATAGATAGATAGATAGATAGACAGACTAGAATTAAAAAAAGGGACATTGTGCGACTGGAATAGAGGGATTTGTATGATGTAGGGCTGCAGTGATTTGTAAGTGTAGGGTGGAAAAGATGATTATAGAGGATAGTTAGGTAGGACTTGATAGCAAAAAAAAAGATTAACCTTTTACTGTGTATTTAAACAATCATTTATTATTTTTCAATGACCTTCTACAGGCTATAAAAGCTTTGGATCTCGACTCCGCCATAAAGTATTGTGACTGGAGTGGGCCTGACCAGAAGGAAGCGTTACATTGGAAAACCACTCTCTGAAACACACACATTAGTAGCAGGGATCAGTGTTACCTGAGTTGCTAGCAATGTACACACACTATCATACTGCAGTTGTGATATGGCAAATAGCCCTCCGCGGTCTTATCAAGTCCTATCTATTCTTTAGAGAAGCCTTTATAAGACCACTAAAGGGACAGTTGTGTTGCTTCACACCCATTCAGATATCAGGGACATATAAACATAAACCCCAGCTATCATTATAATATCTATGTTACCCCTTATTTATTTTCTTCTTCCTAATTCTGTTCACCTCTCTGCTCTCTCACTTAAGCCCATAAGGCCTAGGGCAGAACATTTTCAGGGGGGCAATATATATGTATATATATATATATATATATATATATATATATATATATATATATATATATATATATATATATATAGTGGTATCACTGTATGTGACTCTTTCTTACATAATGTATTTGTATATGAACAAATATGCCCACAGACTCCTATCTCTGTTATCATAACCAGTGTACGTTAATAACTACAAATAAAATGTTGTGGTGTCCAAATATCAGGACAGTGGTGAAACAATCCCACCCATCCCACTCACTTTTAGGTATTTTTTATACAATATACCACTCTTTTGTACATAAACTTTGACCTTTTAGTTGCATGAGTGTAAGGTTTAGACTGCAGCATCACTTCATCATGATGCAAATATGTATATCAGTGATAGGCAGTGTCGGTCCTGTAATGCCGCACACAATCCCAAATTTCAGTATTTCCCTATTGTGCACAGGCGAGTTAACCTTAATGTCTGTGGCAGTAATTGCCTTATGTCACATGGCAGAGGAATACTGAAATCCAGGTCTGTGTTAGCCACTCCAGGATAGATATTGTCTATCCCTAATTTATGAAAATATATATGTGTCTTTATTAGCTTCTGTTGACAGCATCATTGCGTTGTTGCTATCATTTTTTTTTAAATATCCCAAACTCTCTTTACAAGACTGTACATGACTCAACTCTTATCAGATTTAGAGATGTGTAACACAATCAAGTCCATATTATCACCTTATTAATGCTTTTTTCTGTTTTTGGAACATGTAACACCAATTTTATGGTGGTACTGACATGTCCTGACATAACCATAATCCTTTAGACACATTATTTCAGTTACTCTATGTAATTATGCAAATCAAATCTTATTTTCATTTTAATGTGCTTATGCAGAAAGCATTACATGCTGCTGATATTAATGATATAAATAAATAAGAAAAGGCTTGTGGTTTCTTTTGGATTTATGATTTCCAACAGTAATCCACATAATTATCTTTCTAAATTAAAGTGCATTTATATGCCTGTGAAATGTAAATATGCAAACAAAGCAATCTCACATTATTTACATATTGGAGTTAAATCATATGATTGGGATTCCACCCAGCTCTTGTTTCTGGGCAACTATTTGAACTCTTGATTACATTTTATGAATTCCACACTATTATTTTCCATAGTTGATTGCCACGCAGGCACTGACATGATTTCTTTCTATTGTACTTTATTAAAATATTACAGTTGTTGCTCCTTCTGTTCTTGTTGCTGCTGATAATGCAACTTGGGCATTTTATATATTTAAAGGAATTGTTTCAAAATTATTTTATATAAATCCTTTAACTAGGATACTTAAAGAGACATGTGATTTCTGTTTTTCACTAGAAATATACAGCCCTATTTAATTGCGATTCAGCCAATTGAATAGGGCTCTATATAAGCACAGAGCATATTTTTTTACAGAAGTTTTTAGTTAGTGAAGACCTTGCTTTTGGATCGAAGTTCACTAACTAAAAAATTCTGTAAAAAATTATGCTCTGTGCTTATATAGAGCCCTATTCAATTGGCCTAATCGCAATTTAATAATGCTGATATAATATGCCTATGTATCTATTTACTTTTATGTACTTTATTTTATTAAGAAGTGTTTAAATGCCTAAAAGCATACAAATAGTACCTGCTTGGTCTGCCAGTACCAGTGACCAGTGGAGATGCACCAATAAGCCTTATGTTTCGGATGCTTGAGCAAAAACTCCTAATATTAGAATATACTATTGACTATTTAAAAGGAACATGGAAGCTTTCTGGATTTCACTAAAAATATAATATACCCATGTATCTCTTCTCTTTTGTGTACTTTATATTATTAAGACATGGGATCAGACTGATATACTACAGGAAATTTCTCCCTGTGAAGGGCACAAGGTTGCTCTCAGAGTTGCTTCTCATGGTCATAGAACTAACCTATTATGATTGGTTCATTCTCTGATGAGCACCTCTGACTTAGTTGTTTTGTATATGCAAATTACCTTTAGGGTTTAGTCTCCCTAAGGGTAATAGGGGAGTCCAGACATGGACCCCTTGCTCACTGTGCCTTAGGGGGTTCAGCTGCACCTCACTGACAAGGCCCATAAAGGCCGAAACACGTCTGGGGTACAATTTCCTGGTATTTCGGGGCTGGATCACTCTAGTGAGTGGGACCAGACTGATATACTACAGGATATTTCTCCCTGTGAAGGGCACAAGTGAGATAAAAGAGGTTGCTCTCAGAGTGGCTTATCATGGCCATAGAACTAACCTATTACGTTTGTTTTTTTCTCTGATGAGCACCTCTGACTTAGTTGTTTTGATGAGGATTGAGGCCACAACATAAATAATTGGTGAGCCCATTCAGATCTGTCACTGAAACATGACTTACTAGATCTTATGTTTAGTTTATATATGGATAGGTTAAAACTTACTTGTGTTTTTCTGAATTATAATATCTTAATGTGACAGACAACTCTGTTCATTTGAATGGAAAGGAGATAGTAATGCCGCCTGTGGCTGTAGAGTTTGGAAAATAAGTGAAAGATATAATTACAAAGAATTCAGGTTAATGGAGTCAGCGGATGACTGGGTTGTTATGTGTAAAAGGTGGAATTTGAAGCATCAGACTGACTGGTACAACATTAGACATGGCGCAGCTGTCAAGTGTAAACATTTCCAGCACATAACATTGACCTTAATGTTCAGGTAAGCAGGTAGTACTGGGACTTGGCATGGGGATGTCCTTGAAAACTGCAGGAAGCTGCTGTGAGAGGAAGAAAATATTATATGTAAAATTATATTTGCTTATATCTTATAGGTACTTGGTGAATAAATATCAATACAAGCATTTAGTGTGCCATAAAATGCTTTAAATACCTGAAATCGTTGGTCCGTTAAGACTAATATTTCTTATAATCCATGATGTGTTACCCAGAGGAAAACAATTTCGAATTTTGTCTATTGAACCCCAAATCTTGCCTTGAACAAAAACACCCTTTAATAGCTAGAATTTTTCTACATACCACTTTTTCAGGAAAATATGTCTAGCTGTTTTTAAACCTACCTACTGTATCAGCTTAGTGACTTAAAAAAACCTGATTGACAAAGTTTAAATAGTCCTTTCTGTTAAATGGCAAGTATAAGTGCCAGGTAAAGGGCAGTGAGGATCCAAACTGGTCCTCAAGACACCCAGACAGATTAGTTTTTTTGATTTAATAGTGTGTGAACACAGGTGAGGTAATTCATATTCAGAAGGAAACTCTAATTTTCTTATTGCTTTTCAAACAGTTAAATCGAAAATCTGGGCTGTCTGTAGTGCTTTGAGGAAAACCACTGATCTAGACTAACACATGTTAGTTCAAGAAATGTGTGCTTATAAAGTCAACAATAAAGCCATCTATATCACAATGGTTTTAAAACTACTTTTACCTGCCTCATATCCTGCGCCTGCTATCACATCCCTCCCACCGCGTGACTCACATTTTCTGCCTGGGAGCATGTAATAGTCCTTCCTTTTATCTAATAGGTTTGTTAATTAACCATTGTTTAGAAACTCATGCAATACAAAACAATGGACATCAGTAAAGTGACCCCGGGAGGACAGAATTAACAGAAGGGGGTATGACCTAAGGTGGGAGGGGGGAACAAGAAGTAGTAGTGAGGAAGAAGGAACCAAGAGGTAGTTCCTGTAACGGAACCCATCACTGTTTTACCCTGTTTCATTATTATTAATATGGTTAAAATATGATCCTACTATTATACTGTATGTATGTTGGTTTATGCTCTGCAGAATATTAGCCCAGACTATTGCAGACCTGGCATAAGAGATAATCCTATTACAGAGACTCCTCCTAAAATAAGGAAGTCTATTGTTTAAAGTGTTTTCATTCTCAGCCATAAGAACAAAGAAGGATGATCTAATCCATGTCTGTATCAAAGTTGCCAGGTAGCCTCAGGGAGGTGTGACTCACCTATTGTCCCTATATGTGTATTGTGTGGCCAACTATGGGGGATATGTGAAATGTCTGTGTGTTATGTGTAAAAGATACTTTTACTAACTTTTGAACCCCTGGTCTGATTCATGCCATTTTTTTATATGTTGTTCCACAATTTATGTTGTTCATAAAAATGTAAGTTTTATTTATGTACTATGTAAAATCATAAAGTTATAAAAATGTATACAAATGTGTAAGTTCTAGCTGGGAGATAATTGAGTAGATACAGTAATAAACTCAATTATCTCTCAAGTAGAGGGGAGGGAAACTGTGGGCGTTACTATTGTGTTATTGGTTGTTTATACCTTCCCCTGGGTGTGTTCTGTTTACCTGACTGTAATAAAAACCAGGCTGGGTGTGCCAGCAAGAGAGTTCTTTGACCCTTCAAAACGTAGACTCGTCTCGTTCTTGGAGGGGATTGCTATATCCTACTGGGGATTGCTATGCTTTTGCACACTCCCTTGAGCTGTAACTACTGAACCCTTGTTCCTGATGTACGCTCCTTGGAGGAGAGGTCTTCCCCACACGATCCTGGATGCTGGAGATTCATACAGGGTGGAAGGAAGACGGCGCGGCTCCAGTTAAGCTACGGCGGTTGTGGAGTCTGTGGTGGTTGTGGTGTCCGGTGCAGTGCTTGTAGGCCTCGACGCAAACTAGGACGCGTCCATCAACGGAGGTACCCGCTCGGGGTGCCAGTAGATCCGTTACAGTTCCTTCCTTCTTCCTCTTTGCCTTCAGAAGCTGCAACCCTCAACAGCAAAGAAAAAAACGGCTGCAGTAATGGGGAAAATTTCCACCATCCATGGAGCAAAGCGGGCGCTTTGCTGCTAGGAGCCTAAATTGGGGAGAGACAGGGGCCCTGGATTAGGAGTTGGCTTAAATGCCACCCTTTTGGTGGTTGAACCCAGTCCACTTAATCCATGTGGGGCGGGCGCACCTGTCAGCAAGCTCTGTCGCCTGAACCTTATGGTTGGACATGTGAGCATTTATGTGTCTGTCATGTTGACAGTGGGTAAAAAAAGTGGCTGTAGCTCGCTTTACCCAACGATGTGGTGTGGTTTATTGAGTAAATGGAAAACAATGTGGTTAACTCCAGGGACCTTCCCTACCATTCTTGGTCATGACATCATGCAAGCCCATCATCACACAGAACAGGAATAAGGGGAGATTAGTCATAGCTCCTGAATAATTACACAGTTACCAGATGACAGAAAGCCCCATTTCATGGCCTACAGACAAATGATGTGAGGCATCTGAAGGAGGTGGAAATTGAGACATGTAGTTAAGATTACATTTTTAAACCACTTTAGACAGACACATTTCTCGAACTAGATAGTGGTTTACTAGGTGCTCACACTCCCTTTAAAAATGAAATATACATTATTCTAACCTCAAGACAGGACCTGTTAATACTATGAGAAAAAAAAGGTTCCATTTACAATTATCTGCACTGACCCTGGATATATTTATATACAATAGTCAAATCTTCTTCCAGAAACCTCTTTGCTAATATGCTTGAAAATTATAATACACTATTTTACCATTACTATGGAATGAGTAACTTGTAAAAATAAGTGGCAAATTATTCAAAACACAAATGTATAACCAATAACCATTTGATTTTGACCAGTTTGTCTTCACTCTACGTACCAAAAACTTGGTAACTACTAAACTCTTCATTACTCTGTCAACCTAATAGTTTGGATCTCAGAAGTTGCCTTTGTCCATTTAGGTTGATTGTCAACTGGTACCTAGCCTTTAGAACTATTGCCTTGGAGTTTAAATATAAATAATAACAATGGCAACTGATTCTGCTTGCTGCGTGTAAATTGAAGATTGGTTCTGGTAGCATATAATAAAGAGGTTTGTTAGTTCATTAAGGACCTTGAGACAGGTGTTCATGTTCTGCATCTATGCCACAGCTTGGTACATACCATAATTTGTTTCTTGCTGGAAGCAAGATTAATAGTTTGTAATGAAGGGAATAAAAGTGTTGATTTTATTTTTTGTAGTTCATGCAGACAATTATATGACAAACTATTGCTTAAACAGCACTGTGTTCACATTTTAATTTAAATAAAATAGCCTTTTCAAGACCTACACTTGAAGCTAAGCGCCATGGTTTGAAAAAATTAAATACAGCCTTTTTTGTAACTTTTATGCAATTATGTTGATATGGAATCTATCATTTTAGTTTCTAGTGATCTACTTCCTGAGTTGGAAGGAGACACTGAATACACAGGATTTTTTATCTGTACAATGGGAAGCTGGCATATACATCTGCCAAGGTTCTGATTTAATGGAAAGCTTATTAGTTTACAGGGACATAACCTACTGACAAGTAGAAGAAGAAGGTTTAATAAAGAAAATGGAACCCTGCAGTAACAAATAATTGCCTATAAAAATGAAACAAATAAAGGCTGAGAATATTTTTTCATTTACTACAACATTTTGCACATTATCAAGTTTTATCATTCAAAGATCTTTTTAAAAAATTCTGACCACACTCATAGTGGCCATTATCAGAAGACACATGTTATCAAGAGGGCATATCTCTGTGCTATTTGCAGCATTTTGAGACTTTTATGTTGTTTACTTCTCCCCCAGCCTCACCATTTGATATTGGGATTTTCCATAAGGAAATGTAATTATGACTAGAAGGACTAGCTATGCATTAAACTATCCATTTATTTTACAGTTAACTATTCCTGCATTAATCAGCTTTTTCTGCTGTATTCTTATGCAGCTGTTTTGTTGTGCTAATTAGGATTACAGTCTGCTTATCTGTCTCCATGGTGGCAAAACTGTGCCCCTTAAGGTTATCATCCTTTTAGCAATAGAAGAGCTGCACTTTCTATACTGAATATGTCAGGAATGGTTTGCTGTAGAGAAAAAATGGCTAGTACATTGTAAAGATAGATTTTAATTCACTTTACGATGAAACCAACTTCCTGCTGTGGTAACAGTTTCCCTTTAACATATTTCTTGTATTCCAAGCAACTAGAAATCCACCAACACACAGTACTGGACTGTAACAACATTTTAAGCAAAACTATTGATTAAAACATACAGACCAATGTGAACTGGTCCACGGTTGGTCATTTTAACCTCCTAAGCATGAAAAATAAAGTTACATTTAATAAAAATAAAAAATAAATGCTGTATAGTAATTTAATCCCTGAAGCGCAGAATTCTACTTAGCTGTAGATCAAACTGGTACCTAGCAGAGAGTCACTGAGAGATGACACATGCACCCAAGGATGTAAATATTGGTAAATTAAGGAACAGTAATAAGTGTCAAATGTTGTGTTTCAGCAATTCTGCATTATGGGTCAGATTTTTGACAAATAAAAGCTAATATCTAAATAGACACCAATCAAAAATGTGCATTCATGCAGTGGTAGTGCCCTACGCTGTATAGCTTAGATGTCCCTCGAAAGAGGGCAATTGGAGTCCTATTAATTAGAACTGATGGCAGTCATGTGGAAGTAAACAGATACAGGAGCACCAGCTACATACACAGAGAAGTAGCAAGTAAAAACGTCACGAAAAAATACGGGGTAAGAGGTTGGTAGAGATGGTTTACAAGCTACCATACTCCCTTCTCCCTTCAGAGCACTTGTGTGCTTTCATTGTGAAGGTCAGCTCCCTATCAATAGTGACATCACTGTGAGCCTGATAAATTACTTAATTAATATTAACAAGCCTATTAGCCCTATTAAATTCCCCTAACGTGTAAAACCGTAGCCGTAACGTAGCCCGCAAGACTTGCGGCTATTATAATGGCCCTGTAAAGCAAGCAATTGCCGATCTGCGGGTTATGTGTGAAAAAAAGCCTTTTTTCTGTCAAGCCTGTAAGTTCCAATTTCTGTCAAGCCTGTAAGTTCCAATAAACAACTTATATGTTGTCCATGATTGCTGGCAGACCTTAACAGCCTTATTAAATTGTGATTCGGTAAATTTAAAAGGGTTCTATTTAAGCACATAGCATATTTTTTTACAGAAGTTTTTAGTTAGTGAACTTCTATCCAAAAGCAAGGTCTTCACTAACTAAAAACTTCTGTAAATAAAATATGCTCTGTGCTTATATAGAGCCTTTTTAAATTGTCTGAATCGCAATTTAATAAGGCTGTAAATTAGTATTTTAAACAGTTTCCATAATTTAAGTTCCTAACAACCGTTTCGATGCACTCACAGCAGCTTGTTCAAAAGATTGGTCTGATTTTTCAAAGGATTGGTCTATTTATTAGGTGCCAGTATTTAGGAGACAAGATAGGACTGGCAGGATATACACCAGTTTATTGGGATTAATTATTGTTTTGTTACGTTTTTAATTTGTATGTCTGTCTTTTTATGTTTTGAATCTATCACAATGGCAAAATGCATCAATTTACTGCTAGATTGTGTGGCTAATTACCTTTAGAAATGAGGTTCCCTATGTGGGACATAGGCTGTGAGTGTCTGAAAAAGTGTGATTTACAATCCAATACTTTAGTAGGATTTGTCCTAATTACAATAGGGTTTATCAGTTAATATGCAGGGTTATTGACCCAAGAAGGGGGATCCTTTTTAAGGGACACAAGCTCTGTGTTTGCCTGTGTTGGAATTAACCCATATGTTTAAAAATACTATTAGTACTGGTTGGGTATTGAATTCATACAGATCACAGCTGCATAATACCCTCCTTTTCAATTAGTCTACAAGTGATTTGTTTTAAAAGCAGCGTCCTTTATGTTTTAAAGATTTTGTAATAAAGTTCCCTATTTATTATTATTTGTCAAGATTAGTTGCTCTTTTGTCCCTTTGGAGCTTATTGGTTATTTGCTAAAATATATTAAATCCAAAAGAATGGCTTAATAAACGTTATACAACAATGGGGGGAATTTACTAATAGGACACTCTTTAAGCTGCAGTCTTCCACAGCACATCGTACATTAGCACTTTCCAGGTCTACATGTGATTTACTAAAACTCAGGTATTATAATTAGGTCCGAGATGAGGCACAGTAATGCCCAATGTAGTATTATATACCCGTTCCCTATACACACCTTTACAGAGTAGCACATTTGTTAAACATGCTCAGTTTAACTACTATTTCTGTCAGCACAGACACAATTGCATGTAAAAAACACAATGCTAAATTTAGATGTGTTTAATTTGCGCACATGCGCCATCAAAGGTACAGTAGTGGTTGGTAAAGATAGTAGTGGTTGGCATGACATCAATATTGATAATCAATATTGACAAACCTAGCAATATCAGCACAGAAAATCAGTTTGTGGTGCTTATATCAAAGTCTATGTCAACTATATATATATATTATATACTGTATATAAACAAATGTAATTCATAATTTGTATTAATAAGTTATATTTCTATAAACTTGTATTACTATACAATACTATAAGTGCCAGTTGTGTTGACTTGATTTTCCAGTTATATTTAGCCTCTTATGTTGTAAGTTAATGGCTGAATATTGTTAATTTAATTAAATTGTAAAATATACTGCTATCGTGGGGTTGAAACACGCAATGCTGAATATCAGCATCGTAGAGTTAATAGCAAGATCTATGTTTATTTAGAGAACTTGGATTTTCATGGTATGTCCCACATAACTCACCCATGACAGTCCTTAAAAACTTGATAAGACAAAGATAATATGATACATCACACAGATGATAAGAAAGAAAGGTGGGACGAGTTCCCAATAACAAAATAATCTAACACTTCTACTTTCTGTTTTAAAGAGAATATTCAGCATTTAAAAATGTATACTAATTGCTAGAACGTGTTTTAGGCAAACTGATATTGCTTGCCTTTTATAGAAAATATGTTTATGTGGCCACTGTAGTGTTCATATGATAAGGTTTCATTTGATATTTTAATAACTAGCAATAAAATAAGTATTTTAAAAAAAAATTCAATGTAGCTTTCACTTAGTAAATACTCATAAGTGAAAAAAAGGTTCAAATGGAAATGTTTCTACACCTTTTCTATTTGATTTTGACTGTTCTTCATGATTGTGCATATCCTATATATGATTCATAAAATGTACTTCTTGATCTTTTTTTTAGAAAGTATTAAGAGTAGTCTTGCTGAGTAGGACTGAATGAGCTGTCATGGTGACCTTGTTTAGGTCATATTATCTACGCGCCATTCAGTAACTAACAATTATATTTTAGCCACTGAGTTTAATGACTTATTTATCCTGAAATATGCCCTACAGAGAGCTGCATGTGTCTGAGAACAAGGGAACAGGATATTGCTAAAATCTAGCGCTTTTTCATTAGACTGCTAGAGGTGGTGCATATTAATACGGAAATCAAAATTATCTATGTTCAGATGATGCCAAGTGAATCTGTGGTACGTCTTCTATTGCAAACAAACCTAATTGGCACAGTTACTCTGCTTACATAAATATTTAAGTGTTAGTAGCATGGGGAAAAATATATTTTGTCTACACTTCATATCGAAGGTGCTTATTTTTACACAAGGTTAAGATTCCGCAAAGCAGTACTATTTAGTATGAGAAAAAACAATTAAGTACATTTTATATAAACTATTTATGGATAGAAAATTACAATTTTTCTAAACGGTTGTTATTTAAGATGCAAACCCTCATACATGTAGAATGGCGGCTGTACTATCTGTTTCAATAGCCACAGTAGTCCCAAATTAAATATTATATTATTTTTGTCATTTCTGCTATTTATGTTTAAACCTTTAATTGATTAGTTTTTTTTAAGTAAGTTATGCTGCTGTGTGGGATATGGGTGGAGAGTTTTGAACACACAGAAAGTTTGTGTTTGTACAATGGGAAGATGGCATATACAACATCCAGTGCTCTCATTAGATCTAATGGAATGCTAATTAGTTTACCAGGATTTGCCTGTTTCGTTGTACCCTCAAGAAGCAGGCCCAATGTCAGATTTTGTTATTCAAAAGTCAATACTGAAACACAAAATTTGATGCAGTGGTCCTTTAAATATTAATGTATGCATTTATACTTTACTTTGTACAGCCATTGCACTGATAATTTGATCTGTTTTTTTGTTGCCTCCTCCGTTGGTCCTGATATCTCACAGGAAAAATATATGTTACAGGAAACAGAGGGACAGTGAGTTTTATTGATGTCTGAACTGCTCATACAGGGGCAGCGCAACTGCCGGTGCAAGTGGTCCAAAGCACCTGGGCCCTGCTCAATGCAGGCCCCAGTGGTGCCGTTTTTTTTATATATACTAGTAACTTGCTTGTCAAAAATGATGGGATAATATTTACTGTGTCTCTTCCCCCCTCTCCTCCCTTGTGTCTCTTCCCGTCTTTCTCACCTTGTGTCTCTCCTCCCTTACCTCCCCTGTGTCTCTCCCCCCTTTGTCTCTTTTCCTCCCTCTTCCTCCCCTGATTCTCTTTCCCCTTCCTCCAATGTGTCTCTTTCCCCTTCTCCCTCCACAGTGTCCCTTTCACCCCACTCCCTCCCCTATATCTCTTCCCCCCTCCCATGTGTCTCTTTCCCCCCTCCCCTGTGTCCCACCCCCTCCCCTGTGTCTGTTCCTCCTCCCTCCCTGTTTCCTGTTTCTCTTCCCCATCCTGTGTCTCTTCCCCCCTTTCCATGTATCTCTTCCCCCCTTCCCTGTGTCTTTTACCCCCTCCACTGTGTCTCTCCCCCCTGTGTCTCTTCCCCCCTCCTCCCTCTCCTGTGTCTTTCCCTCCCTCCTCTTTGTCTCTCCCCCTCCCTCCACTGTGTGTCTTTCCCTCCTCCCTGGTGTCCTTCTCGCCTCCTCCTCCCCTCCCTCCACAGCGCGCACAAGCAATGCACGCACGTGGCTCACACTACAATCTGCACATTGCTTAATAGTTTTCTAATCGTTTTCATAGTATGCATGCGCTCCACCTATTATAGGTGATATATATATATATATATATATATATATATATATATATATATATTACTGTTATTCATCATTAATCATTATAGCATTAATTATGCAGGTCAGCTAGTCTACAATGCATAATTAATACAATCTATAATGCTTTGGACAATAGAGTCCAAGACAAGGAGGGAGGTGGTGGTGGGATGCAATAGCGAACATTATTGAGGTGAGACTGTGTTTTATATTTTCTCGCTACAGCCTTTCTTTGCTGGTCTTTGTACATGTAATATGTTAATTGATGGTGAACTGTAATATAGATTTAACTTGAAAAATGATTATACAAGTAAAAAAAAAAAATCAGATTGTTTGTTTTTTATTTGTCTGTTCTTTTGTTAATTTTCTTCAATTATGATATTTTATTTTCAAATGGTAAACAACTTTTAAAACATAACAGACCACTAAATAATAAACAAAAAATATGTTTGCAATTTTTAAGTTTGACTGAGAGCATATTTATACAGCTAGTTTTCATTAGAAATATATACATTTGAATGTCTCTGCAGAACCCTGGAGAGATCCATTATACATTGATGGAATTTTGTGTGTGAGGGATGTTTACATTTCTGGAGAGCTGTAGTTGCATTGAATGATGTCTCCTTGTGGGCCAGTGAGGTGGAAGGGAATTGGTGTCAATTTCAATCCTAAAAACAACCGTTTTTGTTTTTTTTAATCTTACTGCTTATGTCAAGCGAGAAATAAAAAATCTGGAAAACATTTTATTTATTCTAAAAAACATGTTCTGGCTTATTGATACTGAATATTTCAACCTGATGTTAATAATTAACAAGACAATAATAAAATCATATGCAGACCACCATGCTTTCCAGTTCTCATATCATGTCTTGGCTTGGCGTGGGAGATCTGATTACTGTATATAAGTGGCTTGGTTTACAAGCAGCTGTATGGCATATAAGTGTTCCAAGATTTCATCCGGAGATTTTAAATTTAAGCTACTGTATTAATGCCTATGTTGTTGATATATGACTAACCTACGCTATCAAAAGCATGCAGTTATTTTTTCACACTCATTTACCATGCTATGAAATGCAAAGCTTAGTATGCTCTATTTCCTGAGCTCATACATATACATAAAAGTAAATGGAGTAAGATACTTTTTTTTATCATAATGTTTTGCATTTGGGGGAAGATGTGCATATTTATTTTAGGAAGATGTATTTTGTTTATGGCAATCCATCCTATTTGTATTTACTTTTCGTCCCTGGATACCTATTGCATAAGATAACTAGAAGAGTTATAAATATTTCACAGGTACATCTGACAGGCCTTTTGCAAGTCTTAAAGGGATATGGAACACAGTTATTTTTCAAAGCATTTAAAATAGCAGTAATTAGACATTACTAAAGTTGTTTTTGCAAAAAAATGTATTTCTATTTTCATTTAAAGTTGAAAAACACATATGTCTGAAAAAAAGTCTAAGACAGACAGGGAAAATGTAATTAAACTAACTTTTAATTATAAATAAAATAAATGTTGATAGTGCAATGAAAATGGTGTTTACATTTCTGCAGGAGCAGGACTTACAGAAGTACTTGCTGCTACCTGATTCTCAGCATGTGCAAAAGAAGGAGGTGGGTGTCAAAATATAAAATCTATCATAAATAATGAATTCCCCTTCCATTTCTATCCTCTCTTCTAAGTCATCACTCACTCTACTGATAGATAACCACAGCCCCTCAAGCTCCAAGCTATCAGGAAATGCTGAAGCCAGACGAGATGTAAACTTAAAAAATTAAGATTGTCTCTAAACATGTTTTTCCCCCCACTAAAATGATTGAACAAAGCTGCTAATGTTTGTCTGTTACACACTTCATAATTATGTGAAGTGTTTCCTGATCTATTTTGGCCCTTTAACCATTGAAGATCTAAGTGTGTAACCCAACTACTCTTCTTTTAATATTTAATTCCTGAATTTAGATAAAACTTGAGTTGGAAAACTACCTTTAAAAGCAGTTAATAACTGGGCCCCATTCAATTGCAAGCCCGTAATTACATTGAGCCCGACATTTTGGCTGAGGGTTAGATTTTTTTTTACATATCTAGATGTATTCAATTGACTCTAGCCCGCACTAACAGGCTCACAGCCCCAAAAGCTCAAACCATAAATCTGTACGTAGCATTTCAGGGCATGATCATGATCAATTAAGCAAGCCTGTACAATCAAATAGGGCCTCATTCAATTGCGATTTGGCCAATTGAATAGGGCTCTATATAAGCACATAGCATATTCTTTTTAAAGAAGTTTTTAGTTAGTGAAAACCTTGCTTTTGGATAGATGTTTACTAACTAAAAACTTCTTTAAAAAAAATATGTTATGTGCTTATTTAGAGCCTTATTCAATTGACCAAATTGCAATTTAACGAGGGCCATAGTGTTTAGAAGTCCAATTTGCAATCAGACTCACTATCCAGATAAGTAGAAATCAATAAATTAACTGTTCTAGTCCATGCAAGTTCCTTGATATGTATTAACCCCTTGATTCCCAAGATCGATATAACACGGAAATAAAAGATAAAAAACATAATTTTTTATTGCAGACTTGCAAGCTTGAGACTGTTGTGCAATTAATTATATTGTCTTCCATGGCTTTCCCATTATTTTTAAGTACAGTAGTGTGTGTTTATTTGTTTTTACTGTGTTATGAACAGTTGTTTAACCCACTTGTTAGTCCTCTCTAGTATTCGTAGAATTTTTTGATACATTTGCCATTTACGGGTTTGAAGGAAATTGCGGGCTTGTTGAATTGTTGCATTGAATAAGGATTTTGCGTCTTTAGCACTGGTAACATTTACGGGTTTGAAACATCAAAGGAGGAGATAGGACGGAGTTACATTATTGACCACAGTGATTTTGAGCCTGTAACTCGCAATTGGACTAAAAGTAGCCAATATCAGTAACATTTACGGGCTCATGTAAATGCGATTTGGACAATCCAGCTCTTGTCAAAAAAGACAATTTCTTAACTTTGATTTAGAGACTGTTCTAGTTTATACTTTAACTTAGGTAGAGCTTTCCTAATGACCCCTTAATCATTAGCAAACTAAATTTACCCTAGGGAAAGTTTTACAGTATTTTACTAACCAAATCAGGTCAGACTAAGTTTGGTTATTTTAAGTGATCTACATACTGAGAATAATAATAGTGAAACAAGATTCACTTCATAAACAGAGATACTATACAGGAAGTTTAATTTTGTGGACGTGCTTTATGTAAAATGTTGTCAATTCTACTTTATTTTTCTGGGTTGAGGGAACTTTTTGTAGTATTTTTTTATGAATCCAGTAGATATTGTTTGACTCTTGTGCTAATTTTAAATATAATAAAACAGATTTGTGACTTTGATGCACATTTAGTTCTATTTGTCTCTGTAAGGGTCTAGGAAATAACACTGTTAAAAATGTTTCATGTTTTCTAATAATAGTAAAATATCTAATTGATGACGCTTGATCCACGTCTATATTTGAAGAGTTGCTGTGAAGAATTTGAAGGGACAGGCTGGATAATCCAGATCACAGGCAAAGGGTTGAGGCAGGCTGCAAACGGATGGTTGTGGTCACTAGCAAAGGGTCATTGCAGGCCGCAGACTGGATTGACGACTCTGTAAAATTCATATTATTAGCAGACAGTAGTATAACATGAGCTGCTAGCAATGTACACGAATACAAAGGATCAATAGAAAACATCAGCCTCAGGATATGGAATCACAAGTGGCACCCAGGAATCTGATGTCAGTTGCATTAGCGCCTCTAAGCAGCTCCAAAGATGCGTCACTCGGAAACACTGGACGACTTTGACAGGAATATGTTGCCATGCATTGGGATTACTCATCCTCCTGGCAATTGACCCATAGATGACATGGAGCAGCTAAGTACACAGGTGATGTACATGGATGCTTAAAATATCTCTACTCTTCACAGTGAAGTACAGTTTCCATACCACGTGAGAGACACATAATCTGATCACAACAGTGATTTAAAAAAAAAAAATAGCCATTTTTCTTTTTGAAAATATATGCAGTATCAGGATTATTTCAGTGCCATATCTCTTTGGTCTCATCAGACTAATATAGTTTTATTTTATTTTTTAGTTATCCATAAGCACTTGTATTTATATTCCTATTTGGTTTCAGTGTAATCAGGGGTATGTCTGGATGTCTAATCTAAACATAAATTGAGGGATTACACATATTTTTTTTAATTTACTATAACATGAAATTACAATTGTTTTTACATCTAAATCAATTAGAATTTACATATTCCAACATAAATCATTACATGTGGATGATACATATTGATTACATAAACAAATATGTAAAACATAAATACATTTAAAGGTGTATAATTTAGGGTTTGCTCAGGAATGTGTTGGCATTACATTTGACCATAGGGACCATTTTAATGTAACTTTGTTATTAGGGTCTCTATTGATTTGTGAGTAGTCTACTTCGATTTGCCTATTGCGATAATTGAACTTATCTCACTCCAACTGGGAAGGATACCTTTCTTTCATTTGAGAGCTATTAGTCATTTGGCTACCAGAAGTATGTGTACAGTGATATCTCTTATTTTACAGTCCATTCCCTTAGGAAACATATGGAAAATAATTAATTCCGGAGTGGTGCTTAGTTCTTTTTTAGTTATTAGTGATATATGGGAGGTGCACATGATCCAAAAACTTTGAATCTTTTTGCATAGTCACTACATATGTACCTGTTTACCCTTTTCAGTACAACCTCTCCAGCAAATGTCTGAATGTACTACATGGTCGATCTTATTGAAAAACCCTGGAACAATATACCATTTATGGAGAATCTTAAAGTGAGTTTCTCTGAGTGTAATACATTTTATGTTCATTTCAGCAGTTTCACAAGATTTAAATCAGTCTTTTACTTCCCATTTTGTTTGTAGGTCTTTTTTCTGGCCAATCATTCCTGCAGTTTTATAGTTTCCAGAGACATCATCTAACATCTTAAGGCATTTGGAGATTGAGAATTGTCTTTTAACCTCCAGACATAGTTTTTTACATGTACTAAGATCTGTCCTTTCAGTTAATCTATAATCAGAGTTAAACATGGTTTCTTTTAATGTATTATAATTTAACCAATAGGATCTAGGTACATTATTATTTTGTACTAAATCTTCAAAAGATCTAAATCGACCTTTTGTATAAAAGACTGCTAGAATATTCAGTCTCCATAAGCTTCACCTTTTGTTCTAGCGGATGTTAATCATAGAACACTTGAATTGGTGTTGTGGGTGACGGAAAGGGCACTAAGTTCCATTTTCTATTGATCCTATACTAAAATTCCAAACAGGATTTAATAACCGTTGGAATTTGTGTTTTTTTATATGCCAGATCAGATGATCCAACTTTACATTTTGAGAAAGACATATTTCAATTTGATTGAATTCTGGGATATAATTGTCTTCCCTAAATTTCATAAAATGGTGCAAATTTATTGCCTCAGAATAATCGCATAGATTAGGAGAAGAAAGTCCTCCTTGAGATAAAAAATTTTTTCACAATAGCTCTACTGACTCTAGCTTTCCACCCTTGTTGATGAAATTATCCTATACTGATTGAAATGTGTTAATTATACACTTTGCGGTATGCAAGCGTAAACAACTTAGTATGTAAGTGATTTTAAGTAGGATAGACATTTTAACAGTTGCTATCCGTCCTGGACATAAGATGTTTAGTCTAGCCCAGTCCTTCAACATCCTATAAGTGAGTTATACTATTGTATACTGTAAAAGTGAGTTATACTATTTTCTTCCCATCTAAATGGATATTTTTTGAAGCATTGATTGCTCTTCTAGGGCCAAATTTAGTCTTAAAACGTCTGTATTTGTGGAGTTTACCTTGTAATATGAGGTTACTATAGATGTAGGTAGTAGTCTGGATGTGTTTTATTGAGTTTTTAGGGTCTGTCATCATAACTACCAAGTCATAAGTGAATAAATTTATCTTGGAAACAG
This sequence comes from Discoglossus pictus, assembly GCA_027410445.1. Taxonomy (NCBI): domain Eukaryota; kingdom Metazoa; phylum Chordata; class Amphibia; order Anura; family Alytidae; genus Discoglossus; species Discoglossus pictus. The sequence continues at coordinate 226,783,814 of CM050163.1, forward strand.
AATTTATACACTCTAAGGATTTTATTGCCTCTTATCATGTGTCTTTTTATTCAACTAATAGGAGTATATAAAAAATACCCCCACTGAAAGTGCTTAGCACTCAATCATCATAAACATATAGGGAGAAAAGTGGGGGATTGTGAATATTTTCTAATTTACACTTTATTTACACTTTAGACAACGGCGCACATACACATTTTGCCTTCCCTTTGAGAAAGAGGCATCAGCGTAGAAACGTGCGTTAGGGTCAAAAGACGCACGGCGTGACATCATACGCCGGCATCAGAAGAGACAGAGCCGAGAGTGAGGGGAATCTGGCTTAGTTTATGGAATAAGAAGTAGATCGAAAATAGATTGTGATTCCAAAGTATACAGGGTAACTCTGTAAGCACAGGGAAGTAAACACATAGGACTTCACAGTACCTTACTATTATGAAATAGATAGGTGGGCAATTAAAGGGCACAAAACTTTAAGAGGTGCCAAAAATCAAGCCAGGGAGGATAGAAATCACATCCCAAATATATTTCCTAATAATGGGATTTAATGAATTAAAGCTGAGAAAGGATATTATTCTGCATGTGTATATAAGAGGGGTTTTGTCAGCCAGCTATAAATGTTGCCCAATAGATCAATATTGAAATAAAAGGGCATAAGATGCTTCTATAGGGATAATTATTCCTATAGATAAAAGGAGCTTACAAACAAACTAAAACGCATATGGAAACTATATACAAAGCCCATAATTAAATTACATCTTAAATATTGATGGTCTAATTGGTGACACAAACAGCCCACCATCATCTACTAAAATCCTTGATTATAGAATATAAGGGATCTTCACTATATCCATTACTTTAAAAAGCAGATCTCCCACTCTCAGAAGAGCTCATTTTTAAGTCTCTCCATAAAATTCAATATTTACAAGAAGTAGAAAAAAGCTTTGGAGTGGAAAAATGTTTAAAGACTCATAGAGCCTTCTTTAGTCATCCAAAGGAATACATTTTGATCACTACTAACCAAATTACAAAGGGTATTTTGACAACCTTTTTTTTAAATGTTTTTAAATGTTTGTATGTGCGGCGTTGTCTTAAGCGTAAATAAAGTGTAAATTAGAAAATATTCACAATCCCCCACTTTTCTCCCTATACTCTTATCATGTGGACCAAAGTTTCTATACATAAAGCAAAATTCAGAGGGGAGTATAGTGCCAAACATTTGGAAATAGTGCCTTTATAGCTTTAGAGCCAAACCTTCCAAATCCAAATTCTTCCAAAGTCAAGTCAATGAATTCCTAAATTGATACGGTCAAAAGCCTTTTCAGCATCCAACGAGACTGCCACTACTGGAATCTTCTCTGATTTAGAGCATGCTAATAGGTCTATCAATTTACAAACGTTATCTGACCCTTGTCTCGATTTTATAAAGCCAGTCTGATCTGCGTTAATAAGTTGGTTTAATAAAGGGTTTAACAATGAGATTGGATGATAATTTGTGCAAATAGCTTACAGCCTTATTAAATTGCGATTCAGCAAATTTAAAAGGGCTCTATTTAAGCACATAGCATATTTTTTTACAGAAGTTTTTAGTTAGTGAACCTCTATCCAAAAGCAAGGTCTTCACTAACTAAAAACTTTTGTAAAAAAAATATGCTATGTGCTTAAATAGAGCCCTTTTAAATTTACTGAATCACAATTTAATAAGGCTATTTGTCTTTACCTTCTTTTGGGATTTTTGCAATTACTGCTTCAAGCACCTCTTTTGGTGTGACCCCCGTATTTTTTATTTCATTAAAAGTATTTTTCATGTGGCTTATGAAAGATTTTAAAAATAGTCTGTAAGAGCTACTTGAATAACCGTCTGCGCCAGGGGCTTTGTTATTCTTCAAAGAGTTAACACATAATTCATTTTCTTTTTCAGAGATATCTTCTTCTAATATTTCTAATTGCTCATTAGTTATTTTGGGAAGATTTAATCTCTTCAAAAATGTAGTAATCTTATCCGTGGAGAGCTTGAGAAAATTTGTCTCGTCTTCCAAATCGTATAATGATTTATAATATTTCACAAAAATATCACCTATATCTTTAGGGTTATGTTTTACTTTTACTTTTGAATCTACATTTTTTTTAAATCCTCTTACTATTATTTTTATTTTTTATTTGATTCATTAGTAATCTACTTGCTTTGTTTCCGAGGTGATAATATTTTTGCTGATGAAGCCAAAGCTTTTTATCAACTGGTGTATTGGATTTTAGAAATGTCAACAGATAACCCCAGGCCAGGAGACATATTATTAGATCTTTCTAGCCTGTTAAGTTTCTATATGTAATTTTCTCAAAGGAGTTCCTCTTTCTCTAAGATTTTGAATAGCTTGAGATGTTAGTAAGCCTCTCATGTATGCTTTCTGGGGATTCCAAAATGTTATTTTGGAAGAAACCAAATTTTCATTAAACTTAAAGAAAGCATTCTCTCACCTTGGGTGACTGGAAAAGATCTGCATAAATTATTTTATTTTTACAGTTGTTATTTTTAGAGAGTCTATTCAGGAAAAGTTTAATACGACCATGATCTGACCAGGCAATTGATCCAATTTCTGACTTGACCATTTTGTCCAAAGTGGTTTGGTCCACTAGAAAGTAATCTATTCTATAATAGGATTTGCGCCGACAAGAGTAAAAAGTATGATCTAATTTGCCTGGGTGGGAGACTCTTTCAGGCGTCATATAGATTATATTTGATTAAGATATCATTACATTTCCTAGCTCTCCTCTCAATGTCCTGATCTGGAGACGGTTTACATGTAGATTTTCTATCAAGTTGTGGAACAAGACACATATTCATGTCTCTGCATATAACCAGTAGACCACCAATTCCTTATTGATTTGTTCTGTCCATATAATGTACTAGCGACTTGCCCGTCAAAAAATGACGGCAATAAGATTGTAAGGCAGGTAATGCTGTTTGGTCGAGACATAAATTTTGTTGGTGGTCCGAGAGCCTTCGGCACTCATTGCGAGGCTGTTGGTTGTGGTATTTTTTTTTCTGATCTGCGCTTTTGCTGTTATTGTTTGGTCAGCGGTGATGTGTTTTTTGCTCTTATTGCAAGGCTTTGTGTGCTATGAGCAGCGTTGGCGCTCGTTGTGAGTGGCGCAGTGAATGGCTTTTATGTTTATTGTGAGAGTGTATTTTTTTGTGTATATATTTTTTGTATGCTATTTAAATAATTAATAAATTAATAAATGAATATACTTTACCTATTTTTAAGGTAAATACTTTACCTTACAAGTGGATTTACCTTACAAGTAAAGGCTGATAAATTGCAGAGTGCACTAATTGTGCCCAGGCGAGAAGGCAGAAGTTAATAGAAACCGGAGAAGGGGAACTTGTGAGCTTGCGAACATTTTCAGTTTCAGTATCAAGTGCAATTCTAGTAAAAGCCTAGGAGTTTAAATAAAAGGAGGGCCTTCAAAGAAAAGGGAGGGCAGATTTATAGTGCAAAGGAGGAAAACTTTATATAAATATATTATATTATATTCTTTATTTTTCCCACTGAAATTTCGTAGACAATAATAATAATTATGAGTCAGTCCAGTGGCAACCTTATTCAGTGTACATCCTGTCAAATGTATGCACTACTGGAACAGATGATCCAGGGTCCATACCTCTGTGACAGGTGTGAGCATGTTGCCTCTTTGGAAGCTCAAATTGAAGATCTGGAGAGGAGAATTGCAGCACTTAGTGATATTGCTCCACTGGAAAGGGAGTCGGTGCTCACGGAGCACAGTTTAGCTGGGCCTAGTATGGAGGGAGGAGCTGGGGCTAGTGAGGATGGCCAGGGAGGTAGCTGGGTTACAGTTAGAAGGGGAATCAGAGGGTACAGGAGGAGGCAGGCCAGTTCTGAGTTGGCAAACAACAAGAGATTTGCCAGATTGAGTGAAACTGTTGGCGATGTCCATTCAGGAATGGCAATGCCAGATAGAGCTGTTCCCTCTAACAGCCGGGCGAACAGCTCTACTGGAGAAGAGGGAGGGCAGAATAGGCAGAGCAACAGACATGTTTTGGTGGTAGGGGACTCTATTATTAGGAAGGTAGACAGGGTAATTTGTCACCCAGATCCCAGCAATCGAACAGTTTGCTGTCTCCCGGGTGCTCGGGTTCGGCATGTTGTGGATCGGGTGGATAAATTATTGGGAGGGGCTGGTAATGAACCGGCGGTCTTGGTACACATTGGTACCAATGACAAAGTTAGTGGAAGATGGAGCGTCCTAAAGAATGATTTTAGAGAATTAGGGAATAAGCTTAAAGCAAGGACCTCCAAGGTAGTATTTTCTGAGATACTACCAGTGCCACGTGCTAGCCCAGGGAGGCAGAAGGAGCTTAGGGAGGTTAATGCGTGGCTAAAAAAGTGGTGCAGTGCAGAGGGTTTTGGGTTTTTAGAGCACTGGGCTGACTTCTCACTTGGGTACAATCTCTATAGTAGGGATGGATTGCACCTTAATGATGAGGGCGCTTTTGTGCTAGGGAATAGGATGGTAGAACGGCTGGGGGAGTTTTTAAACTTGTAGGTGGGGGGGAGGGACTATATAGAAGTATTGGGGTAAATAGGGTAGAGAGGGAAAGGGATGAATTATTTACCCATGGGGGAGGAGAAGGGGGGAGGGTTACAATAGAAAGTAGGGAGATATTAATAGGGGCCTCAAATACAGTGGAAAGCACTTCACAACGGCAGAGCCATAGCAACATAAAGTGTATGATTGCAAACGCAAGAAGTTTGCCTGGGAAAATGGATGAGCTAGAAATATTAGCAGTACAAGAAAAATGGGGCTTAATAGGCATTACGGAAACATGGTGGGATGAATCTCATGACTGGACTGTTAATCTGGATGGTTATAACCTATTTAGGAAAGATAGGGGAAATGGTAAAAGAGGAGGAGGGATCTGTCTTTATGTTAAGCCTGAATTTAAGCCTATAGTTAGAGAAGATATTTATGCTGGCACTAACGGCATCATTGAATCCTTGTGGGTTGAGCTAAATAGTGGAGGAGCTAATTCTAAATGCATATTGGTGGGAGTATGCTATAAACCCCCAAATATAGCTGAAAGTGAGGAAATACAATTATTGTTACAGATTGGAAATGCAGCTAAGCATGGGCAAGTTCTAATAATGGGAGACTTTAATTACCCTGATATAAACTGGATAAACGAGACCAGCAGCTCAGCTAAGGGGAGCAGGTTCTTGAGTACACTCAGGGATCATTATCTAGCCCAGGTAATACAAGAACCTACTAGAAATGGGGCCATCTTGGATTTAGTCATCACAAGTAATATTGATATAATATCAAATGTAAAAATAGGGGAACCCTTGGGGAACAGTGATCACAACACAGTCTCATTTGAGATTGAATACAAAAAACAAAGTTGTAAGGGGCCAACAAAAACTCTAAATTTTAAAAGGGCTAACTTTAATGGGCTACGGGCAGCAATACAACATATAGACTGGGACAAAGAACTTACAGGGAAGAATACTGAAAATAAATGGACAACATTCAAATCCTTACTAAATAAACATACTCATCAGCATGTACCATGTGGAAATAAAATAAATAGGAGTAAATCACATCCCATGTGGCTTAACAATGACTTAAAGATCATGATGAGGAAAAAGAAATATGCATTTAAATTATACAAGAAGGAGGGAACAGAGGCATCTTTATGTGACTATAAGGAAATCAACAAGGCTTGCAAAAGGGCTATTAGACTGGCTAAAATAGAAAATGAGAAGTCAGTTGCAATGGAAAGTAAGACTAACCCTAAAATATTTTATAAATATATTAATGGGAAGAAGGCCAGGAAGGAATCGATAGGACCATTACAATGTGACACAGGCCATCTGATAATTAGTGACCAGGAAAAGGCAGATGAGCTAAATAGGTTCTTTTCGTCGGTTTACACAAGGGAGGTACCAGTGGTTGGGACACTGCAACATAATGGGGCTACACTACCTTCACTAAATAATTGGTTAACGCAGGAAGAAATACAAAAGAGGTTGGAGAAAATAAATGTTAATAAAGCCCCAGGTCCTGATGGAATACATCCAAGGGTACTGAGGGAGCTGGGTTCTGTAATAGCCAAACCATTATATCTAATCTTTAAAGACTCGCTCACTACAGGGTCTCTACCAGATGACTGGAGAAAAGCAGAGGTGATACCTATATTTAAGAAGGGATCTAGAGCAAATCCGGGGAATTATAGACCAGTGAGCCTCACTTTTGTAGTTGGGAAGCTTTTAGAAGGGTTAATAAGGGACAGAATACAAGAATATGTCTATTTGAACAGGATCATAGGTAGCAGTCAACATGGATTTATGAAGGAAAGGTCGTGTCAGACCAATCTAATTAGTTTTTATGAGGAGGTTAGTAGGAACTTGGATCAGGGCAACTCAGTGGATGTAGTCTTTTTAGATTTTTCAAAGGCATTTGATACAGTGCCACATGGAAGACTAGTGAGCAAACTAAGGGATACAGGAATTGCAGTAAATATCTGCTCATGGATCGAGAGCTGGCTAAAAGACAGGAAGCAAAGGGTTGTTGTAAATGGAACATACTCTGATTGGTCTAATGTGATAAGTGGGGTTCCTCAGGGCTCAGTATTGGGTCCTCTCCTTTTTAACATATTTATTAATGACATTGAAGTAGGACTCGAATGTAGTGTCTCCATTTTTGCTGATGACACTAAGTTGTGCAAGGTAATAAAATCAGATAATGATGTACTTTCCCTACAAAAGGATTTGCATAAATTAGAGAAATGGGCGGCTAAATGGCAGATGAGATTTAATACAAATAAATGTAAGGTTATGCATTTGGGAAGGAACAATAACCAAGCAATCTATAATCTTAATGCAGCGGCTGCAAAGGCAAATAAAATATTAGCATGTATTAGGAAGGGTATAGAGGCCAGGGAAGAAGATATAATTCTGCCACTATACAAATCTCTAGTACGCCCTCATTTGGAATATGGAGTACAATTTTGGGCACCACCTCACAAAAAAGACATTTTAGAGCTGGAAAAAGTACAGAGAAGGGCTACAAAACTAATAAGGGGAATGGAGGGGCTAAGTTATGAAGAAAGACTAGCAAAATTAAACTTATTTTCGCTAGAAAAAAGGCGTCTAAGAGGAGATATGATTACGTTATTTAAATACATCCAGGGTCAATATAAGGCTTTGTCAAGTGAACTTTTTGTAGCAAGAGATTTTCAACTGACAAGAGGACATCCGTTGAGGTTAGAGGAAAAAAGATTTCACCTTAAACAAAGAAAAGGGTTCTTCACAGTTAGGGTGGTTAAACTGTGGAATTCTCTACCAAAGGAGGTGGTGACAGCGAATTCGATAGACAACTTCAAAAAGGGGTTAGATATATTTCTGAATAAAGAGGGCATTCAAGGCTATCCTAGATAACTAGCAAGGAATATTGATCCAGGGAGAAATTTGATCGCCAGTTTCTGGGGTCAGGAAGGAATTTTGCTTTTTTTTCCCCTTATGAGACAATTGGCAAAGTTTCAATGGGGTTTTTTTTTATGTTTGCCTTCCTCTGGATCAATTAACAATAATTAACAATTAACAATAATAATAAATAGTCCAAATTAAAAAGATCAATAGAGATCTAAAAAGGTTGAACTTGATGGACTAACTCTTTATTCATTCTCCAATACTATACTATTAATAATTATTTAATCAATAATTTAATTAATAACTAATCCGCATATTGCAGATCAGAGGAGATCTTAACAGGTTGAACTTGATGGACTGAAAGTCTTTTTTCAACCTTATTTACTATGTAACTATGTAACTATGTAACTATGTAAGTAATATATGCAGGAAGCATTGTGTTGAAGAGCTGACAGTCTGTTTTGATGTTCCTGCAGCATACAGTGTTGGTTCGCACTGTTGTGGAGCTGATGTGTAAGCAATGTGTGCAGTGTGTAGTGTAAATAGTCTGCGTGCACGAGGAAAATCCGTTAGGGTATTTGTGTACTTCCGCATTGTATAAGTTAGTGTTGTAAAATGGTGGGGAATGTGTGTGGTACGCATCTGTGTATGATGTAGCATCCTTGTTAATAGTGTATCTTGTACCTCGTACGGCTTTTTGGAAAAAGCGTATGTGCTTGGTGGTGTTTTGAGTGTCTAGGGTCCTGTAGTCTCGTTTTCGTTTTTTTCGGCGGCCATTTTTTCTCTAGCTTAGGCGATTTTCGGGTGTCTAAACTGTGGAATTTAGACTTAAATTGAGGTGTAACTTCACTTGCAGAGATCCTGGGTGCCCCCCCACCCCCACCCCTTGCTGTGGGTAAGCTTTTTATGTATTTGTTGTGTGTATTTACTGTGTTTTCATGTGCGCTCGGTTCGGGAGTTAAGGTCGTATTTTTGCGAGCTTTTAATGTTTTTTTTCCAAGTCCCGCGGCTCGTATTTTTTGATGGTAAGTCCGTAAATTTTCTGTTGTGAGTCCCGCCTGCGGCTCATTGCAGCCGACGTGGGAGCCTCCACCTCCGCAAATGAGGCCCTTCGCTGCGTGAGGTACCGCATTTGCTGGCTGAAAGTCGTAGGGGGTCGTAGGGATGAGCGCCTATGGCGCTCATCTCCACCAGCGCAAGGAGCGCCAAAAGCGCTCCTTGTGCTGGTGGAGATGAGCGCTGTAGTGGTAGCATTACCTTCATTCTCCTCTCTCTTCCCCCCTCACCCCCCTCCACTCTTCCTCTCCTCCCTCTTTCGTCTCCTGTCTTCCCCTTCATTCTATTCATTATTGTAAATAAAAGCTAGACCCTTTTAATAAAGGGTAGTTTTCAATGTCTTATGTTACTATGAGCTAAACTAGATAATGTTCTTTTAATTACTATGAAAAGAGAATGTTTGTTACTCAAAAATACAGCACCTTTACATTTTTTCTAGCATCTTCCAAGAATGTGTATTTAATAATTCAAACATAAACTAGTTATTTCAAGTTCTCCTAAAGAAAAACAGATAATTCCTAGACAATTTAATAGGTCTGTACACAGGGAGGTATTTCTCCTTCTCCACAAGAGGTTTCTCTGAAGCTCTGTTACCACAAAGTTTTAAGCGAGATTATCAAACTTCTAGTTGAGTCAAGTATGTTAATTGGTTGACACAAAGTTCTTACGAGTATATCAAGACCTGATAGTAATGGGGGCTTAAATGCATTTAGTATTCTTTTGTTTATAATTCCAGAAGCCTCTATTACAACCTAGCTTTTTAGTTTGGCCTTGATCCAAAATAGCAAAAAAGTTAAAAACTGAAGACAGTTACACATGTTTTTAGCCTCGCCAAAAACTCGAGTTGGCGAGATTGCATAGAAAATTAATGTGTCCTTATAGATATTACATATTATTTAAGATGCATGATTAAACACTAAAAAAGAACTACAGTAGTTATAGATAAGTCCACCTCAAACAGTTAACCGGCTATTGGAGTTTCTGAGAATCTGGAGATAAGGGTCTTTGTCTTATCTCTTAAGGTAAGATACTGTCCTTTCTTTCCCCTTTCTCCTTACTAATGTGGATCTCCAACAGGTACAGTTATTCGGGGTAAATATTTTTATTTTTCTTCCAAGGAGGGATAACTTATATTTTTGTTCCAGAAATAAAGGGGGGGATTTTGCTATTAGCTAGGTTCCTCTTCTTTCTAACCCTCTCCCTTCCAAGTCTCCCAAAATTTAGAGTGTTAACACAAGTATTTATAGTGCCACCTTTCCCCCGTCCAGAGAAAAACAAAATAAGAGGGGTAGAGCTCACCAATGTCCAGTGACTTCTTCCATCAATACAATTGTTTACCCTCACGGCAAAGTGCAGCTTAGCCAAGGATATCAGGCAGCAATGTTACTGCTGCTAGGGGGACCACGCTTACCACCGCTCCACTGCCCCAATCCACTAATCTCTGCGGCAGCTAGTCCAAACTCACAACTCTGGGCACTCTCCGTTTGGTCCCACATGTTCCTCTGTTGTATGCAGGAAGATTGCTCCTCTGTAAGCTTGGACCGTAAAGCAAGTAGCAGCTGCCTTGGCACAGGTTGAGCCAATCCAACCCTTTACCAATTAAGCAGACTCCCACCGCTGCGGTCAGTCTCGTTCTTTTACCAATGAGTCTGTCCACAGATCGCTTTGTTGCTGCATACACTCTGTCTTGGGACTTGGGCAGCTAGGGGTGTCGGGAAGGAGTCAGTAAATGATATGGCTTAAGCTGGTTTAGTCAGCTAAAACTACTCTGCCGCCACTTTCAAATTATCCAGGTGCAATGTACGGCTTTCAGGCCATCTTCAGCAGCCTAGTGTTCTCCATCAGAGATTGCTCAGGATCTGTTCTCTGTCAGATGTTTAGCATTTGCTCTGTTCTCCCACGCTAGCGCTCACTAGGACACTTTCTAGGAGTGGCCATGATCCAGGGATTACACATATTGAAGTTCAACGTCTAAAGGTTCTATCACTTGTCTTTTATTGCTACAAGAATACAGAATGTAAATTGTCACAGCATAGAATTTAGCTACAGTTTAATTGGCTGTCCGGCTGGCTGAGAATTTTGAGTGTCAGTGACACAAATTAAGTTTAAAATGACTGCTTCAGCTTTCCCCAAATATTGAGCAGTAACTGGCAAACTACAATGTTTCCATAACTTTTACATAAATACTTAATGTTCTCGAAATTTTCTCTTAATATAAAAAAAACTTTGGACTATTTAGTGATCTTATAAAGGGCTCTAAAGAATAGTTAGATATGGCTTGATAAGAAAATAACCTTCATTAAGTTTCTCTGTGTGTTTTTTTTTTTAATAATGCACCAGGCTGTTTAAGCTTCAGATTTCTCCACCCTTTAAATTATGTATTATCTCTGGAGTGGGACCTACATGGAAATACTAAAAGTGAAAAATGTTGAGACCACTCTGTAATACACACATTAGCATCAGGAAGTAGTGTAACATGAGCTGCTAGCAATGTACACAAATACACTTCCTAATCCCCTCCCACTATCATACTGCAAGTACGTTATGCCAGTTCTGAGAGATAAGGAGCTCATACTGCCTGTGGCATGATAAAATCAGCAAATAATGTTTGCACTGTAAACCTTTAATAAAGGGGTTTTCTTATTAGGCCTTCCTTAGCTATTCTTTAGAAAGCCCTTTGTAAGAACACTAAAGTGACCCTTAAGGTTTAGGTGGAACGTGAGAAACACAGAGAAAAGAATACACAACCCTTATCCAGATATGTGTTTAACCGTGCTAAAATACTTTTCTATACATGTAGCAATATCAGTGAATGTGGTATACACTTTAGGATCTTTCAAGCTAGGATGTATGCTGAGCTCTTTATACAGTGACAAGAACGTACAGTAGGGAATAAAGATAAGTGTTTTTGGCACATTCATGCAACCTGTGATAATTAATCTAGTGAGAGGCACTGGGCTAAGGTGAAGTTATACTCTGAAGTAGCAGGATAGAAATGGCTCTCCTGTGTATAATGAGTCAGAAGAGGCGAAGAGCAGTGTGAGGCCGGTGGAACTGGGACATCATTTACAACTTTGAGTGCATTGAGTTAGAGATGTCACAGTCTAAATATATAACCCACTGGGAGCATTGTAAGAAAGGAGAGAACTTAATGAATAAGTAGCAACATTTAACAAAAAGCATGTAGGTAAAATGAGAAATAAACAATACTCTGTTTTCAAGTATGCAGTCAGTAAGCTTGGATTGTAGGTGAAATCATTATGTGGATGCATCACAAAGAGTCAGTTGGAAAATATGGTATACATACATTACATATAGAATAAAATACCCACAACAGTATATAATAAGAATAGTACAAGTCTAAAATTAGATCTGTAACCCTATAGAGGTAGAAATCTAAGTACCTTTATATAAGATGACAAGACGGTGCTAATTTTATACATATTCCGTATAACATACTAATAGTTTTTGTACTACCTTATAACACAAGTCTAAATATTATGCTCATTCTACACAGATAAACAGAACACCATATTATGTAGAGTATTACATAGTGTACGCTATATTGATTTATACATATTATATAGATTGATATTATATGTATATTAGGCTTAGGGTCATAAAGATGGTTAATACAAGTACACCAATAATGTATGTATGTGTGGTAATGTGAGGGCATAGCAAGGGCAAATGAGTAGTAGTAGTTAATTAAAAAATAACTTCAGACATGTAATATCATACTGCATCTATTTATGTACAATAAAATGTAGTTAACAGATATATTTGAGTCTGAGACTCAAAAGATAATGTTCACAAAGGCATATTAGTGAATTCAACAAGGGATTGTTGCAAGGTGCTGTATGGTGTAACATGGGTTATATTCACTACGCTTTGCAAAGCTACAACCTGCTTCAATGAGCCAGCATTGGCAATTATTCCCATAGGGACAGATATTGCAGCTTTTACTAAACTGCTTCACATACATTGTAAAGCTTTGTGAATCTGGGGACCGTCTTATGTGTCTATGCGGTACTGTGCCTTGACCTTAAAGGATCCCATGTAGTGTGTCCGTGTATTCACCTAGAAAGAATAAGCTATTATGCCCCTTGGGGATGACTAGTAAGGGTTGATTCATTCTATATTAATCAAACAGTGCCAATCGAGAAATTACATGTTAACAATTCCTTTGTATAAATTATGGCTTCTTAAAACATATTTATGTGTTCCTTTAAAGCATTACACAACTTTACTTTTTATAGTCAAACAACAGTTTCACAGTTTAAATTGTGTTAAAACCTTTCGCTATACACAAATAATTTAATTTTACAAAAATTCTAAATCACTAAAAGAAGTTTTTTTCCATCATTTAATTTTGTACCCCCAAATGTTACATTTTCTGATTAGCTACTACTACATTTTTTGGCAAACTATTTTTGGTGTAGGGAGAAAAATTGGCAGACAATACATTTTCATTTATACTGTACAAAATACTGCACATATCTTGTTGTTATTTTGCAGTATTTTTTTAACTATGCAGTACATAAATATATCATAGTTGGAAAGTTGAGTGAAGTAGATACTTCATCAGATGCACTATGTGATGACATGTGTCCGCCTGCTCCAAATGCGCAGTGTCCTCCACCGATCGCCAGACCGATCTGTGAAAAAATAGTTTTCATCCACTGCTCATTCTCCTCTATCAGATGCACTCATAATCCAGGAGACTTCAATATGCCTTTAACACACAATGCACAATGGAACCCTATCCATATAGTTACATAGTTACATAGTAATTAAGGTTGAAAAAATACTTTCCGTCCATCAAGTTCAACCTGTTAAGATCTCCTCTGATCTGCAATATGCGGATTAGTTATTAATTAATTAGTTGTTAAATAATTATTAATAGTATAGTATTTGAGGATGAATAAAGAGTTAGTCCATCAAGTTCAACCTTTTTAGATCTCTATTGATCTTTGTAATATGTGGACTATTTATTATTAATTGTTAATTGATCCAGAGGAAGGCAAACAGAAAAAAAAAAAACATTGCCAATTGTCTCATAAGGGGAAAAAAAGCCAAATTCCTTCCTGACCCCAGAAACTGGCGATCAAATTTCTCCCTGGATCAATATTCCTTCGCTAGTTATCTAAGATAACCTTGAATGCCCTCTTTATTCAAAAATATATATAACCCCTTTTGGAAGTTGTCTATCGAATTTGCTGTCACCACCTCCTTTGGTAGAGAATTACACAGTTTAACCTCCCTAACTGTGAAGAACCCTTTTCTTTGTTTAAGGTGAAATCTTTTTTCCTCTAACCTCAAAGGGTGTTCTCTTGTCAGTTGAAAATCTCTTGCTACAAAAAGTTCACTTGACAAAGCCTTATATTGACCCTGGATGTATTTAAATAAGGTAATCATATCCCCTCATAGTCGACTTTTTTCTAGTTAAAATAAGTTTAATTTGGTTAGTCTTTCTTCATAACTTAGCCCCTCCATTCCCCTTATTAGTTTTGTAGCCCTTCTCTGTACTTTTTTCAGCTCTAAAATGTTCTTTTTATGAAGTGGTGCCCAAAATTGTACTCCATATTCCAAATGAGGACGTACTAGAGATTTGTATAGTGGCAGAATTATATTTGCTTCCCTTGCTTCTATACCCTTCTTAATACATGCTAATATTTTACTTGCCTTTGCCGCTGCTGCTTGTCATTGAGCACTTTTACCTAGGTGGTTGTCCACTAGTACTCCCAAATCCCTTTCAATATCTGATACCCCTAGATTTGCTCCATTAAGATTATAAATTGCATGGCTATTTTTCCTTCCCAAATGCATAACCTTGAATTTATTTGTATTTAATCTCATCTGCCATTTAGCCGCCCATTTCTCTAATTTATGCAAATCCCTTTGTAGGGAAAGTACATCATTATCTGATTTTATTACCTTGCACAAATTAGTGTCATCAGCAAAAATGGAGACACTACTTTCGAGTCCTACTTCTACGTCATTATTAAATATGTTAAAAAAGAGAGGACATAATACTGAACCTTGAGGAACCCCACTTACCACATTAGTCCAATCGGAGTATGTTCCATTTACAACAACCCTTTGCTTCCTGTCTTTTAGCCAGCTCTCGATCCATGAGCAGATATTTCCTGCAATTCCTGTATCCCTTAGTTTGCTCACTAGTCTTCCATGTGGCACTGTATCAAATGCCTTTGAAAAACCCAAAAAGACTACATCCACTGAGTTGCCCTGATCCAAGTTCCTACTAACCTCCTCATAGAAACTAATTAGAAACTAACAGATACCACAATGTCAAGAAAAGTAACTGATTTATTACTATTCTGCAAAGAAATGTAATAGGAAATTTTTTCTAAATCCTCTTTAAACTATAGTAGGGTATCCAATGCGCCCTTTAAATACCAAATATATCATCAATGTAACGAAACCAGCATACAGCATTTTCTAAAAGAACCTATGAGAGTATACAAATCTAGTTTAAAAATCATTCATTTATAGGTTGGCATAAGATGCAGCCACATTGGAACCCATTGAAGTACCTGTATTCTGTATATAAAAGGTATTTTGAAATAAAAAATAATTCCTATATAATATTTTGTGTAAAATTCCTAGAAACAGCCTCCTATATTCACAAATGGTCTCAACGCATAATCAAGAAAGAGTACATGAGCACTAAATATAGATTCTGTCCCAGTTATAATAGGTCAACCAGGATGAATTTTTGGTACTCCTACTTTTGATAGATTCCCATGTTATCATTGTGTACAGTGTGGTAATGTTTTAAAGGGTGATATAGTAGTACATCCTCACTGTGAAGTTTTGTATTTGTGATACTTTTACCTGCCTTAGTGAGTTCACCTACACTTGACTGACCGGGCCCAATCAAGGCCTAAATGTACGTCTGGGGTTTGCTGTTTCTCCTGTCCAGGGTAGGAATACCTGGTATTTTGGAGGTTGATCACTCTATTGATAGATATGTAGATATACTACAGGATATTAATCTCTGTAGAGGGCACAAGTGAGCTTTAAGAGGCTGCTCTCTGAGTGGGTTAGCAGACCTATAGGACAAACCTAATTCAGGTGTCGTTCTCAGATTGAGAGGCTCTGACTTGCATATTTTTTCCTGTGATTCACAAAATTTGATTTATATTATTAAATGTCTTTATGGCCTGCTGTATGTTGGAGAAACTTCACAGACTATTCAGGAAAGGATATCACAACATAATTGTATGGTTAGATATAGGAAAATAGAATTACCCACTCTTGAACATTTGTGGGATCACCATCAAATTTAAAATCAGGTGAGATATCAGGCGATTGAACAAACACAGAAACCTAGAAGAGGTTTAGATATTAACCATTTTCTATTGTTTTGGATTAAGGATTTAGATACATTGTATGACTCAATAAAGAATTCAATTGGTCAAATTGATCAGATGGAGAGGTCTTGGAGGTTTCAGAATAATATATGAATTATAATATGTTTTGGTATTGTTTTTGGATATGGGAATTGTGTTGGGGAAAATGTATTGAAATATATTGATCTATGTATTTGGTATGGGATTTTATCTATGGGGATACCTATGTGAGCTGTGATGACATTATACCACTCTGATTGGTTATACAATTGATTCCAGTCGACCTAATTTCCTTTAAAAGCTGTAGCAAATATAACATTCAGTTAGAACTTGAGTAAGGACCCATGGGTCCGAAAGGGTGACCATTCTATATATTTTTTTCTTTACAATTGGAACTTGAGTTCTGCAAATATTTTTTTTTATCTGCAATAAATGAATGGGGACCCATTATTTTGCATAGCCCTAGTTTCTTTCTGGTGGCCTGTACGAGTGCTGTCTCTGTTGTTGGATGTATTTTAACTCTTTGGAGTGTTTTTTTCCCCAGTCACAAAAAAATTAAATCCCACAGTGCTTCTGAACACCATTTAGAAACACTGCATTTTACTGCTCTTTTTTAAACCTAAACTATATATGTGGTCATTCAACTTATTTTTCTCAGTGACACACTCTATTTCCAAACTGCCTGATTTTTTTTGTGTAGGTAGCACAGCACTTATCATTGGTGATTTAGGGCTCATTAGGAAATAATATATTGGAATATAATCAAGCCTTCCTAAGAAGTTAATGTATATAAAAAATACAGCAAATACTGCAAATAAATAAACAGCAATTTCCAAAGTAGCACATGTACATTTCTTACACATTTTCAACAAAAACAAGAGCATTGTCCATATATATATATATATATATATATATATATATATATATATATATATATATATATATATATATATATAGGCTAGAAAATTACAAAGTTCAGTTACTTAAGGATTTAGTTTAAGGAGGCAGTTTAAAATGATTCATTTTGTTGAGAATAAATTATTGAGTTACCTTATACTGCACCATGGGATCCATGCAGTGATTGCTTTCGCCCATCTCACTTCAATTCTACGCAAGTAACGTGATCAGTCTGAAGAAGGAGTATAAGAGTCTCAATTAATCAGGGCTGAAGAACAACTTAAAAGATACCATTTGCTTTTGAACCATCAAAGGAATTAAAGAATGCCAACAGCAAATGAAGGACATGTTAGAGAACATCTTACACGCTCTTGTCAAATACTAATTTTATGTAATTCTTGTAATTTTTCACACAGCTTGGCATGTTCTGTAGTACAATTGTCCAAGGCAATCTCATCCTTTATAATATGTAGATGCTGCAAACAAAATAACTCTGATTCACTACAATGTTTTTTTGTTCCTTATGTTTTGTTCATTCAGACATGACCTAAGCAAGGCCCATTTGGTAGGTGCATATAAGAATTTATACCCCATCACCCATTGAATACAAAATTAGACACAGATTAGACACAGACCATTTCTTGGGAGATAACTGGCCACAGCGTTTATTGGTAAACACAACATGATATAATAACCATAACGATAAATACATAAATAAACATAACCCCGAGGGGAGGAGCCTGGACAGAGACAGTACACCCTACGCCCAGAAGCCTCATCCAGGGCCTACCGTGTTGGAACATCCGTACCACCGTAGGGTAGGATCTCCCCCATTTTCCACTGTCCCGGCGACTCCCCTCACCACCCGCCGCTGTGACAAAATAAACAAACGTCTGATATCATATAATATACACTTAAAAGATACATCTACCACAATGAATACATAGACAACAACTTAATACACAGCTGCTTTTTTTTTTTTTTTTTTTTTTTTTTTTTTTTTTTTTTTTTACAGTACAATATATACAACACGTTAACAACAATACTCTAGGGATGGGTGGGTGGGCATCTGCTCCCATGGCTAGCTGGGGGCGGACTGGAGAAAATTGGCGGCAAACGCCTACATTGCTCCACCTCCCTCAGCTAGCCACCACCCCGCCCCTACCCGGGCCTGCCATGTCAGGTGGCCCCTCCCCCCAACCCCAGGCAAGCCTGAGGTGGGCTACGGGCCCTTCAGTACTGAGGACTTCTAAGCTTCACTGACAGGACTAGACTCACTAAATATAGCTGGAGAAAATGTAAAATCATGTGATTCATAGTGGCAGCAATCCTTATTGGATTTACTGAGAATGTAACTAATATGTTGATCTCATATATATCTGTATCAATAAAATTATATGTGTATATATGTATATATATATACTGTATATATATATACATAAACAGTATGTCTCACAAAAGTGGGTATACCCCTCACATTTTATTTTATTATATCTTTTCATCTGACAATACTGAAGAAATGACACTCTGCTACAATGTAAAGTAGTAAGTGTACAGACTGTATAACAGTGTAAATGTGCTGTCCCCCCAAAATAACTCGACACACCATTAATGTCTAAACCGTTGGCAACAAAAGTGAGTACACCCCTCAGTGGAAATGTGCAAAATGGGCCCAAAGTGTCAATATTGTGTGTGGACACCATTATTTTCTAACACTGTCTTAACCTTCATGGGCATGGAGTTCACCAGAGATTCACATGTCGCCACTGGAGTCCTCATTTTAGTGTTATATCGAGCCTGGCGATATATGGGTTAAAACATATAATGGAACTTGCATGTGATAGAATATCATATTTACTGATTTATTAATATTGCATTATATCTGGAATGCGGGTCCGATCAAAACTCGTAATTGAAATCCGTAAGGCTTTGACATCTAACCTCCTCCATTTTCAATGACCTAATTATGATGATCTCTTTTGCCATTGGCTCCGTCTAAACCCGTAACTACAGGTTTGACTGATTGATCATGTTCACGGCCGCAAATCCAACGTGAACAAGAATGGTTTATGGGTTTGCGTCTCCAGCCTGTAACTCGTGGCATTGTTCAATTTAATAGCGGGTGTGCCAATGCCGCTACGGGCTTCAAATGTAATAGGGCTGTATGTCTCAGCAGTATTTTTGTATGATGCTGCTATGACACAGTCTGTCATTGGCTAGTACATGTAGTACTACAGAAACATTGTATGCATGAGATACAGGAGGTGGACCTTTATAGGGACTGTTTAGAAGAATTCAGGAAAAACATCTGGTTAATAAAATGATGTTATATATGCAAATAAACAATTATGACGTTTATTTTACTTTTAAAAACAGGGATCCCTAGTAGGCCTTTCAGCAAATGTATACCGCCAGGTAGTTTATTTTACTATTAAAAACCGAGAAACCTCCATGTCCATTTAATTCTATCAGTAGGCCTTTCAACAATTCATATCCCCATTCACATCACATCTCTACACTTAGATATAAATCTTCACATACTAGAAACTTTTAAAATTGTGTTGTGATGGTCTATTCCATGGGAAGAAATAAACTGCCAGCTGTGTATAATAAGACTGTGCACACCTTAATTTCACGCCTATAGTATGTCAGCAGCATATGGTCTACAAAGATTGACAATTATCAAAAAATGGTGCACCTGTTCAGTCAATAGGAAGAACTCAGACATAACAATACAGTTACATCTTCTTTTCAAAATGTTCTTGGGAAGTGAGGCCTGTGAGGCGTGCTGTTTGTGCTGGATGCTGACAAATAGCCATTGGCAGTGGTACAAAATGGAGATCTTTATCTGGCTCCCAGGCGAACGGAAAAGGTGCTGAGGAAATGGAACAAGTGAACAACTTCCAGCAAGATTTACAGACATTATAATCTAATCGTTTACACATTCAATGGTATTTTATAGCATATAAGGTGTTTGATTTTAATTTTTCAGCTGTTATCAGCAGTACTCAACATACTCCATTAATTGAGGACTTGTGAAAAAGCCAGATGTTTGAGTAAGGCTTTGCAGGCCCACGTACTCTGCTGACAGCCATGGTTGTGGAAGTGCAATCGTTTTATTCATTATTTTCTCATCACTGCACCTGTTCTGTAAGCAACAATATGCCGCGGCTGAGAACTCTATTTATCACTAAGTGCTATAGTGTACACTAATTATATATATTCAGATAATTTGGAGAACACATTTAAAGACATCTTGTGGAAGTTTATAAATGAGTAAACAAATTACTTCAAAGACAATTACTTCAAGGACAATTATATTATACTAGCCTCTTGCCTGTCAAAAATGACGGGGCAATACAATTTGAAGGCATGGGAATGCTGTTTGAGACATAATTGAAACCGTTTTGTACTGTGAGGACCTTCAGCGCTCATTGTGAGGCATGCGCTGAACGTCTTCGGCGCTCATTGCAAGCCTCAGGACCTTCGGCGCTCATTGCGAGGCTCTCCTGTCATGTACTTTTGGTCCTCTGAGAGAGTTATATATTTCTATGTATATGTAGTTAAGTAATAATTAATGATTTATTCAATAAATTAATTACGTAATAATTAATTATTTATTCAATAAATGAATATACTTTAATTATTTATAATTGAAATATGTATCGAGCAATAGGCTGAAGAGCTAACAATCTGTTTGTATTTTGCGTCTGCATAGAATATACATTGTGAGTGTTAGTGCCCTGCTTATAAAGTGTAATGAATGTTTGAAGTGTGCATTCTAAATAGGCCGCGTGCGCGAGGTAAAGCCGTTGGTTTATTGTGTAAAGTGGCATTGTATAGTCGTAATGTTATTAATGTGTTTCGCGTCTCGTGAGCATTTTCCGGCTTTTGTAATAGTGTATCTTGTAGGTCGTAGTGGGATGTGTAAAGTGCTATGTGTTTGGCAGTGTTTTGCGTGGTTCACGGTCGTGTAGTCTCGTTTTCATTTTTTTTCGGCGGACAGTTTTTTCCTTGCTTATGCGATTTTCGGGTGGCGAAAATCATCTAAATTGAGTTAAATTCGCGTTCCACCTCACTCACAGACAATGTTTTTGTAATTTGTCAGGGTGTATTTAGTGTGTTTTTAGTGTTTTTTGGTTTGTGCATCTCGGCCGGTAAGTTCGTATTTATACGACTCATATATTTTTTTTCTTACTGTTATGACTCGTATTTGGATTCGTCCCGCGGTCGTCATGTGCTTGCGTGTTTGTAGGCTAAGTCCAGCGTGTTTGATCGGCTAAGTGCTGCGAGTTTTGTTCAGTGGTGCATGGCGCCGTATGAGTAAATAAGGTTTGTGTGGGGGAGTTTTGTGGGGTGGTTTGAGGCGCTGTAGGAGTAAATAGCTGGGAATTAAGGTTTGTGTGGGAGTTTTGTATGGTGTTTTGAGGCGGCGTAGGACAAAGTGCTGCGAGTTAAAGATTATGCGGTGTTGTGTTGTTACAAAGTCATGCGCCGTAAAGCCACCACCTTCTGCAAATGTGGCCCTTCGCTTTGCGAGGGTCCGCATTTGCGGACCAAACTGCGTCCGTTCAGGCGAGCTCGCTTTGCAAGCTCGCAAAGCGTGACGACGATTCGTAGTTTGACAACTATTATATGTGATATACATTTATTGCAGGCATAATACATAACAATGTACAAGGGCAATACTATATAGTTGAGGCATGCAGTGATCGCCGTTGGCAGCCCATAGGACGCAGGACTTAGGGTGCAATGAGCGCCGAGGGCGATCATTGCACTGCTAGCCTCGCAAGCAGTTGAGGCACGCAGTAGACTCCCATTGTGTGACAAACAGCATCTCCACACTTTTTTATTGCCTCGTCATTTTTGATGGGCAAGTCGCTAGTAGTTCTGTAAAGTCATTAAGAAAACAGAGTAAAAATGCTAAGAGCCTGTGGTCCTAGGCTCGCAAGATTTCACCACCCATGATTATACACATAAAACATTTTAATAAACTGGAATAAACACTCTCTTTAGAGTAATTTTACATTTCCTGTATAAACTGCCGTATTTTGGAAATCAGACACAAAACTGAAGCTCTAAATGTGGCATCTGGAATTATTATTTTTTAGAAAGCTGCTGCTGTAAATAAGATTCTCAGTAAGGTCATACTCTGGAAACAATGCACCCTTTTGTGCACTAGAGTGCTGGCCGGTGAAATGTTCCTATCTCAAGAAAATTAATGGACTTTGTGTTAAATAAAAGGATATATCCACTGGGAAAACATGCAGAACATTTGGAAACCATGCATGAATTATGGAAGGAGGCTGGTCCCATGGGAGATGGGATTATCATGCTTGCCAATTTTTGGAAGGATATTTAGTAGGGTGTGGGAAAGATATCAGATCCTTCACATCCACATCACTGACAGAATTCTCAGGACTGGAAAAATCACTTCCTGTTAAGCTGTGTGCTTGAGAGTAGTGCTACTGGTTTAATTATAATTATATCCTCTACTTAACTTGTTTCTGATAAGTGCCTGAGCTGCCAGCAGGCTTGACCCAAATCCAAACCACAGCAGTTTGTTCCCATTTACTTACCAGAAGGCAAAAAGTAAGACATTAAAGTATCATGTAGGAATGATCTCCTTCATTGTGAAGACATGCTCTGAGTCTATTGTGTGGATTTGTGTCTGGAAGTGGTTGGAAAGGTCTTCCGGTGCCCCCCATGCCACCTTGAACTCTTAGAGACCCCTTTGGTCATGTACCTGCTTACCAGAAGAATGAGGACAGCAAGGTTTAAGACTACTTTCTAATCTTCCCCCCGAAGATGAAGAACCATTTAACTGTAGTCTTTGTTTCCAATGCCAGTGACTTTTCTAACCCAAGGGCACAAGACACCTCAAGTCTCTACAACTGCGCAGTGCAGAGGTGGGAGTGTGAAAACAAAAGTGCCCAAATCAAAACAGATGGCAGAAGTCTATCCTGTTATGTGATACATCTTATTTAATGTTTGTCAGAAGGGGGTCACAACTTTCTTGCAAATGCAAGTGCTACTTGATAATTAAAAATCCCCTTGTAATGTTTAAAACCTGCTCTTTTAAATAGTATACAAGACTAATGAGTTAACAGAGCCTCTTATATAGTCAAGGAATTCCAAAATTATTTAGATAAGCTAAACTGAATGACAATGACAGACACGCTAATTTTAAATCATAAGTATTTTATAAAATATAATTCAGTATTATTTCTGTAGTGTATGCAGGCCTATTATTTTGTTCCACCAATATAAACATATTGTATTCCAATTCATTATTCCATCAAACAACCCAAAATACAACATTGCAAATTCACAGGGTATGTGGTTTAACTATTAATACTCATCAAATGCTGCTATATAAAATATGTTCTCTGTGTGTACCATATTAAAGTATATATATATGATATGCATGAATTGGGCCTAGTTTAGATAGAGAAAACTTAAAATCGTATCACGAATAAAAATGACCCTTATATATATAAAAAAAAAAAAAAAAAAAAGAATTAATTTGAATTTCAGTGGGTAGATGAACTAAGTTTAACGGGCAATTTCAATCTCCCCGTTAAAAAAATAAACATTTCAGCTTACTTTGCAGCTTATTATAAGGGTGTGTCATTAAAGGACAGCATTTTTCAGTATCTCTCCATCTTTTTATTGAGGTGGAAGTAAAAACTGTGTTGAAAATCTCACTGTGGCTCTTATGTACGCCACTTTTCTATTTTTACATTGTCCCTTCCAGTATCTTATAAACTGGAACGCTATGAGGCATCCGTTCTTTCCAAGGACTGATAAGAGATGATAGTGTCTGCTTCTGTATCCTTGGGTTCTATAAAAAATGACACCTCTCTGCATGTTGCTGAACAAATGTCTTAAAAAAAGCTTCTCGTTAGTATTAGGCTGAATTGTATTCTTTAGCGCTATTAGTGCTCAGAAATAGCTTCCACTAAGGCTATTACATTGGAGACAAAAGTAGGATCTGCAGCTGAATGAACACCTAGGAGGAGAAACCTGCTTTTTGCTTGCTAAGGCATCATTATCGCACATCAAAGTATTTTGTGGATAAAATTATTTGAGAATGAGGATTAAAAAATCTTCTTCTTAATTATTTGATTTAAAAAAATATTCTTCAGTATTCATAATATCTGAAGAGACAAAGGGAACTGCATTAATAGCAGCAGCTATTTTTAATGTGGGTGGTAGTTCTGTTCTTGATATACAGTTTAGATAGATAGATAGATAGATAGATAGATAGATAGATAGATAGATAGATAGATAGATGACAAATTAGAGCATTGCTGTATAAAGTAATTATTTTATTGGACAAATATTTTATTTACAGTGACATTCTTTTAAGAGATGTACGTCTCTTTTTCAAGTCAAAAGCAATACTTATTAGATGTTAAAAATTATGACTTCGCACTAGTGGAGAAGGCAAAAAACATTAAATGGGATAAGTCAAGAGGCAGGGCAGTGGTTCATCATAAACTTCAAAAGGAAGAAAGATTGTATATAAAGATTGTCTATATATATTAGATTGTAAGTTTGGGAGTTTTCAATTGTATGTCCGTGCCTTGGAAACAAGCACTATGTACATTTGATTATAAGCTCAAAAACAGGGCCCTCCATTCTTTATAAGGTGTTAAGTTTGTTTTTTGCCATGTACTAAACCCCTGTACAGCACTACGGAATATGCTGGCGCGATATAAATAAAGATAATAATAATATATATATATGGTTCCCACTGTGACCTGGGTTTGATTTCAGTCAGGGAACCAAGAGGTCACACCACCCTGAAGCCATGCAGGGTTGGGCCTGGTCTGTAATTGGATGGGAAACCACTTAGGAATACCAGGAGCTGTATGCGGTGGCCCACTGGAGAAGAGACTGGCAACCCACTCCAGTATCTCTTCTGTGAATACCAACTGAATCAGCATGTTGAGGTGGACACGACTGAGCAACGCAAATACAACACACATATATATGTTTATGTATGAAAAGGGATCATACTAATTTTGTCATTTTATGATATTTTTTTTTAATGATGCCCTTTTTCTATTCTGTTGTTTTTTCAGCTTTTAATTATTTCAGTTAATCATATTGTATATTATCTTTGTAAACCTTTGGTTCTTGCATGAGTGAATAAACATTGCTAGTTGTTTCCATTTATTCTTTCACCATTTATTATTCAAACTTGTTTTGATCATTGCATTAGTAAATTATGGGCTATTTATTATTGTGTCCAAAGCTCTAATCTCACATCATGAATTTATTATGTAGTTTATGTAGCCGATCTATTCCTTTTGTTTTCCATGGTTGCATCAGTCAATTGCATTCTGCCTGTTCCATACATAAATAGCAATAACTGTGCTACTTATCTTTCCACAGCTTTATATCAATTTATTTCCACAGTTATTTTTTTGCTTTCTTTTATTTTATTGTGCAGTAACTTTTTGATGTATCACCTTCATTACTTTTCTATACATGGCTGTCTTCTTTATACTTGGACAGTAGTTATTACCCATTAATACTTTTGCTTCCTAACTGCTAGATTTCGCAGTGTTGACCACTGTAAATGATGACAATTGGTGGGACTATTATCTTGAAGATACAGACAATTTCAAATTATTAATAGATATATTACTTAAAATTATGACTGAACACTTAATTATTTTAATTTTGTGTCCTTTGATATTGTTATTTTCACCACTTTAATTAATTTAACAGACTGGCAGTCTGTTAACTTTAGGCACTGCACAATAACTTTTATGAGTATTGAAAGCTTAAATACCAATTAAAGTTAGTTTTCTAGATCTTTTGACAAACTGAGCTTTATTGCACAAGTTAACCTGAAAAGCTAAAATATCCTACTACACCCACAAACTTTTAGACATGTTTGCAAAACTTTAGAAGAGCCTCTTCATCCCGATTTTATCCTATGTACTAAGATCTGGTATCTCCAAGAGATCCCTTTTAACACATATGGCTAATTGTTTTGCTAAGGTAGCCAAATGAAGACCTGTGTGCTTCAATACAGTATATGGTTACTCTAAGTCAAGAACATGACCCTATACAGTTGTATTAAGATTACTCAATCCATCCTCCCATAAATAAAAACACTTCACACTATTATTGGGAATAAAACTGGCCACAACTTCTTTATTGGAAATAAAGTGATGACCAAAAACCATATCTACTAGTGCTTGTCCGTCCAACTCAGCACAACACCTGTCTTCGTACCCGGTGCCCCTCAAACCTCCTCCTTATTTAACAACGATAGAGGGCAAGCACTACCGCCCACCAATGCTGGGACAAAAAATATATAATTAAATACTAGCACTATTCTTTAAACTACTTACCTTAACTTGTTACCATTTCATTTCCAGGGAGGGAGGTGAGAAACTGCTTTTCTTCAGCTAAAATGCCATCCCTTAACTCCTCCTTAGTTCAAATCCCACTCCACTTCGTTCTGCCATGGAGTCCTGGTGTTCAATTAATGCGTGCAGAACACACCAGTGTCCGAATGTGTTTTAGGAAATGAAGTCAAGATCTGCAATTTATATTTTGTTCTCTGATACATGCTTGACTAAAATAGCATTTAGGAAGAAGTTTACTTGTTGAAAAAGGCACAGATAAAGGGCATGTTATTACTAATAACGTATAAGGAAATTTCAGGAGGAATATATAGTACATTTTCTAACTGTACATATAGATGTCATTACAAAAAGGGGTTGAAGGCCAGCTAGTATGTGCATGAACTCTGCATAGACATTTGCTGATATAACAATGAGCTAATATAAAAAAAAAAAAAAATTCTATGGGAAGTAAGATCATTAATGATACCCATATTAAGGGCATTAAATGGATAAAAATTATGATATGGAAAAAAATGAATAGCACTTATCATGCCACACAATTTTTAGTTTTAGTTATAAAAAAGCATTTCATTTACTAGATGAAAAATGGAAGGTATTGATCAACCATTTACAAACTATGAGCGCTAGGGCCCCATTAAATTCTAAGTCCGCAGTGGCCGTTGTAAGTCTGCGGGCTTGAAATTTGCTTGCGTTACTGAGCGATTAAATTAGAAAAGCCTGCATGGAAATGGCCGGAATCCAAATTCGTAAACCATGCTTCGGCACGTAGAATTCCTGGAAGTGAACATGATATATTTTTCAAACCCTTAGTTATGGTTTTAGACAGAGCCTATAGTAGTCATCATTACGTCACTTAAACATGGAGGTTACATTTCAATCACTTTTGAAGTCCGAGTTGCGATCGGGCCGGCATTCCACAAATAATGCAATATGAAAATATCAATAAATATAATATTTTAGTCAATGTGAGTCCTATTATATGTATTAGCACAGTGATTGCCGGGATCAATATAACATGGAAATTAAACATGACATTTTTTTTTTATTGCAGATTTGCGAGTTTGAGAATGTTGTGCTATTAATTTTAATACCTTTCATTGCTTTCCCTAAAATTAAAAATACAGTAGTGTGTTTATATTTGCTTTTACAGTGCTGTGGACAGGTGTTTAACTACCTTGCGGGTCCTCTCTTGTACCCATAGGATTTTTGGCTATATTTGCCATTTACGGGTGTGAAAACAGTTGCGGGCTTGAGGACTTGTAGCAATTTAATAGCGATTTGCGATTGTAACATTTACGGGCTTAAAAGATCAAAGGCTTAGCTGGGTTGGAGTTGAGATTTTGACAGCCGTAGGGATTTTCCGCTAGTAACCCTCAGATCGATTGTGGGTAGCTAAAAGAGGCCAATTTAATAGCCATAATTTTTGCATGCTCCTTTACTGGCGGTGGTTTTTTTTTTTGTTAATGTTTAGGTGTATTCTATTGACTTCATTCCACAATTTACCTCCTAAAGCCTAAACTCGTAAACCATGCCTTTTTAAGTAGGATTTCAGAGGGTGTAATTATATGATCTGACAATATTTAAGCAAGCTCGTAATTTACTTTTTAGACACAGCCAATAGTAAATGAGACCGTCATCATAACATCAGTAAAACATGGAATCTGCAATCGGAGGCTACAAATTCATGAGCGCGCCACTAAGTAATATTTGCTGATCAGGCTCCCAATCAAGCATGCTATAAAATGCATTAGACCATCTGTTCTAATCAATATGGGTTTCATGATATGTATTAACCCCTTAAGTCCGGGATCGATATTACTCAGAAATAACAGTTAAAAATAATATTTTTTATTCCATATTTGAGGGTTGAGACGGTTCTGCAATTCTAATGTGTTTCAATGCCTTCCCATGCTATTAAAGTACAGTATTGTGTGTTTAATTACTGCTACAGCTATAATAAGTGTGTGAAAAAGCCCTTGCGATTCCTATTTAGTACTTATATTTTTGACAGAAACATGATACTTTTTTCAGTTGCTGGTTAGTCCTTATGTTTGAGCCCAAGCTACAGGTCTAATAGAATATCGATTTTGTGTAACTTTAAATAGTTATTGCTCCTAATATTTAAGCGGTGCTAAAAAAAATGGAATTATTCATGGGTCGAGGTTAGGCTCTCTATCCCCCTCTGAATTTCAGGTACTCAAAAGTCTGGTGATGTTCCTTGTCTTTTTATGATGCTCAACATTTTAAAACTCTATGGGGAGTAATTAGCCAGCTGGTACTGAGAGGCGCTGATGGCTAGATAAGGATCTGGTCCTTCTAAGTAACATGGGGTTTAAAAGTTGATTTATGTTCTACTATGTTCTACTAACTGGGGGGCAGCCCCCCCCCCCCCTGAAGTCTATGGAGCCACCATTATTTGTGATCACAAGTGCGATCTCAGTTGGTGCCTAGCCCAGTGAGCGCACAGGGAATAAACTGCATATGGCAGTTGACTAATACCAAAATATTTTTATACGACCCAAATAATAAGTTTAGTCCTGAACGCATTCCTTACTCACAATTAACTACAACTAGAGCCTAGCAGGTCCTGATAACCTAAAGGTCTGGGCTCTGGGTCCACAATTCACCATATTTATTTACATCAACCATATTTCACACAATAAACAGTGCAGCAAATAAATGTACAAATGCCCACCTGTCCAGGGAGTTGTGACCAGCTGTTATTAGTCTAATTAATAACAGCTTGCCGCAACTCCATGCTCTTTCGCATCATGAAGAGCACTTAAAGACAGGTAAATGTCCCTTTAAGGACCATTCCTAACAGGCAATTTCATAACTTAAAAATGATTTATTCATTTATTCATATAAATGTAGTAGTCTGATGGAATGCCCTCACTATGCCTTTCCTGTTATAAAAATGTGTTATCACTGTGACTCTGAGTTTTACAGAGGGTTGAAAGTAGTGACAAACACTCGGCTTTCTTCACATCCCAGATCTCTGAATATAGGACACAAAATAAAAAAGCAGCTTACTTCAACACTGACAATTAAAACAGCTGGTTACAGAGCACAGTGAAGTCCCTTACAATAAACCAGCATCAGCAGCTCTACAGTCTGTCTGCTCTCACACTGGCTTCTACAATCCTAGAGGGATTAAAGGAACACATCATTCCACATATTAAATATCCCATTAAACTTTGAATTAGATCAAACTTGTTTTTCTTTGTTAAAAGCACTTTTACTAAAGTTTTTTTTTTTTTTTAAACCATTGCATTTGGTGTATTGAAAGCCATTTCTCATTTTTCGGAAAGTGAGAATCTTCAGCAGCTAACATTCATTGCCATTAATTGGACTCCTCTTAAACTAGTGATGGACAACTCAGTCCTGTGACGGCCTCCAACCGTCCAGGATTTCAATATCTTTCTGCAAGAGCCCAGGTGGACCACTCAGAATGAAACTCAAGTTCTAAAGCAGAGAGAACAGAATACAGAGAGACATTCAAATCCTAGACTGTTGGCGGACCTCGTAGAATAAAGTTGCTTGCCAATGTCCAAGAAGCTGAGCTGATGTCTTGGCTGTAGGAGATAATCCTATATTTATAATATGATCTTTTGAAGAACTTTTGAAAACCACCAACTTAAATGATTACCTATTTTTTGCAGTAGCCTGATTGGCTCGTGACCTGTTGACTCAATCGGATCAAACAGCAGTGCTTTCTAAGTGTCGGTGATAGAAATGGAACACAATTTTTTCTTCAAACACAAGCAGCACTAACTGGTATACCAGGCAAGTTCCATAGCTTTAAATAGAAAGTTGATCTTCTCTAGGTGCATTCTTTCATATAAAATAAAATAAAGTTTAGGTAGAACTTTCCTGTTAAGCCTAATAAACATTACCTAAAATCAGGAAAACCAGGATTCAGTTTTCAAAGTTTAACTAATGAACAAAGTTAACTTTTAGTTCTGAAAACGCGCAGACTTCCACAGTACTCATAATGGCCTCTTCTGTATGTTTTATATTAGTGTACCAGAGTTTCTACAGTACTTGTTTCCCTTAAATTAATTGCTTTGTAATACAACTTTAAGCGGTCTTTGTTCTTTTTTACACTTCTTTTAAAAAAGTCGGCTCTGCAAGAAAGTATACAGTATATGAATTTACAAGGGAATCATTGTATGTGTCTCTTTGAGTGCAAACATTTCTGTCCTTGTCAATCGGTTTTCCCCTGTGGCCCATTGATAGCCTAGCCAAACAATACAGGAAAGATATTCATTTTATGGCATGATCTGCCTTCTCTTTGTGCTCATTGACCTTGAGCACTCTATTGTACATCAGTATCATCGCTTGCATATTAAAGCAAATCAGTTCTATTAACTTTTTGTGCCCGATTTCCACTAAACTCATTTATAATAGATTATGCCGGAAGAGATGATTGATTTATGGAAAGGTCAAACTATATCCTTCAAATGACTGTAAAAAGAAATAAGGCATATAAAATATGACAATGATTCTTTCCAAATCAGTGCAGAATACTCTTATCAGCCACCAGCTCAAATTGCATGGAAGTAACTGTAAATTATGGAATTTCAGTAAAAGCTGCAGATGCCATGGCAGATGGAGAGAAATTAAGGAATGTTGAATTGTCCTCTGTTATCTTATCTTTCTCATTGACTGATAAACATAAGCATTCCTTGTACCTTGTAGCCAGACACTTTGCAGGTCAGAGTTAGATGTTTTCAAATATGTGCTTGTTGAAAATAGGACTTGTTTGTTATACTGAATACAAATCAATGAAATGCCTATTAATAATTTATTTTCAATGGTTTTCTTCTTATCTACTTTATGCTTTCATTCATACCCTTACCATTGATGTCTACCTAAATTCCATTGTATATCAATTTGTTTTCTTGTGTTTGCTATGAAGAATTGTCTTATTAATGTTAATAAATGAAAATGAGGGCATCTAAGGCATATACACCCCAGTTAAAATGTCAGGTTTCTGTGCTGTAAAAAAATGAGACAAAGATAAATCATTTCAGAACTTTTTCCACCTTTAATGTGACCTATAAACTGTACAACGCAATTGATAAACAAACTGAAATCTTTTAGGTGGAGGGAAGAAAAAAAATAATAAAAAAAATAATGTGGTTGCATAAGTCTGCACACCCTCTTATAACTGGGGATGTAGCTGTGTTCAGAATTAAGCAATCACATTCCAAATCATGTTAAATAGGAGTCAGCATACACCTGCCATCATTTAAAGTGCCTCTGATTAACCCCAAATAAAGTTCAGCTGCTCTAGTTGGTTTTTCCTGAAATTTTCTTAGTCGCACCCCACAGCAAAAGCCATGGTCCACAGAGAGCTTCCAAAGCATCAGAGGGATCTCATTGTTAAAAGGTATCAGTCAGGAGAAGGGTACAAAAGAATTTCCAAGACATTAGAATTACCATGGAACACGGTGAAGACAGTCATCATCAAGTGGAGAAAATATGGCACAACAGTGACATTACCAAGAACTGGAGCTCCCTCCAAAATTGATGAAAAGACGAGAAGAAAACTGGTCTGGGAGGCTATCAAGAGGCCTACAGCAACACTAAAGGAGCTGCAGGAATATCTGGCAAGTACTGGCTGTGTGGTGCATGTGACAACAATCTCCTGTATTCTTCATATGTCTGGGCTATGGGGTAGAGTGGCAAGACGAAAGCCTTTTCTTACAAAGAAAAACATCCAAGCCAGGCTACATTTTGCAAAAACACATCTGAAGTCTCCCAAAAGCATGTGGGAAAAGGTGTTATGGTCTGATGAAACCAAGGTTGAAGTTTTTGGCCATAATTCCAAAAGATATGTTTGGCACAAAAACAACACTGCACATCACCAAAAGAACACAATACCAACAGTAAAGCATGGTGGTGGCATCATCATGCTTTGGGGCTGTTTTTCTTCAGCTGGAACTGGGGCCTTCGTTAAGATAGAGGGAATTATGAACATTTCCAAATACCAGTCAATATTGGCACAAAACCTTCAGGCTTCTGCTAGAAAGCTGAACATGAAGAGGAACTTCATCTTTCAGCATGATAACAACCCAAAGCATACATCCAAATCAACAAAGGAATGGCTTCACCAGAAGAAGATTAACGTTTTGGAATGGCCCAGCCAGAGCCCAGACCTGAATCCGATTGAAAATCTGTGGGGTGATCTGAAGAGGGCTGTGCACAGGAGATGCCCTCACAAAGAAGAGTGGGCAAATCTTGCCAAGTCAAAATGTGCCATGCTGATCGACTCATACCCAAAAAGACTGAGTGCTGTAATAAAATCAAAGGGTGCTTCAGCAAAGTATTAGTTTAAGTGTGTGCATACTTATGCAACCATATTATTTTATTTTAATATTTTTTCTTCCCTCTGCCTAAAAGGTTTCAGTTTGTTTTTCAATTGAGTTGTACAGTTTATAGGTCAATTTAAAGGTTAAAAAAGTTCTGAAATGATTTATCTTTGTCTCATTTTTTTACAGCACAGAAACCTGACAGTTTAACAGGGGTGTATAGACTTGTTATATCCACTGTATAAATATATTTAATAATAACAAATACAAATCTGAATATAGCATAATAATAATTTAGTTTCTTGAAATATAAGGTGGAAACAAAAGCTGTAAAAGGATAAAGTGAGCTAACAAAATGTATCTAAATTTGTCAGTGTTTACATTTTTATTAATTTTAAATTTTCATTTAGTTACCTTAGACCAGGGGCAGGCAATAGGTGGACCTTGGTCCAAATCACAACCTCTATGCCTATTCTTTTCACGAGCTCATTAGTTTTGCCATGCATCTTTTCTCAAACTTAGTTTTCTTTTATTTGGTATCCTTCTCTTCTTCACTATGTAAACGTATTTATTTATTTGCGTGTGTATAACTGTAAACAAATATTGATTGTGGACCTTGACTTAATTTGCACAGATACAGTTGTACCCTTGATAATGTTTTATTATATGATTTACTCAGAGATTATTTTCTTTATTTCTGCCTGCTCATTAATGATAAGCTGTTTTTTTTACCAAGTTACAATAGTATATTTTAGGGATTTGGCATTCTATATATCATTTATTTGTATTTAGTTATATGTAATACATAGGGGGTTTGTGCCTATTGTTTGATTTCCTTGGTATTAATCCATTCCTAAAATATGTCTGTTTTATCTAAATCTGTCCAGTGTCCCAGTGACCTTTTTTTGAATGGACAGCCCTTCAAAACAGTCCTAACAAATGTTTGTCTCCACAGCTCATGCATACAATGTTTCTATTGGTACTAGATGTACTAGCTAATCACAGATTGTCTCTCAGCAGCATTTCAAAAAATTAGAACCAGTCTGTCATTGGCTAGTACATCTAGTACCAAAAGAAATACTGTTTGCATGAGAATGAGATTTGTATTTGGGAATGTTTAGATATTTAGGTAGACTATGGGTGACTTAATTATGAAATTATGACATTTCTTATATATTATTTGAAGCTTATATATAAAATGGGGGAATATCCCCCCCCCCCCCCTCACTGGCTTTATTAAAACATTAGAATTGGATTTTATTGGATAAAATGTATGATGAACTAACCTCCATAAATACAATACAATTATAGAAAATAATTGAAGGCGTACTGGTAGTTTAAGTGAATTAAAGTGATCCAGGCATTTACTGGAAGTCTTATATGATATAATATCAAGTTGTCAACACTGCATTATGCTCATTCTCTGAATTTGTATTAAAATATTGTATTGTCTCAGAGTTACCGGGACAAATTGGGAGCAGATGCTTGTTTTGTAACTAACCCATGGATCTGGAAGCTCAATGGTGGAAAACCAAATGCACAATGCAAAACTCAAAATTTAAAAGCCCACAGAGACTCAAGGGTTTAATTTTTTACATATATCACATTATAATCTGAATAATAGATAGGAAACTATGACTTACAATGCAGGCATTCCTTCAGTGGGTTACTATAAGCCACAAGAATGAAGGTCAAGTTACATATCAGTGTCAACAAAGAATTTGCAAAAATAGAGTTGTAAATCAAGCAACGTATGGTAGCAGAAAATCTATGTGTTGAAAAGTTGTTTTCTTGGCTGTGCTATGAAGAATCAACGTATTAATGTTAAGAAATTAACATATAGTTTTACACATTTTACACATTATGTAAAGAAAGCAGAGCATTTTACTAGAGATCAGAATAAGCAGTACCCACAATAAATTGTGACAAATTATATTTATCTAGGTGTATAAACGTTTACATCAGTATTTATCCCAATGTGACGTTTCTCTATTTCAATCTCAAGATTAAAGTGAAAATAATAAAAAAATAATGGACTTTATTCACTGAGTGACAGCATTCACATTAGTTATATTTTCACTGTTGCATTCCTGCATGCAGGAGCGTTATGTGAAAGAAGTGCTAAAAGGGCTTTATATCAGTCCGCGCTATAGCAAATCGGAGAGGCCTTTAGCGTTAAGCGTGGAATTAAAGGTAAAAGAGCGCTATAGTGAATCAGCTCTCCAAGGGGTAGCGTTATGCGGGGTATACCTGTACATATCACTAAGACCCATTATAGCTACCCAACATAAAGAAGCTTACTGTCTGTACTTCTTCATGACCCAAGCATGATCCATTTAGGCTTATGATAAATAACCGACACAACACCGATTGTTTGGGAGAAAACACGGGCCACAGCTTTATTGTAAATAACCAATTTACATAACTTAAAAACTTGCATATATTATGCATATTAACATATTAAACTATCGGGGGAGGAGCCCGGCCACGGACAGTGACCTCACGCCTTGGGCCCTGCCCAAAGCCCCCAATGCTTATTTTAAGCACGCCCTGTGAGGTAGGGCCACGCCCACTTAGGCCAGTGGGCCGGGCAACTCACCTCCCGCCAAACATATATACAAAATCTCAGAAAATTGCTACTTCTCCAGTAAAACTTTCACTTATTTTCTTTTTTTTTTTTTTTAATCAATATCAATGCTTTTTTTTTTTTTTTTTTAAACCATACATAACCATTCCACTTTACAAACATAATTAGGGTGGGAGGGAGGGATTTTCCACGGAGACCGCGCCGAACTGACTCCCGGCGCGCGAATGCGGCGGAAGCCCCGCCCCCCGCCGCTCATCATTGGCTGGTGTGCCTTACAGGCTCCGCTGGGTCACGAGACGCTGCGGGCTGACCCAGGGAGCCTGTCCAGCCTCCGCGTCGGCATGACCCAAGCATGATCCATTTAGGCTTATGACAAATAACCGACACAACACCGATTGTTTGGGAGAAAACACGGGCCACAGCTTTATTGTAAATAACCAATTTACATAACTTAAAAACTTGCATATATTATGCATATTAACATATTAAATTATAGGGGGAGGAGCCCGGCCACGGACAGTGACCTCACGCCTTGGGCCCTGCCCAAAGCCCCCAATGCTTATTTTAAGCACGCCCTGTGAGGTAGGGCCACGCCCACTTAGGCCAGTGGGCCGGGCAACTCACCTCCCGCCACAGAGCAAGCGAGGGATCCCCCCCTGCTGTTCATTAAAGCCAAAGCCCGAACCGCGCTCGCCCTAAACTCTAAAGTGACCAACTCCAGACCCATCTCGATAAGATGTACCTTATCTGGACCGAAAAAATCATCCGCACCGGCCGGCTCGAATTATTTGTACCCGATGGCGATGAAACCTAGCTTGCGAATAAAACTTGACAGCTGCTGGTTAATCTTCTGCCTTGCCTTATCCATCCCGACGGGGTCACGCGCATTTCGACAAGATCGTCTCTTTATCATTTCAGACCATATCAGAAATGTCCCCGGGAACTTCTTGGTCCAGTTCTCCACGTCTCTTTTCATCACCTTCAGCATTCTGCGCATGGGTACTGCTCCTAAATCATTACCGCCCGCATGAATTATAACTATTGTGGGTTGACCGTACCGCCGACTGCAGGCGTTCAACAATTCATCCAACTGGGTCCACCGCAGGCCCCGAACCCCGAGCCACCGCACGTGTAAGTCCGTAACGGGGAAACCCAGTTGTGTCATTCCCTCTGTAACTGCAGCCAACATGTGGGCCCAGTACACGTACGAGTGGCCCACAATCCACAGTTGCTTCTGACCGCCTGAAAGCAGAAAGCAAAAGACGTTAGATTACAGCCCTGGGTCTTATGTAAGACCGAAAACGTTCTGATTCCCATCTACCAATACGCTTGACTGCCGCATCAGGTAAGCCTAGTCTAGCTGCTTCGGTCGCAGCCCCTATTCTGAACGAGTGTGTTCCGAACTCTGACCCCCTTATGCCCAGGTTGTGTAGTGCAACTTTTAGCATCCGTTCAAACTGATACCGGGATAACGCCGTCCCATTGGCATGAACCAACAGCGAACACCATCCCACCGGTCGCTGACCAAGGTACTCTACCATACACCCGTAGGGACAACACTCCGTGCCTACTTGGTGTAACACCACCTCTTTTCCTTTTCCCTGCTGGTCGGTCTTAGACCTCCGGAGCCATACCACCACCATGCCTTCCCTGAGGCAGGTATCCACCACCTGAAGGCCCCCTGAACTGTGTCTGCTGCTCGCAACTAACTCCCCTATTCGGAATGCTCCGAAGAACGCCAGGGAAAAAGCAGTACGGAAAAGCAGAGATTCGAAAGGGGTCCTACATTTTACTTCCAACACCTGCGCCATTCGCAGTAACAATGAGAAGGTGATCGGCCGCCTAGTGTCTGGCCTGCGATCCCCGTTAAACATGCCGCGCACCACCTTGCGCACTATAAATTCCTTCGTAAGGTCCCTCTGCCCCGCCAGCTTAAACATAAAAGCCAGGGCCGTGACCTGTCTATCTACCATCTGCTTTCTTTTCGCCTTCTTCAGCACACCGCAGCAGAAACCATAGCAGTATCCCTAGGGTCTTATCCTCTGATGTGGACCCCCCTGCCGTTTTTACCAAGTCGTTCCATTTAGCCCATACGCGTTTATACGCCGACCACGTTGCCGGGGCGACAGACTGTCTGACGAGTCTCGTCACCTGGCTGCTCCAAGCTCCCAGATCTCCTCGGGAATGGCCTCCCCCAGCGTGTTCGCCCGGTGGGCCAGAGCCCTGAAGCGTTCCTCCTGAAACCGAGAAAGGGCGTCAGCAAAGCCATTCTCTAATTCCGGTACTTGCCTCGCTTGAAACCATATGTTCTGGCGCAGGCAACACAGCACCAGGTGCCGGAGTAGTCTCACTACCGGCACGGACGTTGCCGTGAGGCTGTTCACTGCTTGAACAACACCCCTACTTTCCGTGGGGAACAGGACCCGCCAGTCCCTGAACTCTGAGCCCCATAAGTGTACCGCTACTACCATGGGAAAAAGTTAGAGGAATGTCAGGTTCTTTGTGAGACCTGTCACCTCCCATTCACCCGGCCATGGTGCAGCGCACCATTTCCCTTGAAAAAAGGCGCCGCATCCCACTCCCACGCCGGTGAAAAGTTTTAGGTCACACCGTTTCTGAATGATCTCTGAACCATTGAAATCAGCCAGAAATACCGACCATACCCGTGCGTCATCCCGTATGGCCTGAGATACTTTTATGAAATGATGAGGCTTCCTAACACCCAACCTAGCAAGCGACAATCTCCTACAGAATACCCTTCCCATGAGGATAATCCTACAAGCAAAGTTTAACTTTCCTATGATGGACTGTAACCGTCGCAGGGTGACCTTACGTGCATACACTAGCGCACTAAGTTCCTCTCTCATGTCTACTACTTTCTCCAAGGGAAGACTACATTCCATTGTCTTGGAATCTATCTGTATCCCGAGGAAAGTCAATCTTTCCGTGGGGCCCTCAGTTTTGTTATGGGCCAGTGGCACCCCAAAATCTCTACAGATTTTGGTGAATACTTCCAAAATAAACCGGCAGGTGTCCCGCCCGGCTGGACCGACGAACAGGAAATCGTCCAGGTAATGCGTTATGCTCCTGTACCCGGATTCTTTGCGTGCAACCCATTGTAAGAATGAGCTGAACGCCTCGAAATAGGCACATGATATGGAGCACCCCATAGGTAAACAAAGGTCAATAAAATATTTTCCATCGACGTGGCAACCGAGGAGCCTGTGGCTCGTTGGATGCACCGGTAACAGTCTAAAAGCCGCTTCTATGTCAACTTTTGCCATGAGCGCACCCGCGCCGCCCCCCCTAACCATGTCAGTGGCCGGGTCAAATGATTCATAAGACACTGCTGATTCCTCTCTTGCAATGCCGTCATTTACTGACCCGCCTCTCGGGTAAGAAAGATGTTGGATCAACCTAAATTTTCCAGCTTCTTTCTTGGGAAAGACGCCTAGGGGGGAGAAAACGAGGTCTCTAATGGGGGGGGGGGGGGGGAACGAATGGCCCAGCCATCCTTCCCAGTTGTACCTCATTGAGAACCTTAGCTTCCGCTACCCCTGGGAATTCCCGCACAGAACGTAAGTTGGGGGCCATGGACCCCCGCACCTCTGTTGTGCACGGGATCCGAAAACCCTCCTGGAAACCCACTTCAAGGAGGCGACCTGCCGCACTGTTACCCGCCGACCTACCGTAGCGTCTTAGCCATGGCAGCATGTCAGGGAGGTGTATGGGCGTCTTGCCCTTTGGCAGCGGGCTCTGCCCTGTTGTCCTTTGGCCTGGCACATCTGGCCAGGGGGTGCTCTCCGCCACAGTTGGAGAACACGTGCTTGAACCTGCAGTTGGGCGCCCATTTACATACTCCTTCGTTGTAGGCAAAACAGGACTTGCTACCTGCGGCCGAGTTGGCGGTGGGACTCCTGACCCCACCCCCTCCGGCCCGAAAGGGCGGCATGGCACGCATGGGTGTCATAATGTTAAGCCAGTGTGCTACCGCTTTATTGCTCCATGCCATGGCTGGCCTAGATGCCAGATACTGGCGGAATTCTTCATCGTACCGCCACCACGCCGTACCCCTGTACACCTTGTGGGCATTATGAATCTCATCTATGTATACGAACAGCCCCGGACATTGCTCCGGGTGGCGCTCACATAGAACGCATGCCATGATAGAAAAAGCCTGAAGCCACGTGTCGAAGGTTCTAGGCAACCTCCTGTAAGCACCCTCCCGTAGGCTCCTCTCTCCTGGATCCATTTGCCTGGACATGGGCAGCAGGGAGAACAATTCAACAAACTCCCTCCTACAAATTTTTTCCTTGACTTCCTGGGTTAGATGTGCTCCCAAGTTGTCTAGCGCACATAAGACGATCGGTCTCATGGCTGCGTCTGAGGCTACTACCTTGCTCGCTTGCGGCCCCGGACCACCCACAGTGACCGGGGGGGGGGTAACGCCCCTAGCTCTACATTGCCTACGCTATTGGACTCGCCCCAAGCCCCTCTGGCTAGCCCACCTAACCATGTACCCATCTCTTGCTCACTAACTGCAATGTTATGTGTGGCTAAGAGGGCCTTAAGGGACCCCAGAAATCCCCCTTTAGTGTATGGCAGTATGCATTTATCAGCTTCCTCTACTCCACCAACTGCCTCACCTGCTTCTGGGAGCCTCGGAGTAGATACAGCCAACGGGGTGTCCCGACGTCTTTCCTGACGTCCTGGGGATTTCGACCGTCTGGCCCTCCACGGGCTCTTTCCGATCCGCAGGCACAGCTGCATCGGCAGGATCTCCTGCTCCTGGATCTGGATCGCCGTTCAGACCTGTGGGTGCAAGAGGAACAGTCACTACCTCTCCGTGACCTGCATGCCTGTGCCCATACCGCTTGCTCCTCCCCTGAGGACTGGTCCTGGTCACCTAAGCTTGCGCGGCTGGAATGCGCTAGTGCCGCGGGCTCTGCACTTTGTACCAATAACCTGGGGACTGCTTGGGGCGTTGCGAAGTCTACCTGTGGGTCAGGAGTAGTCACTTTTTGCTGTGGCCTAACCGTAACGCCCTCAGTCTCTGTCCTCTGTCGTCTTAAAGGGGTATGGGTAAGTAGCAGCGGACTGTACCTGCTTGTGTTCTTCCTAGCTCTGGTGGGGCGCGCCGGCCTCGCCACTGCTACGGGCATGTCATCGATCATGACCATGCAGTCCTGGCTGGTCATCTCTCTAACCACTCTGTCTCTTCTCTCTCGTGTAGTACCCATGTCCATTTTTCTACCGCGGCTGCGTCCCTGCAAAGCACCAGAAGCGCTGTTACTATTGGGGTTAGAGGGGACCGCATGATCGGCACTTTTTATGTCTGTATGAACTTTTTTAGGGCTCCTGTCTTTACTTTTACCCCCTGCGCCCCCTTTTTGGGGTGGTAACGTGGTGTTCTTTGACCTTTGCCGCGGCCGGAGCCCTTTAGGCAAAATGACTGGTGGTGGCCGGGGTACTAGGCCCTCACCCTCACCGCCCGTGGGCCCGGCACTCTCTTGCCTAAGGGGTAAAGGGTCCTGGCTAACCAATTACCTCTGTCACCCGTGGCCTGGTCCTCCACTGGACGGTGGTCTGTTGGCTCTGACTGAAAGGGGAAGGAGACGGCATCCCCCATATTGGCTAGGCTTCCAGCAACTGCATGCTGAGCCTGTCCAATGTAATGGGAGTCTCCTGCAGAAGGCATGAGAGGGCCCAGCCTGTCCTGCACCCATCTGACCCCCTGGCTTAAGGCACGGGCCCTGACATCAGCCAATAAGGCCTCAATAGCTAATGCATCCATACCCCCAGGCACAAAAAAGGACCCCCCCAAGACAAACAAAACGGACCGCGAGACAAAGAAAAAACAAACAGAACAAAAACACACACACACTAATAGACACACTCACACTGCCCCTTATATGCTTCTAAGCTGGGGTATTCTCAGAATTTTACTGCTACTTGCACTTTCAAGCAGGAGCCTCTCAGACCTCCGTCCGTTTTCCACGGAGACCGCGCCGAACTGACTCCCGGCGCGCGAATGTGGTGGAAGCCCCGCCCCCGCCGCTCCTCGTTGGCTGGTGTGCCTTACAGGCTCCGCTGGGTCACGAGACGCTGCGGGCTGACCCAGGGAGCCTGTGCAGCCTCCGCGTCGGCAGGAGTTTAAGGTGATTGTTTTACATCTGACTGATAATATTTGATAAAGAGATAACTCTACTCTGTAGTGGGGTCTGTGATAAAACTACAAAGGACAGTATGTTCTGGTGATATTGTTTGGAGCGTGCCCATTTCTTTTTTGCACTATTGTGAAGTTAACTCTTATATGTTTCAATATATCTCCTGCTGAACATTAATATGTTTATAATCAAAAATGATCAAAAGTGGTGTTAATATGATATCTTTAATGATTAAATGTGGAGAGAAATAATTAAATCTGGAATGGGAAAGCATATTTGTTTTCACTTTGCTGTTCACAAATGGTAAAATATAAAAAAAAACAGACCTAGATGGATATATAACCTTTAATACAATCTTAGGATTTTTATCATAGCAGTAATTCATTTTATATAGAAAGCCTTTTTTTGACAAACTGACAGTAAGCGATGATGCTCATTTAATGAGGTGGTATATTCACTTTAATATCTTGTAATTTAAGTAAAAATGTTACTTAACAATGTGTTATGCCGTTGGCAAACTTTCTACAGTGCGACTAAATCAATCATTGTTAGCGCTAATACCAAGTAGCAGAGTAGGTAATTTGCTGTCCTTAAAAGACAAAAGAAAAAAAGCCGAATGTGTATTATTCTGAAAAAAAGCCTTTAGATGTCTCCTGACAGATTTTATAGAAGTCAATATTCCATTGATGTCGAGACCCCATACTGACACAGATATAGCTCAGAATATGTCTCCTACTGGAAAACTGTAGGGACAAAGAGATCCAATGCCTTGCCTTTGATGTAAAATACATTAATATGAATAATGCACATTGCTTCTGTGAAAA
This sequence comes from Discoglossus pictus, assembly GCA_027410445.1. Lineage (NCBI taxonomy): Eukaryota > Metazoa > Chordata > Amphibia > Anura > Alytidae > Discoglossus > Discoglossus pictus. The sequence goes on from CM050163.1 coordinate 226,825,875, forward strand.
GTATACATGGGGATTAGGGCAGTTGAGGTAAAGTGATCTTTTTAGTAACATTGCAGCTTTGTGACACGGACGATCGACGACAGGTGATAATAACAATACAACAGCCTTCAAAGGCCGAGGCTTTTTTAAGACCACAGTGAGAGGTCAGAAGGTCACAGAGAACGGACTCCATTTTGGCTGCTCTTTCACTCTGACGCTCAGTCACCTGTTTTTTTTTGTTGTTATTCAAAACAAGGCCTGTAATTGCATCAGTGTGCGGCCTACCTAAAAATCACACATCTGAGTCAATCTGTTCAATTAATATTTTAATTGAGAGCAAGGTTCATTCATTAAATGATAATTGCAAGTGGGAAACGGTATTTCTGAAACGCTAAAACAAAGATGCAGGTGTTGCGCCTACAGACGGGTTTTGATTTTCTACTAAATGATTTCATGTCTTCAGGCAGATTAATCCTGTGATTTAAGTGGCGTCCAAAAACGGCATTAAGCACCTTGGCACAAAAGGTGACAGCAATTTGTCGCCCTATAGCACAAATTGAGTTATATGTAAAATGTGACAGTGAGGAGAAGCAGATTTGGGGCCGACTGAAATACAAAATGCATTGCTTTCGTTTCATTTCCTGATTATTAAAATGTAGCATTTTTAATAAATAGGAACATTAACGACACGTGTTGGCAGGCGACTATGTGTTTACTTATATATTTTGTTTTAAAAGATTTATTGAAATGTCTAGTTTTAATAAAACCGTGCTTTTATTTATTGTTTTTTGACAAAAAAAAAACATTGCTGTTTTGGCGATTGAACAGTGAAGTGACTTTCAGAATGTAATAGTCAATTATTCTGAATAAAAAATGAGAATACGTGATAATAATAATAATAATTTATGGTTGCATTTGTCAAGCCCATGTGGCAACTTTATAGTAACACAAGTAGAAAGCTCTTTAAAGGGCCATTTACCTCGCTGTAAGTGTTCTTCATGGTGTGAAGGACCAGAAGATTGTATGTTAAAATGATTTATTTTTGTAATTACACTAATAATAATAAAACGTTTTAAGTCTGTTTACATTACAAAGTGTAGCCTGCCTACTGCCTGTTACTTGATTAATAACAGATGCCAAGCTGAGGTGAGGACAGTGATTGATAGTAGATTCTCCCTGCATTCAGGAATGAACTGAGAAATTAACCCATAACTGATTCCAACATTCCATGCTCTGCACAGATAGATGTAGTGAGGGTTAACCTCTGTTTAATTTGCTCACTACACAGAGCTGTAGTTGTGGGGCTGGCTGGGGCATGTCAGTGACTTGTAAACACAGATTTATTTGATTTCTTAGTGAAAAATTAAAAAAATGTAAAAAGTATTTCAACATGCTTTTAAGAGATCTTTTACTGCGATGTGGTCCAAATTGTACTGAAATAAGTAGCCTTTTAAGGCTCTCTGAGGATGTGATATCTATTTTCTTTGTGAACCTCTTTAGGCTTTTCTGTGTTTTATGTAAATGTTTTAACTAGGTTAACATAATTATTGTCAATAGGGCTCTATATGAACACAGAACATATTTTTTTACAGAAGTTTTTAGTTAGTGAAGAGCTTTTGGATAGAAGTTCACCAACTAAAAACTTCTGTAAAAAAATATGCTCTGTGCTTATATAGAGCCCTATTCAATTGGCCAAATCACAATTTAATAAGGCTGATAGTCTGTAGCACAAAATGGTATCTCTTGTGTCTGGTGTGGATCCATCCTTCTCATGTCATGGCAAGATACGCCTCCAAATGATGACACAACATAAGGGTCCATGTTTGGTTGGATAAGCAGCATAGATCATGAAGAGTATACACTGCATTATATTCTCACTTCAAGTCACATATACATTATGGCTTTGTAGAAAAATCACGGAAAAAAAACAATTTAGAAGTTTATTTTTAGGGTTGTTTTTTTTTATTTACTATGTAGCATTTGATTTATAAGAGAAACCTTTTTTACTATATTGTAATTTCATTGTTATTACTGGATGTCAGTTATTATAATTATATGTAAATTGCCACTCTGATTGTCATGTATTCTTCCTGTTTATTTTACATTTATTTCATGTTCATTATGTTGGTTATTTCTAATTAACATTGTCAACATAAAGCTTTTGTCATGTGAACTTTTCATGACAATAATTTTGCAATGGATCAAGATGTAATAGGTTGATGTTGATGTACTTTATTTTATTCAGTGTCAACTACTGCTCATGAAGTGCAATTTTTCTAAATAACAAATAATACAAAAAAATATATTGTCAAGAAAGATGAAAAAACAAAAGCTTATATTTAATAATATATTTTATATTTAATAAAAAGGTAAAGGGATAATTAACTAGGAGTTACTCCCTTTACACAATGTCGGCGAACGACACTAGCCGTTTGCCCATCATAAATGACGGTATAATATTAGATGTGTCTCTCCCCCCCCCTCTCCCTCCTCTATGTCTCTTTCCCCCCTCTCCCTCCCCTGTGTCTCTTTCCCCCCTCTCCCTCTCCTGTGTCTCTTCCCCCTCTCCCTTCCCTGCGTCTCTTTCCTCCCTCTCCCTCCCGTGTCTCTCCCCCCTCTTCCTACCCTGTGTCTCTTCCCCCTTCTCCCTTCTTTGTGTCTCTTTCTCCCCCTCTCCCTCCCCTGTATCCCCCCCCCCTGTATCTCTTTGCCCCTCTCTGTCCCTTTCCCCCTTCCCCTCCCTCTATTCCTTCCGCCGCGTTGTTCACTGTGCTTTGTGAATGTGCGGCTGGTGCTGCGCATGCGTAGTGCGGCATGTACGGAATCCATACAATATTTTCCATAGTGCACATGCACTCCCACTGGAGCATTACGCACTTACGGAAATTACAGTGGATATAAAAAGTCTACACACCCCTGTTAAAATGTCAGGTTTCTGTGCTGTAAAGAAATGAGACAAAGATAAATCATTTCAGAACTTTTTCCACCTTTAATGTGACCTATAAACTGTACAACTCAATTGAAAATCAAACTGAAATCTTTTAGGTAGAGAGAAGAACAAATATAAAAATAAAATAATATGGTTGCATAAATATGCACACCCTTAAACTAATACTTTGTTGAAGCACCTTTTGATTTTTTTACAGCACTCAGTCTTTTTGGGTATGAGTCTCTAAGCATGGCACATTTTGACTTGGCAAGATTTGCCCACTCTTCTTTGCAAAAAAACTCCAAATCTGTCAGATTGTGAGGGCATCTCCTGGGCACAGCCCTCTTCAGATCACCCCATAGATTTTCAATCGGATTCAGGTCTGGGCTCTGGCTGTGCCATTCCAAAACTTTAATCTTCTTCTGGTGAAGCCATTCCTTTGTTGATTTGGATGTATGCTTTGGGTCGTTGTCATGCTGAAGGATGAAGTTCCTCTTCATGTTCAGCTTTCTAGCAGAAGCCTGAAGGTTTTGTGCCAATATTGACTGGTATTTGGAACTGTTCATAATTTCCTCTATCTTAACTAAGGCCCCAGTTCCAGCTAAAGAAAAACAGCCCCAAAGCATGATGCTGCCACCACCATGCTTCACTGTTGGTATGGTGTTCTTTTGGTGATTTGCAGTGTTGTTTTTGCGCCACACATATCTTTTGGAATTATGGCCAAAAAGTTCAACCTTGGTTTCATCAGACCATAACACCTTTTCCCACATGCTTTTGGGAGACTTCAGATGTGTTTTTGCAAAATGTAGCCTGGCTTGGATGTTTTTCTTCGTAAGAAAAGGCTTTCGTCTTGCCACTCTACCCCATAGCCCAGACATATGAAGAATACGGGAGATTGTTGTCACATGTACCACATAGCCAGTACTTGCCAGATATTCCTGCAGCTCCTTTAATGTTGCTGTAGGCCTCTTGGTAGCCTCCCAGACCACTTTTCTTCTTGTCTTTTCATCAATTTTGGAGGGAGCTCCAGTTCTTGGTAATATCACTGTTGTGCCATATTTTCTCCACTTGATGATGACTGTCTTCACTGTGTTCCATGATATATCTAATGCCTTGGAAATTCTTTTGTACCCTTCTCCTGACTGATACCTTTTAACAATGAGATTAAATGGAGATGGAAGCTTTCTGTGGACCATGACTTTTGCTGTGGGATGCGACTAAGAAAAATTCAGGAAAGACCAACTAGAGCAGCTGAACTTTATTTGGGGTTAATCAGAGGCACTTTAAATGATGGCAGGTGTATGCCGACTCCTATTTAACATGATTTGAAATGTGATTGCTTAATTCTGAACACAGCTACATCCCCAATTATAAGAGGGTGTGCAGACTTAAGCAACCACAATTTTTTTTCTTTTTTTGTTTTCTTCCCTCCACCTAAAAGATTTCAGTTTGTTTTTCAATTGAGTTGTACAGTTTATAGGTCACATTAAAGGTGGAAAAAAATCTGAAATAATTTATCTTTGTCTCATTTTTTTACAGCACAGAAACCTGACATTTTAACAGGGGTGTGTAGACTTTTTATATCCACTGTATATTAGTGATAACCCCAATATATCTGTTTATTGTGTTGAATATAATTGCCAATTGTAATTTTTTTCGTGGGGCAGTTTAATTAATTGCGGATCTGACCCAAATCAATAATGTCATAGACAGCTGGGAATATCTTGGATATCTCCGTTTCTAGTAGGTAAATTTGTATCTGTGACTGTTTAATATATATTCAAAGTTGCACTGTGATAACTGGGTAAACAGACAGCCATACTTTGAGTTAATGGTATGTAAATATGCTTTTCAAAACAAGTCTGTTTGAAATCATCCTTAATTCATCTACCACTCTCCGTTGTGCCAATAAGTGGAGGGAACGGATGAGAGGTGATATGTGACTAATTAGAGAAGTCAGGTCTGTGGCAGAGCTGCTTCTAGTGCCCATAACAGGATAGTGTCCTTGTATGTTTTTGTCGTATTGACCATACAGACACTTACATTACATAGAGAAGTTGCATGGGGGGCTCAGATTATTTTGCACTGGGGCCCTCCATTCATTAGTTCCGCCACCGAGTCCTGTGTAACTTGCTTTATTATACTCCTACTACTTGAGATATCACTTCTGTGGTTTTGAAGCATAACATGCTAGGTACTGTCTTCCTAATTATGTGTCCATGCTTGTGATATCATGACTTGGATGTAGGGCACGCTGACCTCCTCCAAGCAGTGTAGTTCGATCACCGTTGGGAACAGGAATAAGACTATAGGGAAGGAATGTTTATGTAAATTTGGAAGAAAGACTTGGAATGTCAATACCAATTAAACAAAGATGGTGGCTCCCCTGGCAGTACAGCAAATGTAATTTTAAGTGTCTATAATAACATTTTAAATTTAAAAAAAACATAATACCTTTCTTTAAAATCCTCAACTAAAATAATATGGCATTACAAATATGACATTTAGAAAAAAAGATCACCTATTTTTTGTAACATGCACAGGAAATCTTAAAACAGGTAATAACATCCTTGATAAAATAAAACAGGACCTCAGTTTGCCCCACTCTCTGCAGACTAAGGTAACCAAGCAACACACTTTACAGTGATGGCTCAGAGGAACGTTGTCCTTGGAAATATTTTGGCAGCTATGTAAGAAGTGTACACTTTTTCCAGAAGCACTATTTTGTGACATTTTATTAAGCTAAGCAAATATACTCCCAATGGAGAGAAAGAAATGATATTACTACCTCGTAAAATGTCTTTAAGAAGTGCTATTTAGAATACATTTAAATTAATTAGTACATCTTTAAAACTTTACTTTGGTTCATTTGAATAAAATGAGTAAAAGAGACATTATGTATTGATGGCCATTATGCAAAAAAAAAGTCTTAGTTCAGTTTCCTTCAGCATTGAGCAGGGAACAAAAGATAATGTTTAATTAATCTTCATTATGCATATCTAAGACACTTACCTATTACACCACCATCTCCTATATAGAAGGGAAATCCAAGCAAATGGGAGTAGTTCTTTGTCGCAGACACCTGCATTTTATCTACATTTTGCAATAATGATCCTTGATTGTTTATGCATTTTTTCAACACTATGGTAAGTGAGAAATTGCTGTTGTTCAGTCATTCAGTCGTGTCTGAATCTCCATGACCCTATATACTGCAGCACGCCAGCATGTCTGTCAGCCACTGTCCCTTTAAGCTCCCTACAACTCATGTTCATTGCCTCAATTACGTCATCTATCCATCTGCAATCCCCTTGTTTGTGGGCCTTTAGTCTTTCCCATAATCAGAAATGATATTGTACATTACAATGTGAAATTACATCTTTATTTCTTTATACAGATCTGCACTTTTAACAATGTTTTATTTTAAAGGAAAAGTACTTGTTTTTTTCAGCATGGCAGCAAAATGTTTATATGCAACTTTTTATGTTTATACCAGTGCCTAATACCTTTGTTAAAACGTTGAGTCTTCCTAAGCTGCAGTACAGTGAAAATGGACCATGTTTTCCTCGATGTGTGTGTTTGCAGTGCTCAGTTGTGTCTGACTCTCTGGGACCTCATGGACCGCAACACACCATGCTGATCCGGTATTCATGGCAGAGATACTGGACTATGTTACCAATTTCTTCTCCACTGACCCACAGCATACAGCTCCTAAAATTCATAGGTGGTCTCCCACCCATGTACTGACTCGGCCCAACCCTGCATGGCTTCAAAGTGGTGTGACCTCTTGGTTGCGTGACTGGAATCAAACCCAGGTCGGAGGGGAGAAAGCACTGAACCCTAACCACTGGACCACCAGGGAACCCGTTTTCCACAGTACAGAATGTCAATTATGTAAAAATACCAGGATTAATACAGAAATTCAGCAAAACCTGGATTGGTGGAGTTATAGGCATTTGTAGTTAGGGATTGCAGTTTGTGGGGGACGGAAAAAATAAATCAGGGCAGGTTTACATTTCCAATATGGTAACTGACACATTGCTGTCATTTCCGTTGTATAATTTTTAATATGTGCTCTCAGTTGTAAAGAGTGAAAGAAAATTTGCCTCTATTACAATTGGTTGTGGGTGCATTTCAAATGCCTTATTAATCTCTTTTTTATTACTGTGTATTGTGTTTATAAAATAAAACAGAGAACAGGTATAAACTGTAAGTGATGGATGTGTGTAATACAACCATGGATTCTGCAGTGCTTTGACAGTTACAACTACTCATCCTCTGGTACACGGATTTAGAGTTTAACTACTTCCAAAAATGTAAGCAGTTTGCAGAACAACAAGAGCTCCTACAATATTGGCACAGGGTGCTTTAATATTTTCCTGTGCCAGCTCACAAGGCGAAAAGTAATATTCTGCAATGCTTGGTAGATAAAGTTAATGTGGAGTGTCAACTTTTATTTAAGTACCCATACTGGAAATTGACTCTCAGGTGACACCAAGTGGCAAGATTTCTAACTATCAATTATGAACCACTACAATGTATTCAGGCCGGGGACACATTGCACTGGTCATTGGCTGGCGAGTTTTTAGGATTGACACAAATATTGTATCCAAAGGCTTCATGTTAAACCTTTCCGAAATAGAGGGGAACTCTCAGCTAGATGTTTGACCACATCAGCATTTATCACCCATTTTACTATCTCATGCCAGATAATAAACTGTGCTTTATTTTTCTTTTATCCAAACGTTTGTGTGAATTTCCTGGCTCTGGCATAAGCTACTTCATTTCACTGCGGTTTATTGCTTATTGCAATTGATTTTATTTCTCCTGTAGGTCTACTCAGTCACCATAAAAAGTCTACATGGTGCAGGTATTTTAGCATAAACCCATTGGGTGCATTGTATAATGTATTTATGTAAACTGGATGAGCAGTAGAAATAAACTCATGGAAACATTATCAGTTTCCCATAATATACCAATTCTGTGGAAGTAAATTCTAAGAAGCATTTTTTAACTTATCTATTTGTTGCAAAGTCAGGACTTTCTTCTGATTAACTCTTATTAGGGTGTGTCAGGACATTGCACCAGTTGACTTATAGAGCTCCTCGAATAAATCAGTTACCCCCTCTACTGGCTGTATCAAATACTACCTATTAGGGTTAATTCATACTCTGAGCACATCTAGTTTTGTTGTTGCTTATGCAAATGACCCCTAGGGCTTAGTCTCCCTAAGGGGGATCAGGGACTCCAGACGTAGACTTCTTACTCATTGTGCATTAGGATGTACAGTTACATCTGCTGACAAGGCCCAACTAAGGCTACAATATACATCTGGGTTTTGCTGTTTCTCCTGCTCGGGGTAGAATTGCTTGGTATTTCAGGGCTGGAATGCTCCTTTGAGCGAGATCAGATTGATGTACTACAGGATATTTCTCCCTGTGAAGGGCACAAGTGAGCTAAAAGAGTTTGCTCTCAGAGTGGGTTATCATGTCCATAGAACTAGCAAATAAAGGTTAGTTCATTCTTTGATTGAGCACTTCTATTTCTGCTGTTTATATGTGAAGTACACCCAAAAACCAAGGGCATAGGAATAGAAAAAAACTGTGTATGTGTGTATATATATATATATATATATATATATATATATATATTCAAATAACAATAGCACCTTCCTCCCCTACGTTGGGGCAGTAAGTAGCTTCCGCATCACCTCCTGTACTTTCAGCTGCTCAGATAATTCTGATACCCAGGTAAGTAGAGAGTTTTCAATCTTGTAGGGCGCTTTTTGAAAAAAACACTTTCTACAAAGATTCTAAGCTCAAAACAGGGCCCTCCATTTTTTGCAGTTTGTTAAAATTTATATTTTTCCTTGTTCTTTTCCTCTGTATAGCGCTACAGAATATGTTGGCGCGTTACAAATAAAAGTAATAATAATAATAATACCCAGGTCTTACAAGATCACGGAAGAAAATCTCACCTGATCTTGTGTGACCCGGCTTTCAGCCAAAGGGACAGGAGGTGATGGGGACCTGCTGGGGTGGAAGATGAAGAGATAACAATTGCTGTGTTCTTTTTCATGCAAAGAAAATTGTTTGTAACATTTACTAAGCAGCTCAAGTCACCAACATGAAGTGAGAAGGGCTGTGATCTGAATTTTTCCCCTTAAGAAATAATGCATAGTAAACAGGGGTGCGCATCACATCCGCTTGAGATGCTTATCTAATATACACACCTCTAATCATATTAATTGGGGGATGTGTAGTTTTACACACATTAAAAGAACACGTAACAATTGCTGTGTTCTTTTTTCATGCAAAGAAATTTTTTGTAATGTTTACTAAGCAGCTTAAGTCGCCGACATGAAGTGAGAAGGGCTGTGAATTTTTCTCTTAGGAAATACTCAAATAGTAAACACAGGGGTGCACATCACATCCACTTGAGATGCTTAGTAAATTACTCCCACCTAATAATTTCTCTAATCAGTGTAGTTACTCCCTGTGGCCGTAATATGCCCAATCTATTATTTTTCTGATAAGAGACACCACAATGTCCTTGGTAGGTGGATCAAAAAGACAAACATGCACATTTGCAGTGTAAATTTACTGTAGCAAAATAATTTATCTCAACTGATAGGGTACATGTTATTACCTATAGTTGTAAATTATTCTATATTTAGGACCACTGCTGTGTCACTTTAACTTAAGAATCATTATGAGGTATTTGTCTTTATGGGGTATTAGTGATTCTTCTGCATTAAGATCTGCACTAACAGTTATAGTTTCATGAATGTTTACTTCCTTATTAATTAAATGAACGCCAGTGCTTTCTATTATCCGATATACTAGAACCACTTAATTATTGTAAATGCCTGTTCTTCAAGGTTTCGTGGCATTCATTCACAAGCTCAGGGTAGTATTTCTTATTTATTTCAGTGCTTTGTGTAACCATGGAGACGGAGTGAGATGAGGAAGGGTGGTATTAGGTTGTTTTAGTACATGCTTTTTGTTTTCTTGCTGTTACTATATGATATCAGATTTTTGCTTCAGATCCAGGTTTTGGCAAAGTCACTCAATAAAACAAATTACTAGCTATCCAGGACTAGAGCTGAAGTCACACCACGTAGCTAATCATGACATGAGTGAGTCTGTGAGAGACTTACAGTTGTATAGAGTAAGTACAGTGTCATTAATGTCCAATTAAGCACATTGAGTCAAGCCAGGATAACCTCATTATTTAGTAGCAATCACAGCTGCTTCATGAGCAAGTTTGTAAAAGCAAGCAGCATCTATTTTCACTGATTGCAGTTAAAACTCGGTATATGTAATAAATGATAAACTGACTACTACTTTCATAATGAGGCACAGTGTGTTTTCTTTTTTAAATAAAGGTTTACCTATTCTTGGGCGCTTGCCGCCTACCAGCCAAATAGATCTACAGACTAAAGTATGCTCTCTGCATTCCCTGATAGTTTCAATTAGATTTATTCAGATTTTGCTTAATATTTCTCATACAATAGGTGCTTGGATCTTTCCTATTTCACCACTGCACATAGCCAGTAGGTGGTGCGATGGTAGCTCACCAAGACTTTGTTCAATTCGTTCTTAGGCTGAGTGTTAGATTTAGTGGTTAGGGTTTAGGGTGGTACCAGGGCCGGTTCAACCTTTTTGGAGCCCTAGGCAGTGAAGTAGAGGAGCCCCTGCAAGTATGCACAGGTCCATTTTTGACTATTCTGTGCATTTATGTCTATGAACTGCAGCATTTTGTTTTTTTAAACCAGGAGAGTTTATCAGCTGCCACTATCCTAATCCTAAACCCTAACATCTAAACCTAACCCTAAGAACTGATTGAACAAAGTCTCAGCAAGCCACCGTCGCGCCTCCTACTGGCTGCTGCACGTCACTGCTGGCTTGCCTGAAACAGGGAAGACCCAAGTGCTCTTTTACGTGCTTGAAAACATTTTTTTGTGATCCATGCCTCTTTTACAACTGAACAACAAATGCTCTTACTATTGCTGATTACACATTGAAACTGACATTGACTTTATCAATCCTGCTCTACATCATCAAAAAACTCTAAAAAACAAGTACATTTTTTTGAATTTTAAAAATGTATGCAAATGTCACTTCTTTTTACATTTATACAGTATATTACCAAGTTATGAAATTGCCAATAATCACAAACTTCCTTTAAATGATGATGAACTCCTGTTTGTTACAACAAACATGTCCAGTTTCTTCCCTTTGATTTCTCTAGATGTACTAACTCCAAAGGAGGAAAAAAGCTGAAATGTATTATTGCAGTGAACAGAGTATGTAAGCATGTATAGAGAGTTTGTAACTTAGGACCTGAGACCTTTTAGCTTCAGCACCTGAGACACTACACCATTTAAAAACAATTCAAAACAGTGAAAATTACATCAAATGAAAATGTTTTGCATCTTATCTACTTGATACTTTACTGCTCTATAAGTTGATGCAGACCACTATGCATGAGTTCAGAGACTGTTTAAGGTTTTCGATCTCGATAAAATCCATTAAAAGACTATGTACAAAACGGAAATGTAAAACCTGCAGCATATGTGGATTATACTTTGGGTCAGCAGCATAAGCTGAATATTTTGTATTCAATATCATATGTGTATCAAATATGATATTACCCAAACCACTCACAGATACGTTTATCATTGGCACATGAAGATAAAACCACCTGCCATCTTTACAGCCATTGCATCTGTTCTGAAACTGGCAGTGGTGGTAATATCCCAGAATTCCACCATCTGCTAGTGAGAGAACAACTGGTCAATTCAAACCTGGCGAATGTAAATTGTGAATACTAAATATAGACGCCAACAACAGTTAATGGCACAATGCACTGGCTTTTCACTAGTTTGGATCTCTTTTGCTAGATGTTCTTTTCTCAAGTTGTAGGCTGTAGAAGAGCCTCGTAATTACTAAAGCCGAGGTAATCCATAAGTAAAGTGACTGAAACAGATCATCAAGGTTCTTTCTTCCAAACCTCCATTGAATGATTACATTCATCATATATTTCAATCAAAACTTCCACTTAAAATTGTTTCTTTTATAATTAAATTTAACTATTACAGAAGAAGAACTTGTTACGATAAATTAAGGAAACTTGCCTAGTTTGCCAGTTACTCCTCAATTTATGTAGAGAGACCAGAAGTGGTCATTTTAAATGATCTTTTGTCACCAATTTTGACGTTTTAGGATAGGCATACCCAGCCCTTAAAGTGAAATTAGTTGTCCATCACTGCATGTCAAGACCAAGAATTCCCCCACAGAAAGAACTCTTGTACCCCTTTAGGTTATCGGCTATACTGTTTGTTTTTCACATGTGTTGGTATATTTGAGGGTGGCACATGGTATGTGAGCACCCATAATCACATAGGCTAATATGTTATATTTCCTGAGCGCCAAGTATTCAGCAATCCCTCCCTTTAGTCTGGAACATAGTTTGGGTAGCTAGTAGGTATATCCTTATCCCACGTGGCCTTGGTCGAAGTACTGAGCTTCGGGCAAGAAATCCTCAATCTTGGGTTCTCGAGTAGCCCTGTCCAAGTGGGTGCCACCCTGATTTGTCACCTATAGCAGGGGAGGCAAGTGCTGACAGGAGGAAAGGAAGGTATCAGCTATTAGTGACTCTGAGAAGATGAATATGTATATGGAACAAGATGTCAAGTAGAAGATATATATGTATATTAAGATCTTTAGAGAAGAGAATGGCTGCCCTGGTCCTGTAAAAGTAATGAAGTGTGTGCATGCTCCTAAATAAAGGGAGGTAACTGAGGTAACATCTCTAGAAGATATATGTATGTGTCAGCATTCTTAAAGAAGATACTACTGAAGTGGATGTTAAGATGTTATGAAGCCTTGCAATACAAAATCCAGAAGACACACAAACTGTTACAGAATGTTATCAGTTCAAGTTTAAATATACATCCATAGGACTTGTTATGAATAACAACAGCAATTAAAGCAGTTCCTTATTTTTATAATGCTGGGTCTGAGTTCATATTTTTAAATGCTGCATCTGAGTAAGGACATTTTAGAGACATCAGCTGTCTTGGTGAAGGGAAATAAAATAACCTGGTGGATCTGCTGGGTAGGTTTGGCCACAACAGCCTTATCAAGCTCGACTGAAGAAAGCAGATCATAACATAAGCTACTACTGATGAGGGTACTGCCTTATTCTGGTTGTACCCGCCCGAGTGTCAAAAAAAACCGACAGCATTTACTGATCGTTACTGGTCCCATATCTTGACACTGCCCCAACAGATTGTCGCTTAATTCTTCATTCCCCTATCACAATATGTCCCTTTTTATGCAAAAAAAATTGTTTAATAAAATACAACTTAGATTTAATTTACCTGGTCAGAGGAAACTAGAGTGCTAATGACTCTTGTTGGAAGCAGTGGCATCCACCCCACAACTCCTGTACATTTTGTACAAGCTCTGCTACAGTAACCTGTATTAATCATAATTCACTTGTACAAGGTATTAACATGTCACCTGTCAGTGTCCAATCACATATATAGTTGTGAGCGTACGAGTTGTTGCTAACGCTGCGGGCTCGCGCAGCGAGCCGCGGCCCTCGCAAAGCGAGGGCAGTGGCCAAGGGTCTCAGTTGCTGGCATGGAGCGACGAAGGCGCTCCATGCCAGCAACTGCGACCCTCGCAAACTTTACGTCGCAAACCAAACAGCACGACACACACATTACGACACTCGCAAACAACATACGACACACGTTCACACACATTACGGCCTCGCAACACTCGGACGCAACTCGCGAACATTACAAAATGTAAAACACAATACATACACACAGCACATACATAAAAAACTTACCTACACCAAGAGGGAGCACCCAGGACCTCAAAAATACAACTTACACCTCGATTTTACTCGAAATAAAACAGTTTAGAGACTAAAAAAAAATCGAAGCGAGAGAAAAAATGGCCGCCGAACAAAACGAAAACAAGGCTACAGCACACACACATTACGACACTCGCAAACAACATACGACACACGTTCACACACATTACGGCCTCGCAACACTCGGACGCAACTCGCGAACATTACAAAATGTAAAACACAATACATACACACAGCACATACATAAAAAACTTACCTACACCAAGAGGGAGCACCCAGGACCTCAAAAATACAACTTACACCTCGATTTTACTCGAAATAAAACAGTTTAGAGACTAAAAAAAAATCGAAGCAAGAGAAAAAATGGCCGCCGAACAAAACGAAAACGAGGCTACAGCACTCTAAACTCGCAAAACACCACAAGAAACTCGCAAAACACCACAAAACACCTACGGATATTCCGATACAGACGTATACCACACATTACTCGCCATTTTACACCAATGCGGAAGTACACGACAACGGTTTGGGCTCGCGCACGCACAGTGTTACACTGCACACATTCAGCACACTTACACAGCAGATCCACACCACTAATGCTGCAGCAACATCAAAACACATTCACAGCTCTTCCACACAATGCTTTAAAATAGGTAAAGTATATTCATTTATTAATGTATTATATATTTCATTATTACACACTAAACAGCATTAGCTACCTTACAATTTCATTGCCGTCATTTTTTGACGGGCAATTCGCTAGTTAATCCTATATTCTGCCGTTGGCTATATGTGTTTAAAATCATTATTTTGAATTGGCTGAATTATTTTACAGACAAAAAAAAATCAGTAGTGGTAAAATATTAACAAACATTTTTTTTATGAAATGCTAAATTTTAATATTAATAATTGTCAAGAAGGTTTATTGAGTTGGCAAAGATTAAATTCAAATTTTACATAATAAAAAGAAGTTAGATCCAAAGAGGCTCCACATTATCAAAAGTTTAATAAGTAGATCATACAAGTCAAATGACTATGGCCCTCATTCAATTGCGATTTGGGCAATTGAATAGGGCTCTAAATAAGCACATAACATATTTTTTTTAAAGAAGTTTTTAGTTAGTGAAAACCTTGTTTTTGGATAGATGTTTACTAACTAAAAAATTCTTAAAAAAAAGATGTTATGTGCTTATTTAGACCCCTATTCAATTGGCCAAACTGCAATTGAATGAGGGCCTATATGTGCATGTGTTCTTTCTCCATTATATAACTATGCTGACCCATGCCATCCAGATTTGCCCCCCTCCTCCATGTCCCACTTGAAGCTCTTGCGGTCTCAATAGGTAATTGAAAAGTGCATGAATATTGTGAGGCTCCGTCTGGACTCAAAAAAAGGAAAAAAATACCTGCCTTCCCCAAAAGCCCCATCATGGTCACAACACCTGAAATTAGGTGATACCCCATACATCATATCTCTCTGGTAATAGACTCAAATGTCAATTAACGGGCCCTTGTAGGAATCAACAGATCCAACAAGGCTAGCAGTTTTGTAGATAAATCCTGTATATATACAAAATGTTTAGAGAAACTAAACAAGCATACAAGTAGGATGTTGGAAGCAGGTGTTCAGTTTATCCTAAATAGATTTGGGTAGCGATATTATATAATAATTGTGTTTAAAATGTACCGTACTATATATTTGCTCCAAGCTATGAGGCATTTGTTCCCAGCTTGTTCATTTCAATAATTTAGGGAGAGTGAGCAAAGGTGAGCTTGTGCACATACATTATATGATACCAGCGCTTCTCCCACAGATGCAATTTGTCCTACAAGCATGCATTATATAGCTGCACTCCTTTTTATGGAAAACTGGAATGGAGTACCTACATGTTCCTAATAGTGTTCATCCTGCTTGTAGTCGCATTTGTGTTTTGGAGGTTCAGCAAGTGACTCAGCTACTTGGGATACATACATGAGATTATTAACATTTAAATGGGGTTTTATGATAAAATACTTGTTAGCAAATACATTTTTACTAACAGTGTATTTTTTACATGTCTGTGGTAATTTAGCATAAAAGTATCCTACAACCCTGCTCATTGTTAGAATTTGTCTTTTTATTATTCACTTGCCCTTACATTAAGTAAGGGCTGCAAAATCATTTTTTACCATAGAAAATAACAATAACATAGCTTTCAGAAAAAGCAATTCAAATCCCATGTAAAACTTAGTCAGTGTAAGAATATATATAGGAATATGTAATAAAATTAAAAAAAACTTGTCCAGTTGGCAAAAATGTATAATTTCTCCTTTTGCATTATCCCTAATGAACCTAATGAGAGAGGTATGAATATCACTAATGAACACATATTAAAATAATAAGTTGCTGAACAGCTTTTCGAGTGATCATGCTGGTAATCAGTCATTTCTTTGCAATTTTTTAAGACAAATTATCTCAGCTTATTATTACTTGTATGCAGAATTATCCTATAATCTTAACGTTTAGTTAAAATATTATCTGTTGTTTTTCAGGGTACTATTTATCTGCCAGGCAACAGAGTGGTGGAACATCCCTGCAATGAAGACAGTCCTGGGAAATTCCTCTTTGAAGTTGTTCCAGGTAGGACGTTGCTCCTTAAAATGGTTTTATTGCCTCCAACTACAGATCTATTGAAAAAAAGTGCACTGTATTTTGAAAAAAAGACCAACTACCTAAGTGACTGAGAAATGTCATATTTCACACTGTTATGCAGTAAATAATTTTGATTTTCAGATAGTATAAGTGTAGGCATTTAAAAAAATTAGCAAAAGAAAAACAAGATTTTGAGCTTATTTTGTTGGATATAATATGATTGTGTATGTTTTTATGCAATGTACAGCAAAAGTGCACAACCATACTTCAACATGATTTGTTGTAGAAATACTATACTATAGATACATGGATCTACATTTCCTATGGAATCAGCAAAAGCATCTAAACAGAGTACCCATCATGCTAATGATAAAATGATCATTGAGAAAAGCATCCCAGGATGTGCCCTGTGATTAGCTGAGAGCACAACATTGGATTCTTAATTGAAAACCCAATATGCTGTTGTCACGCTATGACATATTTACTTTATAATGTTTGTGCATTAATTAAAAAAAAGATTCTTCAAATATTTAATGATGTAGTAAATGTTCATTTCTACAGGCGATGAACAGAAGTGTTAGTCAGGTTTACATTGTTATGTGTTTATTGGGTTTAGTGTTAGATTACTCCTAGTCCATAGTTACCAAGCAGCCATATTGAAGATTATTATGTTAGTAAATGTTTCTGTCATCTTGGCTACATCTAAATGTAAATCTGTATGACACCAATCTGTTAGCACTAAGCTGTTTTGGCTGAAGGATTGTTGTTGTTTATAGTTGTACATTTGGTACCTTTGGATCAGAACCATGTTTCAGTTGATGAAACATACAGCTTCTACCTGGTTGCAATGGGGATATGTTACATCATATATGAGGTTCATTGGACTAATTGCTTCCTTGGGCCTGGGCAAGCTCAGACTTTTCAGTTACACATAGCTTTACACTGAAAATTCTACAACCAGATGTGTAATTAGCAGTTATTGGCAATAATCACCCATTAGCTTATAGTGGTTTTGATCAGAAAAGCTGGTTGGAGGGTATAAATGTACAATGTATCTATCACCCCTTTTACCGTAGAGTAATACTTCTAAGCCTTTCACTTACAACTTCAGAGAATGACCTTGTTTTCTACAATTTTCTTTAATGTACTCTGTCTTGTACTTTATTAAATGGCTTCTCATATTGGAAAGACAAATGTGCCATAGAGAGATCTGAATCGCAGTGGGATGCACGATTTACACAGACTAATACAAAATGAAAGAAAATAAATTTGTCAAGAAACAGCATTTTAAAGATTTATTTGTAATAACACTACTAATGTAATTTCTTCTATGAATGCTTTCTTGTACATTTAATATCAAACGTAATAGCAGCTATTAAAACAACCTAAAATGTATTATTATATTGTTTGCAGTTCCTGTATTAAAAGAACTCTTTATTGCAGGAAAAAAAGCTCTCTTGCTGCGTAAGGATCACTGTAGTCATTTGTTTAAAATTTTCTGTTTTTAAGAACTACACTTAAGATGCAACACATTTTTATAATGTTGCATCTAACTTATCTTTTATCAGCAATTAAGCTGCTGTGGAAGCTACAATTTAGACTTACCGTAAACAGATCCAGTTCCTGTGTCTTTTAATAGTGAGGAAGTGTCTGTTTGTATAGTGGGCATTTGGTAGTTACATCTACCAGAGCTTTCAGCAGGGTTAAGGGGAAGCTTATTATTTTACAAAGATACAGCCACCTAAGGAAGTTACAGAAATCAGCAGGGAAAAACGTAAAATGGATCCACACTGTAAAGAATAATTGCATATAAAATTAGCAAAATATAAAGGTTGTGTTTTATTTATCTTGCTTTCTAAAGTGTTTTGTCCATTATCATGTTTAATTATTCAAAAAGCAGTGTAGAAAATAATTTATCACAATGGTCATTTAAGAGGACAGTAAAGTTCATATTTTTAAATAGACATTTACCTAGCTAATTGATTACTGATTCCAAGTTGCATATACACACACACACACACACACACACACACACACATATATATATATATATATATATATATATATATAATCCCAGAGGAGGGCCCTGGTGCACTTCCTTCTATCTCTCTCTCACTTCTCTTCCTTCACCCTAGGACTCCCATTCTCACGCTTCATAGGAAGAGTTGAGAGGGATGAGGCCCTGGTGGCCCAGGGGAAGCCAGTGGGGTCCAGGGGGTGCTGTAGTGTTTGGCAGGGTAAGGAAAAAATATATATGTTACTGCACTTGGGCCTCCACAGAGCAGGGCCCCAGTGCATTGCACCACCGGCAGTGGCAGTAGCTCAACCAATGCAAACAGTTTAGCTTACATCCATGATGATATCAGTGCTGCAATAGCTCATAAGCACTGTTGCATCCCACCAAAAAGTGTATATTTAACATAAAGGTTGGTTTGTACAAACTAAGGGCCTCATTCAGTTTCTACCTTTTGGCGATCCGGGCCTGCAGGTAGAGAGAGCAAGTTACTTAGCTACTCCATTGTCTCCTACTTGCGGGCTCCGATCGTGTTACTCGCTGCTCGCTACTTTCCATTGCGATTCTTCAAATTGCAAGTTTCTTCCCTTTAAGCATTTGATCTTTCATGGCCGCAAGAGTTGCGGCCGCAGAAATCACAAATCACTATTCAATTGCTTCAATCCACCCTTCCGTCAAGCCCGTAAATGGCCCAAAGCATACCAGAGCTTAATGGTAGCAAAGAGGTCGCAAAGGGCTAGTAAAGCCCTTAGTTATTCTCCCCGCTGTTCCTAACCGCCCCCCCCCCCCCCCACACACTGCAAAATTAAACCTCCATGAAGCAGAGGTCCAGATTGGGACCCCCGCAGGGTCCCCATATTGCAGGGGTCGATCGGGACCCCTGCAGCAAGGGGTTGATGTGAGGATCCTGTTGGGGTCCCGATCAAGACTCCCGCATCATGGGGTTGATTTGGGGACCCTACATTTCACAAGCCCTTCGGGTTTCAAAGCCCTACAGGCTTGTAGGTTGGAAACATTGATGTCATGATGACAATCTCTGTTTCCATTGGCTGTTTCGATAGCGGGTGTTATGGGCTTCATGTTCAGGCCCGTAGATGCTACTTCCGACAGCATGGTTTACAATTATCGCGAAGGGAGACTAACTTGTGGGCCCGCAAAAGTAGAGCTACTCGAGCATGCATCTAAAAAGTAGCAAATCGGGTATTTACTCTCAAGTAACAGCCCCCAATTGAAATTGGAAGAACTAACAGCCTCGCAATGAGCGCTGAAGGCGCTCATTGCGAGCCACGCAATGAAAGCCGGAGGCGCTCAACGCGAGGCTTGCAATGAGAGCCGGAGGATCTCAGACCACAAAAAAAAAATCATGTCTGTGGCAAACAGGATTACCTGCCTTACAATTTTATTGCCCCATCATTTTTGACGGGCAAGTCGCTAGTTTATCTATAAAAAGAACAAATATGTATCCCCCCCAGGTCATTTGTTAAGCATTAAATGCAACAAATGGGTCGAGAAGATCATCATTCCTTGCCTGCTATACATTTAAAAAAAAAAAAAAATTCATAAATGAGTTCGCTTTTTTAATATGTTTCTTAGAAGTACTTATTATTTTACAGTTAAATCTCTTTACACAGAATTCATTAGCCATACCAGTTTTACTAATCAGTTATATATTCAACTCAAACTCATATTTACTAGCTTGATTGCTGCACATATTATTGTGTGCTTTTATATCTATTGTTTTTTAATGCTTATAATTATTTACCATACTTACATTTATATAGCTCTTTTATCCAAAGTATCCACTATTAAGTTGAAAAATGTGTATGCACAAAAGCTCTTTAAATTAGTTAGCTTGATTAGAGTTTATTAAATTAGACCATATTTGATATATTATTAATGCATACATATTTTATATAATACCAGGATGCAAATTCCTTTCTGCTCTTGTTTATTCTATATTTTCTAGTTTGTCGTCATTCTACAGTATTCTGGAATGTATAACTTTACATTTACATCTGTTTTTCCCCTCTGTATGTTTGGGTGGAATACAATTTTCACTTAGGTCATTGCACGTTACAGTCCCAAAAACAGCAGGGTATTAAACATTATTTTTTTTCTCACATATATTTGTGGGCAGCTATAAAAGATAGTTTTTTCTCCTGATCGTAATGCATGCAAATAATCTGGAGAATGTAAGTGGGAGAGACTTGGTCGGAGGAAATCTGATGCCTTGAAATATGGATGAGATGTGTAATGAATTAAAATGAACCGCTGAAACATAACATCCAAAGATAATCTTGCTTGCTCACAAAATCCCATGTATATATTATTTTTTATAATCTCTTTAGTAGTTGCTTTTTCTTTTCTCCATAATAATATTAAATTAAAATAATATTGTTAAGAGAATTTTCCGTTCCTACATAATTTAGACAAAATTTGTCATCATTTTAAGTTATTTATTCTCTATTTTGTATATCTTTAACTTCTTCCTGTGTGAAGTTTAAGTTGAAGGACACAGTGTTTGACCTATGTTTTAAGCCTCAGTGTAACCCGTGGGAAAGCAAACAATCTAGTATTCTAAACTTAAGAGGAAATTGAAAGCATTTTTTCTTTGTTGCGTCTGAAAAATCGTATTTGATAATGAACCACTATGTGTTATCTCTTTTCAAATAATGCTCTTAAGGCATAAAGCAACTGATTCAAATGTTTAACTGATTTGATGACTAACCCCTGTCAGCCAATGAGCAGTAATTCTGAGGTATGACTCAAACTTGTCTGCTAATGAAACTCACAGACGTATGTATGCTCTGTGCACTTCTTGTTAGTTTCAATGAAGCAGGTTTTACATTAAATATTTTTTCATGCAAAATACAACTTTGGTAATATTTAAAGCATTCTATTTTAATTACATGAAAAAAAAGAATTGTGTTCTTTGTCCCTTTTAAAGGCAAATGCAAGTTTTCTGGGTTATTAGATTTTTGCACTCTTTATGCAAAAAGCATAATTTATGTATGCAGCTCATAAAACCTTTAATTTTTATTAATATCTGAAAATCCCTCTAATGATTTTGTTGACACACCCATTGGTGTCTACACAGGTCCATGATCCCCACCCAATCAGCATGCAGCATTCGGGGAGCACTTTTTAACTCATTACACACCTTATGTGCCTTCCTCAGCCAATAGGAGAGCACTGATGTCAGCCCTGAAGTCACTGCTGGGATGTGCTTCCTGCTGCAGTGTCTGCTCTCAGTCGGTGCTGCGCACACCGTTCACCACAGACTCACACTACGTATCCCACACTGATTTGCAACACAAACAGGAACTCCAGATATGTATTGAAATGCATCAGCTGCAGTGCTTTCTCCTGATTGGCCAAAACAAAGTTTTTAATTTTATGCAAATTTAGCCTGGGTTTGGAGGGGGAGTGAACCCTAATTTTCAACTGTCAGTAATTACAAGACATTTCACTAACTTCAAGGTAAGCGTTTAAATGTTTATTTTAAATTTTTTCCAGCAAAATTGTCTTTTATACACTATTAATTCTCCTCTATCAGATGCACTCATAATCCAGCAAATTTAGATATGCCTTTAAGTAAACAAGAGCATGGCATTTAAATCGACAAGAAGAAGCATATTAATGAGTAGACTGTGTTGAACATTACTTTATAATATTGCTAACTTTTACTAAATAGAAAAGTTTTTTAGGAATTTTTTCTCATTCTATCTCAAGATAAAGAGCACATTTAGTAACTCCAGTCTCTCTTTAAATAGCAAAAATATATATTCTTACTGTTGTTCAAATCTGCATAAAATGTATAATGAATAATTCAGAATATAAAAAGACATTCTCATGAGTGAATCAATATTGTCTCTGCATCGTTTTTGCTATACGTAATCTTATTTAGAGTTTATCATTCATCAACAAAACCATTCATTTGATGTGTGGTCTATGGAAATAATCATTAATGTTTGATAATTTATGTTTACACAAAACTGGAGTTTCAAGAAGGATCTGGGGTTAAGCCAGATATGGTAATGATGGCACACAAACCCTCCTTGTTTGTAAAGATTGATAGGCTTGGTGTAAAGGTCAGTAAATACTGAGCAAGGTATGGGATATTTGCCAAAACCGATCTATCTTCTTTTATCCTAATCTAGTGAGATTTTAATGATTAACTGTTTTAATTATATCACTTTGTTTCGAAAAAAGACTCTAAATACAGTGGGAAAATTGTAGGTAAAGATTTTTTTCTGAATTTTTAAAATGTGCTATGATATGATTATAGTCCTGAAAAATATTATGTCACCAAGGTATTGTGTATAAGCCAGGGACACGGAACACAATTCTGTTTTAATGCATTTAAATCAACATGCTTTAAACATTACCAAAGTTGTGTTTTACATGAAGTAAAACCTGTTTAAGCTTCATTGAAACTAACAGGAAAAGCAGAGAGCATACTTAGGGCCACATTCAATTGGAAGCCCATAACTTGATCGCTGACAGACGAATGTCTGCGGGTGTGTTGCGGACTCCCGTTGGTCTCCAATTGCGATGCTATTCAGTTGCTGAAGGGCGCGAGTTACGGGCCCCAAGCCAATACCGTAGGCCATGCACTGGTTCGGATCAGTTCTGGGCGGGAACATGATCAATTCAGCAAGCCCATAACCGCCCATTTTAAATCGGCCAATAGAAAGTGAGACTGAGGTTACATGTCAATGAATTAGGTTCGGGGGTCAGATATGCGATCAGACTTGCAAAACATAAAAAATACTGAATTATGAAAATGAATGCCAATACTGTTCTAGTCAATATGGGTGGCCTGATATGTACTAACTCTTTGATATCCGAGATGGATTTAACCCCGAAATTACACATTAAAATGCTGATTTGCGAGCTTGAGACTGTTCAATGAATTAATTAATGTCTATCATCGCTTTCCCCGTTATTTGCAGTTCAGTAGTGATTTTTTTTTTGCATTTACAGTGCTACAAATAGGTGTTTAACCCCCTTGCGGATCCTCTCTAGCACTTGGATTTTCTCCTTCATTTGCCGTTTACATTTGCGGGCTTGGGGAAATTGAGCAATTGAATAGATCAGGCTTCTGGAGGCTGTAAGTTACGTTTAACCATCAACATTTCTTCAAGCTCGTAACTCGGAAGCCAATCCGAGCCAGCAAAAAGGTGCCAATTGAAGAGCAAAATAGCTGGCGACCTCACTTATGGGCTATCGGATCTAAAAATCACTCAATTGAATGCGGCTCATAGCTTTTGATTGACAGACAATAATGACTTATCATAAAGCTATATTACTGCTCATTGGCTGATGGGCAAGGTCTAAGATCAGCTAATCATTGGAATCAGTTTTTATTGAGAGCTTCATTTGAAAAAAGAAAACACAGAGGCAAATGATCGAATATCCTCTTTCCTATACAGCAAAGAAAAATGCAAAACTATCACTCTCTCTCTTACATTCCAAAACACATCCTCATTATCTATACTTTATTGCCAATTAATCCATCTCTACCTCTCTCCCACAGTGAAATTGCCATTTTTGTTACAACAAACTCAAGGGCCATAAATGTGGCCATTTAAAGGCATATTTAAATTTCCTGGATTATGAATGCATCTGATAGAGGAGAATCAGTACTGTATCAAAACATTTTTTACATGAAAATATCCCAAAATAAATATTATTAAGCTTACCATAAAGTTTGCTAAATCTCTTGAGTTTGCTAGCAGTTGATTTTGAGAGTTGACACCCCAGGAAATCCCTTCTAAAATTAGCCGAAAATTCATAATTCGTCTTGCCATCATAGGCAGCTCTAACATTGTTTCAATCTGTGATGGCAGTTTGTGCAGCAAAGCATCATGGAATGTGTAGTCTTGTTTTCCCCCTCCAGAAGTAAGCAAGGGGGAGTTCAAACATTGCTGTATGGATCTCTGCACTGTGCTGCGGTTGGCTTGAATGTTAGTATAGGGATAAAAACCATACCCAAATGCAGTGCTTCTATTGGCTAGTTCCAGCTGCCTATGTAGGCAACTCTGGGGGTGTGGAAAACAAATAAATCAGTATCTGTATAGAATTACTCAATATAATGTGTGGTATGTGTTAGATTAGAAAAGGGAAACTTTAGTATACCTTTAAGGGAAACAGGTTGCTTATCACTAGTTATTTCACAATCATTCCATGTTTTAATTTATTTTAATACATCATTTTGGATTTTATTTTAAATATTACTAATTAGTGGCAAATTTAAAAAAAAACTAAAAAGAATGCCAAACTAATTACATTCTTTAGAAAGATTCAATTACCAAGAAGTAACAGAAGATGAAAAAAAAATCCAATTAGCTCCTAACTTACTATTGGCTCATTATCAGGACACAAACAGTAGACAAAACAACTCACCTCTAATTTTAAGGGATGATACTGAGTTAGTTTAGCTCAACAGTACTGCATTTCTATTGCAAAAGTAAAGATATAGCTTTATTGTCTACTTATTGGGGGGCTTGCCCTCTGTCAGCCAATGAGATCTACAGACTAACTGCTCTCTGCACTTCATGTAAATTTAAACAAAGGTTATTATTTTATTTTTTCAAAAAACAACTTTTGTGATGTTTTAAACATGTGTTTTTAAATGCTTGAAAAAACTTTGTGTTCCTTGTCCCCTTAAAAATAAAAATTTACATCAGGATGTGATTGTTCTCCTTACCTCTTATCCTGATATGTAAGTGGAGACAGTGGTATATGGACAACTACAACTTTTTGTTTATATAATCCGAGGCACCTATTTTACCACAAAATACTGGGTAAAATGAGTGAGTCGAGTATAAGCCGAGGGTGGGAAATGTGCTGTCCCCTGTGTCCCTCTTGTGCCCTCTGTGTCCCCCCTCTCTCTCCCGTGTCTCTTCTCCCCTCTCCCTTTCCTGTGTCTCTTCCCCCCTCCCTTATCACCCTCCTCAACCCCCCTCCTCATTCTCAACCCCCCTCCTCATTCTCAACCTCCCTCCTCAACCCCACTCCTCATCCTCAACCTCCCTCCTTTCTCCTCAACCTCCCTCCTCAACCTCAACCCCAACCCACCTCCTCAACCTCAACCCCCAACCCCCCTCCTCAACACCCCTCCTCAACCCCCCTCCTCCACCTAAACCCCCCTAAATACCTCCCCTCACTTACCTGCTTGTGCTCCGGCCTCCGCTCCTTGACCCGGCGCCGGCGCGCATGTGACGTCACATGCGTGCAGCGTCATTAGCATATTCCGGGTGCCTTGCAAAGCAAGGGCCTTAGTTGCTGGCATGGAACGCCAAGAGATGGGAAGGGCCCTAATCTAGATCATTGGTCAAGATTTCCGGGTCCTGCTGTTTGAGCACAAGTCACTCAATCAAAATGACTAAACTAGTTATTAACCCAACTTTGTTTAAGTAGACGTATGCTTAAATAATTAGTGTTGCAGGGAAAATTCATTTGCGAACTCTAATAACTCTACCATAGAGTTATCAGAGGCCCAGATAAAAGAAGTTATTTGGGTACAGGTTAGATCAGGGCTGCACAATCGACAGTAGGACGTCAGAGTCTAAGGATATCTTATTTAAGTAATTCACCAATTAAACTTCATGAAATCCGACTTTAGGTCATGTGCACAAGTCTCTACTGCGCATGCTCATTACATTTAAATGTAAACTATCTTAAAAATGGCTAAAGCTATCTAAAAAATGCAGGGAGACTCCTCAGTCACTATTATATTGCCACATTTTAGTGAGTAGTGGTGGTGAAAATATGGATTGTTTTCTGGCCATAAAGTGCTGGTTGATGAATTCCTTAAATGGAAATAGTGTGAAAAGGAAGACAGAATTTGGGAGTCAGAAATGAGATTTGAGAAGAACTGTTAAAATGAGGAAATTACTTATTATGTAGAAACTAGCGAATTGCCCGTCAAAAAATGATAAGTGAGCTAAGGGTGTTTGGTGTATATAATGTGGCTGATATAGCGTTGTTCGTTTTCTATGTCGTGCGACTTTTTCGGAATATCCGTAGGTGTTTGGTGGTGTTTTGCGTGTTTATGGTGGTGTTTTGCGTATTTAGCGACCTTTAGCCTCGTTTTCGTTTTGTTCGGCGGCCATTTTTTCTCTTGCTTAGGTGATTTTCGGGTCTCTAAACTCCGAAATTTGTGCTTAAATGGAGGTGTAAGTTCACTTGCAGAGGTCCTCGGTGCCCTCCCTTGCTGTGAGTAACCTTTTTATGTGTTTGTTGTTTGTATTTATTGTGTTTGTATTGTTTTTGGGGTTGCGCGGGTTGCATCCTTGTTTTTTAATCTCCTAGGTGTTTTTCGGCAAATACGTAGGTGTTTGGTGGTGTTTTGCATCTTTAGAATGCTGTAGCCTCGTTCTCGTTTTTTTCGGTGGCCATTTTTTCTCTCGCTTAGAGAATTTTGTAGTGTCTAAACTCTTTTAATTTGACTTAAATTGAGGTGTAACTTTAGTTTTCGAGGTCCTGGATGTTCCCTCTTCCTGTAAGTAAGCTTTTTATTTATTTGTTGTGTGTATTTGTTGTATTTTTCATGTTTTCATGTGCGCGTGTTGCGGCCGATTTTTGCGAGGTCGTAATGGGTCGTAATGTGTCTCGTATTTTCTTTGCGTTACGACGTCAATTTTGCAAGGGTCGCAGTTGCTGGCAAGGAGCGCCAAAGTTTATTGTGGTGTTTTGCGTGTTTAGAGTGCTGTAGCCTCATTTTCGTTTTGTTCGGCGGCCATTTTTTCTCTCGCTTAGAGAATTTTTTAGTGTCTAAACTCTTTTATTTTGAGTTAAATGAAGGTGTAAGTTGCTTTTTTGAGGTCGTGGGTGCTCCCTCTTGCTGTAGGTAAGCTTTTTATGTATGTGCTGTGTGTATTTATTGTGTTTTTAATTTTTTCATGTTCGCGGGTTGCGGACGATTTTTGCGAGGTCGTAATGTGTGGTAACGTGTCTCGTATGTTTTTTGCGTTACGGCGCTCCTTGCCAGCAACTGCGACCCTCGCTTCGCGAGCCCGCAAGCGTTAGCAACAACTTGTATGCTCACAACTACATATGTGATGATACATGTTCTATCAACCAAGTATATTTTGTATGAAAAAGACTGATATATAGTGGTGGTTGTCAATATCTAGTGCTGGTCCCTTGGACCTTATCAGCAGGTTCTCAGAAACAAAGAAGGAGGTGAAATCATAGTACTCTAAACATACCACTAACATAGTAATGTTAGTAATGCTATAGATAAATTATTGAGGAATTTAACAGAGGTTAAAATATACTCTATTTCAATCAGTGCAAAACTAGCGTTACCCTGTTACCAATATTCTGGAGGCCATCTCCATGTGCATTAGAAAGGAGCCAGCTGATCCCCAGATGAAACATTTTAAAGCCACTAATCCACAGTGTTTAATACTTGCATTAAAATGACACAAGTACAAATATCTATCTAGTTGCGATCATCATGACCCTCTTGTTATAAGGGCTTTACACTAGCGTGTACTGGCTAGAAGGGACAATATCATATTCAGTGGACAATATTAACTGGCACAATAAATCAGAATATTTTTGTCAGAGTAATTTTAGTTCAAATATTCCAGGTATGTTAATAAAGGGGGGGGGGGGGGGTTAAGGGCGAATAAGAGATTAGTACCAGTTGACTAACTAAGGAGAAGCTGTGCCAACTAACCAACTAAACCAGTGGGTTAGTTGAATTGGTTAGTTGAATGATTTATTTTCTTTAGAAAAGTTTATTATAATGTAGTTTAATAGTCCTGATGAATTATTTATGATACTATAGCCACCCTTGCATTTTTCAGTGGATAGCACCTCTTTGTGGCTAAAAATGTCTCCATTCCCATATTAAATGATACAGAGTGGAAGAGAGCTTTGGGAATATGTTGGGTTTCGACAATAATACTACAGTATCTCTTTAATATAAAAGTATATAAACAAACATAGAGACAATAGAGAACATTTCTCCCATACCTTCTTTTTCAATTCAGTCAACTATTTCTGTATTACTTTACTGTTACTTTTCATAAAATATAATTTATTTTTAGATTTTTTTAATTTAAAAAATAGTGATGGATAAAACAAACTATTTAAACTGCACAATAGAAAATGCTGCATTAGTACAGCACATTGCTTCCTTCATATGTTGCTTTTTTCATCATATATCATTGCAGATGCATGTGTTTGGTTAACTTTTTTTTGTCTACTTCTTTTTATTCCAATTGTAAAAATTATGAAGTAATTATTAGACTGACTCTCAACAAATGAGACATTCACGGCCTTTCAAATGAAATTAGAAAATGTCAATCCGTAAATACTCCAGTGTCAAAAATGCCCTTTAAATGCCATGAGTGAAGCCATGAGTATTCTCAAAATGTTCAGGAAAGAGCAGAATTTGTTTGAAGTTAGCCCAGTACTCATTGTACAGTATAATTATGAATGCAAAGTTTTGTATGGAACTCCAAGGAAGGAAGTACTGTTAATACCAATTTAGCAATCACAGAGTAATAGAAACATAGATTTGATGGCAGGTAAGAACCAAAATGCCCATCTGGCTTGTCCATTCTATCTAACTAAATAGTTTGGCTTAATTAATCCTCACGGGAGTCTTAGATACACTGGGCCTCATTCTGTTATCGGCCGTAAACCTGCCGTAAGGCTGCGATTCCTTGCGGGGGTCCCGTTACCTCGCAATTCAATTAAACGGCCCCGCAAGGATCTCCTCCTACGGCCCGCCGTAAATCTTGCAACCGGCCGTAAGCTCTGAAATCTAAAAAGTCAAAAATAAATTCAAGATAGCTCTGTAAAGCTCTGTAAATGCTAGGGATCATATTGGGGGACATGAGGATTAAAAGTAACCCACTCTCAAGCTTGCACATCAGCCCAAACCCGAGTTTAAATTAACTGTTTATTTTCCGGCTGCGGTGTGGGCGGGTCTGAGGTGCTCCAAGCCCTATGGACTTTTTACATGGATATTTGACGTATATTAAAAAATATATATTTTACGGATTTGAGTATAGGGGAATTTTGTGCTATTTTTGCTAACACCGAAAATCACTTTATAGTCTTCTCAAAGTGCAGGATGGCTTTATTTGGGCTATATTTCGTGCTTAATTGGTGCTAGCGGGACCTCTTTCCTGCAAGTAAGCTGCGGCTCGCTTTTAGCCTTGCAGAGAGGGTTCCCGGAGCAATAGAATTGCAAATAGGATTTTCTTACGGCCGATTTCCTTGCGGCCATTTTAGATCAAAGGATTTCCTCCGGCGCGAGCGGCCGTAAGAGATAGCAAGGCACCGGCCGCAAGCCTGCCGGAATCCCCGGCCGGAGGTAAATAGAATAGCAGAATAGCTTGCAGCCGGTCCTTGCGGCCCCGCAACGGCTGCGGCCGATAATAGAATGAGGCCCATGGTCTTTAAGAATAAACTAAAAACAACTTGATTTTGGTGTTACAAAATCCCTTTAGGTTAAACTACTTTCTTGGTCACTTTGGAAATTGAATCACTATATACCTCATGTTGGTTGCTTAGTGGTTTAGTATTTTTTAAGCATGGAACCTATCTCTAATTATGAAAATAATTTCATCGTTAAATTATTGCAGTTTGTTCTGGAACATAATTATTTTGTTTTTGATAGTAAGTTTTTCTTGCAATTTAGGGGTATGACTATGGAGTCTACCTGCGCACCCACCTATGTGAACATCTATTTAGGATAGTTGGCACATGAGGTAGACTTCTCAGAAGAAATGAGCCAGTATATATAGTGATAATATTATACTTTGGTTACGCAATATAGATGATTTATTCAACTTGTGGAATGAGACAAAGAAATGTTTTGC
This sequence comes from Discoglossus pictus, assembly GCA_027410445.1. Taxonomy (NCBI): domain Eukaryota; kingdom Metazoa; phylum Chordata; class Amphibia; order Anura; family Alytidae; genus Discoglossus; species Discoglossus pictus. The sequence goes on from CM050163.1 coordinate 226,856,171, forward strand.
TGAATTAATCCTAAAATGCAATAATAATCAATTTAACTTGAGATTGACTTATCACATACATTTTCAGGCGTTGATTTTTTGGATATGACCATCCAGAGAGACAACATAGGCAATATTTAGTCTGATCTCTATCAGAAATCCACAGCTACTAACAGTATCCTTCATTATGGCAGTTCATATTTGCAGATACTCACACCTTTTAACCACAAATTAGCAGGCATATTTAACTCACTGCAATGGATTCCTACAAGTACTGCTCTGTGTAATTGTTACTCGGATATCTAGTATATTTTAGTTTTATTGAACCTATAAATATGTTTATGTTGATAACAATGACAGCAGCATTTCCTCTGCACTGTATGTCAACAATTGGAGACAATAGAGTGTTATTCCCTATGGCTGGCTCGCCAATATGAACACTTCCCTAACTATTTATCATCCTGTTGGTAAAAAAAATGTGATAGTTTCATAGCGGTGTTATTTTGTTAAATATTCTGAAAATAATTTCACAGTAGAAAAAAAGTGTCTATTTCATTTGACTGTAAACAAGTTCTGAAAGAAAAATACTTAACAGCTGCTTGATGTACTGATGCATTATAAACTAAACATCTTTTACTAAATCATAAAGTTGCTATGTGTTTATTTTTCTGCGAGGAATTCCATTCCTATATTTACTAAAGCTATTATTGTCAATATTGATATACAGCACAAAAGAAATGTGTAACAGCTGACTTATTTAATAGCTCTTTTCCTAGATTCCTCCACTTTAAATCATGTAAGAACTTCAGTTTATCAAATTTGAACTATTATAATAAAGACAAATTATCACACAAAGTTAATTCACAACTGTTCTGCAGAATACAACAAACAAAGAGAGCTTTCTATTGGATTGTTAAGTTCTTTATGGTGTTTATGTCAGATTTGTGTGCACCTGAAGACCTGAAGCCCCCTGGAGAGATTTAATTGCTGCCAGCATCATGATGAATGCCAGGCTTGCAACCCATGACAGCGAGCAGGATCTCTTCATTAATCCTGCAGTGCACAAAACCTCAAGGGCATCTGCCACACCACCAGTATGAAATAATTAAATTGTTCATAGTATGGCGGCATCATCACTTGGTTCATGTATGTTGTATGTGGTCGCCTTCTATATATTAGCATTAAATAATGAGCTGGTATGCAGAATTTTATTATTATTATTACTCTATATTTATAAAGCATCATTATTTTCTGTAGTGGAATAAATAGCAAATAACAAGTACACATACAACACAATATAAATGTGACACAAATGGACCAGCAGACAGCTTGGTACAGCAGAAATGAGGTCCCTGCTCTGAAGAGCTTACAATCTATATAATTAGGGGAATCCCTATGATTACAGGGTTAATTTTTTGGTAGCATGCGAGTCCACAAGGACTCATATGGCTATAGTATAATATACCACTGGGGGCCACTGGGATTCTCATGGTATATGGGTTAATATTAGGTGCCATGGGGGTCCATAAGAAACTAGAAGCATTTAGCCTTATACAATCTGTACGTAAATATCTGCTCTATTAGTATTTACTGAACGTCATGCTTCACGGAGAGGAGTATAAACAAAAGGTTTATAAAGGCATATAAACACAGATCTGTTATGTGAAATGCTACACATGCAAAGAGCCTCAAATTATTGTTACATTCTTAATTTTATATTTGAATCTAAAATATATCAAGTAAATGAAAGGAAGAAGAGCAAAGAAGAAAATATTAAAAAGCAGACTAGGGGCCCTGTTCTATTAGAAACTTGCAAATACCTCAAACTTGTAAATTTGGCTGCGGGTATTTTTTTCTCCAAATCTTTAGATGTATTTTATTTACTCCAGCTCGCAGATTCTGACCTCCAGGCTGAACTTGTAAACCCTGCCTTTTTAAGTCTGATTTCAGGGGGTGAGATCATATGATCTGACAATATTTTAGCAAGCCCATCATTTACTTCTTAGACACAGCCAATAGTAAATGAGACCGTTATCATGACGTCAGTAAAACATGGAAGTTACACGTAATCTTTATTATTATTATTATTATCATTTATTTGTATCGCGCCAACATATTCCGTAGCGCTGTACAGGGGAGAAGAACAAGGAAATATACAACATACAATATTGACAACAGCATGGATGGCCCTGTTTTGAGCTTCAAATCTTGTAAAAGTGCTTTTTCTTAAAGCACCCCACAAGATTAGACACTCGCCACTTATAATCTAATCTTCAATCGTAGTGTACAAATTAATCGGTGCCAATAAGTAATATTTGCCGAGCGGGCTTGCAATCTAGCAATCTATATAAATGCATTAGATTATCTGTTTTAGTGTGAGTTTTGTGATATGTATTAACCCCTTGAGTCCCAGGATCGATATTTGTGGATTTGAGACTGTTGTTTGTGTTTTTCCATGGCTTCTCATGCTTTTAAAGTGTAGTATGGTGTGCTTAATAGCTGCTACAACTTTAGTGTGTTGAAAATCCCTGGCAAATCCTATTTAGTACAGAAAACTTTTTTTCCAATTGTGGGTTCGAATTTATTTGCGAGCTAGGGCTACAAGTCTAATAGAACATCGACTTTGTGTAACTTAAATTATTTAGAGCTCGTAATATTCGAGCTGTGCTAAAACCAATGGAGTTGTAAGGCTGGTTTTGGGTCTTTGGCCGGCCCGTAGTGATTGTGGGCGGGGAACTCGTAATCGGATTGCGAGTAGCTAATCGAATATGTGGCCATTTTCACAGTGGTTTTAAGTGGGTATAAATATAGGAATTGGGCAATAGAATAGGGCCCTAGGTCAAGTAAAGTAACGGCGACAGGCACTAAACTCACTCCAAGGATGCCATGCAATAAAACAAATTTAGCAAACAGACTGAAGGCTGCTGCTGTATTCAGAGAAGAATATCCCATCATTTTCTGTGAAGCTTTTGGAATCTAGCTCTGTAAAGAAATTACATGTGCAATGCATTGTTGCTTTGTTATTTGTATATGGAGTATCCGGCGTATACCTGTCCTTTTGTGGCAAATGTTAATATTGTCAGTACTTTTAAAGATCTGCTGCAGTGGAAAAATTATTTGGTTGCATCATAAAAAATCATGCTCTCTCTCTATATATAATATTGTGTGGAGGTGTGTGTAATCTTCATCACAAAGAAATGTCACAGGGCTCAGGTTATTGTTTCTCTGTACAGGTGATAAAGTTTGCATTAGATATTAAGCCTGGTTGTAGTCTTCTAAATGTCATTATGGGATCTATAAAGAAAGATGATATTTCCACAAGCACCAGTATAAGAATAAGAAGACTTTCTACCTGCTAGTCTGCAAGTTTGCATGACTTTTTTGCTTGATATATGTAGATGGTCAGCTGAATTGTTAAATTAATGGACCACTGAACTGTCAGATTTATAATATGCTATACTGAAGAACTTGACATTGTTCAACATTTTTTACACAGTTTAAGATAAATAATGGTAGCTCTTCTTTTTTGATTATTACATTAAATATTGCTTTAATGATGACAGACCTTTTATCCTTGTTCCTGAAAGAAATTGTGGATTCAAAAACAATCTATATTCACCTCTGTTTAAAGCATCCTCTCCAAATAGCTCACTTGACAATAGAACTCAATGGCAGAGTAAGGTACCATAGGATAACTCTCCCCCTCAATCTACAGACAGACTAGCAGTCTAAGTTGGAATCCCCATGACGCAATCAGAGTAAAGTAAATGTTTCTCTAAAAATGCTTTTATACTCCTGTCTACTAATGTTGTTATTTTATTACGAATCCCACAAGTGACGTTTTTTTTACAATGGTAAATTAACTGTATGTAATTTTACTGATAAGTCTCGGAACATTGCTAAGAAAACACTAAATGTAGTAAAAGGACTGTGAAATATTTTTTTGTTTGCTGCATCTGAAAGACCATATTTAATAAAGTACCACCATGTGATTTTTATTTCAAATGAAGCTCTCAAACTATACAAATGAATCTGATTTTATCAGCTTGATATTATTTCATGCAAAAAACTAATTTGGTAAGGCTTAATTTAATTAATTTACATTTTTCGTTGATATTTACTTTTGGCCTTCAGAAACTGCTGCTGATCTTGGCTCCACCCCTATTACATCATCATAGGGGTGGAGCCACTATGTTTGAATATATTGTGGCTTGTGGGTTACATAACACTTTGAAAGCCCCTCCCCCCCAAGGGATCCCAAGGGATGCCCTTGCTCATAGGAGGGTAGCGATATTAACCCCTTAATTGTGTTGAATCTGAAACAATTAAAGTATTAGCTTCTTCATAGAGATGGATTTGATGCATCCAGACTAATCTGAGGCATTTTTCTGCCTTTACCTGGTGCTGATAAGGGAAGTTGGCTTATTTTTTAATTCCAGGCACTCGGAAAGACTTCTATCTTTCTATCGTTAAATGAGTTTTGGGAGAAGTACTCAGGACTTAGCATATTAGAGACATTTCATGCACTCGAATGGCATTTCTCTGAGGTTAGAATTATGTGTATTATGCGGTAGCTCTGTTGTGATTTATAAGTAAACTTTTTTTGGAATGGAGGCCCAAATTCATAACTTTTATCAGATCTCATGGTGAATAACAGATTATCAAATTAGCAATATTTATGGAAATAAGCACTTTACAAGACTTCAAGTTGCTGCGTTGGAAAGCTATATTACCACAGCATAATTTCATATAATAGTTGATAAATTCAAGATTGCATTTTTTTTTAACTTAAATATTTAGACTTATATCTAGATTAGGTCTTCAAAAGAGTATATATATATATATATATATATATATATATATATATATATATATATATACATATATATATATATATATATATATATATATATATATATATATATATATATATATATGGAACTACAAAGGCTCTTTAAACATATCCTGCAGCCTTTTATATCCATAGGTATAGTTGTGTATTATAAGCATGAATTTTATAAATACTGCATAGTACAAAACAGCAGACAGAGAGTTAGTATTTCATCCAAAATGTGATTTTTTTTTTTAATGATGTGTTATTTTTCAATGGTTACTGCCTATTTGCATGTTATCTTCAACATTTTGTAACAGTGGTGTGTCAGTAAATATATCCACATTTTGTTGCAAAAAATATCAACAAATGTATGGAAATATGAAATTGTTGGATTCTTAATAAAAATTTAACACATTATTTACAAAAGGAAAACAAATAGCAAATATATACTACCTACATTTTTAACTCCTTTTCTGAAATTTGGTAGTAGTAATATATATTAATATAAAAATAAATGGTTTTACAGTGAAAACCCAAATTATGTCAGAATACATTTTTAATGTTACATTAATTCTTGAAGTTTTTCAAAAGTGCACTGGAAACAGGTTTTAAACATTAGATAAGTTGTTTTTTTTTTGCGTGAAATAATGAGTGTGGAAAGGGTTTAAAATATGATTTTAATCTCCCTCAAAACTGCTTTTGGAACAATGTCAGGACCTCCTTCTGACTTCTGTTTCGGGTGTGTCGGGGACATGAAGCTCTATGGAAAAATGAGTAACTTCCTCTAGTGGCTGGGGGTGATACAGCTAAAAAAAATCAGATGTGTGCTGGAGGTTTACTGACTTTTGTGAGCAAAGAAAAAAATTACTTTGTAAATTCAGCTCTTTTAAGTGAATGATAGCAAATTTGTGGCTTTGGTGTCCCTTTAATAAACAATAGATGAGAAAAAAAAAGAATAAAGAAATATATAATAACTAGTAGAATAGTGTGCAAAACTTGTGATATTATGTAGGACGGAGTGGCATACATGTGACAGAATAATTATTTGATTGATGAATCTGCTTCCAAATATAAAGAAACTTCACAATTTTTAACTCTCTTCTAACAAAGAACACATTATATGCATGATGGTTTAAGTTAATGTTTAGACACACAACAAACCTGCTCCATTATTCCCTTCTCTGCATGCCTGCTTTGTCTTTGACTTGTTGTCTTCCACATCACTGGTCCTTTCTTCTTTGATTCTCCACCAGATAAATAAAACTGTGCACAAAGTATTCTACAGAGCAGAGAGTCATTATTGGCTTTGCAAACCACTGGCACTGGTTGCATGTCTCTGCACGGCAATGGCACGATGCCCTTGAGTCCAGTCACTTGTTAAATGACTCCAAATAACGTGGGGAATCAAGTGCTTACTGATTGCTTTGGCTCAGTTGCAGGTGGCATTAATTACTCACAATGAATGTCCCCTCTCTGTCCCCTTCCCAGGTGGAGGCAAAAAGCAGCGGCTTCAAGAGCAGCATGTCACTGCACGCTTGGCTTAGCTCTGTATTGCTCACATTATTTTGCGTCTAGTATACAATTCCTGTACAGCCTTTGTATAATTTAAAAATAAAAGTTTGGAGCCTTAGCTTAGAGAAATCAGCATAATGTGAATAGATGTTAGAAACAGTCCCTTACTCTACATGCATCTAAAAGTTGGTGTATATAAGTTGAGAGAAAAGCTCTCCACCGTACAGAGTACAGAAAACGAATAATACATTAGTAAGCTCATTTGCATGTCTAAAAATTGCAATTTTATAAGGGAGCAATGTATAAAATTGCTATTTTTGAATTAAAAGAGTGAGGTACATTGTATTCTCATTTGCATGTCCCCGCCTTTTAGACATGCAAAAGAGCTTACTAATGTATTATTTGTTTTATTGCAGAAGTAGTCTGTAGGGTGTTGGAGAACGTACAAAAGAGTGCTAGAGAATGGCAGGACATGTCAAATCCTAGTTCATGTGTCCAAGAAGATAACATAAGAATGGAAAACTTCTCTAAAAGTCCTTGAACACTTCACCTTTTAGTAGATATGGCTCATTGAATTACTGCACATATGCAGCATATGATGGCGAGCTATTAAGTATAATACTAACATAAAGAACACTATTTGATAGAATATTGTGTGAAAGCATTGCATTATCATATTTATAGTATCTTGAATAAGTAGAATGCATAATAGAAAAAATAATGGTAATAAACAAATAAAAATAAATTCTTACTCTTTTAGTATCTGTTTTATCAACTGGGAAGGGGCCTTGAAGGATTAATGATTTTATTTTTTAATTTTATTAAATTTGTTTCATATTTTTCTTAAACCCAGTCCTTCTAGGGAAGTGTCAAGCTCACTGGTGTTCCGAGGACCAATTTACCGGAGACCTATGCACGAGGCTGGTTACCTTCCATTGCTCATGGGGCCCTCCTTTGAGATCAAGAATATTTTAACTGGGTGACACACTAAATATTTATTTAGTTTTGACTTGATTTGAATAGAGTACATTTTAACTGTAGATGTTCATCAATAATCTATCTATAACTATGACTAATGGTAGTGGTATGTGTAAGGCTTTCCTTATCCCTCATTAGTCCAGTGGGCTGACAGATACGTTCTCATTGACTGGTACAACTCATAGTATCGACTAGACTGTGACATAGATTTATAACAGTGTTATAATTTACTACACTTGTAAATAAATTAATTGTGGGAAAACCAAACATATTAGTTTAGAGATAACGTTTTTATTTTTTATGAAATGTTTGTCTGGCCTTATCCTTGTACCTTGCACGGCTCTGTCCTGTATGGTGCCACTGCGTGTAGCAATCAATACACATAATATAGTATTGTCCTCTGATGACTATTGTTATAGGACATAAGTGTTGCTGGTTGCTTGTTTTCTCAAGTACAAGCTGAAGAAACTGGGCTATGTGATAAACTTTTCCTATTAGGATTTCTGCTTCTTGGTTAATTGCATTTTAGGTCTGTCCTTTTGTGCACTGTTCTTTTTTGAGTTTAAAGCACTTGCGTGTGGACATGTATGAATTTCTTGGCAGTAAACAGACAATAAATTCCTCCGAGTATAGGGAATATGTGCCTTACAAGTAAAATACTCCATACAGCCCCTTATGAACTTAATGACTGAGTATATGATACTGACAAGTACGGCAGGAGCTCCTGTGTCATTGTGTTCATCAAAAAGTTTACCCAGTGAGGGTGATCTTTATAGCTTGCCAAGTGTAACGCAATAACTGTGGGGTCTGGGGGGAACATGCCATCTGTTACCATTTGGCATGACTGAGCCGAGGCAGCACAGAGCACAATAATGTCTGTGACACCAATGGAAGACACTGATATCCTGTCTAACACTGTGCATATTCTAGTGATAATACAAGTGGGAATGGGAGTTTAAATTCCCTCATCTATTGCTTGATTTATAATAAAAAGTATACAAGCAAGAGGAGTACATTTTCAGTTATTTTATAGTTGAGTCTCCATTAGAGATTATAACAAGATACATTAAAAAGTAGAGTTAATAAGTCAGGGGTCGACATTGTTCTAAACACCCTATCTACTAAAAATGTGTAAAGTTTGACACATTCTGATATATAAGCTCCATAGACTAACACAGAAGACAGAGTTATTATATACACTTTCAAATTATATACAAAACTCCTTCAAATATAGTCCTGATAATGTGATATATATAAGGGCGGTCCGGCAGTACTTTGATTTAATAAGGGGGGAATTTACTAAGCATTTGAAGTGCATCTCATGTCATCTCTTGATTTATTATGCATGGTTTCCAGCTCTTCTCACATCTTCTCCACCCTTCTGACCTCATCTCAGACGAGAAAATGCTTAGTAAATCCCCCTAAAATGTTTCCCAGTAACACTGTCTGCTGTGTGCTCACCAGAACCCGGGGGTATATTTGCGGAGTAAAAAATGGGGAAAGGTCAGGCTATTATTGGACTTAATATCCCCATTTCTAAAGTTTTATGTGTAGATTGTTATATTGCATTAGCCATTTGTTTCTAAAGTGAATAATTTTTGAGGAATGAAATATTGTTTGTGCCTCATTTTTACATAAATGAGCAACTACCAAATACAAATTAGCCGTTTTGATGTTTTAATTAGAATCACAGTCTGTGATTATGTTGCGGCTCAGACAATATCCAATAATATTATTATGAAGCTAGATCCTTTCCCCCAAACTTATCAAATACTGTACGCCACAAATGAGCATACTAAGCTGCATATTTGAATGCAGGACCCATACAAACAATGATCTAGTAAGTCTAGTAACATTTATAAACAGATGTAATGCTATTTAAGATGGCACCAATGTTCTGTTGGGGTGATAGTGTCCCTTTAAGAAAAAAGGGTGAATTTAATAGGGCTTATTTCATAGGTGCCAGGTGTTCAGATCCTTTTTCTTTTTCAGATATTTTTTTATTGTAATTAAAATGAAGTACAAATAATTAACAATTATATTGTAAATATACATAAATACAAACATTTCTTTTTTTCTTTTATATACTTTATCATAACATTAATAGTGGTATTAAAAAAAACTGGGGGAAAGAAGAGGAATAGTTGGGTAGATTCACTTTCTCTTCCTTCAAAGTTATTTAGGTTCTCATGTTATTAATTAATTATTTTTTGTCTATTTCCAGTGTCCAAATGTTCAGATCCTTGTGATATAAGTCTGGGGTATTGTACAGTTTCACTGCTATCTGTTGCAAAACGCCAAATAGAGAGAGAAAATATATTGACCTCCCTTCTTATGAGGCTTGAATTTCAGATATAAATCTGCGAAACAGATAATTTCAAACATGGAGGGAATTTACTAAGTGGTTGAGATGAGTTGAGAAGGGCTGTGATCTCAGTTTCCCCCCAAAAGAAATGGTGCATAGCGTGGCTGGATTACCCTTCCCTGTGAGGGGCGCACCTTTTTTTACCTTTAAAAAATGTAAACATTTTATTCTGGCATAAAAATAATAATAACTAATAGCTCAGGGTGTGTATGATTAGCTGTGATGTTAACATGGCTGTTATGGGGAAATGTCTGTGATTTACTCACACAGCAATACAGCAATATGCAAACACACAGAAAAGGGAAAAATGAGTGCGTGCATACCTTGCACACCCACTCGCAGGGACTCCTCCACTTTACTGCCCAGGGGCTCCAAAACGATAGATCTGGCACTTGTGCATAGTAAATACAGTGATGCGCATCTTAGCAACTTGATATGCATAATAAATCCCTTATGGAGGTAGAATACAATCTACTAATATACAATCCTATTTTAAGTGTCTAATGCTCAAATGTTCAATTATGTTGATGTCAGTTTAACGCAGGCATAGTTCAGCTAAAAAGTACAAGTAAAATGCATTAAAATGACAGATAATTGAATGAAATATTTTGTTCCTTTTATTTTACCGCATAAATACTGCTAATAAAGTAATATGTTATATTTTAGATCCTGCACTTGGTCATTTTTACTTAGCAATAAAACACTGAACAATTGAACACTAAATCTTGGCTATAAATGGTAGCAAATATAGATTAAAACATGTTCAGTATGCAAACTCCATAACTGTACATACTGTAAGTGGCTGAAGTCCCAGCTGCAGGCAACACATGTTTGTATAGCACGTAATGCCATGTGGAATTCCAGTAACAGTCTGCAAGCTGGCATGCAATGTACACTTCAACACGGGCAGAGGGTAACATGGCATAGGAGTGAGGCTTGTGTGCGAAGCTTAATTAATTAATTCGTTTTACGATTCAGAATTACTAAGTAAGATAGGATTTTTCTTGAATTAGCAATATTGCCATCAGATAACATTGTTACCTACGTAGCCAGTTCATAAAACACATACCAACACTGCCCTCTGCAGCTTCTCTCTGGCTGGACTGTGGCATCCAGTCCTGGTCTCTTCTTCTTATTGAAGGTACTGCTTCACAAGAACCTGTGTGAAGGAAAGCTGCATCTGGAATCACAGGGATACATCTCACATGTAAGTGCTTTGTATTTATCTGCAATCACACTGCTATATCATTGTATTACCTGTTCAAACTATTTAATATAGATGCAATGATGAGGTTTGATTTATTATAATCTGTAGAAGATATCAATTGATTTTAATTCTACGTTCTTCTCAGAAGCAGAGGAAAAGTTACTTGAATCTTAATTATTTCATTTTTATATATCTTAAGCTGGTTTATTTTAATACAGAAAATGGGTAATATTTGTTTATTAAATAGTATGTAGAAAAAGGATATAGTATTAAATTATTTCAATTTCATTTAATTCTCTTTTTTCCTATTAAATTTGTTTTTAATCATTGCCATATACATTTACCATAAGCTACATCTATATTAAACCAGTGTAATGTGATTATATTGACTACTTATATAAATATAGGGATAATTCAATCATTTAAATGCTTAGGATACATATTTTTTACCCAGGTTCCCTGATTTGCAGCCTTATTAAATTGCGATTCGGCCAATTGAATAGGGCTCTATATAAGCAGTTCACTAACTAAAAACTTCTGTAAAAAAATATGCTATGTGCTTATGTAGAGCCCTATTCAATTGGCCAAATCGCAATTTAATAAGGCTGTATGTCTGTTCTTGTCCAGCAGAAAGATTCTAAAATAGTTTGTTTTACTGAAAGACTTAAAATATAGATGGTAAAAGGTGATGGTTTTGACACATTTATTAAAATATATTCTGGTAAAGCATTGTCGTCTCGTTCAACAATACTTATGTAGACAGTATTCACATTGTAATAACTAATTATTAGATTGAAGGTGCATGCAAATAAGTTCTGAATAGGCTTTCTGCTATTATTTTCCTTAGTTTAATTGTGAGGAGTTAAAGACAGAAATTGCAGCACTGCAATGTACTTGCAGGTTGATGGTAGGAAGATTTGTAGGACAGAGTGGCCCACCACTGAGTAAAAGGGACACTATCACCCCAAAAACAAGTCAGGTTAATTTCAATGAGATTTAGAAACTAGCTATACAATGTACACTGTAATCTTTGTGAAGCTTTGTATGCTAATGTATGTTGTAGTATGCTAATTTGTATCATAGTCTTTTTATTTGTTTCTGTAGTGGCAGAATTTGTCTAAACAACTGTGCCACACAGGAGCACTCATAGGCACAAACTCCTTAGCCATCCACTAGGTGCATCCCTGTTTCCCATGATGCTCCACCAATACCTGTAGGACTAACAAATCAGCTGTGTGTGCTGCACTGAATCAAATATTCATTTGGGTCAGTTTATGTATTGAAGTACACGTATTGCCAAGTGTGTTTTCTATACTCTATCATCATCATCATCATCATCATCCTTTATTTGTAATGTGCCAACATATTCCGTAGCTCTTTACAGGGGTTATGTGCATAGCAAAGTCCTTTATTACACACATGGCAAAAGAGTGGAGGGCCCTGTCTTTGAGTTTAAAATCTTACGTTGAAAGTGCTTTTACTCTATAATATATACAGTATATATAACTATTTTATTCCTTGGCACATACATCACACATACTTTATTAAATTATATTCTCCACCCACTAGAAACTTTATAATATAATTATTCATTAATAATTATTGAATGTATGTATTTAAAAAAAAAAAACATTTTAATGCAATTGCATCATGGTGGTGGCTTTAATATGTAGTTGGTACAAACATATGTTGAACTCCATTCTGTACACTTAATTCATTTTTAAAGAGTTTTTTCAGTTACATAAACATTTTTATTAAACATATTTTTTATTGATTTAAGGGAAAGTGGTTTAGTAAAATTTAGCACAAGTACATATGTATATAAAAAAGTCTATAACAGTACTCTCTCTCTCTGACAATGAAACAATGGGCTGAAAGGGGAGAATGTGGATTTTAAAATAGATACAGGTATAAATAAGCTATCACAACATATGATAAAAAATCTGATTTGCTTATTGAACGCACAATATAAAGTATAATTCATTTTACAGGCAAGGGGAAGACTGAATAGTTTGTACTTACATACATGAGAAGGTGGAATCCTTGTTGTCCATTCTGGGCACCCATAAATAAAAGGAGCAGGTGCATGGTGTCTTTTTGAGGCAAGCCAGTTAGTGAGTGACGCTTGTGCTTTCAGGACCTAAGGAAGGAGGAAAACTTGGTGGTAGGTCAGCAGTTAAGAGCTTGAGTTAGAATTATGAACTGATACCTTCGGCATGTCAGTGTGTACTGAGGAGCAGGGTGGTGCAGTACTTGCCATGCATTCCCATGCCTTGTTTGTTTTAGTATAGTGAGCCATATCCCCACACAAAGAACATACTTACAGCCCCTGGCAAGATAAATCAGCAGCTATGTATTAATAAAATCACACTTACATACAATGTTATGCAAATGTGACTCCCCTCTCAGGGAGGTACCCCTAGGCAGCTGCCTTTATTGCCAAGTGAGAAATTCAGCCATGTCTACTAGGCCAGATTAGGTGCAATATAATCTACTGGGCCAGTTTAGGTGAACTGTTTAAATCCTGATAGTAATTATGCTTAAACATAAATAGTTAATACAATGTACAGTGCTTTATTTAATAGAAATAAACATTAAATAGATTTATCTCACTGTAGGTGCTCTTCATGGTGTGTAAGAGCACAATATTGTATTTTAAAATTATATATTTTTTAATTACACTAATAACATCTAAAAAATCTAAAGGTTTTCGGTCTTTTTACAAACATACTTCCTCCTGCGTCCTAACAGTTCCATGATTAATAACATATGCCGAACCGTGTGTTGAAGGCACCATGAAGACAAATATTTGTTGCTGTGAGTCAGATTTGATTTATTAATTTCTCAGTGAAAAATGTGGGTATTTAAAAAATTCAAAAAGTACTTTTAGGAGATCTTTACTGTGATGTGCTCCAAATTGTGCTGAATTCAGTGGCCCTTTAACAACTTGTTCTTGAAGTAATTTTCACCCTTTAAATGTATGCTAACATTAATACAAAATCTGATTTTACTCTGAAATGTATATTTAAACTAGCTACTTGCCCATCAAAAATGATGGGAATAAAATGATAAGGCTGGGAATGCTGTACCTTCGGCGCTCATTGCGAGCCCCGTGCTGAGCACCTTCAGTGCTCATTGCATGGTTCACAATGAGCACCTTTGGGGCTCATTGCAAGCCTCTCCCCTTGTGTAGTTTATAGACCTGGCACTTGAGTGTTACTGTCTTGAGTTGTGTTACTGACTTGGGTTAAGTGTTACTGCCTTGGGTTAAGTGTTAGTGGCTTGGATTAATTGTTCCTGTCTTGCGTTAAGTGTTACTGCTTAGGGCTATTTTTTAAGTCCTTCGGGCTACTTTTACTTCCTTCGGAATAGTTTTACGTTCTTGGGCCTCGTTTTTGTGTTTTGGCGTTTTTTCAGCAGCCATTTTTTTCTCGCTTAGGTGATTTTCGATCGTGAAAAAACGGCAAACATGCATGAAATTAACTTACAACCTGACTCACAGGCTCCCTTCGCGAGGCTCGCAGTGCAATGAGCGCCTTCGGAGCTCATTGCAGCCTAAGTCCTGCGTGCCTTAACTGCTTGCCTTGCTTGAAATTAACTTGCAACCTGACTCACAGGCTCCCTTTCAGAGGCTCACAGTGCAATAAGCGCCTTTGGTGCTCATTGCAGCTTAAGTCCCGCGTGCCGCAATCGGGCTTGCAAAGTGTGACCAACATCGCAAACGTTACCCACACTGACAAATATGTATGTGATTACAGGTTTGTTTCCAGCAGCATACCATTCTTCTTCAGTTAGAGAAAATGCACCATGCAGTTTTATTTTAGAAACATAGAGACGTTACACTGGAATGACTGCAAGTAACTATCAAAATGGCAGTATGCAACATTTCCCAGTATGCATTGTCCAAATTGAGACTCAGAAATAAAGAAACATTCTGAGTGAAGCAACCTTTAGATACTTTACTCATACATTTCTGAATGAAATCATATTTTAAAGGCATATTTAAGTTTCATGGATTATGTGTATGTGTATAAAATAAAAATTTCAGGAAAAATCTACAAATAAACATTAAACTTACCCTAAAGTTTGCTAAATTTCTTAAGTTTTGCTAGCAGTTTATTTTGAAAGTTAACACCCCTGAAAATCCCTGCTGAAATTAGCATGAAATGTTATAATTCATTTTGGCCATATTTGAATGCAGTGTTTCTGTTGGTAGGTAACTGGTGCCTATGTCGGCATCTCTGGGGGTGTGGATTTTATTTTTTTTAAATAAAATAAATATGTATGTGTTTAGAATGACTCAATGTAAAGTGTGATTTTGATATAAGCAGCATGTGTTAGATTAGAGAAAGGTAATAACAGGGAAATTTAGATATAAGGCTTTTCATTATTTCTTCTATAGCGACTACTTATTTGGTGCCTATCAATGTATTTATGTGTTCCTTTTTATGTCAAAATTGGTATCAACAAATAAAGGTTGAAATTGCATTGCATTCATGCAGTTTCATAGTTATTTAAAGTAGAATGCAATATATTTGCCTAAACTATGTGAAAATTAAAGATTATAGCAGAGGTCCAAATTATAGTAGGGTAGTAAACTATCAATACATATACAGTGGATATAAAAAGTCTACACACCCCTGTTAAAATGTCAGGTTTCTGTGCTCTAAAAAAATGAGACAAAGATAAATCATTTCAGAACTTTTTCCACCTTTAATGTGACATATAAACTGTACAACTCAATTGAAAAACAAACTGAAATCTTTTAGGTGGAGGGAAGAAAAAAAATAATAATGTGGTTGCATAAGTCTGCACACCCTCTTATAACTGTTAAATAGGAGTCAGCGTACACGTGCCATAATTTAAAGTGCCTCTGGTTAACCCCAAATAAAGTTCAGCGGCTCTAGTTGGTCTCTCCTGAAATTTTCTTAGTTGCATCCCACAGCAAAAGCCATGGTCCACAGAGAGCTTCCAAAGCATCAGAGGGATCTCATTGTTAAAAGGTATCAGTCAGGAGAAGGGTACAAAAGAATTTCCAAGGCATTAGATATACCATGGAACACAGTGAAGTGGAGATAATATGGCACAACAGTGACATTACCAAGAACTGGAGCTCCCTCCAAAATTGATGAAAAGCAACATTAAAGGAGCTGCAGGAATATCTGGCAAGTACTGGCTGTGTGGTACATGTGACAACAATCTCCCGTATTCTTCATATGTCTGGGCTATGGGGTAGAGTGGCAAGATGAAAGCCTTTTCTTACGAAGAAAAATATCCAAGCCAGGCTACATTTTGCAAAAACACATCTGAAGTCTCCTTAAAGCATGTAAGAAAAGGTGTTATAGTCTGATAAAACCAAGGTTGAACTTTTTGGCCATAATTCCAAAAGATATGTTTGGCGCAAAAACAACACTGCACATCACCAAAAGAACACCATACCCACAGTGAAGCATGGTGGTGGCAGCATCATGCTTTGGGGCTGTTGTTCTTCAGCTGGAACTGGGGCCTTAGTTAAGATAGAGGGAATTATGAACAGTTCCAAATACCAGTCAATATTGGCACAAAACCTTCAGGCTTCTGCTAGAAAGCTGAACATGAAGAGGAACTTCATCTTTCAGCATGACAACGACCCAAAGCATACATCCAAATCAACAAAGGAATGGCTTCACCAGAAGAAGATTACAGTTTTGGAATGGTCCAGCCAGAGCCCAGACCTGAATCTGATTGAAAATCTGTGGGGTGATCTGAAGAGGGCTGTGCACAGGAGATGCCCTCGCAATCTGACAGATTTGGAGTGTTTTTACAAAGAAGAGTGGGCAAATCTTGCCAAGTCAAAATGTGCCATGCTGATAGACTCATACCCAAAAAGACTGAGTGCTGTAATAAAATCAAACGGTGCTTCAACAAAGTATTAGTTTAATGGTGTGCATACTTATGCAACCATATTATTTTATTTTTATAATTTTTCTTCCCCCTACCTAAAAGATTTCAGTTTGTTTTTCAAATGAGTTGTACAGTTTATAGGTCACATTAAAGGTGGAAAAAGTTCTGAAATGATTTATCGTTGTCTCATTTTTTTACAGCACATAAACCTGACATTTTAACAGGGGTGTGTAGACTTTTTATATCCACTGTATGAATACTTGCAATTAGAAGTTATTAAAACATTAATATAGTGATTTAGTAATAGAAAAACAGTTTTGAGTTTACTAAATGTTATATGTTATTCAGCACAATAGATCTGCCCATCAGAGTGGACTTGTTTTCATTATTTAATTACTTTATTAGTGACCTGTTTCATTTCAGGTAACTTCTGTGGTAAGGATAGAGGTTGACTGTTTACAGACTTCTAAGAGTCACCTAAGAGGTAGTCTGCAAAGGGAACCTACTAACCAGAAGCAATTGATTAATAATGAGGGTAATTAGATCATGAAAACAAGATAACTCTGTTGTGAGGATATTTTGAGATGAGTGATAGTCAAAATTTAATAAGTTCAATGCTGTTTTTCTTCTATTGAATTAAAATTTTTATTAATTCCAGTTGTAAATATTCTCATGTTTATTGGTACTTTACTATCATACCATCACTGAGACCTCCTCTGTGTCCCTTTAATGTCAAACTGTCACCTACATTAGTATGATTTAATAAAATTGGGCATTTGCTCATATAGTTTTCCTTTAACCGCCGTGACATTCTACATAAGGGACATAACTTACAAAATCTCCATACTTTCTTTTCATGTTTGTATACATTTTAAATGTTTTAAAGGATGCCAGCATAAAGGCTTTTCAGTTCTATTGGTACAAAGTCTCACTGGGAACATTTTAAAATGTATAAAAATATATATTGCTCTTATAACCTAGCAGTAGTATATTGAGTTGCTGAAATGTTGATGCTTGGAGAGTGAATTTTATGAGCTTAGCAGCAGTGTATAAAGTTACCTTACACTGAGGTAGTAAAGTAGCTAGGGATGGGAAGAATCACTTCTGTTCTCTTGCATGATTTGCCTTATACATTACTTAAAATTAAACCCACAAATAGATGCCCAGGGAGCAAATGTTTCTGTATAGAGGATACAATTAGTATTGATGCTATGCGTTTCGCTCCACGTTCCACTTTTGTGCGGCTTTCCTTCTATTGGTATCAATTGGCAACAGCTCATAATGATAAAAAAAAAAAATACATCTGTTTAACTGTTGCCCTTGTTTCAATGCCAAACTATTAGTAGGTGGACCACATTTCACTTATTTTTTTTTTGTAAACTAAAGCAAATGTGTTAAAATGAACTGAATAGTATATCTTTATTTACCTCAATAGAGTCAGGATTGAGTGGGGAAGAATGGGACTGAGCAATGAAGGATGGAGCGTTGATATCTAGTACAGTAGAATTCTGGGATTATATGTTACAACTGGACAAAGAAAGGTTATTTGTTAGGATTAAATCAGAAAGAAATTAGTTTAGTTGCTCAGGAAAGATCAATGGTGTATTTCTTCTTGGGGCAGCACATTTCCAGGACAGCTGCCCATTTGATTAGTCAACCATTGACAAAAGGTTGAATATGGCATTTAATAATTTTATATAAAATGATTATAATGAATATAATGAATATGTTACATATATGGGAAAGTACATTTTAGCCCACATCCTTTATGTAGAGTTGTAATCAGGTGCAATACATCTATTCATTTCTAGATTTACTAACAATTTAAATAACTTAGCTATGGACTCATCCTTTATCTATACAGGATACCCTATGACATCGCCAATGCACAGCTAGCCAGATTCGAGCTTCACTAAACTCAAATACAGTCCATAGAATATTCCATTGTTGTCTCCAACCTGTCTTCTGGAACAGGCAATCCTGTCCCCCTCCCAAACTATATACACGATTTTTATTTAAGAAAACACAATTGTTATTCTGTTTTACCCCACAAAACAATTCACGCAGTTCTCTGTTGTCTATTCTACCTTTATCACCTCTCCCTTAATGTGTTTGTTCCAACAACAAGGATTTGAAGGTAATGCATAACCAGCCCTTCAGGTGAAAAAGGTTGCCAAGGACTGATTTAGAGTGATTGGAAGAATGAGTGAAGTACATTACAATTTTATTAGCTTCAGTTTGAAAAGAGGATATAAGGACAAGATAAAAAGGAAAAAAAAACAGTTTCTTCCCATTATTATTTTTTTTTATGGTTTACTGTATATTACTATTATTTTCTTTTATCTGTTATTTCTTACTTTAAATTGCCTATAATTGGTACTCTTGGAGGAATTTGTTAAACCTGCACTTTGTCTGTCATATTCATAGAGACATCAATAAAAAGATGTTAAATAAGATCCTCATAGCATTATAAGCAAAAGTCATTTTATTTCTCCCTTATTTTTCAGTGCACAGTGATGATAAATGTATGTAGAGAGAGGCAGGGGGAGAGCAATGAGAGAAAGAGAGGGTTGGAGACAGAGGAAATGAGGGGGAGAGAGAGAGAGACATAAAAGACTATATGATACAGTCATTTATGATAGGCAAGTTACTAGTGTTTTCATATTTCCTACCAATGCAGCAAGGATAAGACCTGCAAGACTATGGTAGGAGATGCAAAAGGGCACATTGGGTCCCAGTGTAGGGCCACAGATATTTGGGTGGTGCAGATCACAAACATACAACTGAGGCAGGCTAAATTCAAGGATGGTTGAGGTTAATTTGCAGAAAATCAGGGCTGAACGTAGGCAAAAGAGTATTCTGGGTCACAGGATCAAGCTTGTGGTCACGGACCAAGAAGTTGGAACCAAGATAGAGGAATCAGCATGGGTCAGGTCTCAAAGTAGTTTTTTTTTCTTATTATAGATCTGATACAAAGTGGACAAGACCTCTCTAAATAAGCATTTCTCTATATGTTGATGGTGTGGTTTTCCATTTGATATCACTGGTGCACTTTGAAAGGCCAGCTGTGCATTTATAAATATAGCTGATTACAAATTACTCACAATATTGTATAATTATTTACAGTACGACTAGATTTAATATCAATCTGTACCAGCATGCTTTGAGAGTCAAAGGGAGAAAAAGAGTGAGCAGGACATTTGAAAATGAGCTCTGTATTTCCAATGTGAGAATCATGCAAGGGTCTCACAACACCTCAACTCTCAATAGTATATGGAACCTGAATGGCTGCTGCTTCTAGGTGAGGCTAGGATCGTTTTGTGAGATGCTCATTTGACCCTGTATCGCATCCTGCACCATAGTACCTAGTTCCACCAACATCCAACTTGCTGTAGATCACAGTAATATGCATTAGTTCTCTTATCAAGATTTGTCATACTATAAATGGTCATTTAATGTCTTCTTTTTGCTTGGCTGTATGTTAATGTAACATATGCAGAAACATTACAGATTTTTTTCCTATCATCAAATATAATACTTGTGAAACTGCGAGTTGTCGTCACGCTTTGCGGCCCCCACTTTGCGAGGACTGCAACTGACGACAACTCGCATTTTTACAACTCCTGCTGCCATGGCTCCCCCTGCCCCACTGATGCTCGCGGTGAGCGCCGTATGCGCTCATCGCGCCACATCAGTTCCACATCAGCCCCACATCAGCCCTGCGGCCCTCCCTGCTCTTTGCTTGCACGGGTATCTGGGCTACGCACGCACGCTAAAACGGCTGCATAAGCGTGCGTGCGCCCGCAGCATTAAGGTGAGTCAGAAGTGGGGGAGAGACACGGGAAGGAGAGGCGTGGGGAAGAGACACGAGAGGGAGAGGAGTGGGGGAAGAGAGAAACGAGGGAGAGGAGGGGGGAAGAGAGAAACGAGGGAGAGGAGGGGGGAAGAGAGACACGAGGGAGAGGAGGAGGGAAGAGAGACACAAGGGAGAGGAGGAGGAAAGAGTCACACGAGGGAGAGGAAGAGGGGAATAGAGACACGAGAGGGGGGGGGGAGAGAGACACAAGGGAGAGGGGAAGAGAGATACAGGTGAGGGAAATAGAGACATAGGGATGGGAGAGGATGGGGAGAGAGAGAGACACAGGAGAGGGGGAAGAGAGTCACAGGGGTGGGAGGGTAAGAGACATAGGGGAGGGGGGGGGAAGAGACACAGGGGAGGGAGGAGGAGGGAAGAGACGGGATGGAGACGGGGGGTAAAGAGACACAGGGGAGGGAAATGGGGGAAGAGACACAGGGGAGGGAGAGGGGGAAGGAGAAACAGGGGAGGAAGAGGGGGGAAGGAGAAACAAGGGAGGGAGAGGGGGAAGGAGAAACAAGGGAGGGAGAGCAGGGAAAGAGACATGGAGGAGGGGGAAGTGAGACAGCGGAGGGAGAGGAAGGGGCTTGTGATAAGCGCAGAAGATGCTCATCGCGAGGCCAGTAAAGTAGAGGGGGGGAGAGGCTCGCAATGTGTGACAAACACCATTGCTAGGCTTCACTTTTTATTGCCGTCATTTTTGACGGGCAAGTCGCTAGTCATATATATAGTTGTGGATCTTGTGATGTTGGTCACGTTTGTGATGTTGGTCATGGATATGCGGTCCTGGCCTCTCGAGGGCCGCAACTGCATGCATCCCAAAGCAAGGCAAGCAGTTGCGGGGCTGCAATGAGCACCAAAGGTGCTCATTGGAGACCTCGCCATGAGCGCAACAATGAGTGCCTCTGGCCGCAGGCACTCATCGCGAGGGACGTAGCACTTTGCTGCAATGAGCATCATAGGTGCTCATTGCAGTGCAAGTGATGACCACCACAGGCGCTCGTCGCGAGGGACGTAGCACTTTGCTGCAATAAGCGCCTTAGGCGCTCATTACAGCCTTTCAGGCTCCCTCTAAGGGACCTCTGGCCAGTCATACTTTCTATTTGCCCCAGGATGCTACACACATGCAGAATGGAAAGAGATTAAAGGCGCACATTGCAATGCCCGCGATCAGAACCCTATGACGTGCAACTTTGGCGCTGGGTGCGAGGCACTCAAGTCTTCAAAAGATTTACGACTTTAATGGCTGCCATGGTTTTCAAGTGCGTAACTCGCGAGCACTAGGAAGGTGCTCACATTGTGTGGCAAACAGTATTGACAGCCTTTAAATTAAGTAGACCGGGAAGAGGCTAGCAATGAGCCCCGAAGGCACTCATTGTGATCCACACGATGAGCGCCGAAGGCAAACAGCATTGTGGAGGGAGAGGGGGGAAAGAGGGGGAGAGGAGAGAAACTGTAGGGATTGGGGGAAGAGACACAGAGGAGGGAGGGGGGAAGAGATACAGGAGAGGGGGAAGAGACACAGGGGAGAGAGAGGGGAGAAGAGTCACAGGGGAAGAAGAGGGGAAAGAGTCACAGGGGAGGGAGAGGGGGACAGAGACACAAGGGAGGGAGAGGGGGACAGAGACACAGGGGAGGGAGGGAGGGAGAGAGACACAGGGGAGGCAGAGGGGGAGAAAGAGACACAGGGGAGGGAGAGGGGGACTGTTAGGGGGAAAAGAGACACACAGGGGAGGTGGGGAGACACAATGATAGGGGTGAGAGACACTTCAAATATCAAATCAAATTTATGCACTTAACAAATATTCCCTGTATGGGTTTGCCCACTGCAGTGTATGAAGATAGAGACTCTGTAGGGTCATCAGAGTCTGTGTTCATGAGCTGCAAAGGGGCCAAAGCAGGTACTGCTTGTCTGAGTTTAGGCTGTAAAAACAGAGTTTATTAGCACTTCTTAATGAAACAAAGTAGATAAAAATAGACACAGGTACATTATAAACCTAGTAAAATCCAGAAACCTTCCACATCCCCTTAACTGGGTAGTCTTGAGTTATTGTATAGAATATGTTGGTGCGTTATAAATAAACGATAATCATTTCCTATTTATTAACTGGTACGATAAAGGTGGATCGAAACATACACATATTTTCTGTCTCTTTGTGGTTTTATTGTTAATTTTATTCATATAATATAATTTGTAGCCATGGGAATTGTTTTTTTTATATATATACATGGCAGGAAGATTTGAACTACAGCACCCCTTGCCTTTTAATACTAATGACTAGGAAAATGGTACTGAATGGCTTTGATCACTTTTAGTACTTTTTAAATAGTTGAATATGTTCTACCTGACTTAACGTAAAATAGAAACAGGTAGCTGAGGCTGAAAAATGGCTAAATCCAGTTGTATCTAAAATCCTTTGTTTTTCATTGTTTGTATATTTGTTTTAGTAATAAGCAGGAGGAAAGCAAATTCTTGCATTATAGCATGATTGTATGGCATTTAATATTGTAATCATTATTGTACTTGAACATCGGTGCAATGTCCTGCAGAGGCCTTTGGAATTTACTGTAAGGAGTTCAGAGAAACATAGCGCCGGTGATATTTGCAGAGGATATACTGAGGTTGAAAATAGGAGACAAAGACGTCAGTACTTGCTAAAATATGTATGGAAGTGTTTATTGCTTGGTAAATATTATGCAGCAAAAATCTGCCTTGTAATCAACTGTAAGTTATCAATGTTTAAATCTTACTTTTGATGCTAGAAAGTTTGGTAAAATCCATAGTTCCTGTAAATAGAAAACTTGATCTTGATTTTTTGCACACTATATACTAATACAAGTTTCATAATGTCTGTTTCAGCAAACCAGAAGATTATTTTGATATTTAAATGCATTCTTACTGCTTCTAAATGAAATTCTAAATGAATAAGTGTGCATTAACCTCCCCAAAATAACTAAAAATATTTTTTTTCTGGTTAAAATCGTGTAGTTTTTTCCTGTTTGCGTATTCATGAGCTGCATGAGCTGACCCAGACTGTAAAGTGCAGTCAGTGACCTCTCTCAAGTAGCATGTTGCAGAATGTTACCATTGATTGGATACTAATAGACAGTGCAAAGCCTGGTCCTCATTCAAATGCGATTCGGCCAATTGAATAGGGCTCTATATAAGCACAGAGCATTTTTCTTTTACAGAATTTTTTAGTTAATGAAGACCTTCGGCCTTATTAAATTGCAACAATTTACAATAGTATGACAAAGAATATCAGCATTATATGCACTGAAGATAGGCAACTGAACATTATTATTACTATCTTGTAAGATCTCCTCTGTCACTTGTGTTAAGTGAATTGTGAATTGATCCATAGGAAGCAAACAACTCCACCATACCACAGCATTGCCAAAGTATTTTCTGATCCCAAAAACAGATTATTCCCTGGATCAATATTGTACCTATTCTAGATGTCTGACAAAATGTTGTATGCCCTTTTTATTTAATAATATATCTGCCCTCTTTTTGAAGTTATCTATTGGATATACTGCTATAACCTCCTTTGGTAGCAGGTTCCACAGTATGACTATCATTACTGTGAAGAACACCTTTATTTCATTAAGATTAAATATTTTTGACCTCTTGGCTGTTAAAAAAAACTTCTTGGCATGAAAAGTCTTATACTGACCCTGGATGTGATTATATGAGATAACCATATGACCTCAAAAGTGCCTTATTTACCAATCTTAATGAATTGTAATATTTGACATGCTTTTGCTGCTGCTGTCTGACATTGAGCACTATTATATTAGTGGTTTGGTCCACATGCACTCCTAAACCATTTTCTGTCTCTGTTATACCTAGATTTGTTCCATTTAAAGAAACACATACTTATGTTTCCTTTTCAAATGTATAGTTTTATATTTCTATATATTGGATCTCATCTTCCTATTTTTCTAGCTCATACAAGGCATCTGGCACAGAAAGTACATTCTGATTCCTTTGTATTTAACACACTGTCCTCAGCAAATGTAAGGACATTCATTTCCACATACTTCTAAATAAATAAATTATTTATTTTACAAAAATGTCATGCTCTTTAACAGTAGCAATAAATAAATGAAGCAAACTGACAATAATTAGAAGACAATGAATTCTTATGTCTCACGAGCTATGGATTTCAATTAGAAGCTAGTATATTTTTAATATTTCTAGTAAGTAAAAATGCAATACTTTATGTGTAATATCTATCACACTGAAGCTCTTCAGCAATTATGTTGCCAGTATCACTTTTAGTTAGCAGCTGTGGTTCTGATTTGGCTGATATAGGGAACGTCTGGGGCTCTGACTGTGAAATGCCTTATCATTTTATTATGAACTGAATTTGGATATCTAAATGTGATTTAATCTCAACCAAATTCCATTAAACCTTTTCTGTAGAGAGGCAGAAGCGATTGTCACAAGTATTGCATAAAGCAAGACAGTAGGGCATTATTACATTCACATAGCTTGGAGAGATCCTTTCTCTGATTTACAAGATTCTCTACAAAAAACGTTGTAAATACTACTCGTGGACAAGCAGCTGAAGGGTCAATCAAAGTTGGGTTTTAGGGATGCATCATGAGCACATACTTACATTATCACTGTGTGGTGTCCTGCTCTATAGTTTTGTTGACTTCTAAGCAAGCTTGTACCTTCAATTGGCTTATAGATGAACATATGGTTTATGGCCGAGAATGCCTAATACTCAGTTTACAGGTATCTGTTTTATTAGCTAATAAGTCTTGGACTTATATATTCTATATTTGACAAGAAATGTAGAACCATATATTAAGAGGCTTTTTTTCTCGTATGATATAAAAAAAAAAAGTATTTTGTGCAGACAGTCCATTGTCCCTAGGTAATGCTCTTGTCCATCCACTCAGTAAGCACAGATCTCAGTTCCTGCTGTTCATCCAGATGAGGTGCGTGATAAAATTAACGTTGGCGTTATAAAGGAGGCACAGTAGTGCCATTTTTTCCTGAAGAAGCCCTATAGTGGGTGAAACTTATAGCAAGATAAATTTGCTTTGTACGAAAGATTGTTTTTTTTCCCCCTTATCATCTGAGAAACAGAGCCATTTAATATATGATTCTGCATTTTAAATATTAGGGCACTGAAAATGCTGCAGTTAACTCACTCACCTCACCGCATGTCTGGCACCTCATTTCTGCCTAGCTTATTTTTTTTTGTTTGCAAAAATATATATTAAGAAATATTTTTTTCAATATAGTCAGCACCCTGTAACTGCCTAGTTACAGGAGCATTTTGACCGGGCTGGGTGCTGGGTAGCCATTGGATAGGTTAAATTTGGGGGAGGGGTTTGTTAGTTATATAGGGGGGGTAATTTCCCGCCTGGGAGCACTTAACTGTTAATCAGAGCAGAGCTTGCATCTGATTAACTATGGCAACACCAAGTGTGGACTCTTTCATAGCCCAACTTAGGAGCCAAGCAGAAGAAAATGGCCAGGGATGGTTGGAGGAGCTGATGGCCCGGCTAAATGAGAGTGGCCCCGCCAGTGGCCCAGAAATCAGTGCAGCATTGGACACCAGGAGTCCAGGTGGCAGGGGAGGCCGCCCAGCAAGATCAGCAAGGCCTCCCATGAGGCTCAGCCCTGACATGGCGACCCCCAGGAAGAGGGGGAGAAATGGAGCAAAGAAGAAGATGGTCGCAAGGACAAGAGGGGCGCAGCCTGCAGTGAAGACCCCAAGACAGAAGCAGAAGGGAAGATGTACCTACAAGAGTCCTGCCGGCGCGTCAACAGGTTCCGGTACGCAGTTGCAGCACCGGGAGGCATCCAGTAGAGCTGCGTCGGCGGAGGAACACGCTGCAGGGAGAGAAGAAGCAGCGGAGATCACTGCGCCGACGAGGAGCCGCCGTGACGTCATCGGGAGGAGGCGGCCAGCGGGTAAGGAGCTGGCGCAGGCGTCTGTGGGGAGGTCTGAACAAGGAGCAGCTGCAGGGACAAGGTCAGCGTCGCTGAGGTCTGCAGGGCGTTTCATAAGCCCAGGCAGGAGAAAGCCAGGTGAGGAGGACATAAGCCCAGACAGGGGACAGCTAGGGGGAGATGAGTGGCACACAGGGGATAGTTCTGAGGAGGCAGTGGTTGGGAAGAGGAGAGCTGGCTGTAGAAGCACAATAAGAAAGAGTCAGACAGGCAGTAGGCAGACAGCACAGCAGGGGAAGGAGCAGTCTAGTGCTCAGGACAGTGTGAGTAGAGAGGGGCTCCTTGCTAATAAAGACTTGCCAGCTATGGAATTTATGGAGGTTGCAGGTGGCGCAGAGTTGTGGGATTCCAGCAAAACAGGGGTTGATGGATGTAGTTTTTCTGGCAGCTTAGAATTAGCCTATAGTATGGAGGAAGTGTCAAGTGAGAGCGAAGAGGAAGAGGATTTTCAGCGGGAAGTTAGGTTTGTGTCTACGGCTGCTGTTCCTGCTTTGTTGTGTCCTGTTTCCACATATGCTGATCCGGAGGAAGGGACATCCGCCAGGAGCAAGTCGCAAACGGGCGTGCAGAGCAGATGGCATCAGGATTTCGTAAGGTCTTCACAGGCACCTGACCGGTCCCTGTCGTCAGTCCCGAGGAGGCGGGTAGAAGCAGCAAGAGGCAGAGTGGACAAAGAAAGGAGTGCAAGTAGACCATCTGACAGCAGAGATAGGAGGTCGCCGGCGGATACATATTGGCAGAGGAGAGGATATATTTCACCAACTCGCAGGAACAGAGGAACGCCCTCCCCCAGGCGGAGGTCAAGGTCAAGACAGCGGTCGCCACCGCACGCTCGAGGTGGAGGTGAGCATGAAAGGGATGAAAGGGGGAGGAGATCTGTTTATCCTCGTTCCAGGTGCAATAAGGATACAAGAGAACGAAAGGACCAGAGACTGCCTTCCGGGGAGGACCGGAGGGTAAAAAAGAGCACAAGAAAGGAGGCGACGCCAAACAGGAGTAAGCAACTTCCCTTCTCCAGACAAACAGGAGAAAGGAATGAGACGAACACTTCAGCGGTCCCGGCAACCTCTGCGTCAGCAATTGACAGCACACGTAACACAGGTGAATTGATAGATACGCAATACACACATTCTGATAACACACAAGTTAGCTTAGTAAAGGTGGTAGATCAATTACAAAACTTATTGTCGCAGTTGGGAAAGGAGAAAAACTGGGGACCCGAGTTAGCATGGTTAGGTCCTGAGTTGGCTATTAATACAGGGATAAGGGCGGCTCCATCAATAGGTATTACTGACACGGGTACAGGTGTGGGGCCAGAGGTTACTGGAGGTGAAGGAGTGCAGGAGAAAGGTATTTCTACAGCAGGCATTAGGGTAGCTGACACAGTAATGAACAAATCAGCACTGTGTTCAATTGGTCCTATTGGTGAGCATGTAGCTAAAGAATTGAAGGAAAAGATTTGGAAGCGGGAGTTTATAGAGATATTCTCGCTTCTCCCGCTGGATAATTTCATAGAAGTCAAGGCAGATGATAAGAAGGATGAGGGAAAGAAAGAGGAGGATGAGCGTAAGCGCAGATACAGGAAGATTCCCAAGACTTTTAGTAATTGGTTGCAGGCCTATGTTATATTTGCCAGTATAGTGGGGGAGCGTAATCCGGAATGTTGTTCAGCATTGTTTTGTTACCTGGATGAAATTGAAGGCATCCATAGGACTTATGGCGGCTTAGCTTGGTGGGCGTATGATGAAAAATTCCGTCAGAAGTTGGCTGTTAGGCCATCCATGCAGTGGGATGATAGGGATATGGGTAGTTGGTTAAAAATAGTAACACCTTTGCGGCCGGCGGTTGGGGCGGCCCCAAAACCGGCGGTAGCTGCTAGTGGTAAAAAAGGGTATTGTTTCGCTTATAATGAAGGATCTTGCAGTTGGGGTGGTTCTTGTAAGTTTAGACATGAGTGTTCCGAATGTGGCACGGGTCATCCTCTTTTTCGCTGTTTTAAGAGATCAAAAGGTCAAAAGGCGGGAGAGTTTGGACAAAAAGGGGGAGAGCCCGGTCCGGTTAGAAAGGATGGAGTGGTGGTTAAGGCGTTACGCCAGTAGGGTTTCTTCATCAGAGGACGCTAGGTTGTTGCTTAGGGGTTTTTCGGTAGGTTTTTCTATCCCATCGTTGTTTTCAGCCCCGTTGGGGTGGCCTAGGAATTTAAGATCTGCTAGGGAGAATCCGTCGTTGGTTTGGAGCAAGTTAATCAGTGAAGTTGAAAAAGGTAGAATGGCAGGTCCTTTTGATGAGGTTCCGATAAAGGATTTGAGGATATCACCGTTGGGCCTGGTCCCTAAAAAGGAGCCGGGTTCCTTCCGGCTTATTCATCATTTATCATACCCCAGGGGCCTATCAGTTAACGATGGGATTGACAGGGAGTTAGCCTCGGTTTCGTACGCTTCAGTTAAACAGGCGGTTCAGTTAATTAGGAGGGCTGGCAGAGGGGCTTGGTTAGCAAAGGTTGACATAAAGTCGGCCTTTCGGTTACTCCCGGTTAACCCGGATTCCTTTCATTTGTTGGGTTGCCAGATCGGGGGTAAGATTTTTGTGGACCAGTGCCTTCCGATGGGCTGTTGTATATCCTGCTCATATTTTGAGAAATTTAGTTCGTTCTTACATTGGGTCATCTGCGTTAAGACGGGTTTGTCTTCGGTCGTGCATTATTTGGACGATTTTCTTTTTATCGGTCCTGCTGAGTCCCGGGATTGCATCCGGTTAATGCAAGGTTTTCAAGAGTTGGCAGGGGACTTTGGCATTCCATTGGCAGAGGATAAGTCAGTAGGCCCGTCTCACATTTTGTGTTTCCTTGGTATCCAGCTGGACACTGTCAAACTAGAGTGTAGTCTTCCGGGAGATAAAATCGCAGATTTAAAGTTAAGTGTTTCAGTGGTGTTGGGAGCTAAGAAAGTTACGTTGAAGTCTTTGCAGTCCCTGCTCGGAAAACTTAATTTTGCCTGTAGGATTATTCCAATAGGGAGGATATTTTCCAGGAGATTATCATTGGCTACGGCGGGTGTAAATCAGTCACATCATCACATTAGGATTTCAGCAGATCATAAAGCAGACCTACGCATTTGGCTCGAGTTTTTGGAGCATTTTAATGGGCGTAATATGATTATGAAGGAACCAGTTGCCAATGAAGTGTTGAAGTTGTTTACTGACGCGTCAGGATCTCTGGGTTTTGGGGCTTACTTTAGGGGTTGTTGGTGTGCGCAGGCGTGGCCCGCTAGCTGGAGGGAGAGTGGTTTGACAAGGAATTTGACGTTACTGGAGTTGTTTCCTATTCTGGTATCAATATTGTTGTGGGGTGATGAGTTAAAAAATCATCATGTTATCTTTAATTGCGATAACATGAGCGTGGTACAGGCAATTAATTCTATTACTGCCTCTTCGCCTCCAGTAGTGAGGCTACTGAGGCAATTGGTATTGAAGTGTCTTCAGTTAAATATATTAGTTAGAGCATCGCACATACCAGGGGTTAAAAATGTGATTGCAGATTCCTTATCAAGGTTTGAATGGCAGCGGTTTAGGAAAGAAGCACCGTTAGCTAAGGTGGAGCAAACACCATTTCAAATGGAGTGGTGGAATTTGATCCTATGAGCAGGACCTGGCAGAAAAAGGGGTACGGGTCAGCTGCCCGAACAGGAAAGTTACAGTGCTGGGGCACTGGGTAATAGGACTGCCCAGATGTCAACGGAAAGCTGTAGTGGGTATAGAGGACTGCCCCTACGGCGGTGAGTGGTATGAGTAGTGTGGATGAGTTGAAGAGATCTGCCGGTAAACAAAGTTAGAAATTATATTTAAAGTAGGGGCACGGAGTAGGAACTGCTTCAGTGCCCCTAACATGTTGGTATGGTGAAAATCAAAGTTGTGATATGTATATTATGTGTTTTATTACAGGAAACCCCATACAGTTGTGGATCGTAGGCCATTCATTCATTTATTGGGCCAGAAGGGCAGCAGGAATAACTGATCAGGGCCGTCAGCTGGGTTTCCCAGAGGAAGCAGTAGTAATTAAGTGGTTTGGGGTTAGGGGATTGAGATGGGAGCAGGTGTTATTAACGGTATCTAGTCTAGCTAGGTCATCTCCTCCGCCGGAGATACTGCTGATCCATGCAGGGGGTAATGATTTAGGTTCCATGCCCATGCGGGAGCTTATTCGGATAATGAAGAGGGATGTCCTCAGGCTTCGGGAATTGTTCCCAGATTTATTGGTTATTTGGTCCCACATAACTCCAAGGTTACGCTGGCGGGGGGCATTTGATCATGCCAGGTTGGACAAGGCCAGGAAAAGAATAAATAAGATCATGGCATCTTTTGTCAGGCGTTTGGGGGGGTTTTCCATTAGACACAAGGACCTAGAGACCCCGGAGGCTCACACGTTTTTTGGAAAAGATGGGGTTCACCTAAATGAAATTGGCCTTCAGTTATTTAATTACACTTTGAAGGAGGGTATTATACAGGCCATGGTTTCGTTTGGCGGTGCTTAGCCCGTAGGGCTTGCGGGTGGCGGGGGTGCTGCGTCACCTTAGGGCGGAGCTCATTAGCTGGGAAGGTATCCGGTATGGGCCAATGCCAGAGGTCTCTTGGGCACGGGGTTCCATAGAGCCTCTGGCTGGGTATGAGCTCTGTCCTGGGGAAGGTATGCAGCCCCAGGTTTTTGGGCAGGTTATGGTACCTGCAGGTTATGTTAATAAAAGCTGTGGCCTGTATTTTACCCATACATCTGGTGTTGTGTGTTTATTGGGTTCTGGGATTTTAGTTTAGGCGGATCAAGTCACACATGCAGAGGTCAAGTCAGCACCCTGTAACTGCCTAGTTACAGGAGCATTTTGACCGGGCTGGGTGCTGGGTAGCCATTGGATAGGTTAAATTTGGGGGAGGGGTTTGTTAGTTATATAGGGGGGGTAATTTCCCGCCTGGGAGCACTTAACTGTTAATCAGAGCAGAGCTTCCCTCCCTCCCTCCCTATATTTATATGGTTTATGTATATGTTTACATATGTGTAATGTTATATTGTCACAGCTTGGCGGGGGTGCTGCGTCACCTTAGGGCGGAGCTCATTAGCTGGGAAGGTATCCGGTATGGGCCAATGCCAGAGGTCTCTTGGGCACGGGGTTCCATAGAGCCTCTGGCTGGGTATGAGCTCTGTCCTGGGGAAGGTATGCAGCCCCAGGTTTTTGGGCAGGTTATGGTACCTGCAGGTTATGTTAATAAAAGCTGTGGCCTGTATTTTACCCATACATCTGGTGTTGTGTGTTTATTGGGTTCTGGGATTTTAGTTTAGGCGGATCAAGTCACACATGCAGAGGTCAAGTGTAATTAGCCTTTGGGGTTTGTGGGATCCTCTGCCCACATGCTATTCACGCTGGGTAAATAATATTGTGGTAAGCAGGTCAAAAAGCATTTCAGAAGAAAATTGAGAAATAAAAACTTTCATGTCAGTTGTTTGAGACTTATTCCCTCAAGTGAGTCACGTCTCCAAATTGAACATTTTTATTAAAATTATTATTTGCAAATCTATTTAAGTTAAAACAAACATTTATTTACAGATTACCTTCTATCAATAAGTACTAAACATGGAATTTCACTGGCAGTTTAAAGGACCGATGTAATGATTAATTAGTTATTTGCATTTTTCCTAAGAACCCACTTTTCTTTATGGGTAAGAATATTTTTTTTATTGATAAAAATCACATTATTAAAGAAAAACTTATTTGAACATAATATATTTTTCATACTACTTGCAGTTCCCTTGCATACATCTGCACATACGTACATACATAGTTGTGAGGCAATACATTGCTTGGTCTTACTTAGCTAGTTGCAAGACCCTAAAATAGTATAAACACTTAAGGACTGGCCTGTACCAGGAGTCCGAAATCAGAATCTAGGAGATATTCAATGGTTAGAAGTAGACAGCTTGGGGAGTCATTCTATGCTGCCATACTGGAGAGGGTTGGAGGCAAGCATGTGGAATCCAGGGTCATGTCACTGAAATAGAGCTGAGTGTAGATGGTGGTCACTGAAATAGAGCTGAGTGTAGATGGAGAAATCGGGACTTTCTGATGGGAAGCTTGATGGTTGCTAGCAAGACAGGGTCAGACAAGAGAGCAGCCTGAGACAAGAGAGTAAGAGAATATTTACTTGTACGTAACCCAGGCTTGTAGCAGTATATAAAGGCTAGTACCAGTACATAATGCCCTGGAATTAGCCATATGAGGCTGGAAAATGGAAGCAAAAGGAAGAAATAGGTGAAAACCTAAGGTGGAGCAAAAAGTGGTGCAGGAAGTATGGAAAACCTGGGTGCTAAGCCAGAAGTTTTGTACTGTGTAAGAACACGTTTCTGGGAAGTTCTGAACTTACTTTCTGCTGGGATTCGATCAGATAAGACAATAGCGATTGCATGAAGTGATTGAGCAGATTCCTGACAATAAGAGGCAAGTTCAAACGTTGATGCCACAGTGTTATTTTTTAATTAGGCTTTTGTGTATGCCCTATAGAGATGCATATTGTCACTGATGACTTCACTCTTCTCTGAAGAACTTGTGCTATAGCACTTTTCCACTCATTCCCTGCTCACTGTGTCCCTCTAAAGAACACTTTTGTCTCAAATAATAATGTTCTTTAACTGAAAGTCTCTCATCTCTTTTCCTCCAATGCACACTGGCAGATAACATTTGACCACCATATATTGGCCTAGGATTCACCTGAATGATTCAAGCATCTTGTGCCAGATCAAGCAATAAAGAAATAAGATCAAAAGAACCAACTTCTAAGCTGTTTTTAAATGAAACCATCAAAGAAATATATTTTGTGATACCCTTGGAAGCAGTTAGAAAAGAAAAGGCTTTGGGATGTTGATTCTTTGCATCAGCTGTGATCTCAGAGCAATAAGCCAATTGATCAAAATGAGAAGTTTCTGTCCTGGTGTTCCATGAAGTGTAAAGTAAAACTGTTGACAGCTCTGTAATTTATGGTTTTGCAGTCCAACAGAAATCTAATAAAATATGCTGGTGGCCAGGATGTGCTCTCTTTTTTCTTTTTGACATTGCCAATAATTTTGTTATAGAACAATATAAAAAAATACTACTGAGAAAATATATCCTGAACATGAAATCTTTAGAAATATTACAGTTTTTCTTCTTTCAGACAAATTCTTCTAAACATTTGGTTTGTTCTAGCCAGTTTGTTTATCCGTTCTGAAAATTCCCTAAACATTATTGGTTACTTTGACCCATCTTGTACTAAGGATATTCTATTTTATCCTATGGGACAAGTCAACACAGATTTTACATTTCCAAGACTTCTTAAAGATCTGTCATGTGTTTCTGATGAAACATTACGCGCATCATATGTGTCACTCAAGAGTGATGTCACTTCCTGGTATTGATGTCACACCCTGATACTGAAAGAGATAGGCTTATCACTAATGGCAACAATTACAGATTCACTCCTGATGACTTACTCACCGGAGTGGTAACACACTATTTTAAATTCCTACTATTGAAAACAGAAAGACTACTTTTTATTTAAGTCTACATTGGTTGTCATTGAAATTGCTTGAGTTAAAAAATGGACTTGTATTTAACTGAGGAAATATTTTCAACTTAAGCTCTATAATAACCAACTGAGGATTACTTAGCAAATACATCATATTAGGTCTATTGCTTAAAGGGCCATTGAAGATACAATAGGTGCATTGCACCATTAGATAGAGGGTGAAAATGCTTCACTTACCTGCTTCTGCTCCGGCCTCCCCTCCTTCTTGACCCGGCGCGCATGTGACGTCACATGCACGCCACGCCATTAGCATATACCAGGTGCCGGGTCAAGAAGGAGCGGAGGCTGGAGCAGAAGCAGGTAAGTGAGCGGAAAGGGAGAGGGGGATGTATTTAGGGGGTTTTAGGTTGAGGAGGGGGGTTTAGGTCGAGGAGGGGGGTTGAGGATGAGAAGGGGGGTTGAGGATGAGGAGGGAGGTTGAGGATGGGGGGGTTGAGGATGGGGGGGTTGAGGTTGAGGAGGGGGGTTGAGGCGTCACGCCATTAGCATATACCGGATGCCGGCACCCGGTATATGCTAATGGCGTGGCTCGCATGTGACGTCCCATGCGAGCCGGGTCAAGAAGGAGAGGAGGCCGGAGCAGAAGCAGGTAAGTAAGGGGAAAGGGAGAGGGGGAGGTATTTAGGGGGGTTTAGGTTGAGGAGGGGGGTTTAGAATGAGGAGGGGGGTTTAGAATGAGGAGGGGGCTTGAGGATGAGGAGGGGGGAGGGAAAGAGACACAGCGTATAACACGCCCATCGGCGTATAACATATACGCCGATAAATACGGTATATATGTATATATAATAAAAAAAAAAAACTGTTCCACATGATTTACCACTGTCTATCTGGTGGTGCAGGGACCATATGGTGTCTTCAGTGGCATCTTGATAATGGAAAACCACATTAACTACTACCTGCTAAAGCTGCCTATTAGCTTACGTATACCAGTTTCATGTATGCTTAATAATACAGTATAAGTTTATATTTTTAAAAACTGTTTTTTCCATAATATATTTTTTTAGAACACTGTGACTTTCTATTGCTCTCTGATTGCCTCTTGCTTAGTGAAAAATATGCTTTCAATTTTCTGTCATTGTCACAAACTATTGTTAGTTTAATACAAACATGCTGTTACATCTCAAAATCATCTAGATACACATGTAAATTTAATGAAAATCCAAAAGCAAATCAGTAAATAGTGAAATGAACACAGTGTACTTTGTTAAATTGTTTTCCAAATAATTTACACTTGTTTCACTCTTTTTCAGTCATTATAATATTTTTCAGATACATTTTGATTTATGTAAAATATATTTTTTCCAAATGTATGTATGTATTCAGCCCATTCAGAATCTCTAGATTAGATCTTTTTTAGAATTACCATAAATATACAAGTCAAGAGAGAAATATAAACAAATACTATAAACTTCATACTAATATCATTGCAATTATGTAAATATTTTTTTAAGTCTATTAACTTATTTGGTGGGAGCCCGAGCATGGGCCTTCTTTATTTCCACATTTGTTGAAGAAAGATATGATCACCTCAGCATCCCATGGATCAATTATGGCAATGACAGGCAAACTATTTAACTTGAAGAGCCGCATATATGGCCCAGTTTCATGAACATGGCTGCATAATGCTTTCTATCCTCTTATTTTCTGACTAGCAAACATTGTAAAATCACTGTGTAAAAGAAGCAGAATTAGATTAATTGGTAATAGGTTTATAGATAAAGCAGATATGTGTTTTAGAGTGCTATAAATATTAATTTACTAGTTGAAGAGAGATACAATGGACTCTATTGTTGCAGAAGGAAATGCTATCCTAGTCTAGATGTTGAATGGGAAGTATCTGAGGGCCACGTGATGCCATCAAGCTACCTGTTGTCTACCACAGAATAATGGCCTCCAGAAAACAAAGGCAAACATGTTTGCCAAGTGGGACAGGAATGTCTGTGTAGAACTTATATGGCCTTTTGTTCTAGATATGTTCTGTTAGACATTCCTTCAGTTGTACTAAGATGTGAGACTTCAAGAACTCTTGGAGATGTTGGATCATATGAAATCTGGACTTAAGATAAACATGGAACTTGGGAAATTGTCAACGATTTTGCCAAGATTCACACTTTAGTAAATCTGCACAATATTTTGTTAGTGGTAAACAAGAAGAGAAGGGGAAAAGTACCAGTGATATCAGTAACTATAGTATGGAGATACTCATTTATAGATTTGATGGAATTATGAGAGGATATAATGTACTGGTTAATTTCAAGCTGTTTAAAAGTATGATGTCTGTCCCTCTCTTTGTTTGTGTGCTCTCTCTCTCTGCACTCTGTGTGCTCCCTGTCTCTCTCTCTCTCCCCCTCCCTCTCCCCCTCTCTCCCTCCTTTTCTGTCTCTCTCCCTCCCTTTCTATCTGCCCACCTCCATCTCTCCCTCCCACCCTGTCCCTACCTCTCTCTTTACCTCCCTCCCTCTCTCTCTCCCTCCCTTTTTGCCTCCATCTCTCTCTTCACCCTCCCTCTCTCTCTCCCTCCCTGCCTCCCACACTCTCTCTCACCTTCCTCTCTCTCCTTCTGCCTCCCTCCCTCTCTCTCTCCTTCACTTTCTCTCTCTCCCTCACTCACTCACTCTCCCTCCCTCTTTTTTCCTCCTTTGCACAAAGAGGACACAACTGCGCATGGTCGAAGAAGACACATGATTAAAATAACGTTTTTGTTTAAAGACCATAGACATATAATGGAAACAAAAGGTAATCCCTATGATTTGTCACATCAAATAAATGGATATATATACATATTACTCTAATCATGAGTCAGTACCACAATATGAGTGTATCATTTAATCCTGTACGTAAAGAGCAATCTACAAGATTGTCTGCACTGCTAATGGACTCCCAATACCAATACTAACTGTAATTAACATCATACACCTTTTTATCTTATAATCAAAATAGCCCTTCAGTCCAAAACCTCTACAATTATACTTACAGTAAAAGTCCTTCATTACCTCATAATATCTCTTCAGTTTGGGGGCACTGCCCTAACAACTATATGAAATCAAATCTGGGCATTGGTCATTAAAGGGAATATTTTATTTATTGTGTATCTGTTTCCCTTATCTTATTTCATAAAATTAATTTACATTTATTTCCAGTTAATTGACTATAGATTTTAGAAATTTAGAAAAAGCTTTTAATAAGTGATTAGTGATACAGCTGACATAGAAAATAGATGATCTGTAGGTTTAAATCAGACTTGTTCAAAAGCCATTGCTGTATTCAACTTTATCATTAATTAACTTTGTTGGTTTTTATAAGTTTTTTCATACTACTGCATTAATATCTCATGGGGTATTAGTCATTAACCTGTATAAGATTGATCAGATCAAGACAGTCATTAAAATTAATGGTAGTAATATCTCAACTTAATGAATTGGGATAATGGTATTTGGTCTCAAGTGAGCTATCCAGACGGTGACTAAACAAATATCTATCTATCTATCTATCTATCTATCTATCTATCTATCTATTTATCTATCTATATCTCTCTCTCTCTATCTATCTATCTATCTATCTATCTCTATATCTCTCTATCTATCTATCTATCTATCTATCTATCTATCTATCTATCTATCTATCTATCTATCTATCTATCTATCTATCTTTCTGTCTATCTATCTATCTATCTCTATATCTCTCTATCTATCTATCTATCTATCTATCTATCTATCTATCTATCTATCTATCTTTCTGTCTATCTATCTATCTATCTATCTTTCTTTCTATCTATCTATCTATCTATCTATCTCTCTCTCTCTATCTATCTATCTATCTATCTATCTCTATATCTCTCTATCTCTCTATCTATCTATCTTTCTGTCTATCTATCTATCTATCTATCTATCTATCTATCTATCTATCTATCTATCTATCTATCTATCTATCTTTCTATCTATCTATCTATCTATCTATCTATCTATCTATCTATCTATCTATCTCTATATCTCTCTATCTATCTATCTATCTATCTATCTATCTATCTATCTATCTATCTAGTGCACATTCAGGTGTAGATAGTTTTGCTATGTTTCCAGACAGTAAGTTGTGCTCTGTGAGTTATAGCAAGTAATTGACTAGAAGAGAGGCCAGTAGAGAGATGCACTGCTGGCAGTTTACTTAAAGAACAACTGTATAATGAAAATGTATACAGTATATGAAATTGACTATGAGCATAGTAAACCTGGAAGAATGTCATAAAGTTAGTTTTTAATTAGAAAAAAAGTAAAGTTGATCTGAATTCGGGCCCATGGTGGCATCCATGATGCTTTAGTGAAGGTTGCATATATAAAAGGATCGTTTACATTTTTGCATGAGCAGGATTTTTTGTTATGCTTGTAACTGAATGTCTAAGACTGAACTCTTACAGCCTTATTAAATTGCAATTCGGCCAATTGAATAGGGCTCTATTTAAGCACATAGCATTTTTTTACAGAAGTTTTTAGTTAGTGAACTTCTATCCAAAAGCAAGATCTTCACTAACTAAAAACTTCTGTAAAACAAATATGCTCTGTGCTTATATAGAGCCCTATTCAATTGGCTGAATCACAATTTAATACGGCTGAGAATGTTCCCTCCCTCTACTACAGCTTAAAATTCCTCACATCGCTCTCACTTTTAACAACGCCATCATCACCCCCACCTCCCAAACGCGTTGTCTCGGGGTACTACTGGACCCTGTCCTCTCTTACATCCCTCACATACAGTCACTAACAAAATCTTGACTTCTCCATCCAAAAAACATCTCCAAAATATGTAACTACCTTACACAAGATACAACTAAGATTCTAATACACTCGCTCATCAGTTCTCGTCTCAACTATTGCAACTCGCTCCTTGTTGGCCTGCCCACCACTCGCCTGTCCCAACTTCAATTCCTAATGAATGCCTCTGCCAGACTCCTCTACCGTACACATCGTTCAGTGTCGGCAGCTCCTCTTTGTCAATCACTCCACTGGCTTCCCTTAGCCTCCCGAATAAAATTTATAATCATGACCCTAACTTACAAAGCCATAAACAACAGTACACCCCTGTACATCTCTGCTCTCATCTCGAAATACTCCCTCTTCGTTCTGCTAATGATCTTCTTCTCTCTACCACTCTTGTCACCACCTCTCACTCACGCGGCCAGGACTTTTCTTGTGCTGACCCTATTCTCTGGAACTCCTTGCCTCGCTCCACCAGACTATCCTCGTGCCTTAATTCCTTCAAAACCTCACTAAAAACACATCTCTTTAAAGAAGCCTATAACCTTCCACCCTAACACGCACAACACTACTCTTCCTACTGTGCCACATACAAACCTTATAATTTAGTTTAATTTGTAAGTCTGCGAGTTTCAATCCTGCGCGGTGCTTTGGGGAAAGCGCTATGGACACCGGATTCCAAGCTCAAAGACAGGGCCCTCCATTCTTTGCAATTAATGTTAACTTTGAATTTATCGTTGCCGGTAAATTAACTTATGTATAGCGCTACGGAATATGTTGGCACATTACAAATAAACAATAATAATAATAACTGCTTACTTCTGAATGTGTGTGGGGAGTAAGCATCAAATACTAAAATTGACAATTTTATAACAAATCTCCCCCACCGGTTCCCTTTCCCACCTCTCAACTAATGCATAAGATAAACACAGGCCTCCGGCTCCCGATGATGGAACCTTTCTATACCACAAACAAAGTCTTAAAAATTTACATTTTCTCTGTTACATTCTTTGTAGACATGTGATAATTTACTCATCACAAACATGTGAAGTTCTTCCTCATCTACAGTTGGAGAGAGGCACATAGATGCCATTTTTGTGTGTCCACAGTTGGATGCAACCAATTAACCCCCAGATATCACCCTAACTGACTCTTGTAATGGCTAGGGATGGAAGCACTTCCTGAGTAGCTAGTAAGGAGTAGTAGGTTCTGGAGTAGGTGTACGTACCTTGAAAAAGAGATTATTTTATATTCATATTTAGAGCTGTAAATCTCTTTTGAAATACATTTATGCCAAATACTGGATATATACATAAAATAAAGTTAAATAAATTAATTTGGGTGCAAAACATCATAAAGGCTGCATAAATAGTCCACTAAGGGATTCTACTTCATACCCAAAAATAGGTCTAGAAAGTCTAGATTAGGGCCACTCTGCCCCTTTGCCAGTACTTAACTCAGCAGAAAACAGCTTCTGTGTCATTTCTATGTATTTTTATTTTATTGACTTAAAGGTACTTGACTGAAGAATAAATAATATGATGCGTCATTTAGCAGGACAGAAAATAAAAAAATGAATGTGTTTGAGCCACAGGAAGGATACAGATGGAGTGGTTCTCCATTGCCCTCGGGAGCCACTTACCAGTCAGCTTCCTGTTTGCTCGCTTTTTATTCTATATTCCCCCACGTTGGGTGAATCAATTTGGCGTGATTAATGCTACTATTGCATCACTCTCAATGACAATTGGAGTTATTCCAGGCAAAAACTGTGCAACCGGGTTAAAGCACCCGATGAATAATTTCCCGTGCAACTAGAAACAAGCGTGGGTTTGTTTTCTGTGATTGTCTTTTAAATAGTGTCATATCTGTGGTGGAAGACCAAAATATCACTACCACAGAGAGAAGTGACTCAGTGATAATAACACGACAAAAACAGAAAGAGATCAGTCTCATCCAACATGCAACTGAATTAAAATAACAAACACATATAAATAAATGGCATGTAACATGCATCGGGAACGAACAATAATGATATAATCATAAGGAAAAACATGGTACAGATAAGTGCTGAACAGAGCAGCCAGTGATGTGTTTCTTGTCTATATTTCAGGAACTACCGGAAAAAAAAATATCAGCACCTGTAAACGGAATAGTTTACTTAATAGGAAATGGAAATACTTTTTTTTGTTACATGTAAAAGATGGTGTTTGTTAATGTATTACAGTGTGCTTTCTTTTTCCAATGATACCCACTAAGCCTATAAACTGCCATCCATTAGCCAATAACCAGTAACATAACTGTGTTATGAGTCATATTTGTCTGCCAATGAGATCTACAGGCTAAAATATGCTCTGTGCACGTCCTGTTTGTTTAAATTAATTTTAAACAAATTTATTTAATATTTTTTCATACATACAACTTTTGGAATGTTTAAAATGTTCTCTTTTAAATGCATGAAAAAAACATTTGTGTTCCACATCCCTTTAAACATATAACATACATAAATAACGTTTGGAAATTAATGCTAACCATAGATACTAGGGGTACTGGTTCTCCTAAAACTTGTACTTCAGGCTCCTAAATGTTTTCCAAATGTTTTTATGAAAAGCCTCCATCCACCCTTATAGAAAAAGTCTCTCTGGTTCCTATAAAAACCTTTCCTTGTTCCTAAGTGTTAGAAATATCTGGCAACTCACGTCTATACATACATATATCTATAGGCACAGCGTGACGACAACAGCTTATAATCTGTGAATAACGCCCCTAACCCCCCTAACCCTAAGACCCTTAAGCCTAACCCTAAGACGCCTAACCCTAAAACCCCTAAGCCTAACCCTAATAAGCCTAACCCAAAGACCCCTAACCATAACACCCCTCAGCCCACCTTACCTGCAGTGCGGCGTGCAGTTGTCGGGCGCGCATTTGTCAGGGCTGGTAGTTGTTGGCATGTTTATGATGGCACGCTTTTGTCATGCGCGCAGAGGATGCATCATATATATATATATATATATATATATATATAGTTATTTAGTCGTTCATGCGGGTTCCAATCTTTGTGACCCTATGGACAGCAGCACGTCAGGCACATCTGTTAGCCAACTACCCCTCTGAGCTTCCTCAAACTCATGTTCATTGCTTCAGTGACCTCATCTATCCATCTCCGCCTCTGCCATCCCCTTCTTAGTATGCCTTCAATCTTTCCCAGCATCAGTCTTCTCTAGAAAAGCCTGTCTTCTCATTATATGGGTATAATATTTGAGCTTTAGTCTCAGTATCAAACGTTTCAGTGAAAAGTTTGTTTTGATTTCCTGTAGTATTCATTGATTGGAACTCTAAACAGTTTTCTCCAACATCACAATTTAAAGCCTTCAATTCTACAGCGCTCAGCTTTGTTTATGGTCCAGCGCCCACATCGTATGTTACTACTAGGACTTTATTTCTAGTGTAATATCTTTACTTTTTAATAGCTTGTCCAGACTTGCCAAATCTATCCTCATGAGAAGCAAACGTCTTTTAATTTCATGGCTGCATATGTATATATATGTATATACATGATGTGAGGCGACCATGTTAAAATTAATTCTGGATTAAAAAGTGAAATTGTAAGCTCATTTGCATTTCTCCATCCAAACTCCTAGATTGTAACGGGAACATTGCATTAATACAATTTATAGATTTTATGGAATTTTGAGAGGATATAATGTACTGGTTCATTTCAAGCTGTTTAGTTTTATTATGCTTGTAACTTGCCCGTCATAAATTACGGTATTATATGTTATATTCAAATGCCTGTTCTGTCTCTCTTTGTTTTGTCTCTCTCTGTGTACCCTCTGTCTCTCTCTGTGTTATCTCTCTCTCTGCGCTGTCTCTCTCTGTGTGTCCTCTCTCTGTTGGTATGCCCTCTCTTTGTGTGTGCACGCTCTCTCTCTGTGCCCTCTCTGCGCTCTGTGTACGCCCTTGCTCTCTCTCTCCCTCCCCCTCCCTCTCTGCCTCCCTCCCTCTCTCTCGTTCTCCCTCTATCTGTCCTCTCACTCTCCCTCCCTTTCTCTTTCTGCCCCCTCTCTCTCCCCATCCCTCTCTTTCCCTCTGTCTCTGCCTTCCTCCCTATTCTCTCTCCCTCTCTCTCTGCCTCCCTCCCTCTCCTTCACTGTCTCTCCCTCACTTACTCTCCCTTCATCTCCCTAACTCCTTTGCGCTGAAGAGGACGCAACTGCGCATGCTTGAGTATACGCACTTGCTATGGGCAACGAGACCCATGGTGTGTCAGATAGTGTCAAGTACACTTACAGACACAAATATACAAACATATTTTAATATACTACACTGCATCTTGCAGCCCCCCGAAAAAGTGCTGCCCTAGGCCTAGGGCTCGTCAGCCCAGGCAGAAACTCATCACCGACAAACCAGATAAGACAACAGACAAAAATGCAGAATAAAGTAAAATTGCTTATATTAATAAATGAAAAGCTAGAGTTATGAATTTTGCTTTCTAAATGTGATTTGTTCTTTAAAAAGCATGCTATTACATATGGGACTTCAGCAATTCTTTTAGGGTGGGAGTTTAAGAATAACATTAGTATTATAAAAATAAAAAAAACTGCAGGAAATGCTCAGGGGTCAAAATATTAGCATTTTTCTGAGTTAAACTCATCCAAGCTTCTAGGAAGATTAATGCTTTAATCACGTAGCTACTTTGCGTTCCTTGCTGTGTTTTATGTATTTCTTAATAACATGAAGATAGGGGTATGTCATAATGTAGTGTAGGACAGTAATTTTTCTATACAAGGACATCATAGGTCCTGGGAGTCAGTGAGCCAGTGGCACAAATGGTCAAGCTGTGTCGAGGACTATGCAAATTCCATAAATTTACTGTGTCCTCCGGGCAGCCAGCACTGTGGGAAAATATACTGAATAAACAAAAGAATTAGTCAATTTTACCCTTCCAGGGTTAGTTGCAGCTTAGTTTATAATGGATGAGTGTGTATGTATGGGGACTGCAGAGGATATAGTTATAAATAGTAATGCACGGAGACAGTGAACATATGGCTGAAGCAACATCTTCCCAGGAAGTACATAGCGTATGAATGGAATGGTATTTAGTTGAGTCAGTGACTCAGACATCTTTTACGGGAAAACAAGTTCCATGGAATATATATAGTTCCATAAAGAACATTTATAATACACTCCTTGTAGAGGACCACTGTGGTCAGATCTTTATATATGATCTTTTGTTTAATTATACAAGATAGTAGATAAAATGTTATTTAAAAAAAGCAAACACAA
Source organism: Discoglossus pictus (assembly GCA_027410445.1). Lineage (NCBI taxonomy): Eukaryota > Metazoa > Chordata > Amphibia > Anura > Alytidae > Discoglossus > Discoglossus pictus. The sequence goes on from CM050163.1 coordinate 226,900,395, forward strand.
TGTAAGAAACCCTGTAATTATTTTTTGTGCAATTATTCTTTGCTGCAGGCTTTCATTTTGTTTTCTTGCCTGCTGCTGTATGTTACTTCCTTAGGTGGGCGTGTCCTTTGAAACTAACAAGCTTCCCATTAATGCTGGTGGGAGCACTGGCAGTAGATACAGACTTCCTGTGTATCCAAGGGCTCCTCCCATCTCAGGAAGTTGAGCTACTGAAAGCAAAATGGCAGATGCCACAGCAGCATAAATTAAAAAAAAGGTAATAAATTAGACAGTGTATTTTTTATTTATTTTTGTAAAACAGGTTGCACATTTTCATTTAAAGTTCTTCAAAATGGTCAATTTTAAAAATATGACCACAGTGGTGCTTTAAGAAGATAGGGTGAATGTTTGTAATAATAATACACTCATTTATTACCTTTTATGTGTAATTATTCTGTTGTGTAATATACTGTTTTGTTTATTGTTGGTCAAATTCCTGACTTCTGTTTACACAATGGTCATGTAGCATCTAAAACTGCCAGTGCTTTCAATAGGTATAATGGAAAGCTAATAAGTGTACAAGAACACACCAAACTAAGTAGCAGAGAGATTCTGCTGAGAAAAGTTATTCAAAAGACCATATAGAAAAATTTTGACTAGAAGTGTTCTTTAATAAAATGATGCTTCTCATTATAAGAAGTGGGCATCAGGAAGCAGCCAATTATAATGCAGTGACTCACTCTTTCAACGTGCCGTACTTCTGTCCTCATTATTTTTTCTATGAGCTCAAAATGTAAATTCTGGTTATTTCACAGCGTGAGAAGAACGTTAAACTAATAAGTTCGGTAAGAATTGAGAGTACTCTGTTGATAATTGACTGGTCTTACAATCCTTTATTTTGACCCTAACTCATTAGGCTGTTATTTTTTTCCTTATACAAAATTAATTTGAAATTAGTTTTCTCCTGACATTCAACATTATATTATAGCTTGCTTATTTATCCTGTTGTTCAATATTGTATATACATATATTTTTTCTGATCAGCACAGCTGTAAGAAAGATTAATTATGGGCACTGGTCATTTATAACTGCTTATTATATTATTATTGTTATCAGTTTTCTGTTATGTTTGTTTTCATGATGTTAAATGACCACTGTGGTCATTTTTTTATGAGTTATGTTATATAACTATACTTGATAATGGGCAAATTGTTTTTAGAAACTAAAACATTTACATTTTTATATACATATATTCTTTACTATGGGAAGCTATTTTATTTTCTGTATTGATTATGAAATAAATAAGCTTTTCATTAGTCATAATGAAAGAAATGTTCGTTTTAGCTGACACACTCCCTCTGAATTCAAAGTCTTCTCCAACTCCAGGGAGCTGATCACCTGAAACAAGAATGGTAGTTTTCACTGCAGAAAAATAATAAATTAGACTGTAGTTACTTTAGCCTGTTGACTAGTGCAACCTTATTTTGCCAGTCTTCAAGAAGAAAGAGGTATATGGAGAGCCAAACACAAGTCACTAGCATTAGTCTCTGTTATAGATAGATTATTAATTAACTAATCTGCATGTGGTCAGAAAATATAAATATCCTATTTTTAAGACATACGGTACATGTTTTTACAGTTACAAAAAAGAATAATACAGCCATTAATGTATTAAGCTGCTGAGTAATATGCCATTTTAGTTTCTAGTGTCCTACTTCCTGATGTGGGAGGAGACTTTGAATGCAGACAGGAAGTTCCATCTTTCCAACAGGAATGCAGTGATAACTACTGTCATTGATCTTATTAACATTAACTCAACGTTCATTAGACGCACCCTGTTGAGAAATTGACAAAAGCAGGCTATGTAAAGAAAATGGAAGTCCGCAGTAAAGAGTTTTTTTTTTTGCTTTTTAAAACATTTTGCCATTACCAAGTTTAGTTATTCAAAATGAAGAAATTAACCACAGTGGTCCTTTAAAATGTACTTTATTCAAGTGCAAAACTAGATGGAAAATTGATATAGTATCAGCCTGCTCAAAATGGATAGGATCTCCGAGGCATTCCCATTGAGAACTGGAAGGTAACCAGGTGGTCCCCATATCAAAAAGGTTGAGAGCCACTGTACATGTAGGCCTATATTTTTAGGTTTGTGTAGTCTTCTCAAATAATAATAGGCACCTCTGTCTCTTCAAGTGACTTTCCTGATCCGTGCATGTACTGCTAGAACGTATAAAACACATGATTACAAGTTATATGATTGGCTTTGTGATTCCGCTTCCCAAGACTCAGCTGTACAAACTGGTAAACGCAGTAGACTGAACACGAAGGAATCTCTTTGATGGGCTTGGATGCATCACTGAGCTCGTCTGACAGGTCATACACAGATTACAGTACTCTGTAATATCACAGATAATTTAGTGTTGTTTCCAAAGAGCTATATGACATGACTAGCATTCCATCTCGTAGTGCCAGGGAGAAGTATCAGACTCACAGCCCAGGGAGTCTAACAATTAATCTCACATTTGGGTTGTGGTAACATGAAGAGACAACTTTATTCTGAAGGATAAAAGTTTCCAGTCTCAAACTTGATGTTGATTAACTATTTTATCAAAAATGAACCTGATGCACATAAATAATGCAAATCTAAGTGCTTTATGTACGGTGACATTTTACTATTTACTGTATGTCCCATTTGCTAACATAGGAATGAAGAAGCCTGGAGTTTATAAATTGTTCAATTCACCCATGTCATCAGGAAGCATAGTGACAGCTCTACTTCCTTACCCTGTCCGATCACTTTGCAGACATGAGTCTTTAAAGGTATATCTAAGTTTCCCTGTTCTAACCTTTCTCTAATCTAACACATGCTGCTTATATCAGACACACACATTACATTGAGTCATTCTATACACACAGATTTATTTTATTTATACATTTTTTCCACACCCCCGGAGCTGCTTACATAGGCACAGTGAACCTACCAATAGAAACACTGCATTTGGGTACGATTTCTAACCCTACACTAACCTTTAAGCCAACAGCAACCCAGTGCAGAGATCTACAGGGCAATTTCTGGGCTCCTGCTTGATTTATTGTTCAGGGGACTACACATCCCACAATGCCTTACTGCACAAGCTGCCATCACAGATTGATACAATGTATTAGCTGCCTGTTATTGTCCAAAAGCAATTATGAATTTGATATTTATTTTAGAAGGGATTTCCAGGATGTTAACCCCTGGAAATCAACTATTTGTAAACTCAAGAGATTTAGCAATCTTTAGGGTAAGTATAATAATGTTTATTTTCGTATGTTTTAAGCTAGATATGATCATCTGTGTATCCTGGTGCATAACACCCTATCAACATATTGCTTCAATTTAATTTAGGATATTAAAAAAAGAAATCTGGTATTTATAAAAACTATAATAAAATAATGATATAATGGTGCAGTAAAACCTAGGAACCAAATAAATAGATCAAAGGCCCTGAAAGCATATTATTCGATAAAGTTAGGTATTTTAATGGTAAATATAGGACAAGGAATGGAGTCAATAAAAATATTGCCATAATGTATATAATAACAAGATGCCTATAACGAGTAAGGCTATTGACATGATGTTGCCCTATACCATAGAATATACCAATCAATATAATGCTATTCAGTATACCTCCTATTGCTTATCCAGCTGTAATCCTAGGTTTACTGAATAATAAACACCTATATATATATATATATATATATATATATATATATGTATTAAGAAAAACTATAGTGTAAAAGTAAGATTCTGCCATGAACATCATGATAATAGTAGTGTTCGGCCATATATTATTGTCCAACTTCTTAGGTAATACTCCATGCCACTGTGGCTTGAGGAATAACTTAAAGTATAACACTTAAATAAGAAGCTGCAGCCACACTGCACACGCTTCAAGCAAGGAAGTACTTGCGGTTTTAGTATTCTGGTTATATCTTGATTGCTGTCCCAAATAGGGAGCCTCCTTGGTGTACTGGTGTGCTGGATCTACACACTTACATTTCTAGATGTCCATGTTAAGAATAAGATAATGCCTTATATGGTGCCTAGGTTTTACTGCACAATTATATAATTATTTTATTATAGTTTTTATAAATAGCTGCATTTTTTTTATCCTAAATTAAATGTAATCAATATTTTGATATGTTTTCATGCAAAACATTTTTGCATACACTACTGATTTTCTTCTATCAGATGCATTAATAATCCATGAAACTTAAATATGCATTTAAGTAGGACAAACATTCAAGGATTTGTCTTGAGAAGACTAGGCAATTGTACATCTTATAAACTCCATGCCTCTTTTTCATGTTTAGCATTTAGCAACAATTAATCTATTTGAAAGTATTGTTTAAAGAACCACTGTAGATTAGCATAAAAATATCTTCACAGAAAATCTTATTTTTAGCAGGCTTTGCTACTGCTTGGAAGCTGCTATATAATTCATCATTTTCAAGAAACGAGGGGTTGGTTACAAATCTAGGCAAGGAAAGTGTTCTAGTATACTTGAAAACTAGGGGCCTCATTCAAATGTAAATGTGGCCAATTGAATAGGGCTCTATATAAGCACAGAACATATTTTTTTACAGAAGTTTTAAGTTAGTGAATTTCTATTCAAAAGCCAAGTCTTCACTAACTAAAAACTTCTGTAAAAAATATGTTCTGTACTTATATAGAGCCCTATTCAATTGGCCAAATCACATTTGAATGAAGCCCTAGCTCTACTGAGCCTATTGAACGGAGGAAAGGACATTCAATCCTAAACTTTTATGTGAATTCAACAGTCATCAAATCACCCCTCTTTTTCCCCTACTACTATTGAATACATAATAACAATTACTAGAACACACCCTGTCAGTCTTCAAGCCAGCAGGAGGACACAAACATGGCAACTGTATGCACAAGCAGCATCTACTAAAACACTTTTTGTGCTCATAACTTACACTACTACTATTGGCAATAGTTTATTAATAGTGGCAATTCATTAAAATGTATTCTGTGCCTAATAAACATTTTACAGGTTTTGTTAACAAATGTTAATAAGTAGAATATTTGGAAGCATTGTACTTTTCAACCATTTATAGCTAAAGGAAAGAGACATACAAAACATCTGAGCTTCAGAGTAAAGTCAAAGGGCTTTTGATCACTGTGTATGCTTGATTTTAAACTCAATAACAGGGCCCTCAATACTTTTGTAATTTGTTAAAATCGTTTTTGACTTGTATCTACCCTGTTTAGCGCTACAGAATATGGGCCCTATTCAATTGGCCAAATGACAATTACATGAGCCCGTAATGCAGCCTGTAAATGTTACTGATATTTAATTGGGTACATTTAGCTACAAGCATTCAAATTGAGAGTTACAGGCTCAAAATCACTGCGGGTTGTCAAAAACATAACTTCGTCCTATCTCCTCAATTGATTTTTCAAGTTTGTAAATGTTACCAGAGCTAAAGACGCACAATCCATTTTCAATTACAAATGTTTATGTAGCCCGCAATTGCCTTCAAACCCATAAATCACAAATGTATCAAAAAATTATACGAGTACTAGATTTGACTTGCAAGTGGGTTAAACAACTGTTTGTATAACTGCAGCAGCAAATAAACACACACGACTGTACATTAAAATACTGGGAAAGCAATGAAAGGCATTAGAATCAAGCTCGCAAATATGCAATAAAAATATTTTTTTACTTTTATTTCAATGTTATATGGATCCCAGGAATTAAGGGGTTAATACATATGAGGCCACCCGCATGGACTAGAACAGATGATTTATTGATTTTTATTGATTTCTACATTGTTGGATTGCAAGTCCAATCATAAATCTTATTTCTAAACACTATTATTATTATTATTATTATTATTATTATCTTTTATTTGTATTGCGCCAACATATTCCGTAGCGTTGTACAGGGGATAAGAACAAGGGAAATACACGTTTAACAAAATTAAAAAAGTTGAAGAGCCCTGTTTTGAGCACTAATTAATTGTAGTATAAACTGCATGTTTTACTGATGTCATGATGGCGGTCTCATTTACTATTGGCTGTGTCTAAGAAGTATTGTGAGTGTTTAAGAAGTAACTTATGGGCTTGCTTAATTATTGCCAGATTACATGACCATGCCCCCTGGAATGATACTTACAAGTTCATGGTATGCGTGGGGGGGCTGTGAGCCTGTAATTAGAGGTTGGCGACAATTGAATACATATAAATGTTTAGAAAAAATCTGACCCACAACCAAAAGTTTAGTTCCAATTGAATGATGATCTATGTCGGTGCATTACAAATAAAGGTTATTAATAATAATAAATCACATACCTTTTGGGTGTTCTAGAATACTGTAAAAGCAGGTACAAAAATCGTTCTACTGTCACATTTGCTGCCAGGCTTTTTCTGCCTGCTAATACAAATGTGCTGATGGTAGCACCTCCCTCTGAAGCAAACTCATGTCAACTTTACTTTAAAATAATTATATCATCCTCTTTATGGGAAAATCCTAAACTTATTCAAAGAATAAACATAAGTCTCAGATTTTATTTCTTTACAGTAAACCAATGTGTGCTCTTTTTCAGGGTCTAGCCATTTACTGTAAGCAGAAAATGTAATTTCATTACATTTGCTCAAAATCTATACTTGATATGCAATCTGCACGTATGCACAGGGTTAAAGGGTGCTTGGCTTCCTACTACATACGCATGATAATATGGCAGCTGCAGCCCAGCATTGATAACGGAAGCACAATTCCAGGTGTAAATACTGGCACCCTGGACAATTTCCTTAATTTTAAAAAGCCTCCGGTGTGGCTCCAGCTTGAAATCAGGATGTAAATAGAATATAAATTACATCTGCTGCATTGTCTTCTTATAATCTCATGCTTATCTCTTTTTATGGTCCTGGCAGCATGGATTTACTATGATATATTTCTCATAAGACCATTTTCATTATTACTAATAATGTTATTTCCCAAAAGTCATTGTGGGCAGTTATCTCTTAATAAATACTTCACTTTATTGATGCCACATTTGTCCCTGTCTAGGATCAGGCTCTTTTTTTTTTTTTTGCTCAGTGATATTTATATCTACAGAAATTATTTTTTTTTTTATGAGATCAGGGACAATGGAAGTGGGCTATGGTTTTGAAAGGTTGTCTGGCTCAAAAACCTTAACTTATATGTTCCTGATTTCACTTGTTTTATACATTTTACACTTTTACAACCTCCCCAAGAAGCATTAGTGACAGCTATGTGTCCTCACCTTGACCTTAGTCATGATTCCAGTGATAATAGAGCATTGGCAGTAGAAAAGGCACCCTTGGATGTCTGCAGTCATTGGCTGATGCTTAAATTGTGGGAATTACAACTACAATGTGATTATTGGTGGGTGGACCATGACACTACATTTGTTGGGAATGCTGAGAAGTTGTAAGTATGTCCAAACATGAAAACTTTCCAAATGAAGTTAGACCAAGAACATTCCAAGTATGACAGCTGTAAAAAGATGGTAATGATACTGAAGAACTTTCTCCAGCATGATTCTATAAAGCATAGTTCTCAAGTCTGTAGATATTATAGGAGCAGATGTACAATAGTGTTGCTACAATTAACAGGAGTCCTTGTTATAATGGAACCAATTTAGTAAAGAGCAAATGGCTACGGATTGCATAGCCTGTCAAATCACGAGGATTAGCTATGTACACTGAGATTTTTGTTTCAGACCTGTGTCTCAGGCTAACAATTGACATTTCCCTAGACATGCCATGTAAAAATTCTATATCAAATTGAGGAAAAGACAGGATTCCGTAGCGCTGTACAGGGGTTTAGTACATAGCAAAAAACAAACTTAACACCTTAAAGAATGGAAGGCCCTGTTTTTGAGCATATAATCAAATGTACATAGTGCTTGTTTCCAAGACACGGACACACAATTGAAAACTCGCAAACTTACAATCTATTTATCGGCGTATAACATGCACTTTTTCCCCTGAAAATAAGGAGCAAATGATAAGTGCGTGTTATACGCCGATATTCCCTCCCCCCTCCTCATCCCCAACCTCCCTCCTCATTCTAAACCCCCCTCCGCTTTCTAACCCCCCTCCGCATTCTAACCCCCCCCCCCCTCAACCTAAACCCCCCTCCTCAACCTAAACCCCCCTAAATACCTCCCCCTCACTTACCTGCTTCTGCTCCGGCCTCTGCTCCGCTCCTTGAACCGGAGCGCATGTGACGTCACATGCGCGCCTCGTCATTAGCATATACTGGGTGAATGAGGAGGGAGATTGAGGAGGGGGGTTGAGGTTGAGGAGGGGGTTGAGGATAGGGGGATTGAGGAAGGAGGATGAGGATGGGGCGGTTGAGGAGGGGGTTGAGGAAGGAGGATGAGGATGGGGGGTTTGAGGAGGGGGTTGAGGAGGGAGGTTGTGTCTCCATCACCACTCCTCCTTTCCCATTGCTATGTGTTTGATTATTACTTATACTTTTTAGCTGGGGGTTTGAAAGCTGTATTTGGCATCAAATTCAGAATACACTGTGCAGTGCATTTCTTTACACTAATGCATAAATCATGATATAAAAAAACACATAATAGTTAACCATGTTAGTATGTTAGTAATGCCATCTTCAGATTCTGGTGACATTAACAAACAACACAGCTTTTGGCCAAGAATTTCTCAATGACAATATAGGATTACATTACATGGTTACCCATTATGGGTTCTATCTATCTATCTATCTATCTATCTATCTATCTATCTATCTGTCTGTCTATCTATCTTGATAAATGTATGTTAGAAAGTGTCAGGTACACTTAAGTACAATATGGCACTGCATACGCAGCTTGATAGAGCCTGGTGACATTTGAAAATATTCTGCCCTAGCCCTGGGCCTTTGCATACACTACTGATTTTATTTTATCTGATGCATTAATAATCCATGAAACTTAAATATGCATTTAGCCCTAGCCCTGGGCCTTGTAGACATAAACAACTGGGCTTTAGGATGAGATGAGTCTATAGAGTAACATAGGAACTGGAGAGGAGACATCACTTCCTGAATAAAGCCTATTTAACCATCAAGTATCAACAAATAGACCCATCTAACCAACCAATGTTCATCTAAATCCCAATGCTTGTGTTTCTGTAATTGCTATGAGATGGTTAATTTTTGGTATTATTTTTGAATTAAGCATCACATATACGTTGTGGTGCTGATTCTGAAGAAATAGAGATCCCAGGGTATTTCATTTATTTTGCAAGCTGTGACTGAGCTTCTTACTAACACGTTGGGTGGCAGCCAACAGGACCAGCTGCAAAATGTTCTTACCTTGACTTTTCTAAATGGCCAGTTTTATATCATCACGTAATATTCACCTTTTCATTTAATTATAATATATTCAGATCCTTTGCCTCTCATATTGTTAGTTTATTCAATTAATGGATATATTTACAGAGATCTTTATATACAGGCTAGTCTTTACAAAAGGTATGCAACAAATGTTTAAAAAGTTACTTTTGTTCTCAATAAATTACAAAATTTGTAGTCATTTTTAAAAAAAAGTTTTATGTGTCACAGATGCTTTTCCATTAGCATCTGTCTATAACAAATAAGGTGTTTGATGATGTATCTTCTCACCACCTTTTTCAACTGATCCTCCCAATGACTTCAACTATTGTTCTTACCAAATTACCCCTTTACATCATGTCTCAACCGGCCTCGGTCAACTCCTCTGGATTGTAATATTCCACAGCACTACTTGACTTGACTACTTCTGCATATGGGAGTAGGGACATGTATAGTCACTCATTGTGTGCAGTGGGGGTTCTGTTTTTAGTTGGGGTAAAGTTAATAGAAAATTAGTTTTTGAATTTTGGTCACTGTGATTTAGTGACCCCTCATGACACTATTACCCTTTAGATGTTTATGGTAAAAATCATTTATTAGAAAAAGGGATGGTCACATGGTACTTAAAAGGTCACTGATATTACAATCATTAAATGGCCACTCTAATTCAAGAAAAACTGCACTTGTTTGTGACATATATAACACATTAACAAAATTAGAAACCATGAAATTTCTTTAGCGAAAATCAGAATTTTTTGAAGACTCTGTTCATAAGCTGAGAATTTTGCCCTGTCTTTGTTGCATTAGATCCGGAGAGCCTGAGCATGAGCGGTTTCTTTTTTATCCATCAGTGGAATAAGGAGAAAGAGTGTTGAGGAGAATTTGTAATTGGTTCTCATTGAATTTGACACCAACCCCCATCTTTTGCACATGCTGAACATCATGCAGCTTGCATCAACAACGGTAAACCTTGTTCTCCAGAAATATAAGCACCCTTCTCACACACATAACCTTCACCAAATGATAATGGGCCAGTCCCAAGGACCAGTAAAGGTATCAATACCTAGGAAATGTCTTTGGTTTCAGAACAAGAGTTGGTTTGACAATTATAACACCTACTCATAAGTAATGAAATACTGCTGAATTTCCATTTAGACAACCCCCTCATAGCTCCAAACAATGACCTTCTTAATTACTCCTTCACCTCAGATCTGAAGGGTTCATCCTTCCCTTTAATTTATGACAGCCTAAAAAATGACTAAATGAGTGACCAACTCTATTAAATATTACAACAAAACATATCATTTACGTTGCATTTTGATCAGGATCATCAACAGAAATCTAAGTTGTAAACAAGTAACTACCAAGGCGCTAACCACACACTTTTGGCTCTTCCCAAGTTTCCGTGTGGAGTATATACAATAACAATGATACACATAGCCATATTTAAGTTTTATGCTACCCTAGACCCATTCAGTCCTGTACACCCCCATGACCAACTTACTGGACTGACATGCATTATAGAGCATTAAAAAAGAAGCAAATTGTAAACACGCTATAAACAGTGTATAATGTTTATTGGGAAATAAACTAAAATGATTGATATTTATGATTTAAATACAGAAAACAATATTCTTATTTAGTTATTAGATCAAAATATCCACATTTGTAGAAACTAACTGTAAATTCTTTATAAAATTAAATAAATATAAATTGATTCACAGATATAAAGCTTAAATGTCAAATGATTGCAAATATTACATTAAAAAGTCCATTCATCAAAACATAATGCGTATAATGGTCCCAAAATGTTTAATTATGGTATATTATTAAACATACCAAAAAATCCTCAAGGGGTTCATTATCCTTTTCCAACATTTTCTTTTCTTGTGTCCTGTGCAAGAAGTGCATGCTGCCTAACATAAGTTCAAGAGGGAAGAGAGAGATATCCGAATGCACATGTAACCAATCTTAATAAGTATGTGTAACCTAAATCGACATGCGATTTGTTGAGAGGCATTACATAAGTGTGAAACAAATCTGGTGTCCTCAGGGCTCTGTTTGTATGGGCTGTGTTTCCCCCACTTTGATGGAGGCCCTGGTGATTTTTTTCTTGGTGTTTATAAGGTTAAAAATCTTAATTCTGAATTCCACATCTTGCAAGCACAGAAATATCATTTGTCCTTTGCTAAGAAGATAACTTGAACACCAGGAGAGACTACAATGCCTCAGTGCACCTTAATATTGCATCGCTTGGCCTTCTTGGGATCTGCCTGCTACCTTATATTCACTGAGCCTGAAAATTGATGTAACCAGTTCCTCCCTTTTGCAGAAATTGCCGTTTATATTGTGCTCATAGATTTGTTTTATATTTCAGAGTGGGATTATAATTACATTACTTGTCCCCTTGAGGTTTATGACAACTGTAAATTATGAGTTTTATCTTGTGTTTTGCTGATTTTTTTAGAAAACTTAAAATGTGAATTGCTTCTTCATCTTGGATTTGAATTGGACTTTATTTAGATTTATTCTCTCCAAAACCACCTTTTTGTCTCTCTGCTATCTTTCCATGTTTCCCTTTCCTCAAACTGTCTTACGTCTATACCAACCCAAGTCACTATTTGTAAGGAGAGTCTCTCCTTCAGTGAAAATGTCTCTGCTCCTCTTAGATTCACAAATATCCTTGAAGAAAAGTCCCATATTTAAGGGCAAAACCTGACCATGTCCATCTTTCTCTGGTTAATCTTGTTGTTTTCTCTCAGCAGTGTAGAAGAAATACAGAAGCCTGGAGTGTCCGTTCTACATAATATCCGTATAGAGCATTGTGCATTTATCAAGTGTGTGCATCTCCAAAATGTAAATTACACATTGTACAGAATGGAGGTAGCATTGTCTAATAGTACAGGTAAGGTGACCAAATATCCGGCATCGGATAATCATGCACCTCCTGTAATCCTCCCTCTCTGAACTAACAATGGATTATGCTTCTGGTGATAGTCAGATTGCAGCCCCGGGCAGCCTCTCGCTTCTCCTAGTGGTGATGCTATACGTACACACAGGGTTAAGGGAGGCAGTGAGGGATTGGGTGACTTTAACCGATTAATCTGATTTGACGGACCACCGCTCAAATTATGTTCTTTGGGTATACAATAAAATAAGCCCAGAAAGTTTCTATCATTGAAATGTTTCTTTAGAGAAGTGTCCTAAGGTACTGTAACTTATTGTGCTAGGAATCATTATGTTGTCCTATGGAATAATTTTGGAGATATTTGATGGTACCAGGTGGGACTGTGAGTTTTCACACAAGCCATTTGAGGTTCTGGGATTCTGTCAATACACAAAAGGGTTTTATGGATTAATTACATTATAAAACACTGCACTCAACTATGTTCTTGATCCGTTTATTACACACTACCTGCTTTTTATCTTGAGGCATTTTGGAGAGTATATAGACCAAGTTCCCGGTCCCCTTTATTAACTAAACTTTGAAGTGAAAGCATCCCTAGGCAGCCTTACTGAGTTATTCTGGAAAGGAGCCTATCTCGCATAACCGACAGCGAACCCACATAAACATTATTATACTAATCGCATTGTATGAATATGTGGAATATGCATTTAACTTGTTATATGTGCTTTATATTTGAGGTCTCACGGTAACTTCATACTAAATCTTGTATACATTTTAATAGTAGCTTGATATATAAAAAAAAATTATAAAATTTACATTGTGACATATATTATCATAATAACTAGTGACTTGCCCGTCAAAAAATGACGGTCAATAAAATTTGAAGCCTGGCAATGCTGTTTGGCACACAATGTTAAGCTTTTTATACTCTAAGGACCTTTGGTGCTCATTGTGAGCCTCTCCTCGCGTGTCGTTTGGCTCCTCTCTCTATTTTTTTAGTTACTAATTAATGAATGAATTGAATAATAAATTAATATAGTTTACCCTTTTCTAATTAATATATGTAACTATCAATAGCCTGAAGAGGTAACAATCTCTTTTTATTGCTCTGCAACATATAATGTCCAGTTGGACTGTTGCTGCCCTCAGGAGATAGTGTCATGAATGTCCCAACTGTGCATTAGAAATATGCTGCGTGCGCGAGGGCAAAGCGTTGGTTTAGTTGTGTAAAGCGCTAGTTTAGATGCGTAATGTTGTTAGTGGCAAGTTAGGATTGTAAAATAGCATTGTTTGTTTGTGCTACGCGGTTCACGAGCATTTGCTGTCCTTTATAATAGTGTATTTTGTACCTCGTACGTTGCTGGGTGAAAGTGGTACGCGGTTGGCGGTGTATTGCGCGGTCCAGGATCATGTAGCCTTGTTTTCATTTTGTTTGTCTGCCATTTTTTTCCTTGCTTAGACGATTTTCAAATGCTGAATCTCGTCAAAATCGACTTAAATTTGCGTTCGTTTTGTTGTATTTTTTTTTATTTTATTTTATGTGTTTTTTGTGCTTTTTGCTATGTGTGGTTCAGCCGTTAACTTTGTATCTTTCCAATCTCGTGGTTTTTTTTTCTAAGTCCTGCGTCTTGTAATTTTTTTTTCTAAGTCCAGCGTTCATCAACTGCTTGAAGCTTAAGGCGATCCCTCGTTTCCTAAGTGTTTGGAGGCTAAGTCCTGCGTGTTTCACTGTGTGATCGGCTCACCTCCTTTCTGGCTAAGTCCCGCGTGTTTCATTGCCTCCACTGCTCGCCTTGCTTTGCGAGGCTCGCAGGCAAAGAGTGCCTTTGGCGCTCATCGCCTAAGTGCTCTGAGTTAACGGCTCGCCTCGCTACGTCTTGTAGTTTGACAATAATAATATGTGATTACAGTTTGAACACTGAATGTTACTGATACGATAGCAGCTATTGCTGTCTGATTACCTCAGGATATGAAATATTAGTGAATACAGCAAAGCTTGTAACCGATTGTAGTTAACTAAAGAAGAAATGCTATACTATAGTCATAAGGCATACAAGCCTTTTTTGCCTGCAAATATCTTTAAACAATTTTTGCAATGTATTGTGAGTGCCTGTTACTGTATATTTTGTATGCAATTTGATGTAATTAGTGGAAAGAGTTGAGTACTAATTAATGCTAGCATATTAAAATTAATTACTGCTTAGCCAGCTAATTTCTTTAAATAAAGAGCAAATTAGGATATGTTAGTTATAGTTGGAAATTATAAAGATCCATTGGGATTGCTGTAATGTAGTCTGCAATTTATTCAAATGCATAACTCTAAATATAGACTTACAATATATCAACCGCCATAAATTTTGCAAGCATACTTATATCTACCCTCTCCTAACTTGCCATACTTACCCTTACTTGAAATGGAGAATGCTGAGCAGTTATGTGACTAATCAATTATATGGTAGCTGTTAGGTGAGAGCTGTTTTGAAGTGCATAATGCCTATACATCATGGTCAAGTGTCCATGCTTGTGATGGGATGACTTGGATGCAAACCAGACTCAGCTCATGTGGGATGGGGAACATATTACAATATAAGGGAGGGACAATTATGTACATTCAGATATAATAATGAAACAAATATGGCAGCTCCATCTGGCAGTGCATGAAAGGTCTTCCATTTAAGGAAAAAGTGCATTGCATATGTGTGTGTACTACACTCATCTAAAACACATACAGCCTTAAACTTACAGAAGTTTTTAGTTAGTAAACTTCTATCCAAAAGCAAGGACTTCACTAACTAAAAACTTCTGTAAAAAAAATATGCTATGTGCTTATATAGAGCCCTATTCAATTGGCCGAATCGCAATTTAATAAGGCTGATATCTAAACTAATGTAATTTCAGTCATATTTTGTTTTAATGTGTGGGTGAAAGATTTCCTGATAATCGACTAAACCAACAGTTGAAAGGAATCACACTGGATTTTTTGATCAATGCACACAGCAAATATTTAATATATACAAGAAACGTTTAATAAAATATATCTGTTTATAATAATAAGCCTAATGATGATAGCCATTAAAACAGGCACTTTATTATCTCTCATTATCTTCTTTGAGCACTAGTTTTGCAATATTTTACATTTTTAGTTGACAATAACGTTTGGATTTTTAATCACATATCTTAATACTCAGTAATACATGAGCGCTGCATTTAAACAAGCAGTGACAATAATTACCATGTTCTGTACGGTTTAATGAGAGACATAATGTGGGCAGACTGCAGTAATTAAAATTTCAATATTTTTTGCCTCAATAATTCATTTAATTTGTTTATTGTGGCTCAGCATTCAAAAAGCATTTCTGATACTTTTGCTTGTTAATTGAAATATTTGGTATTATGGAAATAATAGTTTTATTTAGAAAGCAGCTCAGGTTTTAATTTTATTATAGTGACAATGGCACCACAGTCTAGACACATTTAAGTGAAAGTACATCTGCTTGTTTAAAGCACCACTGTAATGTTCCCTTGTGACGTGGTCTGCAATATGACTTATTTTAAATATCCAGTGTTCTTATTCAAATCTTCCTTAGAAAATGACATTGTCCCAGTGGGAAAAAAAGGTTATTAAGGCTGTCTCAAAGTGTGCATATTGTGAATTAGTACCATAAAACTCATTGGGGAGGTCTGTTAGAAAATTACTCAGACTAATCCAAGGTGATTTTATCACTTAACCTAGTAATAGCAGATTGATGAGGCATAGGACAGCTATATATCTGTTGAAAAAATTACCAATTGAATTAGGACAATGGATCATTGAGCATTTTATGGCACTGTGCTTATAGCAATGGGGGTCCACAGGTAGCCTTAGAAGCTTCCTATGCTCCACAGTATGTTTGTTAGATTGGGAGAGATTGACCCGCTTCAATAATACAGATTTAATTGTATCTATATAAATCACTCTCTCTTGTACTAAAGTTGCATCACTATAATAGTTGTGGATCTACGAATGTTGGGGGCGTTTATGGTATTGGTCTCTTTCAACTGCGAGCCGAGCAAAGCAAGGCGAGGCAAGTAGTTGAGGCACGCGACCATGAGGCCCTTGGGACTTTAGCTTCAATGATTGCAGGCCTCGTGATGAGCGCCACAGGCGCTCATCGCCAGTGGTGCAGGACTTAGGCTGCAATGAGTGCCGAAGGACTTAGGACTGAAACACATAAAAAGACCGAATCACGCAACTGGAATAGCAAGCCCCGTAGGACTTAGGACCAAAGCACGTAAAAGGCCGAACCACGCAACTGGAAAGACCATCAAAAACACCCAATTATGCCTCAAATTCACTTCCACACTCACACACAGCACAGGGGGAGAGCCAGGGGGCTGGTGAGTGAGGTTGCAAGTTAATTTGAGGCATATTTGTCATTTTCTCACGATCAAAAATCTCCTAGCCGAGAAAAAAAATGGCGGCCGGAAAAACGTAAACAGGATGAAAACAATGCCAAAGGCAGTAAAAAAGCCCAAATCCAGTAACACTTTACGCAAGCCAGTAACACTTATTTCAAGACAGTAACATTTAACCCAAGGTAGTAACACTTAATGCAAGCCAGTAACAGTTAGACCAAGGCACTAACACTTAAACCAAGGCAGGAACACTAATTGCGAGGCCCCAAAACTACACTGGGGGGAGAAGCTCCCAATGAGCTCTGAAGGGGCTCAAAGGGGCCATATCCTCGCATTTTGTGGTAAACAGCATCGCCAGGCTTACAATTTTACTCCTGCCATTTTTGACAGGCATTTTCCTAGTATATATATATATATCTGTCAAGTATATAACACACATTAGCAGATATTCCAACTACTTACCTTTTTCCTGCTGGCTTGGAGTTCAAGGGCATGTGTTCTGTTGATTTGTATTCCCTTTTTAGGAGTGGAAGGAATGGGATCGGTTGATTCAGATAAGCTTTTAGCATTGACATTATCCCATATACCATCCGCGCAGTTTCAGCCTGTTCAGTACCTTCCCCTTGTGCCTTGTATAGGGAGTATTACTATCACGGCAGCAACAATGCACTAACAGATTCAACTACAATTACGTTTTTCTCTGAAAATGCTTTTACATTATACCCATGGTTTACATAGCTGCTAATGATGTTATTTTGAGACTGTGTTAGTCCAGCGCCAGGCAGCGGCAGCAGCAAAACTGCTGCTGGCCGCTAGATGGCGCTGTCACTTATTGCACTACATCTCCTGTCACAAGGCAGCAGCACGCGAGGTCTGGGAGGGCTTCTTAACATGAATAGATAGTCTCAGCATGCTGCTGCCTTCTGACACAGGGTCTCCCTTTCCTTTAATTAAACGTCTGATGAGCTCCTCACTCAATTAGCTAAGGCCCCACACATTTAGCACTGCAGTCACACAGACACACTTTACACACACACAACCTACACTGTACACATATACATAAGCACACTATCACACAGCAGATGCACACACAAATTCTCACTCTAGACACACATGCGCTGCCCTTAGCTAATTGAGTGAGGCGCTCATCAGACGTGTAATTAAAGGAAAGGGAGACCCTGTGTCACAAGGCAGCAGTTGCGCTGCTGCCTCTGCCTGGCACTCGACTAACACAAAAGGTCCTTATTTTGTTGCATACTTCACAAACATTTGAACGTTTTTCCTAATCAACAGTGTCCCTTTTTTTAATTTACAGCATAAAAAAATGCACTTGAATCTTTGCCACAATAACACTATAGAAACTAGTTCAACACAATATTTGCAATAGTAATACACTTCTGTTGCCATTATTCATTTCTATATAACATGCATTATTATTTTGGATATTGTGTTGGATAGTTACCTACATTTATCCTTTTATCCTGCTCTGCCTGAATATCGGAAAACATTAACCCTGTGTCTCTGAAATGATATCGCTGAGACTGTTTTTTCCTTCTTTTCAAGTATATAAAGCCTACTAATAACAACTTACACACAATTTTGTGGGAATTGAAGTCCAATGCTAAACTGCCAGTTCTGATTAAACATTAGCTCCAATCATGCAAAATTGAGGTGGAAAAATAAACTTTTGTCGGAATAAGTTTTTTAGTACTCTTGTTCGTGTCTTGCTGTCTGATACATTCGAGTTAACTCAAGTCGACGGGCGGTATAACTTGAATTGCCTTGTTAATATTTAATGGCGTTTTCTGAATCACCTCCAGTGTCTACAACCTTCTGTTTGTTTATTCGCAGAATTTCACTTTGAAATTAAGTGGCACTAGAAGAAGTAGAGTTTAGAGATTCGGTGGGTGCAGGGTTTTCTGTCTGTGCTTGTGAACTCCCGACTTTGCTCTAGGGATCACCATGACTGTCTGTGATTGCACCACTCGGTGCGCGCTGTGTGTCTGTTGCTCTGAGGACTTGGAAAGGTTCATTACAGCATGTCATTGGGAAAACTCCAAGACTAATGAGCAGAAAGAATTGCTGGAGGCATCACACCCATTACTCAGATATCGCCGCTGTAAAACCTACTTATCTGCCTCTAATTTGCTGCTCTGTCAAATCTCATTCTCCTGAACTGCTGGAGAACATCAACACAGCCCGTGCTGTACTAAACCGTGGTCGACTATGAAGAATTAATATGGACGCTTGTTAGCAACCCTGTCATATTTTTAATTAGCTTCTGAAATGTCATTGTTTACTGGAAGCCAGTTATTTCTTGGCTTGTTTTGGAGCCCTGCTTTTATAAATCAAGAACTTGAAAAGTTTTGAAGAAATAAAAAAAAAAAAGAAGAGGATAATTCTAATGAATATGTGTCAGTGACACATTATATAAAGATTTTAAAAGTATATGTGGAAATATGGATAACCAAAGCTATTGTCACATAAAGAGTCTTTGATTATAACTCGCTTTTCAATAGAGAGATAAAAGCATGTGGGACCATTAAAAAACGTGGCTTTCTTAAAGACATTAAAGGAACACTGTTAAGCCAAGAACAAGTTGGTTTACTCATAAACAGCATTACAAATGGCTATACATTACATTAGCAGTTATACACTGCAGTAAATCATTTCTGAAATATCCCGCATTGTTTGTTTCGTTCTATTATTCTAAATTGTAACTCACATACATGATAAGTGGGGGGATCTAGCTGGCTGATTGGGTTGGATTGTTTTTCCCGACACAGAAACAAATACAAGCAAACTATGTTATTAATTAGCACATAAAAGTAGCTAATTTGCATTTGGGAGCTGCTTGTTTGAATAATAATGCTGATCTCAGGAATTAATTACTTTGTGAAAATAGTCCTTAAGTACAGTGTATAGCCAATTTTTCATACTCGTTAACAAGAACTAAAAGAACAATATGTACATGCTGATTTTTTTTGTGTGCGTATAAGACTTACTTATTTACAGAATTACAATGCCAGAGTCTTATTTTCCAAACATACATTACTGGGGTTTTTTCTTGAACTCGTTAATATTACTAAAACAATAGCCATAACTGAAATTATAGGAGCTCCCTGGCTCCTGGGATTTGTGGACAGAAATCAACTATTCATCATAATTATATTTACCTGGATAAAAGAGAAAGCTAAACACAAAGCGCAATGTGATAAAAATAGCAAAACAAGATTTATGGATATGCATTGAGACATATAGCACATAAGTAAATACAATAAGGAGAAAAAAGAAAAATTGTGTAAGGGTGAAAATTGTCTGTGAGAGGTATATGTGAAAGGCCGCCAGAGAGGAGCACATAAGCATAGAGGTAAAAATGTGGTACAGTGGTACCTTGGTCCTAATCCGTTCCGGACAGCAGGTTGAGTTCCAAACAGGTTGAGTTCCAAACAAGCATTTCCCATGGGAATCAATGTAAATTTAAATAATTTGTTCTGAGCCCCAAAAACGTAACATTTTAGTTTTAACTGATGGTGTTGTTTCTTGATAGAAAACCTTAAAACTAAACAGACATAAATAAAAAACAATAATTAGATCAAATGAATTAGAATTTAACTTCACTTTAACTGAAAGGAGGAGAAGGACGAGAGAGGTTATTGCGTGGAAGTGAAACTTTGGCTCTTGTAAACACAAGCTACACTTTGCTTCTTAAAAGGACAAGCTACATTTTAGTTCTTGTAGGCACAGGCTGCTCTTTGATTCGTTTAGGCACAGGCTACACTTTGATTATTATAGGCACAGACTACACTTTAGTCCTTATAAGCACAGGCTGAACGTTGGCTCTTATAGGGACAACCTACACTTTTATTGTCATAGGCACAGTCTACACTTTGGTCCTCTTAAACACATGCTGCACTTTGATTCTTGTAGACACAGGCTACACATTAATTCTTGCAGGTATGCTCTTGCACTTAGACTCAAGACTGTTCTTGGACTCCTGTAGGCACTTACTACACTACGCCACAGTACTGACCTTTATTCCACTTCCTGAAAGACAGGATGTGAGGTGGCGCAAGCGTGTCTAGTTCCAAGCAAGCATCAAGTTCTGAGGCAATTTTTTGGCTGTGAGATACGTCAAGTTCTGAAAACGTTGAGTTCTAAGGAGGCCAAGAACCGAGGGTCCACTGCAGCAGCCTTATAATGGCACAGTGCAGCAAAGTCAAAACAATTGCACTATACCACTACATTTAAGTGGTTTGTTAAATATGTGAGAAATTTCAACCTAAAGTTAAGGAAAAACCTGCAGTACTCAGGTTAAAGTATCTAAAAAAAGAACATGTTTGGAAAGAACCACTGTCAAGAAAAAAAAGACACTTGTTTGTGAAATAGGTAATAAACTAACAACATTTGGGGGGGGGGGAAATCTGATATTTTTAAAATACTGCGAGCAGAAGAATCCATGTTTTGTTTGTTACATCACTTCCTGAGAGCTGGAACAGAAAGGTGTGTTTATTTATATATATCAGGGTGGGGAGAGGTTGCTAGATGGAACAAGGAGAAACCAGAGAGCTTTGTTCATTTATTGGATCTGACTGCAACTAACACCACTTCTCCCTGATAGGCCCAAAAGTACAAAGATTTGCTTCCATAAATGTAAATTCCCTTCTAACAACTTTTATCAGTATATCATGGTTGCTTCCAGTAGAGGCATTAACATTTTTTTTTGTCCCAATTACAACTAGCTTAATTACTTTTTACCTACTTTAAGGTATATAGGTATATCTAAGTTTCCCTGTGTTTCCCTTTTTCTAATGAAACACATCCTGCTTATATCAGAAACACATATTCCATTCCATACACATACAGATTCAGGCATGGTGTCCCTACCAATAGAACTGCTGATTCTCCTCTATCAGATGCATTCATAATCCAGGAAATTTAGAAATGTTTTTAATTATTTTTCTTTGTACAGTGGCCCTTTAATTACAATAAATTGGAAAGGTATTCATGATCATCTTTATATTATAAAGCAAACAATATTCCACTTCCATTTTAACCGGTATATTTAAATGCAACTAGTTTTCTATCTGTAGCAACATTGTACCCAGCACTACTATTATTATCTATGTAATTGTTGGCGCCACATTAACGGAAATGTAAATGCATATAACTAGAGTTGAGAAATCTAGGCATGAAAAAAATCAAAATCAAAAGTATACATGCAAGTATGGCCTAAAATGGTACAAAATGTACACTTACATATGCATTAATCATTCTGCTACTTAAACCCAATGAAATTGTTATAAAATTTAGACAGGGTATATCACCTTTTGACAGGGCCGCTATCAGAAATCTTGGGGTCCAGTGCAAGTGTAATAGCCAGGACCCCTCTCCAACCCAATACACACCCATTTTCTATATCTACAATGGCCAGCCTTTACATTAACAGCATATATAGTAGTAACATATCTTAATTTGTTTCCCTCATTAAATGAGTGTATTTCATAGCTGATCCTTGGACCAATAATATATTCAAATATATTTGAAGACAGAAGTCTAAATTTTAGGATATATATATATATATATATATATATATATATATATATATATATATATATATATATATTATTATTATACATATGTTTGTGTGTATACACCGACATACATATGTATATCATGGGGCTATATAGATCCGTTTTTTCCTCTACCTTACTATACATTTTTATGTTATGTAGGATAAGCATAATAATGGTATATTAACCTGAATTTGAAATCCCTGGGGAGTAGCTCTAATAATGGAATGAGCCTAATAGACATCGTTTTACAGCTTTAATAAAGCACTTAGTTAAATTGAGGCGCTTTAACGCTATGGTCAAGTGGGGATTTGTCCTTCAAGCAACAATTTCAGATGTTTTTTTCATTTTAATGTAATCAGTTTTTAACTGTAAAGGTGTTTGCTGTGTTCCCATCAGACATTAATGGTTCACTCTAATACTTCAGCACTTTACAGCATTCTGTAATCTGTACTTTGTCTTTTAGTATGTAATTAAGTATTAAGTATGTCATTTATTTGTGAAATGTTACTTATAAAATTGCATTTTATATATTTGAGAAATTTAAAACTCTACTTAAATATTGACAAATGAGTCTATAATGTAGAAAAAAAGTAATTCCTTTCTAGCCCAAAATCATGACGGACTTCTCCCTAGATTAACTTCTGACCGTTTCTATGTTAATAGTTATAAAATGTATAAGTCTCATCTTTTATAATGCAGCACCGTATGCTGCCCGTTTTTACTAGATTTACAGGATGGACATACTGACCTGGGTGGGGAGATAGGTTGAAGCTAACGTATAATGCCATACCTGGTAGACTTCCCATTATTTGCCCTCTGTTGCAACCTGAGGAAGATCTCCCACCCTCCCTCTTTTGGTTAGGAAATGTTATTATCACAGCAGAAGCTGAGATGGTGTCAGGTGGTCACTTGGGTTCATTAAATAGGACTTTTGGACAGGCACCTTCTCCCCTCCCCTTCCATCCTTTTTGGTTATGTGACATTTGTATTTTAAATGCTAACAGAAATATAGCATTAATTAACTATCCCATGAGCTTAACACTAAATCAATATACAAAATAATTATAATAGGATCAGAAAAATGTTATTAAATGTGCCAATATGCTAGGAGTTAATAACTGTTACACTGTCATTAAGGACATGATTATTTTAAGTAGCCCATAAAAGTGTAGTAGAGGTAACCTTACAATAAAGTGCTACTAATATAAGCAATAAAACATGAAGTCAGAAGTTGCTATTGAAGACACCAATGTTTGTGTTAACCTTAAGTGTCCACTACATTTTATAGCATGTAGAGACACCAACAAGTGTGTATCTGATGTGATAGTATTAGATCATATATGTACAGTGGAAACCATAGGCTTAGTAGGTGAATGAATACAAAGCAAATGCATATGAAAACATATTTGACATGTTAACTTGTAATATTATAATATAGGTGAGCTCATAAAGAGTATCCGAAGTACAGCCCAACATAGGCTGGTATGGTGCAAGAACACCTGACAGCCGTTTCTCCATGCAAGCTCGGCTTTGTCAAATGCAAAAGTATAAAGGCTTTACTAGTCAAGCCTTCCACATAGGAGGATCGCATTGAGGACAGATGACCCTTTTTTGTCACATGGTATTCCAGTGTTCTTAGTTAGGCTTCTTGGTGGCCATTTTAAAAAAATGTTTTCGCTGCAGTGTTATAATGTACATTTAATTAAGTTTTTTCCTATCCTATTATTATTATTTTGGACATTTGTATTTTCAAGAAATGCTGTGGCCAGTTAAGCACTGTCCGTGGGCATTGTGATGTTTTTTCAGGTTTGTTGCTGCTGTTTACTTTGTTTCTGGTGCTCAATCTTGTTGTGCCTATGTCATGCAATGTGTTTAAACAATACATTAATAGTCTGTCAGTTTTTCTAGTCTGAATTAAAATATGGGTGTTTGAGAATAAGAAACGCTGCCCATGGTCTGTATACAAAAGGTGTAATATATTCAGTAGTAGGATATTACTTTGCCAGTTCGGACCGGGCAGATATAGGAACAAAAGACTCATCTACCCTGTCTTTAATAAAGGTAGTCCTGTAATTAAAGTATGCTCTTTTGGACATTTTCAACATAATTTTAGGCAACATTGTTTAGAAAGTAAAAAAAATAAAAATAAAGTCATAAATGTATTCCATTTTATATAAGGTGAATAAACTACATTACATATGTAATATGCTGGTGCTCTACAAATAAAATATCATGATAAATATATACAATTATTCTTTTTTACTTATCTGTTTAGCTGCTGTGTGGGAGGCCTTTGACTAATGGGATTTCCATTTGTACTACTGAAAGTCCTGTAAGAAAAAATGCATTTGAATAAGAGCATATGAATATTTATTCACATCCAAGGTCCCCTAACACTTGTAAAAGCATTAAAACAGAAATAAAAATGTTGGCCCCAATTAAAGCATTAGCACACAGAACATTAGAGGGCTACATGCTGAGAAAAAATACATATTATATACAGGCATTCAGTACAATGACTGAAAAATATGTGAGATACCTGCACTCAGTAGGAGCACACTGCACTGTGGATCTTACGAATGTTGGTCACGTTTGCCATGCCGGTCATGCACTTGCGAGGGCCGCAGTTGCGGGGCTGCAAAAGGCGCCGAAGGCGCACATTGCAGGGCTAGCGATGAGCGCCGCAGGTGCTTATCGCGAGGCCCGTAGGACGCAAACCAAGGCACGCAGTTGCAGGGCTGCACAAAATTAAGAATTTAATGGCCGAACCACAGAACTGCAAAAAACAGCAAAAAAGCCCAAAGATGCCTCAGATTAACTTACACACTCACACACAGCACAGGGGGAGAGCCAGGGAGCCTGTGAGTGAGGTTGCATATTTGCCGTTTTTATACAATCGAAAATCACCTAAGCAAGAAAAATTATGGCGCCCGAAAAAACGTAACAGGATGAAAACGAGTCTGAAGGCAGTAAAAAATAGCTTGAAGCTAGTAACACAATGCAAGCCAGTAATATTCATTTCAAGTGCCGAAGGTGATCATTGCAAAGCACGAAAGTTGTGGAGTGCCAAGGCCTGCAATGAGCGGCGGGGGGAGAGGCTTGCAATGAGTGCAGAAGGCGCTCATTGTGCGCCATGTGATGAGCAGTGGGTTGCCAAGGCCTGCAATGAGCGCCAAAGGTGCTCATCGCAGGGCCTGTACAGTAGACGGAGGGAGAGGAAATCAATGAGCGGCGAAAGAGCTCATTGCGAGCCATGCGGTGAGCGCCAAAGGCGCTCAGCTCGGGGCTCACAATGAGCGCCGAGGTACAGCATTCACAGCCTTAAAATCCTGTCTAGTCCCAATTGGTAATCCTTCACCTCATACTACAGATAGACTAGCAGTCCAAGGTAGAAGTAGACTCATCCAAATGTTAGATTTTCTCAAAAACTAATTGTATGTGTATGGTTTACATAGCTGCTAATGTTGTTAATTTGCTACATAGTAAACAAGCATGTTACATATAGTTACATAGTTACATAGGGCCTCATTCAATTGCAATTTTGCCAATTGAATAGTGCTGTAAATAAAAACATAGCATTTTTTTTTAAAAGAAGTTTTTAGTTAGTAAAAACCTTGCTTTTGGATAGATGTTTACTAACTAAAAACTTCTTTAAAAAAATATGTTATGTGCTTATTTAGAGCCCAATTCAATTGGCCAAACTGCAATTGAATGAGGGCCATAGTATTTAAGGTTGAAAAAAGACTTTCAGTCCATCAAGTTCAACCTTTTAAGATCTCCTCTGATCTGCAATATGCGGATTAACTATTAATTCATTAGTTGTTACTTAATTATTAATCAATTATTTAATGTTTTTTTTTTTTATTATTATTATTAATTAGTCCAGAGGAAGGCAAAAACAAAAAAAAACAAAAAAAAACAAGCGAGACTTAGCCAATTGTCTCAAAAAACACATTTGAAGTGTTTCCCATATTATAGTGGTCTTTTAAGTTATCTATTAGATCTGTGGCCACAGTCTCCCTTGCTAGAAGCTTAAAGAACCACTAAGGTCATATTTTTCAAATTTACTATTTTGAAAAACTACATTTAAAAATAAGTAACATGAGGCTTTGAATACACAGAAATTCACCTAACTAAATGGGGGTTAATTAGTTTACATACCTACCTGAGAGAGTAAGTTGCAGTAGGGAAAATATAAAAAAGGAACCACGCTGTTAGGTATAATTGTATATAAAAGTAGCAAAATGTAATGGTTATACCTATTTATTCTAAAAACATTTGGCCAATGTTTAGTCATTCCAAAAACAACATCATGACCACAGTATTCCTTCAATGTAGACATTATTTTGTGGCTTATTACAAACCATGTCAAATTGCACTGATTTATCACAGAAATAAAATACCTGTATCTAGTCTAATAATTGTTTTGCATGCTTAAAACCTTTATATTTATTCATTTTCTACTCTAAATTATGTAGTTATAATGGCAAAAAATGGTTGGGATTCAGAAAACGCTGTTTCATTTTATTAAAACAGCAATTTATAGTCTCGTTCTGCTAAACCTCAGGTTTAAAGCAATTTACATTGATTTATAAATGAACGAAACTCAATCCATCCCACCAGCAGTGTCTACCAAATGCCGGTGAGATTCCACATTTACACAGGTCTTGTCAGCTTTGAAAAACAGTTCTGTTCACAATGTAAAATGAGTCACATTTTTTCCCAGAGTCCTGCGAGACACAGGAGACCTTTCATCCGGCTCATTTTAATATCCACACTGAAATCCATAACAGCAGAGTCCTTGGAAATGCTGCAGGTTCTGACAGGACTTGACAGTAAAACACCAGCTTGTCAGACTGTACCTATTAAAAATAGACATGATGCATAACACTTATCCTTTCCTTTATACTTATTCTGGAAATCTTTGTGTATTTCTAATTATCTACACTTCAAGTCACCTTTGAGATACACAAGTGCATGTCCACCTTCTTAGATTTTTCTTTTATATTTTGAACCGTGTGAATTGCCTGAAATTATAGCACTAATTAATTTGAATTACTTATTGCTATTATGAAACTTGATTGAAATATATTTATTTGTGTTTGTTTTCTTTAACATAAGACAAATTTAGTGATTTGCTAGATTGTAGATTTGACGTAACCCGTATACAGTCTAGCTTTTTTTTTTTAAAAGTCACTTAATAAATTTGAAGATATTTTTTTGATTAAAAGATTTTTATTTACAATTTTTACTGTTGCACAGTAATTAGTAATAGTTTATTTTCTTATAAAGAGCCCTTTAATATTTCTTTCTAATTAAGGTGCTAAGATTTTGTGACTTATTTATTGATTCACACATTTTTGAAGAAGAGAATCACAATTTTTAACTTGCACTCATAATTATTAAAACTTGACCTTTATTACATTTCTTTTTTAAAACTCTGACGACATTAGAGCAAGGACATACACAAAAATAATTTGTTAAAAAATAGACTGGTTTGTCCAAAGAGGTAGAAATATTTTTTTTACAAAACTGCCCTCTTTGTACTCATTATTTGTTTTAAAAAAAAATTATGTACAGAATTACTCACCAATTTATATATCTTGGTTGAGTAACTATTTCTGGTAAAAACTTTAGAAATATACCAATCTAAAGCCTCCCATAGTAAATATATTGTATTTTTTTCTCTTGAAATAATTTTCTTATGATGTTATCAGAAGTTCTTAATGCTCTAATATTTAGATATATTATAATCTTGATCGTCATTATTTCTTGCATTTTTTAACCTAAGTATTTTAGGGTCTTTATATTGGACAAAATACTATTAGGGTAATTACATTAAAAAAAAAAACGAATGTACTAGGCGCATTTCAAATTAACTTTTCTTTTTCAAGAGTCATTATGAGTGCAAGATAAAAATTGTGATTGATTAAAAGATCACAGAGATGGCCTTATTAGTCCAGCAGTCTGCACATACTCATTCTTCTCAACCTCATATGGCTTCAGACTGAAAACAATACAGCAAGAGACGGCAAAGGAGAATTATCGATTTTTGTAATTGTCTATAAGAATGATATAACAAACTGTGCTTGGTGAGTAGATTAGAGAGTTCAGTGTAAGTTTACTTTAAGAAAATACATTGTTTTAGTAACGGATGATCTGCCAAGAGTATACTCCCCTATCTATTATTTTCTTGCTCTGTGGAAGATATGTGTAGTATTATAAAGCTCTGATATATTCTGTACCTTCCATAAAGACCTTGAAACTACATCATACAGAGATTCCTCCTGCAAAAACCAAGAGGGAAGTGGATGATGACAACATATTAAGCTTAAGAGTACCATTTGTTTATTTACATGCATCTTTTTATTTATATATATATATATATATATATATATATATATATATATATAATGCATCCCTAAATGTATGCATGAAAGGAGATATATAAATCTACCCATTTGAAGAAAAACATGACAGTTAAAGTATTTTCCTACAGTTTTTCTATATACAGATGGTCCCCGAGTTAAGAACAAGATCTTTAAACCCGAGTTGTATGTAACTCTGATCCCTGATGAATAATAATAATAATAATAATAACAATACTATTGTATAATGGGTCAAGTGGTAATAATATTGTGTAATACTGTGGTGGTGGTAATAATATTACCCCTGTACTGTAATGATAAGTTACAGAAATTATTGTGTTCTTTCTTTTAATTCCAACAAACATAACATAAAAACAAACTTATACAAAAAGTCTTGGGAGCCCGTTCTTAAGGGTCATCTGTAACTGGTGGAATATGTGCATTTTTGTTTCTTTGTCTAACTCTTCAAAACCAAGAAAGAACCAGGAAATTAATTGTTAAAACTACATTAAACCACAGTTAAGGTTTTAATCAAAATCAATACAGCACAGGAAATTGGAGCTTTATAAAGCCTCCCCCTTCTATAGGATTTCTATGATGTCATCATTCATGGCGACACATATGACATGGTTTATGACATCAGATAAGACACGCTGAATATCATACTTAGTAATATCACAAATGTACATTTTGGAAATATTATTAAAATTGAGGATATACACATTTCTAGAAAGTTACTCTTCATATGGTATTATATATAAAGTTAGCTGTTCAAACATAAAATAGAAATGACCCAAAACTAGTTTTTGCAAAGCAAAATAGTTGTGGAAAAGCTGTAGTTGTTTTTGAAGCTGATATAGTTGTTTAAGCTGACATTTATATGAACTTATTTAGCCATCACAATTTTTTCCGTCAATAGTTGCTTGAAAATCAAAATGTTTGCATCTCCGTGGATTCCATCCCTGAACTTGGAATGTATTATAAATGTACATTTGTGATATCCTTTAATTTTGCTTCTTTTTCTCAGAAACTAATAGATCAGCCTCAAAATATTCTAGTAAGTTCCAAGTATATATTTCCCGTATTATGTGCCCATGAAGTATTCTAAAAAGAAGATGGTGATATGAAATCATATCAATATCTGAATTTGAATTTTCATTCTAGTTTGCGCACCATGCTTTTGTTATACTCTCTGGAGAAAATAAAAGTATCTATATTTTGTATAAATTGGCCTCTTGGTATATTTTGAGGATCAAGGTTGGGGAATGTGTTATACAAAACAAATATTTGCAAAAAAACAGAGACAACTCCTCCATAGCTCTACCTCAATGGACAACAGGTTTCAGCCCAGGGAGGCCATAACATTACTAGAACATATGTCTATTGGGTGATTGAAGCATTTTTAGCATTCATTGAGAATATTGCCTGTTATGTGTACCTGTTAAAAGATGTTGCATTGTCATTACACAATCCAATCTGAAGAGGAAGAAGTGGTGTTTGATTTTTGTTGGTTTTTTTTTTAGTTGATTTTTTATTTCAGGTTTTTTGTAATTTTTATTTGTTATGAAAAAAACATAAATTTTTGGATTCTAATTAGACATTTGCAACATTCATTATAAACATTAGATAGAAAAAGAAATGCGGTATGGTAATTGGGCAAGTTGGCTTGTACACTCCCTTTGACCTTGGACTATGAACTATCGACGTGTAATGCTATACAATTCATTTTATCCAAGTTTTCCATACATTCTGTGGTGAGCTAACCATGGAAGGGTGGCATGTGTGGGTTTTCCCAGTGCCTTACTACTTCTAGCTGCTAGAAGGATCTGGGAATTTTAATGGAGGCTAATGATGGTGTACAATGGAAAGGCTTAGAGGAACTTCTGATTGAATGAAGGTTATGGGATTCCTGCAATGTCTTGTTCACCAATATTGTGGATTTGGGAGTGGAACCAGGTCAAATGCAGATTCCTTTTTGTCTACATTGCATCCCACAGAAATTAGGAGGTTTTGTATTGATATCAGCTGATATGGATTTGAGAGCAGAACCACTACAAATGCAATCAGGTTCCTTTTTGGCTACAATGCATCTGACAAAAGTTGAGAGGGTTTATACTGATATCTGCTAATTTGAGCTATTATGGTTTTTATAAAAAAAATTCCTGTAGAGAAGATGAAAGATTACAGTCTACCCTTAGGAACAATAAAAATACTATAATTGTCTTCTGAGTGGATTTTAAACAATATGAGTGACATACTTACTATATGTCTAAAAATATTTACCTCTTGATTTTATCCCATAATCTTTATCACTAGTTCCTCCCTTTTTTTTTCTAAGCTTCTGTTCTTTTTATGGCATGGCACAAAACTTATATCTATTATCGGCCGTAGGAGATGCGGGGCCGCAAGGACCGGCCGCAAGCTATTCTGCTATTCTATTCCCCTCCGGCCGGGGATTCCGGCAGGCTTGCGGCCGGCGCCTTGCTATCCCTTGCGGCCGCTCGCGCCGGAGAAAAGCCTTTGATCTAAAACGGCCGCAAGAAAATCCTGGTTGCTATTCAATTGCTCCGGGAAACCTCTCTGCAAGGCTAAAACCGAGCCGCAGCTTACTTGCAGCAAAAAGGTCCCGCTAGCACCAATTAAGCACAAAATATAGCACAAATAAAGCCATCCTGCACTCTGAGGAGACTATAAAGTGATTGTAGGTGTTAGCAAAAATAACACAACATTCCCCTACACTCAAATCTGTAAATAAATTATTTTTTAATTTATGTCACATATCCATGTAAAAAGTCCAGAGGGCTTGGAGCACCTCAGACCCGCCCACGCTGCGGCCGGAAAATAAACAGTTAATGTAAACTCGGATTTGGGCTGATGTGCAAGCTTGAGAGGGGGTTGCTATTAATCCTCATGTCCCCCAATATGATCCCTAGCATTTACAGAGCTTTACAGTGCAGTCTTGAATTTATTTTTGTGTTTAAAGATTTCTGAGCTTACGGCCGGTTGCAAGATATACGGCCGGCCGTAAGGGGAGATCCTTGCAGGCCGTTTTATGGCCAATAATAGAATGAGGCCCATAGTATCTAAGTGATGGGTCAAGTCCTACTTTCAAGAGGTGTGTGAAGCAAGTTAAATATCATAGTAACCAGTAAAGCTAATGTCCTAATGATATCTCTATTCTCATCTCACACCTAAATTCCTATTCATTGTATTCCTTTAAGTGACTTGATTTGTCTCTGTATCTACATAGGTCCAAGATTAATGTGATTTATCTTAGTTCTCATAGAAACGATCTTGGTGTCTCCTCATTATGAAGCATAATTAGGTACAGGTCTCCTTAAATATGTCATATAGATGGCTATATGTTTCCCATAATGTTACTATAATGATCCAACTTTGTAGTATGCTAAAGTCACAAGGATAATTGCATTTTGTTTCAATGAAAATAAATTGCGGTTGTTTATCTTTCTACTGATTTAAGTTTACTGCTCATTTCATTGGCCCATTATAATTGAAATATGAGTCCAGTTGCATATTTAAGTATACTCAATTAAAGTACACTTTATGTGTTCATAGACACTATTCACCATCCTTCATGACAAAATATGAGACTTCACTGTCTTTTTATTAAACTGGTATATTAAAAATATTTTTAAATATGAGGCAATAAGACAAATGTATTGTGGATCAGTATCAAGTAATTCTGCATCTAATGTTGTTTTTGGTATTAGTATAACTGAAGCAATTATAGTTAGCTCTCAGTGGATTGTAGCCCTGTTTAAAAATACATATCATGTTTATTCCATTAAATACAACAAAATTGATGGGATGATTATCACAGCATGCCGACTGAAACTAACTGCTCATATGATGCACACCAAAGCATATGGTTCACCTATTTCACATAATCCTTAATTACTTTATAGTTAAAGATTGGATATATTACCCAATTTGTGCACTGTATGTTTACTGTGCTTTATTTTAAAGCAAACAAATGTGTTTTTCTTCTTTTAAGAAATTGTATGCTAATGTAAAAAAAATAATAACAGAATATGCAATACAAAGAAGTCTCTGGATAGGGTTCAATATTCTATCCAATATTCTATACAAAGTTAAAAAGACTCTGCATTTTTGTTTTGTCTATGAAATTAGCACACACATATAATAATATAATACTGTATAAGATATTGTAAACTCAACCTAAAGATACCCCTCAAGGCAGCCAGGTTGCTCTTCCCCTACAAATTCTCCATTACAGTTCTGGCCTCTTGGCCACTCACAGGTGACATCCCAGGATGCCTTTTTATAATTGTCTGATATGCCTGTCTCACTGTGAAGGACAATGGGCAGGGGTGTCCAAACTATGGGCCATATTAAATTCCAGTCTCGTAAGTCCTACATGAAGCATGTAACGACTGCGTGCTTGAAATTTGGGTGATTTACGTTGCTATTAAATTGGGTTCAGATGGAGCCAATGGAAAAAGAGATAGTTAGCTTTACGTCACTGGAAAAGGGGAGGGTAGATTTTCAAAGTCCAGATATAATGCAATATTAATAAAGCCATAAATATGATATTCTATTATATGCGAGTTACATGACCTAAGCAAGGCCCATTTGGTAGGAGCATATAATAATTTATACCCCATCACCCATTGAATATAAATTAGACACAGATTAGACACAGACCATTTCTTGGGAGATAACTGGCCACAGCGTTTATTGGTAAGCACAACATGATGTAATAACCATAACGATAAATACATAAATAAACATAACCCCGAGGGGAGGAGCCTGGACAGAGACAGTACACCCTACGCCCAGAAGCCTCATCCAGGGCCTACCGTGTTGGAACATCCGTACCACCGTAGGGTAGGATCTCCCCCATTTTCCACTGTCCCGGCGACTCCCCTCACCACCCGCCGCTGTGACAAAATAAACAAACGTCTGATACCATATAATATACACTTCAATGATACATCTACCACAATGAATACATAGACAACAACTTAATACACAGCTGCTTTTTTTTTTTTTTTTTTTTTTTTTTTTTAACAGTACAATATATACAACACGTTAACCACAATACTCTAGGGATGGGTGGGTGGGCATCTGTTCCCATGGCTAGCTGGGGGCGGACTGGAGGAAATTGGCGCTAAACGCCTACATTGCTCCACCTCCCCCAGCTAGCCACCTCCCCGCCCCTACCCGGGCCTGCCATGTCAGGTGGCCCCTCCCCCCAACCCCAGGCAAGCCTGAGGTGGGCTACGGGCCCTTCATGACCTAAGCAAGGCCCATTTGGTAGGAGCATATAATAATTTATACCCCATCACCCATTGAATATAAATTAGACACAGATTAGACACAGACCATTTCTTGGGAGATAACTGGCCACAGCGTTTATTGGTAAACACAACATGATGTAATAACCATAACGATAAATACATAAATAAACATAACCCCGAGGGGAGGAGCCTGGACAGAGACAGTACACCCTACGCCCAGAAGCCTCATCCAGGGCCTACCGTGTTGGAACATCCGTACCGCCGTAGGGTAGGATCTCCCCCATTTTCCACTGTCCCGGCGACTCCCCTCACCACCCGCCACAGAGAAGATCGCACAATACCTTTGCGGATTCGACTCCCCCCACCAACCAAAAACACCATGGCCAGCCGCATACCCTCCTAAAAAACTTCACTCCACTCTCCACCTCTGCTCATGATCCATCCATGCCGGGGCCACGCCCAGCTCTGGGCCAAGACCGATACCAAGGCCACTCGCCCGCATGGTCTGCTTTATTAATAGCCCATGCTATTTCCACCCAATACCTTCCAATTCTCAAGACCATCTTCTCCAAAAGCCCATAGGGCTGTTACTGCATCTGCTTCTGCACCAAGCGAGTGGGCAGCAAGTTCCATGCGGAATATGCCCAAATGCTGCTGGCAATCTCCAACGTTGTAAAATCACTCATATAGAACCAGTCCCACTTCATCAGGGAAGGTGCAAACCAACTTCGTGATTGGCTGAACCAAGAGAGCCGTAATCCAGGAAGGGGGAGCAATCAGCGTGCCCAACACACTGTAACTACCTCCTTATCCCACCTGCTCAACTGGCTGCCGCTGCCACATGGTCACTTGATCACCCTGGATCGCCAGACCAGTCACCTGAGGTCGACATACCTTGTCTGTTTACCAACCAACCTCCTGCTACCATCCGACCAGCGGAAAGAGATGGCCGCACAGAAACGCAAGGATTTAAACTTGTCACAGACCTCTTTCCATAACCGCAGTAACCAGCCATATGGTCATATGATCACCCTTTGGATCCCAAGACCAGGCACCTGAGGTTGCCCCACCTCGCCTGTATCTTAACCAAACTCTCACTACCGGCACACCGGCGGGAAGGAGAGATGGCTGCATAGCCCGCAAGGCTTCGCCCTTATCACAGACCTCCTTCACGAACAGTGGTATCTCCGGCCCTTGGGAAAAGGCTACCAGTCGCCTGCTGTCCCTTTGCCATACCTCCTGTTCGCCTTTATGCCCTTCTTGCGTGTATACTAACCAAACTCTCACTACCGGCACCAGCGGGAAGGAGAGATGGCTGCACAGCCCGCCAGGCTTTGTTCGTCTCTACCCCTTGCGCTCGCCTTCCATTCTTTCTACAGGACCCATTGACCCAGCTTGACTTCAGATGGGCCACCTGCTACTTGCCCCCCCCCCACCTTTGGGGGACTCGTCCTCGGAGCCTAGGGATATTGTACTGAAACAGCAACTACGTACTAAGAAAAAGCCTGCACCACCACCATCTTCTCTGCACACTCTAATTACTGCCCTTTGATCCACTGCCAACCAGCCGTATATAACTATAGACAGAGCTATGACGCCAAATACCATACAGCACATACCCATTACAATAGCTTATGATACCACCCTGAATGAACAAAGCGTGATACAACCGCCGGGGATAACAAGAGTGACGGCCCTTGTTGCATATACGCCAAAAACAAACACATCTGTACTAACCCATATATACTCCTCAGTCCACACGTTACCTATCCCGGTACAAAGAGTTAATAACATCCTGGAACTCACCTGGAAAAGCATATAATACCCTCTTCTTTATGACTATACCGGATACCAAGCGTTAGCACTCCGCCAGCACAACCCCTAAGACTTGTGATCGACCCACTGAAAATGCACACTGCTACCCAGTCTAAGGATGTATAATACCTGCATACGACTATTTGAGCGTCATACCGTTGTGTCTACAACCGCATAGGATTATAAGACGTACCTGTACAAAAACCTCCAGATCGGATACCACTCAGCAGGACCCTCCAGCGCAGGACAACCGAGGACCACCCGAGACAAACGACTGCTATATATGCAACTGCTACCAGCGGAACAAAGACTACCGACCAAAAAAACCAACAGCTAACCTGCAAACCTATGGAGAAACATGCCTGTGCATAACGCCTGAGACAAAATTTACCTATAAAAACACGTGTCCACCTATAACATAGGTAGTCTAGAACCCCTATGACTATAATATCAGACGCAAACACCTCTGCTATCACCTAGAATCGACCGACACCTACCATAGACCCACCTTCAGGAGTAATATAGCCACCCAAGACCCTAGCGGCTATACCAAGGAGAACGGTTACAGGCCAATAGATTTACCCCATATAATTTACCTCCCGGTGGGCCGATGAAGGGAACTCAGTCCGGACACTGGTCCCAAGCTGCGACCAACAGCACAATAACAGAACTATTATCGCATATATCTGGCAGGAACCTTCACTACAAATCCTTGTATCTAAATGACCTCTACCTAACGTACTGTATGCCAAACGCCCCTATGCCGAAGCCGTCGGACGCCCTAACTCCCCACTATCCCTAGATATAATCACACCTCATCTAGACCCCTATACAGGAGACTGTGTATAAACAGCCCCAATACCCCGATGTCAAGTCGGTAAAACATAAATGGCGCGCAATGGCGCTAAACAACCTGGGCCCAACCCGCCCAAGGAGGACACTATGGAGAATAACCGAACTACACTAAACTCATCTACGCCAAGACAGTGCTACAACCTAGGGAAAGGAATGGGACCTGTCAGAAGTGGGATCCGAACCCACGCCTCCAGAGGAGACTGCGACCTGAACGCAGCGCCTTAGACCGCTCGGCCATCCTGACGGCTGAAGGGATACTTATAGCATGAGATGGTGGAAAGGGGTGGTGACGTTACCATAAGTCATAGCTCGCCTCAACCTGCCCAATAGCCTATGTGGCATCGCTCTGTCGTGTGCGACTCCGTGACAACCTCGATATTCCCATGCTGATCCGCCTACTGTATCTCCCAGTCTCCTAGACAGCTCAAATTGGCTGCGCGACACCCATTGTGGCACGTAGGGGGAGGGGGGGGGGGGGGTTTGGGCTGGGCAATGTTACCCTAAGAGATCCGTGTCATAGATGCACAACGGACGGTGCGAATGGGGAGAGGGGTAATACACCTACCGCAGAGGAGGGTAGTGATCTAGCAAGTGGCAGTGACACAGATAGGATAATTTTAGGGATAGCACAGAGGACAGAAAGACAGAGATAGAACAGAACAAAGAGAGGACACAGAGCAAGACCGGTAGACAGAGCTGCCAAAGATAAAAGCCTGTGCACCGGGGGGGGGGGGGCGATACGTCCGTGTATACCAAAGTGCATACCGGGAATAAACTGCAGAGCATTAGTGGAAGAGCTGTGGGGAGGGGCAAATAATAGCCGTAAAGGCTGCAGGACAAAGTGGAATTGCACGGTTATATATTTATTTAATATATATGTTGATAGCATAATCACCGTAATCAGATCAGGTGTTCAACATACCATAGAGGAAAGAAAAACACAACGCTGCGCATAGTGGCACTTAAACTGCGCTTGTGCCCGTTAAAGGGGTGCTAGCACATTTTCGCCGCTCCAGAAATGCAGATGGGCCACATGGAAAGACCCTCCTCCTGTGAAGCCCGCATATATACCCTCTGCCTAACCCCAGTCCTCGTCTGTGTCTCAGTGCTTGGTAGTGTTTAAGGGGCAGGGCAATATTACTCTAATAGACCGAGGGAGGGGGGGGGGAGCGAGGAAAAGAGAGCGAGGAAAAAGGAGAAAGGAACGAAAAAGAAGAGGGGAAGGAAAAAGGGAAGAAAGAAAGCAGAAGAGAGAGAGGGAGAAAGAGAGAGAGAGGGAGAAAGAGAGAGGGAGGGAGAAAGAGAGAGGGAGGGAGAAAGAGAGAGGGAGGGAGAAAGAGAGAGGGAGGGAGAAAGAGAGAGGGAGGGAGAAAGAGAGAGGGAGGGAGAAAGAGAGAGGGAGGGAGAAAGAGAGAGGGAGAAAGAAAGAGAGAGGGAGAAAGAAAGAGAGAGGGAGAAAGAAAGAGGGAGGAAGAAAGAGGGAGGGAGGAAGAAAGAGGGAGGGAGGAAGAAAGAGGGAGGGAGGGAGAGGGAGGGAGGGAGGAAGAGCGAGGGAGGGAGGAAGAGCGAGGAAAAGGAAGGACGAGGAAAAGGAAGGACGGGGGAGAAAGAAAGAGAAAGAAAAGGGAAGACAGAGAAAAGAGAGAAAGGGGGAAGAGGGTGAAGCCAATGTGTTTAAACATATGTTTTTAATGATCATATGTTAGGGTCCACAGCCAGTTTCAATCTCATGGCAGACCTCATAGCTTGGTGTGAGTACAATATGTACAATAGGCTCATGACAAGCAGGCACCCTGCGCCGCAACCCAGTACCCCCGCCTACCCCCGGACCCCCCACGTGATCCCCTCCGGGCCCCGCGGCCCCCCCCAGCCATAAGGCTGGGCCGTCTGAAGGAAGGGGGGGGGGCTGCCCCGCTGCAGGCCAAGACCGCCGGGAGGTGCGCAGACACGGGGAAGGAGGTCACTCACCTGCCTCCACTCCAGCCGCATCCCAGTGCCCCTTTCTCCGGCGAGCCTCTAGGCTCCCGCTGCGCCTCCTCTGATAGGCGGACCCGGCCCGCCGCCACTCAGCCTCGCGCAACCGTCCTGCTGCCGGCCAGGACAGCCACGAGGTGCACAGGCACAGGGAAGGCGGAGGGACCATGGCACAACTGCCCCTTGGCCCAGAGCCCCCAATGCCGTCCGGCATCGCTCTGGCCAGCCTCTAGGCCGTCGCCACTCGCCCTGACCTCCTCCCACTGTGCCGTGCCCCCCAATAGGCTGCCCAGGCCCGCAGGAGCCCCCATCTGTTCCCATGGCTAGCTGGGGGCGGACTGGAGGAAATTGGCGCTAAACGCCTACATTGCTCCACCTCCCCCAGCTAGCCACCTCCCCGCCCCTACCCGGGCCTGCCATGTCAGGTGGCCCCTCCCCCCAACCCCAGGCAAGCCTGAGGTGGGCTACGGGCCCTTCAGTATATGTCTTAACACATTGATTGCAGGGATCAGTATAACACAAAATATAAACATGAAATAAAGCATTTTTCAGGGCCTAACATCACTTTATAATACAGTGTGTTTTTATTTGAATTACAAGAGCTATGTATTGGACTTTACCCCCCTTACGGGTGCTTTCGAGCACACGTTGGCCTTTGGGCTCCATTTGCGTGTTACGTGCTTGTTCGCGAGTGACTATGTTGCAATTTAATAGCTAAATTGAAAACATATCGCTTACAGGCACGACGGATTAAAGGATTTACGGCAGCAAAGTTCAACGTTGCTCCACGCGTAGCCTATTCTCAGCCTCTCTGCGTCTTAACACGCAAGTCTGCTGCAAGCTGCGTTACAGGGCTAATTTAATACCCGTAACCCTTAAATTTGGAGTTACGGGCTATGATTTAAAACATAGCCCCAATTTAATAAGGCTGTATGTTTTCAGAGGACAACTCAGAAATTGTTGAGGCGCTTCATGGACCAGCTGAATATTGCTAAGGGTGTTTGTGGAGGCACTTAATGATGTATGTTTCAATTTGTATGTGCTCTAGCACCATGTGTGTCATAGCAACGTATAAGACGATAGTTTAGATATTATTTAACTTGTAGTTTATGCTTGCACCTTTCCATTAATACATGCCTAATAATGCCTGCATTTTATTCATTTTCATTTGGTCTTTTGGCTCACCCTTACAATTATCCTACTTGATATATCAGTATATTACATGACAGGAAATCATTAAAACATTCTTCAGCCTTAAAAAATCATATGCATGTATAGACATTGTTTTTAAAAGAAAGTATTGTATGTTTTTTATCCAACATGTAAAAAATTAGATAAACTGTATTTAGACAGCTGACAAAAGTGTAAGTTGTGATGCCGGCTGCCATGTTGTCTTTGTTGTCCCAGCTGTGAGCTGTGTAAAGTGAAAACTGAATACACCGTAAAACATGGCAGCCGGCATTACATCGTAAAGAGGGTCAAGTGGGCCACCTTGCCGTGTGAGGGAAAGATGAATGGTTGGTGAAGAAGCATACTTTAAGTGCTGTTAAGATTGCTTTGAGAATATGATACACTATGGGATAGATTTGCTAAACCTTGCAAGGGCTGTGATTGAATATCTGAGACTGTAATGACAATTTTCCCCATAGGAAATAGACATTGCAGCTTTTAGCTTTGTAGCTCTTGAGAAAGTAATGAATCTGACCTTGCTAAAAAAAACATGTGCATATTAAACTGTATTTTTAAGGAGTGAATAATTACTTAAATCAGAGGTCCCCAAACTGTGTTCCAAGCACCACCAGTGTTATGTGAATTTAATTCAGGAGATCCACAGAACGAAAGTGAATATAAGATAATATGAAAAAAAATATGGATGTATCTAGAATAATAGATTATTATATATATAATTTGACTCTAGTCAAGCATAGAGCATAGGGCAGTGATGAATAAATTGCTTCTACAAGGGCTGCCAACAAGTCAGCTTTTCAGTATCTCTCTACATAAACACAGGTGAATCAGTCAGAATCAATGAATTAATACAGAAAAAGTTTGAATATATAAGCAGAGAAATGCAGAAATTCTGGACTGTTGACATCCTTCGTTGGACCAAGTTCCCCACCATTAACATGGTGAATTACAATTGTTAATACGTGAAGTTGGTCAGTAAAGACCTTCAGCATTATTCATGTGGTCCACCAAGTTCCTCAGTCATTTTTAGTGACCTATCAAAAATAAATGTTTGTGAAGCACTCATTAAATCAAACTTTTAAAATGCTATATATTTTGAAGCAGAGACATCTAAAAAGCCTACATCTCTGGTTTCCAATACCAATGAGGTTTATTATTTCCACAGTGCCTGTCACATGATGCAGCTTTGGGGTACACTGACCCTTTTCTCACATTCCATGTGCTTCAGACATGGCCCCCATGAGCAGCCCACCAGATATTGTACCAGGGTCTCTAGTTATGCAGTTATGTGAATGAGTGGGAGCCAAATGTGTGTAAGTGTTAACAGTACAGGGCATTTGTGGAACAAAAGGCATATTTATGTCTTTATATTACATGTAATATTTATAAACATGGCCCTTGAGATGCACTGAACAACATCTTACAAACTGCCAGTGAAGAAGAAGAAGATCGATGAAGCAGTTAATACATTTGATCTTCTTTGAAGATGTAGAGGCCTTGTACTACTACTTGGTAAGTCAGTTTCTGTGTGTACTCCGAGGGAAATAGATTCACACCTTATAAGGTTGACTGAACCCTTTATGACTGAGAGGTAGATTAAATGAAGACCAGTTGTTATTTTATAAAACCTATATGTGACCTGAATGAAATGCATTGGAAGCTGAATGCATGAAATGTTAGATTTGGGGATTTTTTTGTTCTATTTTGTGTTCTGTTATTACTGCCTTCAGGTACCTATGAATACAGAGAAGTTTCTGCAGTAATATCACAAATAGCGTGCTCTAAATCAAATAATTGATCTTGTGCACCCTGCTCATAACTTGGACTGTAAAATGGTGTGAGTTACACAAAAATAATTCAACCGCTGTTCTATCCTTTTATGTCAGTCTTTGATTTGACCTGATGTGAAAGAAGGAAGGTTAAAGGGACACATGACAGCAAGACTCCCTAACCTACTAGTGGATGTATAGAGGATTTTATTACCATTTAAAGTGGCAGTAATATAATGTAAAGTGATAACTTTTTTAGGACTAACAAGGTTTTGAAATATGCAATGTTTCTTTTTTCTGTAGAAAGAAGTATCACATATATAGTTGTGAGCGTATGAGTTGTTGCTAACGCTGCGGGCTCGCGCAGCGAGCCGAGGCCCTCGCGAAGCGAGGGCACTGCCCGAGGGTCTCAGTTGCTGGCATGGAGCGCCTACGGCGCTCCATGCCAGCAACTGAGGACCCTCGCGAAGCGAGGGCCTCAGTTGCTGGCATGGAGCGCCTACGGCGCTCCATGCCAGCACCTGAGGACCTCGCAAAGCGAGGGCCGCAGTTGCTGGCATGGAGCGCCTACGGCGCTCCTTGCCAGCAACTGCGACCCTCGCAAACTTCACGTCGCAACCCAAACACTACGACACACACATTACGACACTTGCAAACAACATACGACACACGTTCACACACATTACGGACTCGCAACACTCGGACGCAACTCGCGAACATTACAAAATGTAAAACACAATACAAACACACACCACATACATAAAAAACTTACCTACACCAAGAGGGAGCACCCAGCACCTCAAAAATACAACTTACATCTCGATTTTACTTCAAATAAAACAGTTTAGAGACTAAAAAAAAAACGAAGCGAGAGAAAAAATGGCCGCCGAACAAAACGAAAACGAGGCTACAGCACTCTAAACTCGCAAAACACCACAAGAAACTCGCAAAACACCACAAAACACCTACAAATATTCCGATACAAACGTATAACACACATTACTCGCCATTTCACGCCAATGCGGAAGTACACGACAACGGTTTGGGCTCGCGCACGCACAGTGTTACACTGCACACATTCAGCACGCTTACACAGCAGATCCACACCACTAATGCTGCAGCAACATCAAAACACATTCACAGCTCTTCCACACAATGCTTTAAAATAGGTAAAGTATATTCATTTATTAATGTATTATATATTTCATTATTACACACTAAACAGCATTAGCTACCTTACAATTTCATTGCCGTCATTTTTTGACGGGCAATTCGCTAGTCACTATAATAGTTGTCAGTGTATGTAACGTTTGCAATGTTGGTCATGCAGTTGCGACCTCGCAAACTGCATGATGGCCGTCACAAATGATGCCTATCAAAGCGAGACGAAGCAGCCGCTCAGCACTTAGGCTGCAATGAGTGCCAAAGTCGCTCATTGAAGCCAGCGGCGCCGTCACACATGCAAGCCTCACGCAGATAGATAAATAGATAGATGCACACTCAAGTATAGTTGATTCCCAATGGTGTATTCAATTTCTATAGTTTTTAATTTAAAGCAGGGTCCAGTGGTGGAGCTCGAAAATGGAGGGCCCTGGTGCAAGTGCAAAACATTTTATAAAAATTGTGGCCCTCCAAGGGGGGTGTTTGCTCTAGGGCCCCCTGTTTCCAATTCACTCTGTGCTTCTCCCCAAGACCTTTCCCATTGCTTCCCACCCAAGACCCCTTTCCGTAGCTGCCTGGGGGGGGGGGGGGGGCATGATGGATTGGACAGGGGTGGAGGAGCCTTACACTACAAAAAAAGATTAAGAGGAGAGCTCTGGCTCCGCCCCTGGCAGGGTCTGTCCAACCAGTGCAGCTGAGCCATGTTCTTTTCTGTGTGTGAATACATTAAAGAAGCACTGTGGTCAATTTTTTTTTTCTGTATGGTCTGTGGTTAATATAATCATGTGTAAAATGTTATTAGAAAGCAAAGCAAATAATTGCAGTCTTTGGGCCTCATTCTATTATCGGCCGTAAATCGGCCGTAAGGCTGCGATTCCTTGCGGGGGTTCTGTTAACTCGCGATTCTATTATACGGCCCCGCAAGGATCTCCTTTTACGGCCAGCCGCATATCTTGGAACCAGCCGTAATCTCAGAAATATAAAAACGCAAAAATAAATTCAAGCCTGCACTGTACAGCTCTGTAAATGCTAGGGATCATATTGGGGGACATGAGGATTAAAAGAAACCCACTCTCAAGCTTGCACATCTGCCCAAACCCGAGTTCAAATTAACTGTTTATTTTCCGGCTGCGGCGTGGGCGTGTCTGAGGTGCTCCAAGCACTCTGGACTTTTTACATGGATATTTTACGGATATTAAAAATAAAATATTTTACGGATTTGAGTACAGGATAATTATGTGCTATTTTTTCTAACACCTAAAATCCCTTTATAGTCTTCTCAAAGTGCAGGATGGCTTTATTTGAGCTATTTTATGTGCTTAATTGGTGCTAGCGAGACCTCTTTCCTGCAAGTAAGCAGCGGCTCGTTTTTAGCCTTGCAGAGAGGTTTCCCGGAGCAATTGAATTGCAAATCTCTTGCGGCCGTTTTAGATCAAAGGCTTTCCTCCGGCGTGAGCGGCCGCAAGAGATAGCAAGGCACCGGCCGCAAGCCTGCCGGAATCCCCGGCCGTAAGGGAATAGAATAGCAGAATAGCTTGCGGCCGGTCCTTGCGGCCCCGCAACGGCTGCGGCCGCTAATAGAATGAGGCCCTTTGCATTTTGCAACTTTTAAATGCAATTATCCTTT
Organism: Discoglossus pictus; assembly: GCA_027410445.1. Classification (NCBI taxonomy): domain Eukaryota; kingdom Metazoa; phylum Chordata; class Amphibia; order Anura; family Alytidae; genus Discoglossus; species Discoglossus pictus. The sequence goes on from CM050163.1 coordinate 226,944,672, forward strand.
GATGTAGTCTTTCATTTTATTTTCTTGCCTGCTGCTGTCTGTTACTTTCTGAAGTGGATGTGTCCTTTTAAACTAACAGGCTTCCCATTAGTGATACTGTGACACTATGTAGGTGTTTTCAAGTGACGTTCTTCTAAAGAGTACATTTTAAAAATATGATCACAGTGGTCCTTTAAACGTATTTACACATTGTACAGAATGTAGATAACACTACCTAATAGTGCATGTTTTTTCAAGAATGTAAGTGTTCCACATTTGAAATGTTGGGAGGTATACACTAAAGTAATTTTACAATACAAATGCAATCTATAAAAATGTTTTCTTTTGGCAGAAGAAGTGTGAACAGTTATATTTATGTAATATAAATAACCAACATCCTTTTATTTTAGTTTTCTAAATCTCAAATTGCAGTTCGCTTAGTATAATATTCAATTTATTTAAAAGCATCCAGCAAGTTAGGGCATTGATTGCCTCAATCATTTAAGCACTTGTTGCAGCAGTCTGCTTTACAATTCCAGTAAAGGACCATGACATACAAGTCAATGTCACTCTAAAGGGCAGCGAGCTATATAATTCATACTTCACCATAAAATATTTCAGCTCTGCTGAACGAGCATGAATCAAATGGTGGCATTCTGAGGATAATCTGGACAAAGGCAGGAATTTTAAGTTTGCTTATTTTCTGCTAGAATATTGGCCTTTATTGCCTTTTATACCTCTTTAAATGTAATGCTCAGTTGATTTTCACTTGTTAATATTTAAAAATGACAAAAAAATTTAAAAGGTCACTGTACTACTATATTTAAACTTGAACTATTTTGAAGAACTACACTTGCAAATAGGCATGTAAAATGTAGAGAAATAATACAGCTCTTTTGTTAGAAGATATAAACACAAGATTCCATCTGAGCAATGAGAGTCCAGCATCTAAAACTGCCAGTGCTTTCAACAGGACAATCTGCTTCTTCAAGGGGGCTTGATAGGAACCTAGTTCCAACCTACCCCAGCAGAATTGTGTGGTTCTTATTCCCTCTGGCACAAAAGATGGCTTCTTGATAGGGATCACGCCCAAGAATATGTGCAGAGGATTATGAGGACAGAATTCCAGTGGTCTCAGAACAGGACCACTCCCCACCCAGAATACCGGCATACAGTAAATAGATCCACAGCTTTTTATGTGAAAATCATAACTCAACTCCAACATTTATACCCTATCCCTAGTGATGAATTAACTACAGGTAACAATGTTTTACCAATCATTACAGCCCATGTCCCACGGCCCATCCCTGTGTATTTGTGTGATGTGTCTGCCCCCAACCACTCCAACTGAAGGGCATTCCTGGTTATCACAGTAACTGGAGATATGGAATGCATCTGTCCAGCCTCCATGCTAATTGCCACTACTGGCCTTGTAGTTGCCATGGCTGTAATCTTAAAATGTGTGTTCAAGGTTTATCTAGGAGACTTAACCATCTTCTTTGGGCTTGGCAGGAGGACTAGTTGCCATTCTAAACTATACAAACCTAAGAATATTCATAAAACCAAGATACAGATAATAGTGAAATTATATTTTAACTCAGGGAAGTTCTAAAATCCCAAGGCCAACCACAATAGTCCAGTAAAGCTCTGGGTATGAAAAAATGGGGTGGCAAAGAGTTCTCCTGTGCCACCCAAAATCCAGTCGTGACACACACTATTCTGAGAAAGTAGCCGACAATGGGCCAAATTCTATTAGCTGCTCGCAAATGCCTCAAACCATTTGGCTACTGGTGTTTTTTTCTCTCTAAATGTTTTGATGTATTCTATTGACTCTAAGAAGACGAGGGGTGGGGAGAGATAGTGCACCAATTCCTAGTGCAAAATAACCGATATATTGTAATCCCAAACCCTTGTTCACAGCGATCAGTAGGTAAAGCTCTCACCTTTTCTAACCTCAGTCTGTGAGGCATATTATAGACTTCCCAACACTTGTTGGCTTGTAGGTTGGTACTTCTTTCCTCCGTGAATGTCTTATCTCTTCCAATAGAGTGTGGGTATGAGGGTAATGTATATGTGTACAATTTTCAGAGCATGGGGAATATTACAACACTATCAATACATTGTGGTACCCGAATATAAATATCTTGGCCGGGTTTAATATATCCCCTTTGAAGTAATAGGAGTCTTTAATCAAAATACTATATAAAACATGGTTTTAATATAAATACTCAATTTGTTCAATGTTTGTTAAAAAAAATTAAATATAATAAAATATGTTTAATAGCGAAAAATAAGAATAAAAATGGCAACATATACAGTAACTCTAATATTATTAAAAAATAAATAAATAGATAGGAAAAGTGCTCTATTGTCTCCAGCTTGCAAAATTCCAACCTTAGGCCTAAGCCTAAAACTCATAAACCCTGCCTTTTTAAGACTGATTTCAGGGGGCATGATCATATAATGACAAAATTTAAGCAAGCCCGTAATTTACTTCTTAGAAACAGCCAATAGTAAATGAGACCGTCATCATGATGTCAGTAAAAATTTAAGTTACATCTAATCAGGCTCACTATCAAGCAATCTAGCACTCTATAAAGTGCATTAGATCATCTGTTTTAGTCCATGTGCGTTCCATGATAAGTATTAACTTCTAGAGTCTCTGGATCAATATTACTCATAAATAACTTTTAAAAATAATATTTTTTTAACTGCATATTTGTGGATATGAGACTGTTCTGCATTTAATTCTAATGTATTTACATGCCTTTCCATGTTTTAAAGTACAGTATTGTGTGTTTAATTGCTTTTCCTGTTCTAATGAGAGTTTTAAAAAGCTCTTGCGAGTCCTATTTAGTACTCATAATATTTTTGACAGAAACCTAATACTTTTTTCAGTTGTGGGTTAGACTTTATTTGCGATCTAGACCTATGGGTGTAATAAAATATTGATTTGGTGTAACTTTAATTATTTAGAGCTCGTAATATTCGAGCTGTGCTAAGGCCGATTTTGCAGCTTTGGCTGGCGTGTAGTGATTGTGGGCGCGTAACTTGTAATCGGATTGCGAGTAGCTAATAGAATATGTGGCAATATTAAGAGAAGTTTAAAGTGTGTATAAATTTACGAAGTAGACTAAATAGAATATAGCCCATTATTTGCATAAAAGTAAATGGAACTCTCCAGTGAACAATGTTTGTAAAACATACTGTATTTCTTGTTATGAAGTTTACTTTTCAAATGACCATATCGAAAATATTTGCCGACAGTGGTCGTTAAAGTACGGTATAATGGCTTTATTTAAATGCTTTCCTTCCTTCATACTTATGTTTGAGTTTAAGATTCACTTATCTGACAATGGCAAAACATCATCAGAATAATTCTTTGCTTTTTGTCCTTCTATTACTTGTCAAAATAGATTTTTAATTTACATGAATGACAAAATCTAGAAAGTAATCTAAAAATCAATTTAAAATATCTTCCACTGTTTATTCATTTCCATATTTTTGTCCTAAAATATTACACCACATTTGTAAAGTCGTTCAGCTACAAAGCAAAGGCAAGAACAGCTATTTTTCAGTAGTAGAAGATTATCACAATAAATGTATTCCTTTGGGAAATTTGCACATTTTAGACCAGTCAACAACAGGGCACAAATGATGTAAACAGTGGTAGAATGGTATACATTTTTCACCTGAAGGGCTGCATATTGTTTAAAGCCCTCTGTGTCTCAAAAATAGCCACATATAAAGCATTTGTGGGAAATTTGTGACCCTCTATGCCTTCCCATACAGGGTTGGAGTATTTTTTTTTTCTTTTCTGTAGTGTAGGGCCCCCCTTGGCACCCTCACCCTGGCCCAACCCACAGCGGCCCTCCCTGAGCCCTCTTGGCCGCACACCTCTGCTGGCCTGAAATTGGTGAATGCCCAGATTAGCCCTGATTTCTATACTGCTCCTGCATGCATGAAAGCATGTGTAGCGCAAAATGGGATATTATTGTACGGATATTAGCCAAATATATATTTTCAAGAACAGTATATATTAATACCAGGAAGCTTGAAAATATCCCCCATTTCCCATAGGCTCTCTTTCCTCCATATCAAGTTTTTTTACCCCATTATCAATATGCACAGTGTATTCCATGAAACTTAGCACAGAGTTAGCAAACTGTACAGAAAATGCATTTTTCTTTCCAAATAAATCAGTCAGTTATCTCCAAAAAGTATATTCATATTCTTGACATTTTGTTTTGTGCCTTAATATTTTGACCTATGTTTTTCCATGACTAAAGACTTATACTTCCAGGTATATTTTTGAACATTTAAAAACAGACAATTCTCCATTCATAATTAACAATATTTTCTGCGCCAAGGTTCATGTTTCCCTTTTCCAGGAGGTATATATCTATTCTAATACGTGTGCAAGTGTCTAGCAGTCTATAGTAAGCTTGCTGTACATCTTCATTTCATGTTCTCTATTTTAAAGTGATGTTTGGTTGTTTTTTATGGGAGGATGAAGTATCTCTGATATTCGAGAGCTGAAGAAAATGGATACTTAAAATAGATATGGAACTCTGAGCAAAGGAAGCCAGAAACAGGAGGCTATAAAGCTAGCTAGTATTACTCCACTATTAGTGTTTTTACATAAATGTTTTATGCATGCAATATAACATGGAATAAGATTGATGATAAAGAAAACATTTTATGTATTTTTTTGTGTTTTAAACCTAACTTGCTTTTTTTAGGGCGTCTATGCATTTTGCATGAATATTTATTATGGCTGAAATTACAAATTAAAACGTGGGAGTTTTCTAATTTATTAGATGCAATATCTTAGTAGGTCAAAAATAACTGAAATATTTGATTAGGTAGTAAGAAAATTGGATTTAATTCGGCCCTATTGGAGTTTTTGAGAAGCTGACAGTCTGTTGGTTTCTTACAAGTAAGCAAAGTGTAATTTCTCTATAACAAATATTGAGTTAGAAGAACATGATCTAGAGAGGCCTTAAATGTGAGCGATATAACAGAGTTAAAAAGGCAATGCACAATAAAAACAATTATAAACACTTAAAAAATCTGGGTTTCACTAAGAGGAAAAATGTGTTTCCAGGAGACATCCATAATTTGGTGAAGGTTGTGAGTGTGAGTGATGCTTGCATGAGCATGCTTGCAAATATAGTGGCAACCTGCCTGCTTTTGGGCATGTGCATAGGAAGTAGTAGATCTCAAACACCAAATGGTCCAATGATTTTACCAGTCGACTCTCGTCTCAGCATCCTTTCCTCCTTTGATATATAATATAAACACGCCTACTCAGACTCTGTCAGCAGGGATATAAGTCAGAGAATATGGAAACTTTCTATATGTAAACAAAATTAAGATCTTCTCTGGAATGGTTCATGGTTTGTACAGCTGCTAATGTTGATAGTTTGTTACATTCTTCACAAATGAGTTTAGCCTATGGCTGGCATTAGTTTGAGAGAAGCTATAAAATGTACAGCAACATAATAGTAGACTTGTGTGTACACTTACATGTCTAAAAACAAGTTAATACAAGTGAATTATAGTGGGTCCTGTAGGCTAGTATGATGCCATGCTTAGCTGCAGGGACCCATGGTGTGATAGGTGTGATTTAGGGGGCGCATGATGGCCGGGGAGAGGTGAAGGCGATTATTAAGCCCAACAGACACGGGACACCATCTTTTCCTCCCCTGCCGTCCTGCTGTTCATTTGACCACTCGCCCATCCCTATATATAATGTTTTAAAAAAAGGGGATTTATTTATTAAGTAATAAGTATATGTTCTGTCTGTGGGATAAGTACGCATAATGTTATGTTAATTTTATATATTTGTCTACTGTTTCGCAGTGGGATGAAGGCTGAGTTTCTCCCAACTGCACAACTGTGGTTCTGCATTTGCAGCCCTGGTTGTTGTTAAGGGTTAAGCGACTCTACAGTAGGATGGCTTCTCCCCAAGTTGTAGTTTAATGGCCCATTTTACCACAAACAGTTTTGTTTTGGGTTTGATAGGGAATTTGGTAATAAGGACTCTTGAAATCTGGGTGGGGACATGCAACTGATTTCACACTCTTTCAATGCAAAAGCAAATTGTAAACATGGCACCTATATACCGTATGCCTGCTGTGTAACACATATTTGGAGCATAGAACAAGATGGACATGCATGAGTCAGATAACCTACCCACACGCCACACTGTTTAAATCTTTTGTATCTTGTTAGTGTGGAAGTAGTTCCTAACTCATACTGTGAACTTTGTGAAAAAGCTACTAATCCCAAATTAATAGGACTGGAACATGCAAATGAGCAATATTTTCACTCTTTAAATCCAAAAGCCATTTTAAGGATTCTCACCTTTTTAAACCTCCTTTTTTCCTCCTGTTATCTCTCATGTAAGATGCCATATTTCACAACTGTTACCCATGGACACAGAGAGAGGCTTCATATTAACTATGTATCATACTGCTTTGCTGCAAGCACACAGTGACATGTTGTGTGATGGAGTATCATGAGACACCGGTGGGTTTAAGCCTTCTTATGAGTGTGGCCTTAGGCCACATTTATGAAACAAAAGAGTTATATTAAACAAAATAAAATTCCTAAAGGGTCCCTTTAAGTAAAACAAGTAACAGTGAAGAAAATGGAAAAAAATACCTTTTTTGCTACTGTAATATCAGATGAATAAGGAATGCCAGAAAGATTATTTCATAATGCAAACATTTTGAAATGCTTCTCGCTAAAATCTAAGACGACGTAAGTGTTCAGTGTAGCTGGAAGCACATTATCTAAGTGCTGCAGAAAATATTGATACATAAAAAAGCTTGGCCAAAGTACAATAAATGTCTATCCAGTGTCAAGCAGTCGTAGATAAAAAAGAAGCAATACTGCAATGTTAGAAATGATTTATCACATGAATTACAATTTAAGGCACATTGTTTTTTTCCCTTATAAAAAGCTTTTTAATTTGCTAAACTTCTCACAGAATATCTCAGTATAACAATATTTAATAATCTAATTAAATAATTTAGTAAAACGTATGTATGCATATGTTTATGTGTGCCCTCCATCCACTAGCTCCACTGCTGATTGACTGTTTTCTGTCTTTTATTTTTTAAATATTTGATAATATGCTATTTTAATTATGTATAGTGTCTTACCCTACTAGCCATAGTTGTCAGTTATGCTGGGGGGCCATTAGAGTACTTAATATGTGTTAAAGGCATATTGAAGGTTTCTGGAGTTGACTAGGTGTATAATATATCTGTGTATCTAATACCACAGAAGAAATATAGTAGCCCTCATAGTCATTCAAAGGATGGCCAAAACTGTGCTCGTTTACAACGTTTACAACAGAATTTATTTTAATTTTTATTATTCGTTATTTGTAACGTGCCAACATATTCCGTAACACTATACAGGAGTTAAGTACAAGTCACAAGCAATTTGAACACAATGCAAAGGAACGGAGGGCCCTGTTATTGAGCTTTCAATCAAACATACATAGTGCTTTCCCTAAAGCACCTAACAAGATTGAAAACTCACAATCTTACATTTTAAAGGGTATGGGCGAGGCACAGGAGAGTGTTAGATGCATTGTGCAAATAGGGGCTAAAGATCATAATCTTATTTTAACAGATGTGTTTTTAATGAGGTTTTGAAAGATTTCAGGCAGGAATGATTTAAATTTGAATTCAAGACAAGCCATTTAACATCACATTGATCCAAGTCTATGCTCCAACCATGGATGCTGAAGATGCTGAAGTTTTTCAGCAATACGAATAAATTCAACATGTCATTGATATACCCCAATAAGAGATGTTACTCTCATCATAGGAGATTGGAATGCTAAAGTAGGGAACCAAAAGACACCTGGAATAACTGGCAAATTTGGCCTTGGAGTACAAAATGAAGCAGGTCAGAAATTAGTGGAAATCTGTCAAGATAATTGTCTGGTCGTACCAAACACCCTCTTCCAACAGCACCAAGATGACTCTACCCATGGACATCACCAGATGGACAATATAGAAATCAGAATGACTATATCCATTGTAGTCAAAGATGGAGGAGCTCCATACAATAAGCAAAAACAAGACCTGGAGCTGTGGCTCAGACCATGAGCTTATTGCAAAGTTCAGAATTAAACTGAATAAAAAAATGATCAGACTAAACAGATACAAGATAAATAATATCTCCTGTGAATATTCAGTGGAGGTAAAGAATAAATTTAAGGGACTAGACATGGAAGATAGAATGCCTGAAGAAATTTCTACTGAAGTCTGCAACATTATGCAGAAAACAGCAACTAAGAATATCCCCAAAAGATAGAAAACTAAGAAGGCAAACTGGCTGTCTGATGAGGCTTTGAAAGTAGCCCAGGAAAGAAGGAAAGTGAAAGGTAGTGGAGATAGGAAAAGATTTGTCCAACTGAATGCAGAATTCCAGAGGATAGCAAGAAGACATTCTATAATGAGCGATGTAAAGAGATGATAACCTAATGGTAAAGTCAAGAGATCTCTTCAAGAAAATCAGGAATCTAAAAGGAATCTTTCATTCCAAACTGGTTGTGATAAAAGACAAAAAATGCAGGGACGCAATAGAAGCAAATCAAATAAAGAATAATTCTACAGGATGATGCTATCAAAGTGTTACTTGCCTTATGCCAACAAATTTGAAAAACTCAACAGTGACCAATAGACTGGAAACGGTCAGTCTACATCCCAATACCAGATATGCAAGCTGGGTTCCCCAGAGGAAGAGGCACAAGAGATCAAATTGCCAATGCCCACTGGAAAATAGAGAAAGCAAGAGAGTTCCAGGAAAAAAAAAACATTTACTGCTGCTTCATATACTATTCTAAAGCCTTTGACTGTGTGGATCACAACAAAATGTTGCAAGTCCCTAAAGAGATGGGAGTACCAGATCATCTCATCCTGCTCCTAAATAATCTGTATGTGTACCAAGAAGCTACTGCCTGGACCCAACATGGAACAACAGAATGGTTCAAGATTGGGAAAGGTGTGCAACAAGGTTGTATATTGTCACCTTACGTATTCAGAGTACATCATGCGTAAGGCCAGGCTGGATGGATTCAAACCCTGTAATCAATATTGCTGGAAGTATCAACAACCTCAGATATGCGGTTTAAGACTACACTGATGGCTGAAAGTGAGGAGAAACTAAATGACCTACTGATGAGGGTGAAAAAATAGAGTGCAGAGGCGGAGATGCATAGATAAGGTCATTGAAGCAATGAACATGAGCTTGATGGAGCTCAGAGAGGCAGTGGCTGACAGATGTGCCTAGTGTGCTGTGGTCCATAAGGTCATGGAGAGTCAGATGCAACTGAATGACTAAACAACAACAACAACTTTATTTAATTACAAATTGCTTATAAGCTCTGTTTTACTGCCTAAAATCAAACAAAATAGTCCCTGTATGGATATGCCCACTGCAGCTCATGAAGACACTCTGCACTGCTTCTATATATATACATAAATGTGTTTGTGTTTTATATGTTCTGCATAACAGCACACTTTAAACTTTAAGTTATTTGACGTAAAATATATAAAAAACCTGCATATATTTTACATTCAGACCTTCAAACTGTAGAAGTCACCTTGAGGAACGGCAAGCAATATAATCAAACGTGAGCATGTGCATGTGCTACGTCCCTTTAATATGACAAAAGGTTCATATATACCGAAGTTTGTAAGGGCTTTCATCAACCATTCATATTAATGTAATAATCCACTTTTTTCCCATGAGCACAAGTATACCCCATTTTGTCAGACCTAAAGTTTAATGACTGATAATCCTGTTTTACACAAATCCTTGGTAAAAACTGTAACAAAATAAGATTTGAATATGATAAAAGCATTTAAAATAAATCCCTTTAAAGGAAAAATACATAATACAAAGTTAATTTGTTTCTGTGCAGCCATTCTTACATTACTGAGAAACCCACACACATGGGACCTAAATCCTCAATTCAATTAATGCTTCGTGTTAAGTTATAAACAGCAAATAATAACAGCTGCTGCACACTAAGGCCCGCAGTAATATGCAAGTCTATTATACACATTTTACTTTCACAAGGAAAGTTTTCTTAACCTGGATATTTGTTTCATGCACCCAAATCCTCTAATGGATATACAAATATCCCCAAAGCCTGAAGGGATTTGGAAAATGTGGATGATTTAGAGCCCTATTCTAAAATGTGCTCTTAATATTGTCACATATTCTTTTAGCTATTCGCAATCTGATTATGAGTTCCCCGCACACAATCACTACGGGTCGGCCAAAGTCTAACCCAGAACTGAAAAAAGTATCACTTTTCTGTCAAAAATATTACGAGTACTAAATAGGACTCACAAGCGCTTCTTCAAGCTCTTATTATAGCTGTAACGGCAATTAAACACACAATATTGTACTTTAAAAGTATGGAAAGGCATGGGAAGACATTCAAATTAATTGTATAACAGTCTCAAACTCACAAATATGCAATTAAAAAATATATTATTTTTAACTGTTGATTCTGAGTAATATCGATCCCGGGACTCAAGGGGTTAATACATATGATGAAACCCATGTGGACTAAAACAGATGTGCTAATGCATTTTATAGATTGCTTGATTCCGAGCCTGATCGTCAAATATTACTTATTGGCCCTAATTAATTTGTAGCCTCTGATTGCAGATTACCTCCATGTTTTACTGACATCATGATGATGGTCTCATTTACTAATGGCTGTGTCTAAGAAGTAAATTAGGGGATTGCTTAATTTATATTATGATATGATCACGCCCCCCTGATATCCTACTTAAAAAGGCAGGGTTTACGAATTTTAGGCTTAAGGAAGTGAATTGCAAGCTTGAGTCAATAGAATTCATGTAAACATTTAGAGAGAGAAAACACCAACAGACAAAATTACGGGTTAGAGGCATTTGCAAGCTTCTAATAGAATAGGGCTCCTAGTGGTGTTGGTCTGTAGAAGGCTAATCTAAGGCAATGTAAAGCAATGAACAGGAATAGACTGATAGATTTGAAACAGCACATAGGCAGAACTATAAAGGTTATAAAACCCTGACCCTTTCACAACACCGAGAACCACTGGTGTACAATTTTTTATGTAAAATATAATACAGAATGTTCAATAAGATGTTTTAAATATTATTTATTTGGATGAACAAAATTAAAAGGGACATGGAATGCACATTTTTCTATCATGCTTTTAAGAGAGCATGTTTTAAACATTATTAAAATGTGTTTTTCAAGAATAAATATTTAGTAAAACGTTCAACCTTTTTAGAAACAGGAAATGCCACCCAAAAGTGTGATCAGAGAGTATGCACAACTCTAGATCTCATTGGCTGACACAGTTATAATGATGCACATTAGCTGACAGTGACACTCAAGACAAAGCAATTTTTAATTCAAAGCAGTTTATTCAGGTGTGGCAGACCATGACAATACTCTCATTCAGATTCACCAAATAAAGAAGGAGCACTCCTTAGTGTTTTGCTTAGTATAATATGTGTACATTTGTAAACATGCTCAGTGTGACTTAGATCTGTGGTCATTCTGATAGCAGTAACATCAGCCCAGCCATAGACCCAAAATCTGTCTGATAAAGGACACAGCAAGGGCCAAATGCAGGTGAACTTTTAGAAAAATCAGTAGCTAAAATAAACAAAAGTAAGAAGAACAATACTGGGAAGTTGTTTTTGGCATTATTCAATTGTTTCCAACTCTCCGTGATCTTATGGAGCATAACACACCAGGTTGCCATTGGCCACTAGGTGGGGTGGCCGAGATATTAGTCAATATAGGCCGAGATTTCCTAGCTTTAGGGTTAGGGTTTAAGGTTATGGTACTGGCAGATGATAGGCTTTACACTAACAAGATATTGACTAAAATTTCAGCAGCGCTACCTACTGGCGGTCAGTTAACAGGAAATAGCCTAGATTTCTCACAGTGTAGTTCTAACAAAAGGATTTTGATGAATCATGACTAAAGTGTATTTTTATGAACAGGGTACCCATATCTATATGGCAATATCTTTTTAGTATTTTTGTACTAAACTAAGGTGACATATTTATATATACAGTATATATATAAAAAATGTGTACATTTGTGTGACAAGATGGGAATAGGAGATGCTGAGAACCTTGGAGACTATAACTACCTCATTCTGCCTAGTGATTAGACCTCTTAATGCAGGAACAAAAGTAATAAAATAGGATAAAGAAAACTTGAACTTTTTTTTACAGAAGTTTTTAGTTAGTGAAGATCTTGCTTTTGGATAGAAGTTCAGTAACTAAAAACATCTGTAAAAAATATGCTCTTATATAGAGCCCTATTCAATTGGCCAAATTCCATTTGAATGAGGCTCTTGTAGAGGCAGCATCTGCCTGTCTCATACAGATAACAAAAAATGTGTTGTCTCTGATACCACTTGGACAAGTAAACAAACAGATTGACTATTACAAATATGAATTTTGTATTTTAAGATATTTAAGAAAAGCAGTAGATGTATAGTTCTATCATGGTAATGACAATTTCGCTTTTTTTCAATTTGATCTCCACCTGCAGCATACATGGCTCATCACATATATAGTTGTGAGCAGCAGAAAATGTTGCTAACGCTGACATCATAAAGGGGGCGTGGCTATGATGTAAGTGGGGGTGGGCCTAACAACTGATTTTAACAGAAGCGTGGCGGCCATTTGCATTTCAGAGAAAGACAGCAAAGTGAGAGAGGGAGACAGGTACAGAGAGAGAGGGAGACAGCTACAGAGAGAGAAGAAGACAGGTACAGAGAGAGAAGGAGACAGGTACAGAGAGAGAGGGAGACAGCTACAGAGAGAGAAGAAGACAGGTACAGAGAGAGAAGGAGACAGGTACAGAGAGAGAGGGAGACAGGTACAGAGAGAGAGGGAGACAGCTACAGAGAGAGAAGAAGACAGGTACAGAGAGAGAAGGAGACAGGTACAGAGAGAGAGGGAGACAGGTACAGAGAGAGAGGGAGACAGCTACAGAGAGAGAAGGAGACAGGTACAGAGAGAGAGGGAGACAGGTACAGAGAGAGAGGGAGACAGCTACAGAGAGAGAAGAAGACAGGTACAGAGAGAGAAGGAGACAGGTACAGAGAGAGAGGGAGACAGGTACAGAGAGAGAGGGAGACAGCTACAGAGAGAGAAGGAGACAGGTACAGAGAGAGAGGGAGACAGGTACAGAGATGGAGACAGGTACAGAGAGGGAGAGAGACAGGTACAGAGAGAGAGGGAGACAGGTACAGAGAGAGAGGGAGACAGGTACAGAGAGAGAGGGAGACAGGTACAGAGAGAGAGGGAGTCAGGTACAGAGAGAGAGGGAGACATAAAGAGAATTACAGAGCAAGAGCACACACAGACAGTGAGGGAGCACAAAGACAGGGCAGAGAGAGTTCACAGATAGAGCGCACAGAGAGTGCAGAGAGATTGACAAAGAGAGTGAGGGGTACAGAGACAGAGATTGCACACAGACAGCAGTGCACATAGGGTGCAGATAGAGAAAGCGTACACGCAGAGAGCATGACCAGCCGGTACATCTACACATTATATAGTAATAATAATAATAATAATGCACAAGAGCATGCCCAGCCGGTACATCTACACATTATATAGTAATAATAATAATAATGCACAAGAGCATGCCCAGCCGGTACATCTACACATTATATAGTAATAATAATAATAATGCACAAGAGCATGCCCAGCCGGTACATCTACACATTATATAGTAATCACATATATAGTTGTGAGCGTACGAGTTGTTGCTAACGCTGCGGGCTCGCGTAGCGAGCCAAGGCCCTCGCAAAGCGAGGGCCGCGGGCTCGCTACGCGAGTCGCGGCCCTTGCGTAGCGAGGGCACTGGGCGAGGGTCTCAGTTGCTGGCATGGAGCGCCGAAGGCGCTCCATGCCAGCAACTGAGACCCTCGCCCAGTGCCCTCGCAAAGCGAGGGCCGCGGGCTCGCTACGCGAGTCACGGCCCTCGCATAGCGAGGGCCTTGGCTCGCACAGCGAGCCAAGGCCCTCGCAAAGCGAGGGCACTGGGCGAAGGTCTCAGTTGCTGGCATGGTGCACCGAAGGTGCTCCTTGCCAGCAACTGAGGACCCTCGCGAAGCGAGGGCCTCAGTTGCTGGCATGGAGTGCCGTAGGCGCTCCATGCCAGCACCTGAGGACCTCGCAAAGCGAGGGCCGCAGTTGCTGACATGGAGCGCCGAAGGCGCTCCATGCCAGCAACTGAGACCCTCGCCCAGTGCCCTCGCAAAGCGAGGGCCGCGGGCTCGCTATGCGAGTCACGGCCCTCGCATAGCGAGGGCACTGGGCGAAGGTCTCAGTTGCTTGCATGGTGCACCGAAGGTGCTCCTTGCCAGCAACTGAGGACCCTCGCGAAGCGAGGGCCTCAGTTGCTGGCATGGAGTGCCGTAGGCGCTCCATGCCAGCACCTGAGGACCTCGCAAACCGAGGGCCGCAGTTGCTGGCATGGAGCGCCGAAGGCGCTCCATGCCAGCAACTGCGACCCTCGCAAAGTTCACGTCGCAACCCAAACAGCACGACAAACACATTACGGCCTCGCAACACTCGGACGCAACTCGCGAACATTACAAAATGTAAAACCCAATACATACACACAGCACATACATAAAAACCTTACCTACACCAAGAGGGAGCACCCAGGACCTCAAAAATGCCACTTAGACCTTCATTTTACTCGAAATAAAAGAGTTTAGAGACTAAAAAAAACTGTAAGCGAGAGAAAAAATGGCCGCCGAACAAAACGAAAACGAGGCTACAGCACTCTAAACTCGCAAAACAACACAAGAAACTCGCAAAACGCCACAAACGACCTACAGATATTCATACCACACAGTGCACACATTCAGCATTCTTACACAGCAGCTCCACACCACTAATGCTCCAGCAACATCAAAACAGATTGCCAGCTCTTCAACACAATGCTTCAAAATAGGTAAAGTATATTCATTTAGTAATCTATTACATATTTCAGTATTATACACCAAACAGCATTAGCTACCTTACAATTTCATTGCCGTCATTTTTTGACGGGCAATATTCTAGTTATAAATAAAACTGTGACAATCTCATGTATTTCAATATATTTATGCTGCTAATTAAGCAAAACATGTCACCTCATAGTTCCTCTATATAAAGGGAATATGGTGTGTAAATTGCTTTGGTTCTATGTGTACACTTTCTCCTAGCAATGTGACCTCAGTCTCGCTCCTAGCGTACAGTCACCATTTCCAGCTTATGTCATGTAATTCCTAGCAGTTAAAGGACCCCTGAAGTTCAAGAAAAAATAAAGACACTTGTTTGTCAAGTATGTACCAAAGTAACAATATTAGCAGCTGTGTAAGACATAAAACATTTTCTTGGGACACACCAAAAAAAATGTTGATGAAAATTTGAATCTTTGAGGTATATGAATCCATTTTGTGTTTGTTACATCACATCCTGAGAGTTGAATTATGAGGGTGTGTGTTTGTAGTTATCAGTGGAGGAAGGACAGAACAGGCAGAAGTCCAGAAATGTTGTCTAATAACTGGATAATATTGAAACTAACACTCCACCCCTTCCCCCTAACTGGCCCAGAAGCAGACACCTTGCATCATTCAATGCAAACACAGCTCTCCAGAAATGTAACTGCCCCCTCACACACAACTTCTTCCAATATATCATGGACCCTTCTAGGGTCCTGCAGAGGAATCAAAATGTGTTTATTTTCTAATAAAAAATTAGCTGTATGACTTTTTTTCCTACTTATTGTGATTCAGCGCTCATTGTGAGCCTCTCCCCTTGTGTATTTTGCAGGCTTCGGTACTCATTGCGAGCTTCGAAATGAGCGGCTTTGCCACAACTTTCCTGCTTTGCAATGATCACCTTCAACGCTCATTGCAAGCCTCTCCCCCCTGTGTAGTTTAGGGGCCTTGTTATGAGTGTTACTAGCTTGGGTTAAGTGTTGCTGACTTGGGGCTTCTTTTTTACTGCCTTCGGCCTCAGTTTCACCCTGTTTTTTCGGACTACATTTTTTTTCTCGCTTAGGTGTTTTTTGTTCGTGAAAAAATGCCAAATATTGCTCAAATTAACTTGCAACCTCACTCACAGGCTCCCTGGCTCTCCCCCTGTGCTGTGTGTGAGTGTGGAAGTAATTTTGAGGCATAGTTTTTTTGTTTGTTGCTGTTCTTTCCAGTTCCGTGGTTCAGCCATTAAATTCATAATTTAGTGCAGCCCCGTAACTGCGGGCCTCGGCTTGCGAGGGCCGCAGTTGCATTTCCGTGCTTTAGTCCTACGGGCCTCGCGATGAGCGCTTCTGGCGCTCATCACGAGCCCTACAATGATTGCTTTTGCCGCTCATTGCAGGCCAGCAACTGAGTGCCTCGCTTTGCTAGGCCTGCAATTTTTAACATGGCGTGATCGACATGATATATATATATTTTAAAGTAAAGTGGTCCTTTGAAAGAAATGTCTTTCCACGGCTGTAGAAACAATATACTGTATATATGATAAAAACATTTACTGCACATTTGCATATAAAGGCATGAAGATATATTTTACATGGCATTTCTGTGCTTTCTTTACCCCAAATAATCAAACATCACTTCAGTAGATGTTTGAAAGGCAAATACTACTCTTGTGTCTACATTTTCCTCACCTTATGGGTGATAAGGGGAAACAGACGAGGACCCCTTTGCTCACTGTACCTTAGGGAGTACCTCACTGACGAAGCCCAAAGAGGCCAAAACATATCTGGGGTCTGCTGTTTTTACTGTTTAGGGCAGAATTGCCTGGCATTTTGGGGCTGGGTCACTCTAGTGGGTGGGACCAGACTGATATACTACAGGATATTTCTCCCTGTGAAGTGAGCTAAAAGAGGTTGCTCTCAGAGTAGGTAACCAGACCTATAGAAAAAAAAAACAGAGGTATTTTTCGTTCTCAGATGAGCACCTCTACTCTTGCGAATCACTGTTCCAGACCTTACTGATAAACCGTCTGATTTCATGTCAAGGTGATAGAACTTTCTTGCGATTGTGTCAAGGAGGACTTGACTGTAATTACCTTCTTACCTGAAATCAAACCAGTAATGTTGCCATTTACTTTTCACATAAAACTACTAAAGGTTGGTGTTTTTTCTTGTTTCATAAATAATGAGTGAAGTGTTATTCGTCACAAGATTTCATTTACTAGTTATTAAAAAGAACCTGACAAGTTTACAAACATGTTGTGCCATATGTTCCAACTTGTAGTTGTGCCTCTATAGGATAAACATGTGTATTTAAACAAGTTATTTCTTATTTCCTAATGAACAAATTGTGACTAAAGATGCAAAGGTTGGATTCACTATTACGTTTGAGAGCTCTGTCCAACAAATAAAAAATCAATAGCAAGGTAAATGGAAAGATCTTTCCAAGTGTCATGTTACTCATGTTGATCAATGTTTGAACAGATTGAGGAAAATGTGTAAAATCAGCTTTTTTTTATTAACAAGTAGACCCACATGATCCAGATAAAACTGTTTTAAAATTAGTGGAGTGGGTCCTCCAACATTCACATTAATATGTGAGTTTCTTCAGCTAACATTTTATAGAAGACAGCATATACATCCTACAACTTCATTTGTTTTTTTAGGGCTTAAACATAGAGGAACACCTTGGAGGTTCCAAATATGGCATAATAACAAATAGTTTTATCAGTTGTATGTTATTTAAAAAAATAAAAAAAAGTATGTCTGGCTAATTACTCCCAGGCATCTGCACATGCTCATTCTTGTCATTTTCATTTGACTTTAGAGCAGTGCTGGGCAACTCGTTCCTACAAGGGCTACCAAAAGTGTAGGATTTTAAGATCAATCTCTGTTTAAGCTCACTTGAGTTACTTAGTTTCATTCTGATTGATCCACCTGGGCTCGTGCAGAGAGAAATTGAAATCCTGAAGCCTCATTAGATTGGGGCTACGTTTTAAAACGTAACCTGTAACTCGAAACGTATGCGTTATGGGTATTAAATTAGCCCTGTAACGTTGCTCGCAGCGGACTTGCGTGTTTACACGCAGGACGCCCGAGAATAGGCTACGTGTGGAGCAACGTTGAACTTCGCGCACATAAATCCTTTGATCCGACAAGCCTGTAACTGCTACTTGTTCAATTCAGCTATTAAATTGCAACGTGGTCACTCGCGAGCAAGCACATAACACGCAAATGCAGCCCAAAGGCCAACGTGTGTTCGAGAGCACCCGCAAGAGGGGTAAAGTCCAATATGTAGCACTTGTAATGCAAATAAAAAAACGCTACTGTACATTTATTATAAGGGAAAGTAATGTTAGGTCAAATAGCACAACATTCTCAAGACCGCAAATCGGTCACGAAAAATACTTTATTTCATGACTATATTTTGTGTTATATCGATCCCAGTAATCAATGAGTTGTGACATACAGTATATATTGTAACTCGCATGTAATAAAATATCATATTTACCGCTTTATTAATATTGCATTATATCTGGCCTGTGGGTCCAATCGCAAACTGTATTTGAAGCACGTAGGACTTCGAAATCTACCCTCCCATTTTCAGTGACGTAACGCTAATGATCTCTTTTTCCATTGGCTCCATCTGAACACGTAACTACGTGCTTGCTTAATTGTTTGTGTTCGAGCATGCAACTCTGGTTTACGAAAGAGTCTCTCGCTCGTAGCTTGCAGCCCATTCTAATTTAATAGCAACGTAACTCGGCCAAATTTTAAGCTCGCAGCCCTTACGTGCTACACGTTGGAGTTACGAGGCAGGAATTTAATATGGCCCCCGGACTGTTCGAGACCCTTTTAGGACTGAGTTACCCACCATTCCTTTATACTGAAAACAATGATTGGCAATAATAACATGTAAGAAATAGACCACAGATTATGTTTGGTTGGTGAATCAGAAAGACTGATTGGCAGGCGAATATTGCAAACTTGAACTGAAGGAACACATTTGTGTTTAATAATTGTTATATTACATACAGTAATAACAAGTTTTTTTATTTGTTTGCGTCATTCAGTCGTGTCCGACTCTCCGGGACTTCATTGACCGTAACACACCAGGGACAACTTTATGTCCATGGTCATGCTGATCCACTTTTTTTCATGGCAGAGATACTGGAGTGGGTTGCTAGTTCCTTCTCCAGTGGGCCACAGCATACAGCTCCTGGTATTCCAAGATGGTCTCCCATCCAAATACTCACCAGGCCCAACCCTGCATGGCTTCAGGGTGGTGTGATTTCTGGGTATCAAACCCAGGTCCCAGCAGTGAAAGCACCAAATCCTAACCACTGGACCACCAGGGAACCCATAATAACAAGTACACAGTTATTAAACAGAAATGCTTGGTAATTTCTTTAGTATTGTACAGTACGTAATTACCGATAGTATAATAAATTGTCCCATATTTATAACCTACACTGTTTCCCTTTCTATGTACTCATTTAGCTATTATGCTTGAGGACACTAGAGCTCCCAGCACAAATAAAGCAAAATAACAGGAACAATTAAATGAAAGTCAAATAGAACTACACAAACATATCACCTTATTCTCTACTTATACAGAGAATGATTTATTTTGGTGATTGTATTATTCAAAGATTGTCCCCTGGTAACTAGTAATTCCCGCTACAGTATTTTATTAGGGTTTCTTACCTGAAAATGGTAAATCTACAGCATACAGTTGCCATTGGTGCCTCTCTGCACCTCAGTAACTTAGCTTGCTGCCTTCCCTGACTGCTCCTCGGGCACTGGCTGCTCATGTTGAATATTTATATACCTTTTTATTACTTTTGAAGACAGAGCAAGAAGAAATTGAACTGTTTGATACGAGAAGTTCAATTTCTTTTAGCTTAATTTCCTCTTGGAAGCAGAATGGTAATACAAATTATTTAACTTTTTTCATGGACAAAATCTACTGCCCAGGTAAAAACAAAAATCAATATTTTTTCTTCTTATTTGATGTAATATATATATATAATATTAGATATCCTTCACTTGATGCAACTTAGTATAAGATTATATGGCTATGGGCTACCAATGTTTTATCTTGCAGTTAACAGAAAAATGTAATACATTTTAAAGATGTTTTTATATGAAAAAAGAGTAACTTGATCTATCGCAAACATACATTTTATTCTACAGTACAACTGTGTTTTGCAGCATTCTAGTGAAAAAAAATTCTCTTTATATTGTTGAGGAGCTTTGCGGACCTTCTCATAAATTTACTGCCTACATCTTAATTATATTACACAGTGCTACATTGCAATATAGCACATGCACACAGAAACTATACAATCAAATATCTTTGTATGCCTTTTTATTAATCTTATTTTTGTTTCATATTTTTTCCACCTGAATGGAGCTCATGGACTACTGGTGTTCCAGTAAACACAAGCTTCTGTTCCATCCTGCTTAATTTAAACAAAAGAAACTAAAAAGAAAAAAAAAAAAAGGAAAACTCAAACCCAAACATGGTGAAGTATATGAAAAAAGTGAAGTGCTGCTATAGATACCAAATGATAAACATATCTCTATGCCTTAAAAAGGGGCATTTATAATAATACACTATCAATTTAGGAATACAAAAAGTAAAAGCATACTATATTTGAGGCACTGCTTAAAATGAAAAAAAAAAAAAAACTAAAATAGTTAATCCTCTCCTACAAACGCGTTTCGTATGCAAACTTCCTCAAGGTATCTTGATTCAAATAGTTTGTTTAATGAGGGCTCCCTCTACCAACACTGACAAAAAATCTCAATACCACTGTCCAGATTCTGATTGGCTGGAAATATGAAAACATTTATCAGATAGAAGGATGAAGCTGTGCACTACAATAATGTATCATTCTCTTTTAAATACATAAATTACATATTACTTACCATTGTTAAAATTGGGTTAAAATATAGACTATAGATATCACATAAATGATGTTATGTTATTTCCTAAAATCCTAAAAATTAAAAGCTAATATAAATCCAGATGGTGGATGTGGTTTAATTTTTTTGCTTGGAACTACAGGCTATGAACATTGTGCCTTGAAAGTGCTCTTTGGTTAAAAGCTAGTGGTTTATGTCACACAATGTAGGGCAGTAACAGATGGTCTGTAACTGGCAGAATGACAGCTCCACATGCTATGGACAATATAGATGAAAGTATGAAAAAATCCTAAAAAAAAAGCAAATAAAAAAAAGTAAAGCATAAAATAATGAGGAGATAATTAATTGTTATCAAAACTCTTTGAAATCGACCATAAGGACACCAACATAAAATTGCTTTAGAGAATATACATAAAATTCAATACACTTTTTGATGGTTTATTTGGTTTCTTATCTCATTTCCATTCAAGTCAACTTTGGGTAGAGACCTTACACTGCCGATAAGCTGTTTCATGTGTCCAGCCACACAAGTGAATAGGGCTGGCAGAGCAGCACCTAGAAGAGACAAGCAGCTGCTTTGTTCTAGTGTCAGGCATATCAGCAATCAGAGTCTTCTTTGGGAATCAACATCTTGCTTTTTACTACTTATCTACTTATACCACCTGAGAGTGAGTGTAAGGACAGCCATACAGCCACAATACTAGCAGTATGCATGGGTGTAGGAACTGGAGGAGGACAAGAGGGACAAATCCCCCCCCCCCCCCCCCCAGATTTTTCATTGTGTGTAGAGAAGCAGTTGTGTTGTATTTTTATGCTATATACAGTATCGCCTCCACATATTTTCTTTGTCTCCTACACCCATGGCAGTATGACAGCTACAGGAAATGCAAGTTCTCTTGCTACAGTTCAGTTCACCATTGTCCGAATCATACCCGCTCTGCAAGCTTTCACTTCCTTAGTAGGCACACCCCTAATATTAAACAGTTTCACAGGTGAATTTAAACAATCACATCACTAACTAGACACCAATGCTCTAACAAACTGCAGCATACAGTTTGTGAATTCATGATATTAGGGCGTGATATACACAATACGAGAATGTAGCCTGAAACTCTTCTAATGCTGTCCAATATCTGCACATTAAATAACTTACATGATCCAAGCCAGTGGGGATGATTCACTAAGCTATTACAAGAGCTGTAAAAAGGGTGAAATGAAAACTGCATTCTATCATAAAACACATTGTAGCCCCTGCAGTGCTTAGTGAACCTTCCTCAGTGTGCTGCAGTCTGCATGCTCAATACTACATACGTGTATAAGAAAAACAGCCCATTGTCAGTAAACATTTTTGCAGGCTAAAATTACTTGTGATACATGAGCACTAGCACTTCACTGTGCTTATTTTTTTTTTGGGGGGGGGGGGGGGGGTTAGTATGCCTTATATTTTATAAAACATTACTGCACATTATTTTCACTATTTTTCACAATTTTTACATTTGTATATCTCTAGCAGGAACCCACTTTAGACTTATGATTTTAATTAATTTAATTATGGTTGAGTTCCAAATAAGAACTTCACCAGGTTTTAATTAATGTTATTGTGGGGGCTTAAAGGACGGTTACAATGCGATGTTGATTTAAACACCACTCCACAGTACACTAAAACCTTAGTATTATAATGAAACATTTCCTGTCATTGAATCAAGAGAAAAACATCCGGTGACAGATTTTATTTCTTCCATCCAGAGCTTTGTTTTAGTAAAACTGGTATCCCAGGAATTGGCTCACATGTACACAAAACAAATCCACATTTCCATGTTTTCTCATATTGTTTGTTTGTTTTTTTCAATAGAAAATAACATGGGACCAGACATCCTTAAGAAATTTGGTTGATAATAGCTAGCTATACCCATAGGATAACATTATTCAGTTCAGAGGTCGTCAACCATTTAATACCCGCTGCCCACTTTTGATGGTAAAATTTCCTTACCGCCCACCGGTGCCGCAATAACACAATTTACCATCTTATCTAATTTCAGGATACATAAATCATATGACCCTCGCTATGTATCACCCTGTACTTACTATCTAGTGATCCGGTCCTGACTGCTGTCCCTAGGCTCTCTCACAGCTCTACAACCAGCCAAGTGTGGTGCTGCGGGTCTCTGGCGTGTGACGTCACTCGTCCGCTCTCTGCACTTCCTGTTAGTTTCAATAAGTGTAAACAGTTTTTTCTTAATAATTTTTCATACAAATTTTTTTTTTTGTAATGTATAAAAACTGTTTTTTTAAAGCTTACAAAACAGTTGTGTTCCATGTCCCTTTAATGCATCACACGGTGCAGTAAAACTTGACACCTCTCCAAGGTAATCAGACACATTTCAGTTGATGAGAGAAGCTGAAAAGAAAGCCTGGCCTATAGAAACAGAGAATAAAAACTTTACATTTACTTGAATAGCTTTTAGACATTATTTTTGGTGCCCTAATCTGGTCTTTGTTTAGCTAGTGCTGCCGCTATTGTGTGGAACTGAGTGGATGTATTAGGAGGAACATTTCCATGTGACATCTATGAGCCGATGTTTTTATAAACTGCCTAGCAACAGCCATTTTTCTTTTTGTTTATCACGAAACTCCAAAATTCTGCAGTTACTTTATTTTTCTGTGATATTTTGTATCGGCTTGTATTATGTTAGATATCACCAAAATACTTGAGAGATGCATTTTCTGTAGGTAGATAATTTACTGCTTTGCATCACAGGGAGCAGACAATTTATGCCAAGCATCCCCATATAATTACTGGACTTCCAAAGCTGTAAATAAAGGCAATGGATGTAGGCAACTAGGCGCTTTTTGGATTACTTCCATATTACCAGCTATGCCAAGAGAACTGCTTTCCAAAATTCACTGTTTGTTGCATTTCATTTATCTGTCATATAATAAAGATTTAAAGGGACATGTCCGTGTCTCTAAAACAAGCCATTTTTGTTCAGTTGTTTTTATTATATCAAGCACAGTAGTTCAAGATAGACATTTGACCTGAGCATGACATGGTCTGCTGATACTTTAATAACCCCCTACCCATTCCCAATAATGACAGACAACCTTGTATGGGTATTAACAGGCCACAGCTTTATTAGACAACATAACATAGATAACAAGAGGTAGCTGCACACTGCTACACGGAAGGAGCTCACCCCCAGGCCCAATGGAACCCCATGCCAAGGGGCCCTTTGGCAACGACCAATCACCAGATACCTTAACAGCTAATGAGCACCAGTCTAGGGTGATCCAGCACACCCGCAAAGCTGTGACAGACTTAGAACAATAAAAACATAAACTTGTAGGGCGCGAGGGAGGAATGATTGTCTTTTCGTGTCCCACTGCCAAGTGACAAAGGCGGGAATCGACCCTCCTTTATCACCTCCTGCTAATCTCCTCCCCCAACATAACCCAAAGTACTCCCCCAGCACTACACCCGGTCAAAAGCCCTGTCCCTTATGTTTCTCCAGGGGCTGCCTTTCTGTGATGCATAGCATTCATTGTTTATTTTATTCACAGACAGGGCTAGACTTAGGGTTTTGGGTTAGGGTTCAGGGTAAGGGTAGTGGCACATGATGTGGCATGCACAGCTTATCATCTGTCACTACTTTACTACGTAAAGCTTATCATCTGACACTAACCTTAACCCTAAGTCTAACCCTAACAAATTTAACAAAGTCTCGGCATGGCACTGTAGCTCCACCTAGTGGCTGCTCTACACCACTGCTGGCGGGGATGAACGGGAGATTTTAGGGGAAATTCACTGAGCATCTCAGGGGCTATAATGGGCTTTGCAGTGCTTTCCATTTGTTCATTTTCCTTTGGTTTACATTTGCCATTGCAGCCCCTGCGATGTTTAATGAATTTCCCCCATTACCTAGAACCATTTTCCGTGGTAGAATCTTTTTACGGTGTCCATAATGTTAATGTCCCTAGTAATTATAATAAGTGATATTTTACTAAATGGTAGTATATTTTTTTTTTAGAAGTAGCTTGTTTGTAAATAGCTTTCAAGACGTACACCTCTCTTCATCAACAGTGTTGTTACTGATTTCATAGAAGAGAGGTGTATCTTGAAAGCTTGGCACGCTAAAGTGTTTGCCCAATAAAAAAGGTATCACTTTATACTGCAATACTTATTCACCTGGACTACTGGACATTCACTGCTACCCCAATATAATAGTTTTATAGACATCTCGATTTATTGGAAGACAAACACCAGTTCAAATAGTCTCTCTCTCTCTAAAAAAACCTATGTAACCCTCCGGTTGGCCTTAAATTATGTGTTTAGCAGTACTGCTTTTGCTTGAAGACTATCCGCGTATCTAGTACAATTTCTGTATAATAGTACTTTACATATGACTCCTAAATCTTCCATCCCCAAAATTTTTGCTTCCCACTTTTTGGTTCCTAAGCTTTATTAAACCCTTATTAGCCCTTCCCAATTCTGCACCCTAATTTTTATACCTACATAAAAACATCATTCAGGTTTTTATACTTTAGATCAAAGAAAATAAATATAT
Source organism: Discoglossus pictus (assembly GCA_027410445.1). NCBI lineage: Eukaryota > Metazoa > Chordata > Amphibia > Anura > Alytidae > Discoglossus > Discoglossus pictus. The sequence continues at coordinate 226,970,183 of CM050163.1, forward strand.
ATATATATATATATATATATATATATATATATATATATATATATCTTACGGTCAAGTATACATTTTCTTTAGTGTGAAGTGGAATTAATACAGTTAAATAAATTATTAGACTTATAATCAAGGATCCCCTCACCCATTATGTTTGTTATGCTGGATGTCAGATGATCATCACTACAAAGTGTGTTTCCCACTTGTGGGAAGTGATCTCAACACAAGACTAAAATAGCAGTATAGTATTCCCATTATCCCTGACCTCTACCCATAGTCACAGCACGACACAGAGAGCAGACTTATTCTTTGCATTTAGTAGAGCCTCTGCCATAGGAAGATGAAACACATTTAATTAATATTCACATAATAGTGTTTAACAAAAAAAAAAACTGTGGCATGTGGACTTCATGTTTAGTAACATAATGCAAAATGATTTAACCGTGATGTGCATGACCACCTACCATTTCAGCAATACGTGTAGTTACCAGGTTCACCCATCCATATAAAAGCCATCCATATAAAGCAGTTGGAATGCCTTCAGGTGTTCTGTAATGCTTTCCCCACCTATAGAATCTGCAAAAGAGTTATAATGTTCCCCTACCCATTTTTGTTTTACTTTACAGTGAGAATCCCATGGTACCAATGGCAGGAGATTGTGAATATGAGATTGCAGGAGATTGTGAATATGAGATTGCAGGAGATTGTGAATATGACCAGTTATTGTGTCAGAAGACACAATTGCATGTTCATTATAAAGGCTAAATGGCAGAGGCTAGAGGAAGAATTTGGATCTACCTGGCTTTAATTTTTTATAACAATTTATTTGTAGTATACTTGTTTGTTCCCATCTGGGACAATATATAGTCCCTTTAAAGGAACAGATAATTCATATGCTTATTTGTCATCAGCATTCCCACTTAAAGGGGAGGAATATTTAGAATCAGTAGTGTATGAAAACATTTGTTTGCATGAAAATATACCAAAATAAACATTAACAAACTTACCCCGATGCTTGCTAAATCTCTTGTTTGCTAGAAGTTGATTTTGAGAGGTAATTGCTAGCAGTTTATTTTGAGCGTTAACACCCCTAAAAATCATTCCTTAGCATAACATTCATAATTTGTTTTGGCCAATCACAGGCAGGTACAACATTGTTTCAATCTGTAATGACAGTTTGTGTAGCAAAGCATCATGGAATGTGTAGTCTTGTTTTCCCCTTGCACAAGGAAGTAAGTCAGAGCCCAGATATTGCTATGTGGATCTCTGCATTATGCTGCTGTTGGCTTGAAGGTTAGTATAGGAATAAAAACCATACCCAAATGCAGTCAGTGTTATCTCTATTGGTAAGTACAATGTGCCTATGTAAGCAGCTCTGGGGGTGTGGAAAACAAATTATTTTAAAAAAATAAAATGTATCTGTATGTGTATAGAATGCCTCCATGTAATGTGTGTTTCTAATATAAGCAGCATGTGTTAGATTAGAAAAAGTTAAAAACAGGGAATCTTACATGTACGGTACCTTTAAATGAATATAGTATTTCTATTTAGAAATGGTGATATTTACATTCAAAAGCCTCACAGCAGATGTGGTAATCTTAACATTGCAAAGCAACAAATATACAGCATTTATGGCAGGCTGAACATAAAATAAGCTTAATAAATAAATGCAGTTTGAGGCTTCATAGCACATAGGAAAACTGAAAGTTTAGTACGTCTGTCTCTGAGACCTGTCTGTGAAAAGTATAAGAAAACATTTCATTTTGTATGCAAAGGCTTCATTAAAAAAACAAACCGTGAAACAGACTTTTTTTTTTATTTTCTTCCCTACAATTATAGGGATTCCCAGTAGAGCTAGAGCTAATCAAGGCGGCGTATTTAATCAAAGAACTGCCACCATAATTAAACTTCCAGATTTGCATGATAAATGCTTGGCTTGCAGTTAGCTGCTCACTGACTTTGCATGAAGACTTTATTTGGGGCACAATCCGACAGTAGGTATTGTTCAGACAGCTATTCAGGAATTTCCTGCCTGGGTCGTAAATTACCCAGTGAAATAAAAATAAAAGGAAAAAAAAATATATATCAAAGAAGATCTCTAAGTCATTTCCCTCTCCATGTTAATCGTATTAGTTCTCTAAAGAGACAAGAGACCCTTGACCTTTATTCTCAATTAAAACATTTAATCCAGACCAGCATTTTTTGGTAAGAACCGGCGAATCCCATTTGTTGTGCGTATATTAGTCTATTTTGATCATCTGTTTTTATGCTGTCTCTCTCACACCTCCCATTCCCAGGGCTTTAAATTACATACAGCATATAGTTCTGTTTGGGAAGCAGCAGTCACTGTAGCTTAGGATTTCTCTCCCTCCGCTTGGCTCAACAGCTTCTTTCTCTTTCAATCTTCCTGTACGTATTTTCTTTTTGTTTTGCTCTACCTGTTTCTAAAGAAGCAGCAGTGATTGCTTGTGTTAGTGCTGTGAGTCGGTGGGTGTCATTGCCATTCGTGGGTGATAGAGTCATGGGAGAAACTGCAGTGAGCAAGCAGATGCAGGATTTGGAGGTAGCAAACTCATCACAACAGCAGCGGCTGCACTGCTAGCACACAGGGACGAGCGACTGGACTGGTATATCCTTCATCACTGGTGAGTGTGCCTGTCTGGATATCTACTGAGCTGTGCCATCAACTTTTATTCTATATTATTAATTATTCTGTGCGATTTCAGCTTTATTGTGCCAGAATGGTGTACAGTATGCTGGATATATCTATGAGTTTGTCACTTTTAGGCAGTTTCTCTTGAATGATCACAACATTGGACGGCACGTGGGTGTAAAGATTTTGCTATAATGAACTTTAAACCCATCAGCATTGTGTAGTCACTGTGATATTTAACTAAAGGTTGCATTTAAAGATCACTGTGTGGTATGTGCATCAAACCCTGCTATTTGTTTTCCTCGTGCTGCTGTTTTTATTTTAAAATATAATTTTTTTATAAATCATAAAATTGCATAGTAATTTTGTATCACCTGCGGCAAATACTAACCATTGATGTGTATGTATTGTAGTTACAGGAGTCATTCACCTAAGCACTTTTGAAAGTTAACCTCTGTCAAAAAGTGTTGTTCTCTTGTTTCTGAAGCAACGCAAGGGTTAAGTTTCCTTGATTTTATTAAACTAACTGCTTGGGCTTGTTTTACAGCTATTATTATAACGTTATTTTTAAAGAAATTGTTACATTATAGAGACTAATAAGACATAGTACTTTGAGTACATGAAACATGTCAGCCTTTCTTCATTGTAAATAAAGCTTTTGTATTGTTTGCATGGTTTGTGAGTGTACTTTAGTGAAGCAGAGATTGAAATAACTGTATTTATTTGTGAAGCGACCTGGAAATTGTTAAATATACTATAGTTCTGGATGATATAAGTAATAAGCATGCAATATGTGAGGGTCTCGCACTTGCAAGAGTCCCCAATTTAGACAATGCAGTCTGTTTAAATGGGCTATGTATTAAATAGTGGAACTGCCATTATGTTGTAGATGGAGACTTTGATACATAACTCAATTTGTCTGTCAGGACCTGCTGAGTACAGTAGCTGCGCTGCTTCTATAACTATAACATATACAACTGCTTCTTTTATGCACATACATTACAGCTGGCAGATCAATAGTCTGTAAATAGTGTGTGCCATGTACAATATATTCATAGGAAACAGCGTGTGACCATTTTCTTTTCCATTTTTACCTCAGATTATTTGTTTATTTATCCGTTTTCACCAAACTGCATGTAGAGCAACATCTACTGCTGCTCTGTTTTTCTGTGGCACCTATCTTGGATGTTAGACCTTTCCAAACTAATGAATAGGCTTCAAATAATATCATAGGCATTATTGTCTTCATATCACTAGTGAAAAAGATTAGTGGATTTAGCATTTTTTTGGGTTATGAAGAAGGTGGACATGTCATGATAGAGATAATTATTATTATCCTTTATTTGTAACACGCCTGCATATTCTGTAGCGCTAATTATTGATTGAACATACAGTTTTTTTTTTCTAAGAGCAGTAACGCTAACATGTGGCACAACTCTAAATGTGGCACAGTATGTTAATTAGTGGCATAGAAGGGTAATTAGTGCACAGTATGCTTGATTAGAGTGGGGGAGGGGATCTAAGTATGGACATAAAGAGAACAGAAGAGTAGACCATTGTTGGCCATTACAGAAACGAATTTCCTACTGTGCAACTAATTAGCTTACTGCGTAACTAATTAGCATTATATACCACTGATTCACATTCTATGGCACTCGGAGAAAAGCTGTACATTACAAAAATTATATTGCTCAGAATAAATGACCAGTACAAGATACAACCAGTTTTTCATACTTAAAAAGAACCAATCATTTCAAACCTAACCACTTTAAAGGAACGGTGACTGATGTTTTTCGAAAATCTATGTGTCATGTGATCTTTGCAGGTGCATCAGATTGAGAAACTAGTTAATTAGTTTGATAGAAGAGACGTATGTCATACTCAAGTCACATCTGGAGGAACATTTGATGTGGCGAAAGAAAAGGATGAAAAAATGAGATACAGTACAAAACACTTAATATGTATGTCAGGTAATAAGCCCATAAATCGGCCTATTGACGCAACACATAACTCAAACAGTACTTTGATGCAAATGGCTCTGGATGGAATTGCTTTTCTTTGTAATCAATCAAGACTTAAAGAGTCTGATTCACAGAGCTGCCAGTCCATTCATTTGCTACTCTGTGTGTGTGTCATGAGAGTTAACCCACAAAGCGTGTGGTCTGCAGTGTTTCATCAAACACCTCATCCTCAAAATATCTCCAATCTTGTAAATCTGCAGCTATAGATAGCTACTGAAGCACATGAACTAATGAAGTTTTAATGCGACTGGCCTCAGTATGCCAGACATGTAAAGCTGCCTAGCCACACTTGTGTGGTTTCTTTATTTGGTATTAAATGCACTAGAAATCTTCACCAGAAAAAAAACATCTGTTTGTACAAAAAAGGCAATAACGTTCACTAAAAAAATAGACTTAAAGGGACATTGAACGCATTTTTCTTTGTTGCATCTGAAAGAGGTTATTTGATAATGTGACACAGTATTTTTTTCTTTTTTCAAAGCAGAAAAAAGATATTTAACCTATCTTGAGACTTGCCGCTGTCAGCCAATGAGCAGTAATATAGCTGTATACTTTTCTGCATGGCCGGTTTACCCATTAGGCCAACTAGTCCGCTGCCTAGGGACGCTTCCCTGTGAGGGGCGCCACTTTAAAAAAAAAAAAAATGTTTCCTGGCTTTTAAAGCCCCTGAAATGCTGCAGTTCATATACTGGCTACTAGGGAGTAACCACCTAGAACTAGAGAGTTACAACAAAAAAAGGAACTTACACTCACAGCAAAGGCAAAAATTGGTTTGTGCATACCTTGTGTACTCACTCACAGGGGCTCCACCAATTCACTTCCTAGGGGCTCCAAAAGGGTAGATCCGGCCCTGGTTGTCTGCCAAAAAATCTAAAGATTTACGTATATTCTGTTAGCTTCAGTGAAGTTTAAACATGTTTAAAGCATGCTCTTTTAAAAACATTAAAAAAGTGTGTTCCATGTCCATATCATTTATAAAAGTAGAGTTCACTATATAATGGGGCTAAAATGAATATTGATCTGAACCAGCAATTCTAATTTTTTAAACTATAAAATTTGGAACATTGGGTTATACTGTGAGAACTTTCACGCCTCTGAGTTGAAACCTATTCAGTCGCTATGTTGTCTTCTGTACTTTATTCAATAGTGTCTCTAACTTTAAGAAATGCCCTCCACAGAATGATCTCCAAATCAGAGGATCTTATGTTGGTGAATTCAAGCCAGACAATCTATAGGAAGTTCAAATTGTGCTCCATTCAAATTTTGGTCCATTTGGTTTATTTTGCAGTGATGTCACACAAGATGGAAATTATTCATAGGCAAGCATAATTTCTTTCTATCGCATTGCAAGAAGCATACCGATTTCTTTTCTTTATGAAAAAAGGCGACATAATAGAAGACATTAAATGATCGATAGAACATTTTAGAATAACATACAGAATGTGTTTGCATACCTATAGACTAATTATGTCAATAGTACATTTCCATTTGCTAAGGAAAAATCCTAAAAGCATGTTTTGCTGTATATTGTATTACCTGCTACCACTTACGCTCAAAGTAATTCCATGAACCTGCCAATATTTCACAAAGAATGACTCTGCAATCCTATGACTTAAGGCCAGTTTGTCACATTTCATAGGATATTTGATGTGAATTCAAAATATATATTGTTTCTGAACTTGACCTTTCAACTTTTATTTTAGACCCAATTCCTCAGTGTTATCACAACTGCCATCTGGAATGTTCCATGACATGAAGGAGTATTTCTGTCTTGTTGTTCTAGAATCATGATACTCTTATAGCAGGAATTAGAAGCACTAAAACAATGAGTCAGATACTAATATCAAGATACCACTATGTTCTAGAGCACAAAGCTCCTTCACTTCCAATGCATAACTCTTTTTGGTGCTTTTTGTCTGATTGAAAGCACTTTGTAATGAATGTAACTTAAAGTGCTGTCTAATTCATGATGAATATTTAGGATATCTTGCTATCAATCAGTGGCTCATTCATTCTCCGTTACTTGCCATTGCTCGAAGTGGAATATATTAAATATCTGGTCCTTGAGGACAGATGTTGGACAAGCCCATATAACTTACCAGCATCCATGTGTAGATTGCACAGCTCAAGTCTTAATCTTACATGGTTTAGTTTCCCATCAGCTTTACATCCCATATGCTATGCTTTGCACTCCTTCTCAGTAACCAGCTTGACAGGGAATATTAAATAAATGAGTAGGCTTAAAAAACTCAGAGTAGAAAACAAGGGATTTAAATATAGAATAACTTAAGTATAGTAATTATGCATAAATAGTTTCCTCTATTGTTTCTTGTAATAAAACCAATGATCATAGCAGCCCATGAACATAGCATGGGGTGTCAGCCAATGCCTAGGTATATGAAAGAGTATGTGTTATGAAAAACTACAATAGTACCATTTAATAAAGCTATTTTGAGCATACTCTGTTGCGTGTTCCATTGTATATTCTTTCTCATATTGATTGCAATTGTTTGACAGCTACTGGGCTCTCACTATTAAAGTAATTGAGCAGAGGCAGGGAAATGTCAATACAATTTTGTCAGCTATGTATATAGCGTAAAATGTTGATGAGAAGAAATTGAATACAAATGTAGTTTGATTTACTGCATGTCTGTGTGTCAGGAAAAGGAGCAAGATGGCAACCATGGCTTCATCATATAAGTGAAAGAGGAATTTAGGTTTTATCCTTCCCTGGTCACTTAAGATGAATCAAGTTCTATATATATGTGCAGAGAGAGAGAGAGAGATCAAATATCGCAGCATGACATTTTTATTTCACTTACATTCACTTTTATGTGACAGTCAAAAGGTATGTTCTTTTCTCTTTTTCAATTTTTAAGCAATAATAACATAATTGATACTGTCAATTGAAAAAGAGAGGACATGCCTTTTAAAAGTGTGTCACATAAAACTGTCATTGTATATTGCAATAACCTACAGTATTTACGCAAATCTAGTGCGCCATCCAATCTAATGCGCACCCCAAATTTGGAACCCATGAATCAAAACAAATGTTTTTACTGGTGAATGTAATGCGCATTTTTCTCTCCCTCTCTCTTCATCTTGCTCTCCCCCTTGCCCTATTCATCCCCCTGTCCCTTCATGCCTCTCTCTCCATGTGTCTCCCCCCTTTCACCTTGCCCTTCTCCCTCTACCCCATGTCTCCCCATCTCCCCCAATGTCTACCCTCTCCCTTTATGTCTCCCCCTTACCTCTCTCTCCCTCCATGTGTCTCCATATTTCCCCTTGCCTCTCCCCCTATATCCATGTCTCCCTCTCTCCCCCATGTCTCCCTCTCTCCCCCATGTCTCCCTTTCCCCCATGTCTCCCCCTCTCCCCCATGTTTCCCCCCTCTCCCACCATGTCTCCTCCTTCCCTTTCTCCCTCCATGTGTCTCCCTCTTTCCTCCTCTCCCTCCATGTCTCCCTGTTCCCTTTCTCCCTCCATGTGTCTCCCTTTTCCCACTTTGCCTCTCTTCCCCATGCCTCTCCCTCCCTCCATGTCTCCTTCTCTCCCCCATGACTCTCCCTCCCTCCACGTGTCCTCTCCCCCAAGCCTCTCCCTCCTTCTATGCCTCCTCATCTCCCCATCCCCCATGCCTCCCTCTCCCCCTCTCCCTTCATGCCTCTCCCCTCTCTCTTACCTCCTGCTCTGTGCTGCCGGTCTGCTGGCTCTTCCCTCTGCTGGCTCCTCCCCCTGCCAGCAGACGCAAGCAGAGAGCAGGAAGCAAGAGCAGGGGACCGGGGGAAGGGGAATGAGAGCCACGTGCGGTGGAAGGCAGGTTGTGGCATTTTTGCCGCCCCCAAAGAGGTGACACCCAGGGTGCTCCGTCCCCTTCGTACCTTACTTCCTACGCTACTGACTGCAAGACAGACTATTTACTAAGTCTTGCCGTTGAAGCTGAACATTTACTGACTGTTGGTGTTAACTCATCAGAGCTGAAGTAATGTTACATGATTTTATAAGCAGTGACTGTTTCATAGAACATTTAGCTTGCTTGCCACTGCTTTTGTAGAACATGCTCAAACAGTAATATAACAAAGCAGGGTATATTCAGTTTAATGGTGTCTCTCCATGATTTTTCTCCCTCACAGTTAGCTTGGTATGATTTGCATGATTCTACCTCCCAAAAAGAATACATAATAGTGTATAGATGTTGGGAGGGGAGAATCTGGCCATTCACCAATTTACTAAGCACTTTCTCACCTGAGATGAGGCTAGGTGAGAAGGGTTGTTTTTAGCATAAGAAATAGTGCATCATTTGAGATGCACTTGAGAAGCTTAGTAAATATCCTGCTTAAGTGTCTGAACTTCTAGGACAGGGGTGTCCAAGTTCAATCGTGTAGGGACGCACACAGGCCTGGAAATGAGGATTTCCTTTCTGTGCACAGGTGAATCAGCATGACTGAAGAAGTGTTTCACTCACCTGCGTGCAGCAGGAATATGCTCAAATCCAGGCATGTGTGCGGCCCAGCAGGACCGACCTTGGACACCTCTGCTCTAGGATAATAGGGTCAGGAGGAATGAGGAACTGGGCTGGGTTACTGTGTTTTATTTTTACTGCTATGGCTGAGTTAAAGAATCACTGGTTTCACATATTTACAGTCTGTTTTAAAGGACAGAGCATTTGTTATGTGAAAAGTTTATAGAAAGTAAAAAGATAAATAGTAGCCTTTATTAACTAATATATGTAAGGTAGTATTAACTGCCCCATTCAGACTTCTCTATTTGTTAGCTCCACTTTTCAAGGCTGAACTTGACTTGACAAAACAGATAAACCAAGTCTATTTCCTCTATTCTAAAAGGGCAGGTAGTCCATTTACAGAGTATTGGGGCAGTGTTGATTTCAAGTTTCATCTTTGCACAAAGCAGATAAAAATATGTGAAGGTTTTCTAAAGCAGCAATGGAGCTGTCCAGAGTGGCATATAAAAGACCAATAATTAGATAGGGTTTTGTTTAGATTTTTTTTAGATTAGGTTAATTTTATGTTAGTTTAGATTTTTTTTAGATTAGGTTAATTTTATGTTAGTTTATTTTATTTCTTTTCTAAAATGAAATTGCTGTTTAAAATGTTTAGAGATTTAAGTAGTTAAAATCAGTATAAACAACGTTCCGGTTCATTGTGATTTTTAAAAAAGTCTTTATTTTTTACGTTCTAAAAACATTTTCCCCTTATCAGCTTTATTTATTCCAAAGACCATATAAAAATACCACAAAAGAAAAAAGAAAAAGAAACAAACAAACCAAAATTATTAGATAATCATACACTCCCTTGTCAGGAGGTTTACTGAACTTGGGATGATTTGTTTAATTTAGTTTCTATCAGCCTTATTAAATTGTGATTCTGCCAATTGAAAAGGGCTCTATATAGGCACATAGCATTTTTTTACAGAAGTTTTTAGTTAGTTAACTTCTATCCAAAAGCAAGGTCTTCACTAACTAAAAACTTCTGTAAAAACATATGCTCTGGGCTTATATAGAGCCCTATTCAATTGGCTGAATCTCAATTTAATAAGGCTGCATATATGGATGTCTACAAAAATACCCAAATTAGAATTTACTTTACTTTTTGTTGGGCTTCAAAATTAAATGGGCAGTTGTATGCCTACATAAGTGTGATGTAAAGGATTTTAATCCTACTACGTGGGTGTATTTAGATTTTATGCTGCATTAAGGTACTTCAAATTTGTGCGCCCCCCACTCCCCACTTGCAGCTCCTCCATTCCATTCCCTTTTCTATATTTCAAATCATAACTTTATGCGTATATATATATATATATATCTGTGCATATATAAACATATTTCAATATATGCACTGCATCTTCAGGCACACTGCTGCCCCCTGAAAGTGTGATGCCCTCGGGCTGGGCTCATGGGCCTAGGTTGACATACAACCCTGTCCCACTAAATGAATTCCTGGTATTTCTTTATCAACTGCCAGAGGGAACTGCAGTTTCTTGGCTTTTAATACAGATGAATCATTTTACAATGATATCTCTGGGAAGTAGACATTTATTACTATGTCAGTAGACATATGGAAAGATTCATTAGCTTGCAGTCATGGAAGGCCAGTGGTGAAATTCTGAGATGTGATCTTTATGGAACTGTATCTATTTCATTGTGCTACTGATTGCATGATTAATGTACCTTATTATATTAAATTCTAGTTTCTGTGCGACTGTTTGTACATAATGTTCATTTGACAATCCAATTCTCCATTTCACTCAAGATGACACAGGGCCTTATCTATAACACGACGAGGGGCCATAATTTGAGCTGACAAGTCAGGCTTTGTAACACCTCTCCAAAATCATGTTATCATATGAATCAAGCTTAAAGGAAATCTTTATGCATTTTTGTTTAGATATATGATTTAAATAGGTGAGTATTAATGTTATCCTCCTCAATGTAATAGTCAAATAAAATGTACACTTCATTTACTTTTAAGGAACCTGACCAGTAACAGATTCTTAACTTCTGGACCCTCCCCTTTCTTATTTTTTTCATTTATGTAGAGTATCAAGTTTAACAGCATTGACTTAAGGCCACATCCAAAGGGGAGGGGCTTTATTAGTGTCTAATGCTGCTCAGACACAAAGCATGTCACCATCTGCTTACTAATGGTATGAGATACAGATAGTTTGAAGCCCTCCAATGTGGGTGTGAACAGTGGTGAAACATGGCACTGTACATGAGAGAAAACAGGAAGAATGGGGGAGGCTCCAGATGGCGAGAATCTGTTACTCTGGACGTTTCTTAGAAGTGAAGTGTAAATTTTATATGATGATCAATTTGAGGACTAACAACATTAGTAGCTGTGTAATCTATAAAAAAGCAGAAAATCTGAATTTTGAGGAATCTGTTTAGAAAAATACATCTAGTCTATGTCATCACTTACTGATAGACAGATATATTTCAGAATCATGGGGGAGAAGGAAGGGGTGAGAATAATTAGTTATGCGCAACGTGAGACCCGAAACGGCTGCGTGCTTGAAATTTTGCCTATTTACAGAGCTTTTAAATTAGAACATGCTGTGAGTTACGGGCTTGAGACGCAAACCCGTAAACCATTTTTTGCACGTTGGATGTGCGGCCGTGATCAATTAGTCAAGCCCGTAGTTACGGGTTTAGATGGAGCAAATGGCAACACAGATTTAGTCAGAATTACTTCACTGAAAAATGGAGGTGGGATTTTAAAGTCCTACAGGTTTCAGTTATGAGTGATAAAGACGTAAATATGATATTCTATTACATGTGCGTTCCATTATATGTATTAACACATTGATTTCCGGGATCAATATAACACGGAAATTAAACATGAAATAAAGTTTTTTGGGGGGCCGATTTGCGAGCTTGAGAATGTTGTGCTATTAATTCTAAGACTTAACATCACTTTCCCTTTTATTATATTTACAGTAGTGTGTGTATATGTGCATTTAAAGTGCTATGGATTGGACTTCTAGCCCCTTGCGGGTCCTCTCTTGCACCCGTAGCCTTTTTGGCTTCATTTGCGGGTTATGGGGTTGAACGCCAGTGATTTCAATGCAATTTAATAGCGTGAACGTAACAATTACGGGCTTGAAAGGACAAAGGATTTGCAGGCACGCAAGTCGAATTCTCACATCCCGTAGGGTTTTTTCGCTCTTAACCCACAAGTCGTTGGTGGGTTGCTTTAAGAGGCCAATTTAATAGCCGTAAGTCTTGCGGGCTACGTTAGGAGCTACGGTTTTACACATTAAGCTAATTTAATGTGGCTAATAGTCTTTGTGTAGTAGTTCTATAACCTATATTGAAAAAAACATGGGAATATGTAGAGTTTGTTTTCACAGTGAACTGAATTGCTATATTATGCTACAGTTAGCAAATTGTTGGTAGTGTCCGGTTTAGTTGCATTTTCAGTTTCTTTTGTTACACTCACTTCCGATATTTGCCATTGTTTAGAATTTTCACAGTATTGTGTTTTATATAACATCAGACAATAGTATTTCTAAATAAGGTGTTTTAATTTTAATCTGTTAAAGGACCACTGTCCAAGAACTTTTTGCAGACTAATAGCATAATTTATTAGAGGAAAATGTCATGAAGTCAGTTTTATTTCAAAAAATGGATTCCTCTGCAGAATTGTGGAGATATCCATGATACATTAATGGAAGCTGTGTGTGTGAGAGGGGAGTTTACATTTCTGGAGAGCAATATTTGCATTTTCTAATGCAAGCAGTCTGCTTCTGGGACAGTGAGGAAGAAGGGGGTGTGATGCCAGTTTGTCAGATTCAAATACCAAACAAAATCTTCTAATCTGCTGAAAGATAAATAAACACACGCTCAGAAAGTGATATAACAAATACAAAATAGATGCAAGAACTCAGATTTTCCCAAAAAAAATGTATGCGCCTTCTCAACCAAATGTTTTTTTTTACCTACACTGGTGTTTAAACATATCACTTTAATTACTAAAAACTGAGCAGATGTTTAGAACATTTGTGCAGTTTGCAATAAACAGGACATAAAGGAAACATGGACAAAAATGACCCCTCTCTATGCATGTTAGCTTTTCTAACAAACATGATTATCACACCATATTTACCATAGTGACAAGTCTTCTTTGACATTTTGCTGCTGTTTTTTAGAAACATCCAGTTCTAGCATCCACAAAAGTCATATTTTTTATTATGATATGTTTTGAACACCATTAATAGATATCTACAGCCTTATTAAATTGCGATTCGGCCAATTGAAAAGGGCTCTATATGAGCACAGAGCATATTTTTTTACAGATGTTTTTAGTTAGTGAATTTCTATCCAAAGCAAGGTCTTCACTAACTAAGAACTTCTGTAACCAAAATATGCTCTGTGCTTAGATAGAGCCCTATTCAATTGGCCGAATCACAATTTAATAAGGCTGCTAATCTCCACCACCAAGGGTTTCCATTTCATCAAGTAACCATTTTAATCCTTAAACCTGTAAATGGAGAGTGGAAGTTGATGGGCAGACAGAAATAACCATATAGTGCTATTTATTTGTACACAGTACAAATGCTTTCTGAGCATGTGAAAGTTATCTAGCAGTATTTATATAGATACACCATACATATTATGGGAGATTTACTAAGCACGTTCTCACCTGAGATGAGAATAGCTGAGATAATGAGAGAAGGCTGTTTTTCCCCATAGGAAATAGCACATAGTAAATCAGGAGATAGCATGACATGCACTTGAGATGCTTAGTAAGTTCTCCCTGTTAGAGCACATAGCTCCTTCTCTATAGAAAATCACCTTGTTTATTTTCATACCCTACTTCTTCATTCATAACCAGGCTCCAAGTCCGCTTCCCCCAAACCTCAATTAGCAGTTCTGATAACAACCACTATATTAGACAAGGTAATTCAGGGATGTGGAAAATAAAATATTAGACACATCTATTTTAAGACAAATTGGCTTACATTAGGAATTTCACAGCTTATTTATATATAGCTTCTCATTATGGATTCCCACACCCCTCTGTAGCTAAGCATTACGTCAAGTCCAGCTCAACCCAAAAAGTCTTATCATGCACTGTTTAGAACATATGGCATCCACATTAATTTACCATCTCCAATCAGAGTCAATGTGCCAGCTGAGACATTTCCTCCAAAGGCAACAGCTGTGCAGATATTGCAGTGCCTCTCTACTAATAATGTGGCAGGTGACTGTAGTTCATTCTTTTACCATTAGAGAGGGCTCATCACATCCCATGAACTGTCCAACAAATCATGCTCCGTATAAAACTCTGATAGGGCTGAATGAAGAAGTGATTAATTACTCAGAATTATCCAATACTGGTAACAAGGAAAGAAGTAAAAACATATCTTCAGTTCTAAAGTAAAGGAGACATTTTTGTTTATCTAAATTACACATTTGACTTAAAGAGGTATAGAAAATGGTTTTAATTTATCATTATTAGCAGAAAAAAGGTAGATTTAATGCAAGATTTTTTTTAGCTGTAATCAGACACAGGTATATAACAACTTTGGTTACTCAGCTGCAACTTAAAGAGATTTTTAAGTTAATGTTTTGTTTGTTTGTTTTTTTGCTTTATGCAGTATAAACGTTTTAACTTAATTTAATTTTATCCTTAAAGTAATTGTCATATAAACTTTAGACTTCACTATAGAGTAACCGATTCTCACTTTCTGGAACCTCCCCCTTTCTAAGTGTTCTCTCTCATGTAGGGTTCCATGTTTCACAGCTGTGAACTTTTTGTCTGCAGTGACATGCATAAACACATGTGTATATGTGTATCGCTTTTTGACTTGATAAAGAGAGGCATTATCTCTCGAAAGCTCATCGCTATATTATGAATACGTTTGTCCAATAAAAAAGGTATCACTATTCACTGCAATATTCATTCAACTGGGTTACTGGATATTCACGGCTTCCTCACTCTTTATATATATATATATATATATATATATATATATATATATATATATATATATATATATATATATATATATATGGTTGCATAGATAGATAGATAGATAGATAGATAGATAGATAGAAATATAGATTGAGGGATGGATGGATAGAAATATAGATGGATGGATGGATAGAAATATAGATGATGGATGGACAGATGGGTAGATGGATGGATTGATGGATAAATGGATGGATAGATAAAAATATGGATGGATGGATGGGTAGATGGATGAATGAATGGACTGATAGATAAATGGATGGATAGATAGAAATATAGATGGATGGATAGATGGGTAGATGGATGGATAGATATATAGATAGATCATGCCCTTACAGTAATTGGGGAAGGGCAGGCCTAGGGTAGCTAAATACAGCACTGCTCTGCAGACAACTAAGAAGTAAGTTAAGTATACATATTATATGACAATTACAACATTTAGTAAGAGCTATTTACAGTGTTGCAGCTGATGTGTATTAGTGTGTATGAAGAAAATCAGAGCTATTCAGTGGTAATAACTAATCTATAAGTATGGCCTCCACAGAGTTTAGAAATTGTAACATTGTTACTCTTGATTTTACATTTCATATACAGGATCAATTTTGTTTCGTCAGTACAGTTCATTTAAAAAGAAAATTTTATCCACAAATCATCCAAATCATACCTTATACAGCATAAAGCTGTATAATTCCACTTCTCTAAACTAAGTGCACAATGTTCCTATTACAGTATTATAATAGTCTTATGAAATAGGCTTGATTGGCAAGGTAGAGTGACAGTGTTTGGGTTAAATTCAGAGGAAATTACAACATACCATACAGACTGTACTTTTGGCATCTACTTTGGAAAAACATGCCCAATCCCTCTTTCTTTGAGAAACATCATGCAACATTTCATTTTAATCAGCAATTCTTTAAAGAAATGGTTATACCTTTTTTTTATCTCTTCCTGACTAAAAATCTTCAGTATTGAGTGTCAATGTGATAATACAACATTTTGTTGCTGATATGAATATACTTTATTTGAAAGGTCCAACTATGGCAGTGGTTAGTGAGGTAGAGGAAATACATGTGTATGGGACCCTATAAAGTAGAGGTGTCTGCCTTCCAGATCCTAAACATAAGGCTGAATCATTAGAGATAATCACTAAAACTCAATTTAGATTGATTCAAATGGTTATTTTTCATTCTGAAATAAAATTGTTTGATTATGTTCTTTAATAGTTTGCATGCTTGCTAATTGCATTAAATCTGATTACTTAAAGGGGCATTGTTTTTTTTTTTTTTTTGCATCTGAAATAGTGTAATCACATATATAGTTCTCAGCAGCGCGACCTTGCCATAAACCCGTTGGTAACGCAACGTTAAAACTGTGGGCTCGCCACAACCGCAGACCTCACGGAGCTAGAGTTGCGTTAGCAGCAAGGAAAGGAACGCCAAAGGCGCTCCTTGCGCTGGTTTATATGAGCGCCATAGGTGCTCATCGCTACAACCCCATACGACTTACGCAGGGAGAGCCAAAGGCTCTCACTGAGCTGGTGGAGATGAGCGCCATAGGCGCTCATCCCTACGACCCCGCATGAAACGAGGGCCACAGTTGTGGCCAGGCAAGGAGCGCCAAAGGCGCTCCTTGCGCTGGTGGAGATGAGCGCCATAGGCACACATCCCTACAACCCCGTACGACTTAGGCAGGGAGCGCCAAAGGCGCTCATCCCTACGACCCGGCACGACTTGCGCATCATACATACAACCCGCGCAACTACACATCAATACAAAACTCAAATACACAATTCACAGTGCGAGACCCGTAGCACTTAAAAAAAAAAAAAAAAAAAGAGCAGCAAAAAATACGAACTTAACGGCCGAACCACGCACAACGGAAAACTCGAAAAACACACTAAAGAAAAACGAAAAAAAAAAAAATACACACAGCAAGGGGGAACAGCCAGGACGTCTGGGACTGAGGTTACACGCCAATTTAAATCCAATTTAAAGACTTTCGCCACTCGAAAATCCCCTAAGAAAGAGAAAAAAAGGCCGTCAAAATAAACGAAAACGAGGCTACACTACCCCTAAGCACGCAAAACACCGCCAGGCACATACGACTTTTACACAGAACCGTACGAGCTACAAAATACACTATTAGGAAGCACGCTAAATGCTCTACACCCTCCTAACACATACACAATCGCAGCCATTTTATAACACTAACTGCAATCTAATAACATTACCATTACAAAATGTGGAAGTACCCAGCTACACAAACTGTTTCCCCTCGCGCAACAGCCTATTTACTCTACACACTGCACACATTGCTGACACTTACACCTCAGCTCACCAACACAGCAAATCTACATTGTATGCTGCAGGAACATCGAAACAGATTGTCAGCTCTTCAGCACATTGCTTCTTGCATATATTAATTACAAATAGGTAAAATATATTAATTTATAATTTTAGTAATAATGAATTAACATTACAAAATTCATACACCGAAAAAAAAAAACAGACAGGATCACAATAAACGCTAAAGGCACTCAGCGCGCGCCTCATGACCGCCAACGGTGTTTAGAGGAGCACAACTACACCAGGGGAGAGGCTCACAATGCGAGCCAAAAGGCCATCAGCGCAAACCTTGCAATGAGCGCCAAAGGAGCTCTGATAACCAAAAATACACCAACCAAGAGGCTCTCAATGAGCGCCGAAGGTACTCATACAACCAAAATTCTTATTTTGTGTGGCAAACAGCATTACCTGCCTTACAACTGTATTGCAGACATTTTTTGATGGGCAAGTCGCTAGTTTATAATATACTACAGTGTTTATTTTTTTCCACATAATGCTCTCAAAGCAGAAAAAAACTTATTAAAACGTTTAAAGGCATATTTAAGTTTTCTGAATTATGAATGCATCTGATAGAGGAGAATCATTAGTAGATAAAACTTTTTGTTGCATGAAAAAATACAAAAATAAACATTATTATACTTACTCTAAAGTTTGCTAAATCTCTTGAGCTTGCAAGCAGTTGATTTAGAGAGTTACTAGTAAGATAAATATATGTCATATTTGTCTGCCAATGAAATCTACAGATGATAGATAGATGCTCTGTGCACTTCCTGTTAGTTTCAATCAACAGTTTTTACTTAATATCTTCCATGCAAAATACAACTATGGTATTGTTTAAACAAGACCTTTAAGAACTAAAAGGATTGTGTTACATGCCCCTTTAAAACCTGCTGGCTTCAGGGAACGTCACCTTGCTTCATTTATATTCTCATGTGCATCAGATTTATTTTCATCTCACAGGGATAGGCAATGTTGTTTCTCAAGTGCTTACACAGGCCAGGATTTCCTAGCTGTTCATAGGTGTCAGTCTGAATGACTGAATAAGTCCCGGACAGTGTTCAGCACTCGAGGACCAACGTTTCCTATTCCTACTTAATATTTTTGAGACACTAGTGGAGAGGTGAATCTCATTCATTAAACATCAATGCTTTTCCAATTTGTCAGTATAAATCAGTCACTATCCATTTTCATAGATGCAGATCCATGACTGAAGAATATTCCTTTAATGGTATATTTCATCCCGGGCATGTACTGCAAGAAACTTTTTAATTTTACCAACTTGTAGAAGTGACTTGGTAACAATGCCTCCAGGCTACCGCTGCCTCTTAAAATTAAATTAGAAAGATCAGTCTTTGTAATGTTGTGTTAATGAGCTTCTTCTAGATTACACCTGTCCTGACACCGGGGTTTCTTTGAAGATCTATTTCTTTTGTAGCAGATAACAGAGCATAATCTTCTTTATAAGTTACTCTTGAAAATAATGTCTTTCATTTTAATTAAAATGTACTCTCATTTCTTCAGATGAGAATAGCACTAGAAATGCATGACACCTTTTGAATCAAGATCATATGCAAATTATTAAAGAACAATATGCGCTCTGTTTATTGGTATGATTTATTCACAAAAAACATCTTTTTAAATAGTTTTAGCGTATTGCGGGGACAAAATTTACATTGCATAATAAAAACAAGTTTTACATTTCAGAAAAGTTCTCTGTAAGGTAAAAAATAAGTAATAATGTCAGTTAAAGGGACAATAAAAGCATTGTATTCTTTGTTTCATCTGGAAAACGGTATTTGACAAAAAATATAATATTTTCATATATATGCTGATTAATATAATTTGCTTACTTTGGTATTTACAGAAAATTCAACTTAATTTTTTTCTTCAGTTTGTCTTTGGGACTGTGCCCTCGGCCTCACAATAAACTAATTCATCTTGTTATTTATCTAAAGAAGAAACAATGGACTTGTGGGCATATAAATACCACGTAAAGAACAAAAGTGTTTGAAACAAACTTCTGGCGATGGCAGGCCTGCTCTTGGCGCTGCTCCGAATAGGATGCTTTCAGAGACATTTTAATAGAAGCTATGCCAAGAAAGCTGATAAACTGGAGTCTGTCTCTCAGAAGATTACCTTTTTCCAGAGGCAATGGTGGATATTCATGGCTAAGTTGTAGCTACTTTATACTTGCACTAGGCATGAACAGATGCTTGGGCAGAGATATCATTATATCTGGGCCTGTTAGCAACTGTTGAGTAGTAGAGTTGTCAACAGGGGTGTAGACATAATCTTTTTGGAAAACACACAGCACATATATATGTGGTAATTGTATGCTATGTTATGGTCGTCTTAATGTTATACTATGATATGGGTGTCTTATTGTGCATAAAAAGTATCAACTAGGGCGTAAGTAATGCATGAGTCTGAATGGGCACAGGCATGGCCGGATCACCCATTAGTCCAACTAGGCAGCCACCCAGGGGAGCTTCCCTGTAAGGGGCGCCACTTCTTAAAAAAATGGTTCCTGACTTTTAAAAAAATGAAATGTTGCAGTTCATAGACTGGATACTACTAGGGGGTAACCAAATGGAAAAAAACAGTTACAACAAGAAAGGGAATTTACTCGTACAGAAAAGGCAAAAATGGGTCCATGCCTACCTTGGGTACTCACTCGCAGGGACTCTTCCCCTTCACTGCCTAGGGGCTCCAAAAAGGTAGATCCGGCTCTGGGTGCAGGGCAGCATGAAACCTAAATACTTTCCTATATTCTACAAAGCGTTTTCATTTTAGGATGTAAATTTGCAATTTTGCAAACATGTTATTTTCTCTTTTTGCTTCTTTAGGATGTGTGTATCTATGTCAGTTTTGCATGATTTTTTGGGCCTGCTAAATGTTTGTGGGTGATGTAAGTTAGGAAACTTTATTGATGCATTGTGTTATCTCTTAACACCTTATATAATATTGTAGAGAGATTTGCTTTAGGTTTTAATACAAATGCTCATGAAATACAACAAAAAAGGAGACATTGTTAGGAACAACATGGCCGACTTTACTCAATGTGCAAGATGGGTCGGGTACACAGGGTACTAAATTGCTATCTTGTTGTGGTGAAGGGGCTTGTGAAGCTGTGAGCTATACCATGTAGGGTCACCCAAGATGAGCAGGTTATAGCACAGAGGTCATACAAATTGTGGCCCCCTGGAGAAGGAACTGGCAACCCACTGCAGTATATTTGCCAAGAAACCCTTATGGATAAGCACAACCAGACACAAGTCTTGTCCGACTCTCGAGTCGCAGAGAGTCGGAAACGACTGAACGATTAAACAAAAACAAATATTTAGAGTAGAACAGTACTACTATCTTATGACTTCTAGATATCTTTTCCAAGCAACCAAAGCATATCTAAGATCATGGCCAATCAGATTCAGATCAGCCCTGGGAACAACTTTGTCAAGAGTCATGACATTTAGATAAAAAGCCTGACCCTTTTGTTGTAGCTTTAGTCTAGCTTCCACAATGTGGCACATTAGTGTGGTGTTGTGTATTTAACAATATATGAGCTCTCATATGCATCTTGGGTGTACAGGTAGACCCCATTTAACACTGATTCACTATTAAGCTGATTTTGCCCAACACATCCACGATTAACTCTGATTTGATGCTTGTGTATCATTCCAAAACACCAAGTGCCATGAGATGAACATCAAGTGCCATTAAAATTGAGCTTACCTATAATTTGCCCTGCGTTCCCTGGTAGTCCAGTGGTTAGGATTCGAGGCTTTCACAGCTGCGACCTGGGTTCAATTCCAGTCAGGGAATCTGTTTCATTTAGCACTTGGTCTTCAAGAAATGCATCTACAGTGTTAAATGGGGTATGCATATAATTTATCAATGAGTAGCAGCATAGTCATTCATTTTGATCTTTTAGAAAAATATTTCTTATTTTATTAATATTATATTATTATTATATTTATTTAATTATTGAACTTTGATAACATCTATTAATTCAGTTTTTATCTGCCTGTTGTAAATATCAAGCCTAAATTTAAAAAAACATGGAAAAACTACACTTAATGGGTGGAACAAGTTTACTTTACAATAGCTTTTTCGAAACTTCTGTTTGTAGACTGAACATTTCTCCACATTTCATTCAGCAAATGTTTCTTCTCACAGTGTTGTTCTCTGGATACGTCTGAGTTCTCTAGATGAGAAGCAGAGTGCTCAATGTTTAATCTGCTTTTAGTTAAAAGGAATATGGTGTGCCAGAAGAAACGTATACTGCTATTTAATAGTTCACCTCTTGTATCTAGGCTGCCTCTAGCTTATTATGCATTAGCAGAATAACAAAATGTGCTGCACCGGCTGGTGGTACTAATTAGCATTAGGTGTTCATATCTAATATTAACTCTATATTAGATATATTGTTCTTTTTCAATAAATTGCTAAGCATGTAGAGACTTAGCCCATTGGTTAAATTACTGGACTGTAAAATAGCACATGTGGGCTTGAGTCCTCTCACATTGATTTTTAATATTCATTTTTATTTAGGTTACAAGATAAATCAGACATCACATATATAGTTGTGAGCAGGCGGGTTGTTGCTAACCCTTGCCCGCCACAACTGTGGCCCTCACAAAGCGAGAGCCGCAGTTGCTGGCATGGAGCGCCAAAGGTGCTCCTTGCGCTGGTGGAGATGAGCAAAAATACGACCTTAACGCCGGACCCGCGCGTACATGAAAACATTAAAAACACAATAAATAAATACAACAAATACATAAAAAGCTTACCCACAGCAAGGGGGCACCCAGGACCCCTTCAAGTGAAGTTACACCTCAATTTAAGTCCAAATTACAGAGTTTAGACACACGAGAGAAAAAATGGCCCCCACAGGACCCTAAACACGCAAAACACTACCAAGCACATACGAGGTACAAGATACACTATTAACAAGGACGCTAAATCATCCACAGCCGCGTACCACATACACATTCGCCGCCATTTTACAACACTACCTTACAGAATGCGGAAGTACCCAGCTACACTAACAGCTTCCCCTCACACACGCAGCCTATTTACACTACACACTGCACACATTGCTGACACTAACACCACAGCTCCACAACAGTGCAAACCTACATTGTATGCTGCAGGAACATCAAAACAGATTGTCAGCACAATGCTTCCTGCTTATATTACTTCCAAATAGGTAAAGTATATTCATTTATTAATGTATTAATTATTTCATTAGCATACAAAAACAAATATACACAAAAACAAAAAAAAAGCTCTCACAATAAACACAAACCCCTTTCACCGCGCGTCTCCACCAAACAGCATTACCTGCCTTACAATTTTATTGCCGTAATTTTTTGACGGGCAAGTCGCTAGTTATATATAAAATGTAAATGGTGATATGGGACAAATATGTGTGTTTTAATGGTTTTACAATAATTATTTAAACTAACTAAAAAAATATTAGTGTAAAAAATGAAATAGGGAAGAAAGCAGGTTAGATCTCATAATCTACAAATCTTAAGTAGATGCTTTTAGCCACTGTACCACATCTCTGAGTGATAAGCAATCAGTATATAAATAAATAAAGCTAAAATATAACCAGTGTGATGGTCAGAGCCTAAACCTTATTAGTTATGCAGATTCCTGTAACAGGGCTTCAGGAGCTATACAGATAATTAAAATATCAATATGTAAATCATTCTTAATCAATGTAAGCAACAACTTTCCAACATAATTTTCAACCCTCTGTCTGATGGTGCTGAACATATTTGGTGATATCAGATGACATCCCTTTAAATGAATGGTAGACAAATGTGTGAGTTCCATGTACTTTTAAATAAATATGCATGCTTTGTTACCATTGCGAGCTTCATTATAACTACTTAACTTACTCAATAATTGTTAGAGGATATTTTCACAATACTTTTCACCCAAATGGTCACAAAACCTGAAATTTACTGTCTGATTAAAAGGCCACATACCCTATTTTCTTTTAGCCATACTGTATTTACTGTTTCTCATTTGTAGCCTTAACAACTTCCTGCAAAACATTTGTAGTAAGATACCTAGTTAAAAATACACAGAGTTATAGAAATATGTCAGCCCTCAGGACATACATCAAAAGGCAGCGTCTGGTTATGTTTTCAGTAAACTTGTAAATCCATCTGACCATGTGGTGCTAATGTACAAAAATCAAAAAAAAAATGTATGTTTTAGCTTTAGCAGTGTATCATCTACAAACCGTTTTTTTGTCGGTTTTAAAGGCATATCTAAGTTTCCCTGTTTTTACCTTACCTGAGTGCTTCCGGCACTGGGGAGCTACAATTTATTGAGGGAACCATGAATACCAACATGTACTGTGACATACTGAAGCAGATCATGATCCCCTCCCTTCAGAGACTAGGCCGCAGGGCAGTATTCCAACATGATAACGAACCCAAATAAACCTCAAAGATGACCACTGCCTTGCTAAAGAAGCTGAAGGTAAAGGTAAAGGTGATGGACTGGCCAAGCATGTCACCAGACCTAAACACTATTGAGCATCTGTGGGGCATCTTCAAACGGAAGGTGGGAGAGTGCAAGGTCTCTAACATCCACCAGCTCCGTGATGTCATTATGGAGGAGTGGAAGAGGCCTCCAGTGGCAACCTGTGAAGCCCTGGTGAACTCCATGCGCATGAGGGTTAAGGCAGTGCTGGAAAATAATGGTGGCCACACAAAATATTGACACTTTGGGCCAAATTTGGACATTTCCACTTAAGGGTGTACTCACTTTTGTTGCCAATGGTTTAGACATTAATGGCTGTGTGTAGAGTTATTCGAAGGGACAGCAAATTTACAGGCTGTACACTTACTACTTTGCATTGTAGCAGAGTGTCATGTCTTCAGTGTTGTCACATGAAAAGATATAATAATTTATTTACAAAAATGTGAGGGGTGTACTCACTTTTGTGAGATACTGTATATATATATATATATATATATAAAACATCTAAAATGCATTTATATGTGTGACCATACCCTGTATTGGGCCCTGGGGCTTTGCACCATCTGTAGCATATTTTTAATTTCCCTTTGCTCGTCTCTAGGGAGTTGCAAACTTGACCCTCTCCCATCCCTTAGAGCAGGTCACTGGGTGAGGTGGGTATCAGCAAGTTTGAAGCCCCCATGAATCTCCAGATCCAGCAGGTTCCTACTGTCCCATATTATCTTGGAGTGGTGTCTTCTGCATTACCAGCTGAATCAAATAATTATGTAGCCCAATAAAAAGCTGCTGGTAGTGATGTGCACAACAGAAGATGTAATGTGGAGATATACTGCATACTGCTCATCCATCTCACATAATAACATTAGTGACACGCTGTGAAGGATAATAGAAGACAGCCAAGGGATTTAAAACAAAAAATCAACTTGTCTAATTGCTAGATGCAATTTATACTTTCAAAGATTATTTTAATTATGCATCGATCATTAATAATTCATTATATTAATATTCAATATTAAATTATCATAACATATCATCCTCCAGTTTGTTTCCACCCCATTGGGGTAATAAATGGGAGGGTTGGGGCATTGAGTGAGAGATTTTTTAAAGATTTTAAGAACAATTAGAGAAAAACGTCAGAAGCTTGCTGACAGGAGAACACCCTTTAATACAACATGTCTCCAGCCAATGGTGATCATTGTGTTGGTATACTTTGTGACTGAGAATGTAGCTACTAGTATCCTCCCTTATAGTGGGTGGATACCAGCAGCAACTGAGCCTCAACTTTGAAAGTAAATTTAAAGTTGAATGTTGATTTTTTTAAGTGATTGAATATGAATATTATTAACCGCCCTGTTGGTCTGGCCATGTCAGCCATGTTAAATCGGTACACTCAGGGATGCTGATGCGGCCAGACAGCGTTGCTCCGCCCCCCTGTGTCGCTACACTCGCAGGGATGTCGGAGGAGGAAAGCATGTGATCCCGAGCGTGGCTCGGGGTTTGCCGCTTTAGGTAATGAAAATTAACCCAGAGCCATGCTCGCGATTACCGCTAAGGCGGTTATAGTTCTAGCCCATGTTGTTGGGGCACTACATTGGCCCTTTTAAGGGCCATACCTTGTTATACGACTGTAATGCCCCCGTAATAAATGCTGTGTGGGTAGTACTAATTGTAGCAATAGCTTTAGAATATCTCTGAGTTGGATGTATAATCATCATCAGAGCCATTCAGCAATAATTGCTTTATCTGATACCCCACATAGCTGTTGCAAACTACTGAGCTTGAGGAGGCACAATATTTACACAGCACTATGTATGTACAAGTGTGAAATAGACTCAATACAGTAAAGGGAATGAGATATTAATTATATATTCTATCAAGAAAAATTGGATGAGGTGGCTGTGTCAGCAAGACCGTAAACTTGCTTTGTTTGTAAAAGTTAAAGGAGTACTGAAGTGTCCTATTTATAGTATACACTTATGAAAATCTTGATTTAATGTTGTACAAAACATATTTGTATTACAAATGAATACTTTTCATTTGAAACTATATTATTAAATGTCTCTTTAAAAGTATCAGCTATTTGCTTTTGCTCCTAACCAGATTAGATACTTTGGAGAAGAACTACAGATAACATCTCTATTCAGTTCTATCAAGTGTCTGCCAGTTTGAATAACCACTGAAGAATAGAGATAAATAGAAAAGGAACTCACAGTAAGATAACCTTCGGGGTACAGGTCCATTTGCAATGTAACATAGAATCCACTATATGTAACAATTTCTCTAAAAATGCTTTCGCAAACATCTGAAGTTTTCCCCAAACTACAGATATCCTTTAAAGGGACATGGAACACAGCTATTTTTTTCTCAAGCATGTTTTAAACATTGCAAAGGTATTTTTTTTTGCGTGAAAAAAGTAAAACCTGTTTAAACTTAATTGACACTAACAGAAAAAGAAAACATATTGTGGTACATGATCATATCACCTCTCTCTGATGCAACACCATGTCCCTTTAAGGCTGTAGGTGATATGCTTATCTGCAGAGTGTTGAATAAAAAACACCATGAAGCAATAAAACAGTGGAACGTGTTGCCTTTTGGTGAAGACGTTAGTTGCTGTAAAGGACCATGTGGGAGTGACTATCTCCTGCAATGTATTCCTGTCAGGACCAGTCATGTAAACATCATCTCATCAGGGATTTGGAAGTCATTGTCTGCAGTGCCTGGTCTCGTCCTGCTAGGAAGGCTGTGTTTGAAGCTTACCCATGGCAGAATTTCATCAGTGAGAAAATGGGATGTGAAAGTCGTACACGAAGGAAAGTTCTCATCTGAGAGCGAATGCCTGAGGAATGATTAACTTCCCACTGCAGAACATGGAAGGTAAAATTAGACTCAACTTTTCTGCAAATTTTCCCTCAAGGCTTAATATAGAAAGTGCATACTCTGAAGGGAACACTTAAAATGTAGAGTTGTCTCAGAACAGAGCATGCACTGGAAAATTATTCACTGTCAGAAAACTTATTTAAACTCAGATGTGCTTAACCCTTTCAGCTGTAGCAAGCTTTGCAAGGAGTAACTATAGTTGAAAAAGTGTTCGTAGTTGATTGAAAATGATTTCAGATTTTATTTAAGGAAACGCTGGAAAATAAAATAGTTATTTCTACTTAAATTGTTTTGACAGCTCAATATTTAGTTAACTGTCTGGGATGCTAAAGTGAATTAGCTATATCATAAGGTTAAGATGTAATGGAAATAGAGATAAGTACAAAGTATTGAATTTTGTAGCAGACCTAAAGTAAGGTTTTGTACATTTGGCACTATGTTAATGATATGAAAAACAGCAATACATTATGTGCTATCAGGAATGCTAACCATGAATTGCTAGATAGATAGATAGATCCTTTAGATTGTAAGTAGCGAGTTTCCAATCTTGTAGGGTGCTTTGGAAAAAGATTCATCAATGAATGACCTAATCGTAGAATCCTGTCAGAAGCAGACTGATTTTAATCTACAAGTTTTTGGTATTTGTCCATGATGCCCTCTATCAAGATTCCCATTGCCTTAGGAGAAAAAAATAACAGCCCCACAACATTACAGATTCACTATCATACTACACAGTTGGAATTAGCTTATTTCCGGCATGACCTTCACTATTTTTGTGCCAATCCCACCTCTGGTGTCAGTTGCCAGAAAGCTCCATTTTTGTCTCCCAGTTCCTAGTTGGTTATTGAGCAGCATGGTGCGCTCATTCTGGTTGTACTCCTGGGGCACGGGGTCCCCTCAAGCTTATATGTGCAGATGGGGCAAGCACCTCTTGTTCTATTATATTTTATATGTTATTATTTTAATAAACAGGGCTGTGGCCTTTTACCACTATTCTATGTGTTGGGTCTTTTATTCCTGGGTTTATCCGCATTGTTAATTCACCGGTCAAATGTGCACTCTGTGTTTACAGTTCTGAGTCAAAATCTCACACAGTTTATATATGTATGTCACGCGCATTCTGGGGGAAAAAAAAGAATTTACAACTGAAAACAGATTAATGTTGATCAATATGATGTTGTGATGGCTTTACCATAGCCCACATAAAACAGCAGATAGATTTAACAACAGTACGAAAAATGTACTGTGCAGCCTGAACTTATGAATATCTGTTTAATTTCCCCTTGTTGGAAATGCATTTGGTCGGCAGTGCATTTACCAAATATGGTGCTCAAGCAAAGTTACTTGTAAAAAAACTCCTTGGAAAAAAAAAAAAGTATTTTTGAGTGAAGCAATGAATGAGAGTAAGTTTATATTTTGGAATTGCCTGGCAGGACTGAAATAAAGTGTGTAGATCAGAAATGAGCAACAGAGGAACTAATAAATCAGGATGGATTGTTGTTGCCATGGGTTTGTATAGTGTGATGTAACTAATACAACTTAGTACAGCATAACCTAATGGCAGTTCATGAGCTGTTTTATTAGTTATATATTGGTGTATATTATTAGAGTAAGGATGTACTGTATATACTCGAATATAAGCCGAATTTTTCAGCCCTTTTTTTAAGGCTGAGAAGGGCCCCCTCGGCTTATACTCGAGTAACCTTGTGTCTCTTTCCCCCCCCCCCCCCCCCGTGTCTCTCCACCCCCATGTCTCTTCCCCCTCTCCCTCTCCTGTGTCTCTCTCCTGCCTCTCCCTCGTGTCTCTTTCCCTCCCCCTCCCTTATCATCCTCCTCATCCTCCCTCATCAACCCCCCTCCTCATCCTCAACCCCCCTCCTAATCCTCAACCCCCCCTCCTCAACCCCCTCCTCAACCTCTCTCCCCCTCCTCAACCCCCCTCCTCATCCTCAACCCACCTCCTCAACCCCCCTCCTCATCCTCACTTTACCCATCTAATTACCTCCCCCTCTCCCTTTCCCCTCACTTACCTTCCATCAGCAACTCCTCCCCTGCGCATCTTCCGGCTGCGTCGGGACTCGGCATATGCTAATGACGTGACGTCACATGCGCGTCACATCAGCCGGAAGACGCGCAGAGGAGCGGAGGAGCAGTTGCTGATGGAAGGTAAGTGAGGGGAAAGTGAGAGGGAGAGGTAATTAGAGGGGTAAAGTAAGGAGGGGGTTGAGGATGAGGAGTGGGGTTGAGAAGAGAGGTTGAGGAGTGGGGTTGAGGATGAGGAGAGAGGTTGAGGAGAGAGGTTGAGGAGGGAGGTTGAGGATGAGGAGGGGGTTGAGGAGGGGGGTTGAGGAGAGAGGTTGAGGAGGAGGAGGGGGGTTGAGCATGAGGAGGGGGGTTGAGGAGGGAGGTTGAGGAGAGAGGATGAGGAGGAAGGATGAGGAGGGGGTTGAGGAGAGAGGATGAGGAGGGGGACTGAGAATGAGAAGGGAGGATGAGGAGGGCTGTTGTGGAGGGGGATTGAGGAGGGTGATAAGGGAGGGGGAGGGAAAGAGACACGAGTGAGAGGGGGGAAAGAGACACAGGGAAGGGGAGGGGGAAGAGACACAGGGGAGGGAGAAGGGGAAGAGACACAGCGGAGGGAGAGGAGGGGAAGAGACACAGGGGAGAGAGAGGGGGGAAGAGACACAGGGGAGGGAGAGGTGGAAACAGACACAAGGGAGAGAGAGGGGGGACACAAGAAAGGGGCACAGAGGGCACACAAGAGGGGGACACAGAGGGCAGCACATTTCCCACCCTCGGCTTATACTCGCGTCACTAAGTTTTCCCAGTATTTTGTGGTAAAATATGTGCCTTGGCTTATACTCGGGTCGGCTTATACTCGAATATATACAGTATACAGTAAATGTTTTTTGTGTTGCTATCTATCTATATATATATATATATATATATATATCGTCTTTCAGTTTACTTTGTGCTTTGGTTGTTTGAGCCAATCAGAGAGCAATCTCTTTTAGCTTACTTATACCATAGACAGATGTAGTATAATCAGTATGGACACATGTTAAATACATTCCAGCCCTAAGATTCCAAGCAATTCTCATCTGAACGGATGAATCAGCTAGCACTAGGCATATGCTCTGGACTGAGCAAGTGATCCATGTTTGGCTTATCCTATAATTCTAGGGAATGACACATTTAAGGGTTATTTGTATATGCAAATTGTGCCTGTGATGCTCAATATGAAAACAGAAAACAGACAGTACTGTGTTTTGTTCTACAGTATTTTGTCTATGGCTCTCCCGTCCCTCTCTCTCTATCTCTCTTCCTCTTTCTCTCTGTCTACCTCCCTCTATCTCTCTCTGACGCTATCTATCTATCTATCTATCTATCTACCTATATCTATCTCTATTTCTGTCTCTCTCTATTTCTCTCTCTATATCTATCTCTCTCTAACTCTCTCACTCTCTATCTATCTCTCTCTATACCTCTCTCTCTCTTTATGTATTTTACTATGTTTTGTTGAATCTTTCCTGAATGAATTCCTGTTCCTTTTATTTTTTCTTTAATTGGCTATGTATGTGTGTTTATACCCATTGATAAATATTACCTATGTAGAACATTATTTACGACCTTGTGCATTAGTGATTGTGTGGGTGTGAGAACAAGACAAGAGAGGAGTTATAGTCTATTAAGGATAGAAGAAACTCACTAATTTCAGAGCATTTATAAACAACCTACACCTACCACTCCCTTCTGTAAGCATTTTATGAGCTTGTTCAAGGTAGGTCCTAAGATTCACAAAATACTTTTGTTTAGGGATTATAATTAAGCTTTACATACTAGATTTTATATAATTATTTGTAATGTTTAAATCATTCTTTTCAGTACAAGAAAAATAAGACAGGACTCCACTATTCCTGATGACAGTCATTTTGTTCCCATTTTGTGATCATTGAATCTTCTAAGACAGAAATACTTCTAAGACAGTTAAAAAATAGGAAAATTGTTGTAGAAATACTTGAATTGTAATACTTAGTATTCATTTCTAATTATTATAATTAACTGCTGATGCTGACCAAATTTGTCAGCCATTTTACTTTTCTTCAAAACTGATGAGGTGAATTTATATAAACACAATGCAGTCTTTTAAGTGAAGATATAAAAGGTGACCATGTAGTTATACCAAAGAACTTTCTGGTTACCCACTGCCATAGAACAGTGAATTATTAGATTGATGTACATAGTTTTTTTAAGGGATTCTGGGACTTGCTCTTTAAACTGTCCATTAGTTCAGTGGGGTATCCAATACAAAGCAAATAGCTTGAAGATTCAAAAGGTCACTGATGTTCTGTAGACTCTGCAAATAAAACCAGGAGAGTCCCAAATGTGGACCTTTCTGTTTTCTGTCCGTCAGCAGTGGAGACCAGACACTTGGCCAAGATTTTCTTCAATTTCCCACGGTTAGGGCTAAGGTTAGAGTTACATTTAGGGATTAGGGGTTAGGATTTGGGTTAGGATTAGATTTAGGGGTTAGGATTTGGGTTAGGATTAGATTTAGGGGTTAGGATTTGCTTTAGATGTAG
The DNA here is from genome assembly GCA_027410445.1 of Discoglossus pictus. Classification (NCBI taxonomy): domain Eukaryota; kingdom Metazoa; phylum Chordata; class Amphibia; order Anura; family Alytidae; genus Discoglossus; species Discoglossus pictus. The sequence continues at coordinate 227,001,650 of CM050163.1, forward strand.
GGGTTACAATTTGGGTTAGATTTAGTGCTTAGGATTTGGGTTAGGGTTAGATTTAGGGGTTCGGGTTAAGGGATTAGGGTTAGATTTAGGGTTAGGGGTTAGGATTTGTGTTAGATTTAGGGGTTACAACTTGGGTTAGGGTTAGATTTAGGGGTTAGGATTTGGGTTAGGGTTAGATTTAGGGGTTACGGTTAAGGGATTAGGGTTAGATTTAGGGTTAGGGGTTAGGATTTGTGTTAGATTTAGGGGTTACAATTTGGGTTAGGGTTAGATTTAGCGGTTAGGATTTGGGTTAGGGTTAGATTTAGGGGTTAGGGTTAAGGGATTAGAGTTAGATTTAGGGTTAGGGGTTAGGATTTGTGTTAGATTTAGGGGTTACAATTTGGGTTAGGGTTAGATTTAGGGGTTAGGATTTGGGTTAGGGTTAGATTTAGGGGTTAGGGTTTGGGTTAGGGTTAGATTTAGGGGTTAGGGTTAAGGGATTAGAGTTAGATTTAGGGTTAGGGGTTAGGATTTGTGTTAGATTTAGGGGTTACAATTTGGGTTAGGGTTAGATTTAGGGGTTAGGATTTGGGTTAGGGTTAGATTTAGGAGTTATGGTTAAGGCATTAGGGTTAGATTTAGGGGTTAGGATTTGAGTTAGATTCAGGGGTTAGGATTTGGGTCGGGCTAGATCTAGGGGTTAGATTCAGAGGTTAGTATTAGATTTAGTTGTTGGGGGGGTAGTGGTTAGGGTTAGATTTAGGGTGTAGAGCTTAGTGTTAGATTTAGGGGTTAGGGTAGTGGCAGATAATAAGCTTTACACTCACAAGACATTGAAGAAAATCTTGACTTTGACACCTTTTTCTAAGAGATAAATATTAATCTTATATTATACTTTATTACTTGTGCCATTTAGGGTTAGTAGAATTGGTGGATCTTTCCTTTTTTCTGCCTGCCAGCAGTGGAGGCTAACAGCCAGAAAAAAAAAAAGAAAGATCCCCCAATTCTACTAATCCTATATGGCACAAGTAATAAAAGGATTAATATTTAACAAATCAAACATTTGGTTATTGTTGCTTATAAAGACTATGATTGCGCCATTGCTGTTTTGTTACTACAGCGTTTATGCTGTTTGTTTTCCATAACAGTGTTTACTCTCTTTAAAAGTACATATTTAAGTTATTAAGAGCAGACAAAATTATTAACAAGAATAAACTGCCCTTTTGATTTTCAAAGGATTCCATGAATTCACAAGTGACTGGTTAACTTAGGAAAACATACAGACAGTAATTTCAACATGGAATACACATAATACATGTGTAAACCATTTCCAAATACTTACAAGAATTAGACAATATCCCGGACCCTTGGGAATCCTGTGTAGATACATATACATGGGGTTAAACACATTGCATATTGCTTGTTTATATTAAGAGAGAACATTCTGCAAATGCTGCTAACCTTTTGGCATTTATGTTGTGGAAAATAGATTAAAGCTCCCTTAGGGGCAATGTCCTTTTATTTTCACCTTGGTAGTTTTCCTTTAATTGCCTCCTAGCAGTGCTAGTGGACTTTCAGGCCTGTTAATATTACTCCCTAGACATGACTAAGCATTTGGAATTTCATGTGACATTTGACCTGCACAAATGCCACTGCTCATAGTGCGTGAAATGACACAACACACCCCCAGCTGCTTGTATCAATGTTTTATCTCACCGCTGCCTGAAATGATCAGGGCCCAGGCCCTGAAAAACTGATACTGCATTTCATTTTGATACTCACTTGGCCCTTTAGTGAATCTAGCCCGTAGTAGGAATCTGAAATTAAAGAGACACAAAATAGTTTCTGAATAGGGTATAATTTAGAATTATAGGTGACAAGTACTTTATAAACTGAGGGCCTCATTCAATTGCGATTTGGCCAATTGAATAGGGCTCTATATAAGCACGTAGCATATATTTTTTTACAGAAGTTTTAGTTAGTGAAGACCTTGATTTTAGATAGAAGTTCCCTAACTAAAAGTTTCTGTAAAAAAATATGCTGTGTGCTTATTTAGAGCACTATTCAACTGGCCAAATCGCAATTGAATGAGGCCCTTCTTACCGTACAATTAAATTAAAGTTTGAATTTCAAACAAAGCCTGTTATCTTTTACTTATGGGTGTTTATTAGAAATAACTTGTAATTACTCTCTGGGGTTTGGCTTTATTGTTGTCAATTTAAGTTAAGAAGAACAAGTGTGTGCAGCCAGCAAAAGGTAACATGCTCATTCTTATCAGTTACATATGGCTTTAGCCAGGAAATAATTAATCCAGCCTAAAGCTGTATTAGGTTCCATGGTGGTCCAGTGGTTAGGATTTGGCACTTTCACCTGGGTTCAACTCCAGTCAGGGAACCAAGAGTCACACCATTCTGAAGCTGAGCAGGGTTGGGCAGTACGTGGATGGGAGACCAGGCGCTGTATGCTGTGGCCCACTGCAGAAAGAACTAGCAACCCACTGCAGTATCTGCCATGAATACCAACTGGACCTGCATGACCATGGACATAAAGATGTCCTGGTGTGTTACGGTCCATAAGGTAACAGAGAGTTGGAAACGTCTGAACCATGCCAAAAAAAGCTATATTATTGCCAATTATTGCCAATAAACACTCTTAAGAAAGAGATATGCTTGGTGAGTTGATCAGAAAAAGCTGATTAACAGTTCAAATTGCAAACTTATATGTAAGTTTACTGTAAGAAAATATATTTAAAAAACTAATATTTATTTAATAATATACATTTATTCAACATTTAAGTTACAAACAGCAGCCATAAATATTAACAAGAATAAACTGATCTCTTGATTTTAAAAGAATTCTTAGCAAAACTTACTGACAATAACATCAACAAAGAACACATTTGTAAACAGTTTCAAAGCACCGTAAGTTTACATGATATCATTTTGGAGCATCCACCATGTCCCTTTTTAGTTGCAAATAGATTAAAGCTCCCTTAGGAGCAGTGTCCTTTTAATGTTACCTTGGTATAAGTCAGACAAATCATGGTTGTGTTGCTGCTGGCTTGAAGGTTAGTAAAGGGTTACAATCCGTACCCAAATGCAGTGTTTCTATTGGTAGGTACACTGTGCCTATGTAAGCAGCTCTGGGGGTGTAAAAAACACGTTTTATTTTTAAATTTTAAAAAAAATTATAGAATGACTCAATGTAATGTGTGTGTCTGATATAAGCTGCTTGTGTTAGATTAGAGAAAGGTAAACACATAGAAAGTTTGATATGCTTTTAATAACCCGTGAGAAGCTTAGTGGATTTAGGCCATATTCTGAGTATGAGGCCACAGATATTCATCTACACAGCAATCAGATGCATTTATAAGTTTATTTTTTCGTGTCTATTTATTACGCACATGTATTTTTTGCTCTTTAAAGCAATGTCTTATCAATATATATGAAATGAGGCTTCTGGTGTAAGAATATTGAAGCTTACCTTTACTGAATACATACAGAAACAGGTAATCATTATTCTTTATTTTTTAATGAATAACGGAAGTGCTTTTGTTACTGCTAAATGAAAAACTGTCATTTTCTGCACTTGATTTGTTGAATTCTTTCCTCTGTAATGTAGATATTCTGATTGCTTTTAGCGAGCTATGTTATTACTAAAAGATTGATAGCAGTGGACAAAGCAGCTAACAAAGTCGCAACAGAGGGTATAATTATTAAACAATATAAATATTTAAACATGTCTGGACGCTGTTTGGTATTATGTAAATAATATCACTGCTGTAAATCTTTGATGGGCATTTCTAAAATAAAGTTATTTTTTCATAGGAAAGGATAGGATTTATAAGACATATTTCCAGTTGTGCATTATAAAAGGTTTGAAAATTGATAAACTACATTGCATGACAAACGTGCAGAAAAAACATAAAGCAAGATGAGAAGGGAAATAAACAAATTTAGTAGGGGGATATCCCCACTTCCCATTATATCATGTGACACGCTATTTGCTGCCAAGGACACACTGGCGTTCAAACCCCGTAAACGACAAAGGGAGCCAAAAATCCGATGGGCACTAGAGAGGACCCACAAGGGGGTTAAAGTCCTGTCTGTAGCACTGTAAAAGCAAATATAAACACACTACTGTATTTTAAATTACATGGAAGGTGATGAAAGACATTAGAAGGCAGCCCCTGGGAAAGAATTGACTGGACTGAGTGCTAGGGTAGATGTAGGTTGTGGGTGGTTCTTAGTGGGAGGGTATAAGTATGGGTGTTCTCCTGCCATTGGACACTTGTCAATCATCCCAGGAGCAAGTAGTTCCCCTCCCTCCCTCCCTGTTATTAAAGGATTGTGTTTATATATTTATTGTTGTCAAAGCTTGGCGGGGGTGCTGCATCACCCTAGTGGGGGGCTCATTACCCAGTTAGGTTTCCGGTGAGTGGTCGTTGCCAGAGGTCCTTTTCACATGGGGTTCCATTAGCCCTCTGGCGGGGTGGTGAGCTCCTTGCGTGTAAGGGTGTGCAGCTACCTCTTGTTATATGGTTACATTGTTTAATTATTAATAAAGCTGTGGCCTGGTTATACCCTATTACGGTTTGTGTTGTCATTTATACGTGGGTGAGGGTTATGTTAATATTTATTTGGACCTATGGTCACTTATGCTTAGGTCAATTAACACAACATTCCCAAGCTCAATCTGCAATATAAAATAATTTATTTTATGTTTCATTGCCGTGTTATATCAAACCCAGCAATCAATGTGTTAATACATATAATAGAACTTGCATGGACTAGAATATCAAATTTATGGATTTATTAATATTGCAATATTTCTGGAATGTGGGTCCGATTGTAACTCATAATTCAAACCTGTAATGGATTGAAATCTAACCTCCATTTTTCAGTGACGTTCAGTTGACTAATTGATTATGTTCCCGGCCGCAAATGCAACATAAGCAAGAATGGTTTACGGGTTTGGATGTCGACCATGTCTTTTTCGCGACCTTGGCTAATTTAATCACTCTGTAACTCCGCAAAATTCCAAGCAAATGTAATATTGAATTTAATATGGCCCTTGGTATAGTTATTTAACTCTCTAAAGCATTAATACACAATTATAAATCTTTATTTAAAGGATTCACTGTAAAATTAAATAGAATATATGTCTGAAAACATTGAGTCTAATTAAGAGTATAATTAAGCAGGAATAAATCGTTTTTTAATTAAAATAAAATAAATGTTGATGCCTTTACTGGTCCCTGGAGATATCCATGATACAGTGATGGACATTGTGTGTGTGAGAGGGGAGTTTACATTTCTGGAGATCTGTGGTTGCAGTAAATAATGCAAGGTGTCAAAGTCAGTGAGGGGTGGTGTGAATTTTAATCTTATAATTTTATCTAACAAAGGCTCTGTTCCCTCATCTTGCATCACTCCCTCCTCTGAAAATTACAATCACACACCAGCTCTCAGGATGTGATGTAACAAATACAAAATGGATTCCTGAACTCATTTTTAATGTTTTATGTCCGTGACTTATACAGCTGCTAATATTGTTAGTTTGTGGCATACTTGACAAACAAGTGTCTATTTTTTCTTTTGAACTGCACTGGTTCGTTAAAATAAATAATGGGTTGGATTAATGAGCACATGACAAGTTGCCTGTAGTTGTACGCTCACCACAATGCAGCTAGCTTTTATTCAGCCATTGTGATATGAGTAATTGGCTGCCTCCTCATGGCACAGGCCAAACTACCCACATACAACACATTGCTCCCTATTGTAATGCTGCAGTTTGTGTTCTTATCTCTGTGTTAGGTCTAATCCAAAATGGGATCAATGTGGCTTTTCAATTGCCAGTCATGTTCAATACCAATGACATGAGGTGAATGATATTCAAAGGCTAAAGCAGTGAGCCAACCTGAGCACCACTGTTTAATCATTCAGGGGCAGGTTGTGTGGGCCTGATGTGGTACATGTGAATTAACTTTGAGAATAAAAGGGTCACTAAAGTCACATCATGCATTTCAAAGAGCAGAAAAGAAGAAAAACTTTGTTATGTTTAAAATCGGCTATTTTATATTTAGAAATATGTTTCTGCACTGTAGTACTGTTATTGAAAGGGGGATATTGTTGTATTGTGTACAGTAGAGGCATAACACAACATGAATTGTACACATTGTGTAGAATAACATATATATATATATATATATATATATATATATATATATATATATATATATATATTGTGGTACATGTGAATTAGCTTTGAGAAATAGAGACAAAGAAAGGAGAATATTGTTGTATTGAGCACAGTAGAGGCATAAACACATCATGAAATGTACGCATTGTGTAGAATAATATATATATATGTATAGTAAATAAATAGTACATTTGTGTTCACATCTAAAACAAGCTAAAAAATGTGTTTCCTGCTTAGAATTCTGAGAAATGCAGTTATTACACTGCACTCTGGGAAGCTTGGCAGGAATATGTCAATGTGCCCACAAAGGCTTCGCTCTTGTAATCCATTACCATTTTAAACATGGCTTTATTACACAACTTTGAGCAAAGCTCAGGATGGATTATACATAAGCTAGGAATCCTACCCACGTACAGCTGTTTCAGGGTTACTGCCTCTCATCAGCGTGGGGCCAGTTCCTAGCTTCTGTAGTAGATTTTTTTTGAGGAGGTAGTTTGCCACAACAATCATTTAATATATGGTTGGTAAAAGAGTGATAGAAGCCCTCCACCCTACAGTAGTACAGTAAATAAATAGTACATCAGTGTTCACACCAGAATGTTTAAAACAAGTTAAAAAACTTGTTTCCTGCTCAGAATTCCGAGAAATACAGTTATTACACTGCATTCTGAGAACCTGGACAGGGACATGCAAATGTATGTATATATGCAAACAGTGGACTCTTGGTACAGGACTACCTCAGAACTCGGTGATTTCGGTATTCAGCAAGTCTGAATGAGAAAAAATTAGTTTGAAACTCAACGCTTGCTCAGTACTCTCCATGCTCACGCCACCCCACATCCTGTCTGACCAGAAGTGTAAAGAAAATACTGTGGCGTAGTGTAGATTGTGCCTACAAAAGCATCTGTGCCTACAAGAGCCTAAGAGCAGCCTGTGCTCACAAGAATCAGAATGCAGCCTGTGCCTATAAGAACCAAAGTGTAGCCTGTGCCTATAAGAATCAAAGTGCAACCTGTGCCTGTAAGAACCAAAGTGGAGCCTGTCCTGATAGGTTTCTTCTGAAACTCCCTAAAAGATGGACACATTGAATAGCCACTTGACAATAGAAATACATATATGAGTAAGCCCTAATAGGATAACCCCCTCTCTTAAACTACAGACTGCATAGTGCTCCAAGATGGCACCGTCCATGACACCCGAAGAGTTAGTTAAACGTAAGATTTTCTCTAAAACGCTTTTAATCTCATGCTTTTAATCTGCCAGTGTTCTTGGTTTGTTATATACTTCACACATATGTTTTTTTCTCAAACTACTGTGGTCTTTTAAGATAAGCTACAGTACTACAGTATAAAGTATTTCTCTGCAACAGGCTATAGAGTACATTTTGTATTTACACATTACCTTAAAGGTACATTTATAGTTGCCTGTCTGTAATGTTAAAATAAACTACCTAAGTGTTTGTTTGCATAGTTACACATCATTTTATTAACAAGTGCTTAAAAGTTCTGTGTTTACTCTTTGAAAACAAACAGTTCCTGCAAAGGTCTGCCCCCAACAGCTCATGCACACAGTGTTTAGTATTAGATGTACTAAATATGCAAATAAACATTTACGCTGTTTATTTTAATATTACAAACAGGGAGCTTTCCATGTCCCTTTAATGTATGAGACACATGGGATTCATGGAGTTCAGAAGTCAGTATTAGTTTAGTCTATTTCTGAGACTTGACACACACAAACATTGAAGATCGTTCTCTAAGATGTTCTATGTTACTTTCCTCTTGCTGTGTATAGTACTTCTAGGCTGCCTTCTGCTGTGTCCTAAATGTAATCCCTGCTCAATGAGCAAGTCATCCTAGATTTATAGTTTCTTCCTAAAGAAAACAATTTGAAGTGGATTTCAGGCCATAAAAGGTAGTCGGGTCATGTTTGTAGGACTGAACTCCACTGCAAGTAATTAATGACACAGTGACAGCAGAGGAAGCCTTTTGGAAAGTGAATTGAATCAGATTGTGTGTTGGCTTTGCTGATCTGTTAGCGGTAGATGAACTAAATAAGAAATCACCATATCTTATACTAGTCATTTTTCACCACAGTAAACCATTCATGAACTATTCACAGTGTGTTTATTTAGTGTAGGGGATCTAACTAAATGATAACACAGAAACAGGTTATAGTTGCTGTCATAGGAACAAATAAGCATAGTATGTCAAATATTAGCATATCAGAGCCACAAATGAACATAATAAAGTTGCATATTCGCATAACTTCGCTAAATGCTGACATAGACAATGGTGATTATCTCTGGGAAAATATTCTTTAAAGGCATATTTAAGCTTCCTGGATTATGAATGTATCTGATAGAGGAAAATCAGTTGTGTATGAAAAAAGTTTTGCATGAAAAAATATAAAAATAAACAGTACTATACTTACTCCGAAGATTGCAAAATCTCTTGAGTTTGCAAACAGTTGATTTTCAGAGTTAACACCCCTCGAAATCCCTGCTAAAATTACCTTTAAATTTATCATTTGTTTTAGCCAATCACAGGCAGCTAATACATTGTATCAATCTATGATGGCACTTTTGTGCATGACGGAATCATGGGATGTGTAGTCCTCTGCAAGGAGAATCAAGACACTGCCCTGTAGAGTTCTGCATTGTGCTGCTGCTGGCTTGAAGGTTAGGAAAGTGTTAAAATCCATACTCAAATGTAGTGTTTCTATTGCGCCTATGTAAGCAGCTCTGGGGCTTGGAAGCAAATTTTATTTTTTAATAAAATAAATCTGTATGTGTAAAGAATGACTCCAGGTGTGTTTCTGATATAAGCAGCATGTGTTAGATTAGAGAAAGGGAAGAACAATGAAACTAAGATATGCCTTTAAAAAATGACAAAAGGTACAGTCAGATTTCAATCTGCAACTTCATTTTTCCTATGATGCATTAGAAGGCTTGAAGACCTATACAAAAAATCTTCAAAATTAAATAGAGCCTTCAAAGTTCTAGTTCAGAGGTAGGCAAGTTTGATCATGGAGAGCCATACACAGGCCGAGATTTGAGGATTCCCCTTCTGTGCACAGGTCAGTCAATCAGGATAACCTGTACACAGCAGGGGTATCCTCAGCTCCTGGCCTGTGTGTGGCTGTCCAGACCAAACTTGCCTACCCCTATTCTAGTTATTCACTAAAGATCAAAGTGGTGGCAAAGGTGTTGTGACACCTTCTTAATATAGCAGAGCTGATGCAGAAGGTGCAAAGCATCAGGGCGCACTAAAGGATAGAGACCTGCTGCTAACAGCTGCAGCCTGGGTAGAATGGGGAGGGTCAGAGAATTATTTTTCACTAGCGAATTGCCCGTCAAAAAATGACGGCAATGAAATTGTAAGGTAGCTAATGCTGTTTAGTGTGTAATAATGAAATATATAATACATTAATAAATGAATATACTTTACCTATTTTAAAGCATTGTGTGGAAGAGCTGTGAATGTGTTTTGATGTTGCTGCAGCATTAGTGGTGTGGATCTGCTGTGTAAGCGTGCTGAATGTGTGCAGTGTAACACTGTGCGTGCGCGAGCCCAAACCGTTGTCGTGTACTTCTGCATTGGCGTAAAATGGCGAGTAATGTGTGGTATACGTTTGTATCGGAATATCCGTAGGTGTTTTGTGGTGTTTTGCGAGTTTCTTGTGGTGTTTTGCGAGTTTAGAGTGCTGTAGCCTCGTTTTCGTTTTGTTCGGCGGCCATTTTTTCTCTCGCTTCGATTTTTTTTTAGTCTCTAAACTGTTTTATTTCGAGTTAAATCGAGGTGTAAGTTGTATTTTTGAGGTGCTGGGTGCTCCCTCTTGGTGTAGGTAAGTTTTTTATGTATGTGCTGTGTGTATGTATTGTGTTTTACATTTTGTAATGTTCGCGAGTTGCGTCCGAGTGTTGCGAGGCCGTAATGTGTGTGAACGTGTGTCGTATGTTGTTTGCGAGTGTCGTAATGTGTGTGTCGTACTGTTTGGGTTGCGACGTGAAGTTTGCGAGGGTCGCAGTTGCTGGCATGGAGCGCCTTCGGCGCTCCATGCCAGCAACTGAGACCCTCGGGCAGTGCCCTCGCTTCGCGAGCCCGCAGCGTTAGCAACAACTCGTACGCTCACAACTATATATGTGATGGAATGTGATCACTCTAGTGGTAATCAGACTATCCACGCAAACCCATTTGGAGGCGGGGGGGGGGGGGCAGGGGGGTTGTGATGGCTTCGTCCCACAATTATATTATATTGAAGCCCTCCATTCACAGGCTCCACCATTATTATTATTAATATAGTTTATTTATAACGCATTGCCTGTAATGATAAATAATTATCAACCCTTGATTGCTATTATAATAAAAGCTAAAAAAAACCTTCAATATTTCTGAGTTCTTAATTTTACAAATCATCTATAATTAATTAGTTAAGGCCGTACCTTTAACAGTCCCCACGAAATGTGTCATTGCTTAATCATGGCAGCATTATTACCCTTGAACAACTCAAGAAACGCACTGCTTTGCTGCCATTACCGTTGTTTATTAGTTTATATAGCTTATTAGATCTCATCAATTTAAAGATTCCAAGGCTAACTGTAGCAGTTAATTGGCCAAAATATCATTCTAATGAAAGGAATACAAGGTTGCTGTTGTCTATTAGATATTTTTGCTAACTTGATAATAAAATACAAGTATTTTCAGTAATGACCCATGTTCTCGATCAAGGGCATAGGAACTGGGGGGGAGGGGGTTATATGATTTGAGAGTTTATATATATATATATATATATATATATATATATATATATATATATATATATAGAGAGAGAGAGAGAGAGAGAGAGAGCGAGAGAGAGAGAGAGAGTAAAGATCACAACCTTCATCAGCTTGCTGTGATCTCTACCTCTCGCTCCCCAGCAGTTATCCAGGCAGCCAAAAGGACAGGAGATTAAATCATTCAGTCACTTCTTGGATCAGTCCCCCCCAAAATGTTTCCATTCCCTCAACCTTATTCTCAATAATATGTAATGAAATACACTGATGCAGTTATACAAAAAAATACATGAAGCCCGAGAAAGGTTTAATGATATAGAAATAATATATTCTCATTATATTCAGGAATCATAAGTAACAGTGTTGTGTAACCTTGATGCTGCATGCCCCATATACACTGCAGAGCAGATACACATCACCTTCTGAAATGTTGATGGAAACAACCAGAAAGTATTCAGAGAAAGAAAAACAGGACATTGTGAGACTAATAGAGTCATTTCTTCTTAAATGTTGGGATGTCATTTAAAAAGAGGGCCATTTAGAGTTAATTGGGGACAGTTGGAATGTGAATATGTAATTCTTAGTAGGTATATATCTCTTAACCCTTTAAGGGTTGTTAAAAACATTAAAAGGACTATGTCACCCAAAAATCAAAGCAGTCTAAAAGAGCAGGAAAAAAGTACAATGTATTGTGTATTAGCAATTTTATTTTAATGTGAATAATGATCATCATTTTTATGCAAATATGTGGTTCCTTGATACTAATTAGCTGCTTTTGTGTGCAAATTAGGACCACAGTCTGCTTGTATAGCTCCGTGGTGGCAAGGACAATGCAGTTAGACTACCTTTCCTCCCTTATACAGCATTTTGAGCCACAAATTAGCGCACTGACACGCACATCAGGAGTCACAAATCAATGCTGAATACCATAGGGATTATTTGTTGTACAGAAAAACAGCAAGTGCAATGTACAGTTAGTGCTCTTTAACATTAAACCAATTGATTGTTGGGGTGACAGTGTACCTTTAAGTTTAGTATATTTATGAGAAATACTGTAATATCTATAAGTAATATTCTCTTAAAACCAGATATTGAAATCCCATGATAACTCTGCACTGGCTATTATTATTGTTTATGGCATTATCTTTATATGATGTCAGTCAAACTCAATAGAACAGCATTTGACTAATAAAAAACATACAGTGTTTTCTCCTAATCAACACAATAGGTGCTCCACAGGGTATATTTTGTACACGAGCACTGACAGAGATGGTCTACTGATGCTGTCTCCAGAAGATGTTTTTGCATAAACCCCTGGGTACAAATACAAAAGAGACAGCTTGGCACGTACAGTATGCAAATATATCTAATGCATACAGGATGCCAGAGATCTGCCAATTAGCTATGCTGAAAAGTAGAATAGTTTGATTTAATTTCCTGACATAGTTCATTCAGATGAGTTAAAATGCACCACAACATCATGTACAATTAAACAGTAGATACACAATGTAACCCTACTTGCTTTAAAGCGTTGTCACAGCAGCATGGGGGTTTCATTTTAATTCATTGAGATATCAAGATCTATCATAAGACTTGGTTAGAACAAATTTGAGATGTAAATGAGTTGTTCTTGCTTTTTATTTCTTAATGAAAAATTCATGACAGAAAATAACAAAGATCAAAATTGTTAAAGGGACATGGAAGGTTTCTGGATTACATTATGTATATATTTACTTTTATGTACTTTATTTTAATATTTATTTTTTCTGTCTAAAATCATGCAATGTGTACCTGTTTGGGTCTGCCCTCTGTAGCTAATGCAACTTATGAATATACAGACTTTGATGTGCAGTGTTTCAGATTAACATGTCAGTGATGTCTTTCAAGGAGTGTGTTGCCACTAATTGGTTCCTAGGAGTTCAAAAGTGCAACCCCTGTACTTAGAAGTACACTGGCTTCACGAGCTGCAGAGAGGAAAAATGGTTAGCAACTATTTGTAAGATTTTAGGTAGAAAAAACACAAAAATAAAGAGACAGATATGTATATTACTAGTAACTTGCCCGTCATAAATGATGGTATCATATGTTATGTTCAATTGTCGGCTCTGGCTCTCTCTGTGCTGTCTCTCTTTGTGTGCCCTCTGTCTCTCTCTGCACTGTCTCTCTCTGTGCGCTGTCTCTCTTTGTTTCCTCTGTCTATCTCTGCGCTGTCTCTCTCTCTCTGTGCCTTCTATGTCTCTTTGTGTCCTCTATCTGTCTCTGCGGTCTCTGTCTCTCTTCCTCCACCCTCCATCTCTCTTCTCCCTCTCTCCCTCTCCTCTGTCTCTCCCTCCCTCCCACTCTCTACCTCACTTTCTCTTTCTTTCTCTATCTCTGCTCCTCCCTCTCTCTCCCCCTTTATTCTCTCTCTTCCCCTCCTTACATTACACATTTGTAGTTTTGCAATTTCCCGTGATTTAAGGCAGCTTTTGAGTAACTCCTGTGCAGAACACATCTCACAGGTATTACTCATAACTCAAATATTATAGGTGATATTCCTAGTGAATTCAAGAAACCTTTAAGATAATAAATCATTAATATAGTCCCCGCAAAGATCTGCCCCCACACCTCATGCACACAGTCTTTCTATTGGTACTAGATGTACTAGACACTTTAAAATGCTGCTAAAAGACAGTGTATAAGTGGCTAGTACACGTAGTACCAATAGAAAGACTGTGTGCATGAGCTGTGGGGGCAGACCTTTGCAGAGACTGTTTGGAACATTTGAGTTAGTGAAAATAAACCTGTTTAAGTATTTGTTAATAAAATGTTGTTTAGATATGCAAAGAAAAACTTTGGTCGTTTATTTTAATATTAAAAGCAGGGAACCTTTCATATTCCTTTAGCCAAACTGGCTGATCACTCACCAAATACATTAGTCTTCTTGCATGCTGCAAACATAAATGTTTCCTAGTCAAACTCTGTCAACTTGGATGCTTATAACAATAAGGATGCTTATCAATATAAAGTTGCACCATAACAACCAATTTTAAACTACATGCAGAAACAAAAGAAAAAGGCAAGGGCCCATGACTGGATAACAAATTTAATCAGTAAGGTAAACAAATAAACTGTTATAGGTAACTGAATAAAGAGAAATCTTGTTAAAAGTCAAGTTCTTAAAATCTGTTTAGGCCAATGTTTCAGTGTTAAATAAATAACAATTTTTTAAGAAATATATGATCTTGTGTTCCTTATGAACATTATTTGCAATCATCCTTTTAAGGAATGGTCTATTAAAGTGTCTGTAAGAATATTGAGTTCTCCTTATCTCTATCTATTATTATATATAATTTTTATCTCATTTGCCTAATTGATGGACATGAAATGAATTTATATTAATTTCCCAGCAGTGTTACTTTTTTATTTTTGTTGAGATATTAATATGGGTTATAACCCAAGTAGTCTCTGCAGTCGAAAGACTGGCGCATGTCCCTGAGACCTCACCTGACAGTCCTCAGAATCAAGAGTGATGAGGAGAGACTAAGACCTCTATTCAATTGAGCAATTTTTAGTTACTGCAGCCCGTAATGTAGCCCATAATATAATTTGCTATTTAATTGGCATCTTTTAACTAAACGCAAACGATTTGCGGGTTAAGGGCTGAAAATCCCTGCGGTTGTTGAAATTGTATCTCCTAACCCATCTAAGCCTTTGATCTTTCAAGCCTGTAAATGTTACAATCGCTAATGGCTATTCAATTGCTACAATTCCTCAAGCCCGCAATTGTTTTCACACCCGTAAATGACAAATGTAGAAGAAAATCCTACGAGTACCAGATAGGACGAGCAACACCTGTTCTTAGCACTGTAAATGCAAATAAAAAATCACTACTGCACTTTAAAATACAGGGAAAGTGATGAAAGACATTAGAATTAGTTGCACAACAGCCTCAATCTCACAAATCTGCAATACAATTTTTTTTTTTACGTTTCATTTCCGTGTTATATCAACCTCGGTAATCAAGGAGTTAATACATATCAGGCCACCCACATGGACTAGAACAGTATTGTCATTCATTTTTATTATTTTGTACATTGTTGGATTGTGAGTCTGATCGCATATGGGACCCCTAAACGCTAATTGATTGACGTTTAACCTCCATGCATTACTGACATCATGATGGCGGTCTCATTTACTATTGGATGTTTCTAAATCGGTAGTTACGGCCTTGCTTAATTGATCATGATCATGCTCTGAAATGCTACTTACAGGTGCATGGTTTACGGTTTCGGCTAGGTAGCTGCGTGTTTGATCAATTGAATCGCTCTGTAACTGTTGCAGATTTCAAGCCGGCAGACTTACGGCCTGTATGAAGTCAACTGCAGGCTTGCAATTGAATGGACGCCCCAACACTTTAAACATACTGATAACATTAGTTATAGTTACAGATAGATTATTATCGAACTTATGAGCAGGTAAAATGCACTCTATTCAAATGGGTGCAAAACTAGATGAACATTTATTTTGTCACATGTAGTATCAACTTGCTAAAGGTGGTCCCCATGAGCAATGGAGGGCAACCAGTCGGTCCCCAGTTCAAAAGGTATGCAAGATCTCACCTCATTAGTTTTTACCGTTGTAGTATTCACGTCTTAGTTAAAGTGGCCTGTCTCCTTCATACACAGTAAACAACTTACATCAGCCTCATAAATACCATGAAGGACAGTATCTGTTTTTTTTTTTGGGATGTAAAATTACAAGCACATGTTTAAATTTAAAGATGTAATATAATCCTGAAACATTCACAAGATACTGTAGAGAGAATGTTCTAATACTGAATATAACAGAGATATATGGCGTGCGTCTTTCAAGCTACCAGACCCAGACTAAACATCCTTGCTGTTCAGTGAGCAGCTCAACATACAATTCATTGTTATCAAAAAAAGGAAAAGCAATTTCAGTTCTGGATAGTGTTGTCTTAGCAGCTCAAGCCGACCATCACACAATTATAGAGTGAA
Organism: Discoglossus pictus; assembly: GCA_027410445.1. Taxonomy (NCBI): domain Eukaryota; kingdom Metazoa; phylum Chordata; class Amphibia; order Anura; family Alytidae; genus Discoglossus; species Discoglossus pictus. Next base: position 227,017,610 of record CM050163.1, read on the forward strand.
CTACTGCAACTGGATGCAGAGACTTATTTATTGTCACTAACTGTGTTAGGTTCCTAGAAGACAACAGATTAGGCGTCCTTTGAAAAGGGAAACAGTGATCGTCTTGTCTACAACAGGATCGAGACATGTGAGCGGAAATCAGTTTGGAACTGGGAAACGTCAATTTTACATTTGGTAAATACAGATATCTGAGGGGAATGTCCTAATATGTTAGGGCCTGTTAATATTTATGTAGTACCCCTGTTAGAAACTTTTACTAAACTCTTACTACTTACAAATAATATTTACATCTCAGCTTATAAAGGAAGTTCTCTCTTTTATGATCAGCGTCTATCAACCCTTCATCTTTCTTCCATAAATGGGTTACAACTTACTATGAGAGTACGTTTTAACACTTCCATACAGTAAAATTAGGATTGTTAAATAGGTTCAGTAGATTTCTAAATACTAATGAAGACTTGCCTACAGCGCCAATGAAAAACTCAGGAGGTACTCTAGAGGTTCATGTTCCAAAGTTTCCTTGTTTTTTTATGGATATTTTATTTTATCTGCTTTCTATTACATTTAACACTTTCTCCATTTAGGTACAATAAAGATTAGAGTAAGCTTTGATCCATCTACCGTATATACTCGAGTAGAAGTCGACCCGAGTATAAGCCGAGGCACCTATTTTACCACAAAATACTGGGTAAAATGAGTGACTCGAGTATAAGCCGAGGGTGAGAAAAGTGCTGCCCCGTGTCCTTCCTCTCTCTCCTGTGTCTCTTCTCCCCTATCCCTTCCCTGTGTTTTCCCCCCTCCCTTATCACCCTCCTCAACCCCCCTCCTCATTCTCAACCTCCCTCCCTCCTCATCTTCAACCTCCCCCCCCTCCATAACCTCAACCTCCCTCCTCATCCGCAACCTCCCTCCTCATCCTCAACCCCCTCCTCAACCCCCCATCCTCAACCCCCTATCCTCAACCCCCCATCCTCATCCCCCTCCTCACCCCCCCAACCTCAACCTCCTCATCAACCCCCTCCACCTCAACCCCCCTCCTCCTCATCAACCTCCTCAACCCCCCTCCTCACCCCCCCAACCTCAACCCCTCCTCCTCAACCTCCCTCCTCCTCATCAACCCCCTCCACCTCAACCCCCCTCCTCCTCATCAACCCCCTCCTCACTGTCTCCCCTCTAAATACCTTCCCACTCACTTACCTGCTTCTTCTCCGGCCTCTGCTCCATCATTAGCATGTACCGGGTCATGGTTGATGAGGAGGAGGGGGGTTGAGGATGAGGAGGGGCGAGGGAAAGAGACACAGGGGGTTAGAGAGACACGGGGGGGAGTGACTCGAGTATAAGCCGAGGGGGCCCTTTTTAGCCTTAAAAAAAGGGCTGAAAAACTCGGCTTGTACTCGAGTATATACGGTATATACAATTGTGACTAAATAAGTCACTGTTGGGTATAGTTATTTTAATATTATGGCCTTGTCAAAAATCTTCTGACTGAGATAATATCTGGAAATATGTCTTAAACTGGAAACAAACGTAACAAATAACAATATCAAAGATTGTGTATTTTATGCCTTAATTCAAAGTTCCCTAAGCAGTGCTACCAGACCACTGATGGTCCATCAGCTTCATTGAGGTGTTCCACACCACAACTGCAATTCACAAATATTCTAAGATAAAATTAAGAAAATTTATAAAAATACATAATAAACCGTGTAGAAGTGCCTAGATATTAGACTGCATGGTTTATAAGTACTCAGGTTAATTGCTAAGAAGCAGGCAGAATAGTCATTAAGTGGTGCAAGAAGGCCCTCAGTAGTATTCCAATGGTTCACTAAGACTCTGGTCAATTTCTGTGTGGTCCATAAAGAATTGTGACAACCACTGTCTTAAACCTCATAAAAATAGTTTAAACAATGTGGTTATCAATTACTATGTTTTCTTTTTCTATTTATAAGAAAATATGGATTTAAAAAAAAACTTTCCGTTAAAATGGCTTTCCCTATTCAAACTATATAAGATAAAGTGATCTGATTTTAGCATCTAAATAAAGAATGCAATAATTTAGACATGTTTTATCTATTATCTACATGCAACAAAAATATTAATTACAGACAGACATAATAGGTTGCAGCTAGGCTTGAGTTGTCTTTGACCTTATCATCAGAATGGAAAACTACAATGTCACAAGATCATAGGCCTTGGTCAAACATTAACTTGATTGTTAATATTTATAAGAAAGGATGCATTTCTGTGTAGTGTAAATAAACTGCTATTTGTAGCTCTTTTCCTAGCGATGTTTTTTAGCTTTGTGAATATTACAGAGCTTCAGTATGGTTCAGAGCCATCTTAATCTTGCTACAAATGTAGTAGAATCAGTGGTATTACAATATACAAGTGTCTGCCAACAAAATATCTAAGTGCAACATTAGCCAGATAGTTTTTAATTAGAACAAATTAAGTTTGAATGCGTCTGCTGGACCCTGGGAATACTCATGATACCTTGGTGAAAGCGTGCACTCACTGATGCAACCTTCCTACTAATGAGCATGTGCAGGCAAAGGGGACAGGTGTCAAATTTTAATAACTCTAATTATTTAACCAATCCACCTCCATTTCCCATCATTTCTCACCTCTCCCTCCAGTGAAATAGTTTAATATAAGAACCCACCACAGGCATCAAGGTTCTTTTATGAAAGAGTATACTTGGAGAACATCAAATTTGCATGAGGAAGTTATAGAACTTACAAGAAGTCTGTTTGTTAGATTGCAGTGTTGTTTGCTATCAAAGGCTGAAAGACAAAATTAAGAAAGATGTTAATCACAATAGTCTTCTAGATGGCTCAAAAGACCAAGAAACAATCATAATGCCACTGTGATTCACATCTGTTTGCTTCCTTCCTTCTTTGAATACTTGAGTGTATCAAATGGCTACCTAGAAAGACAGGCAGCTATCCTATATTTGAAATGTGAAACAGTCTGAAGTCAGAACTTCAGGGGATCTTCATTATTTTATATTTATTAATCGCTCTATGATCCACATGCCATACTTGATTCTGGCACAGCATTATAATTCAGATAAGATTAATATTTATTGAAGAGTTCCACTGATTGCCACAATATTTCAGCTTACTAGGCATATTATCCTAGAGCTAGGAAATAATTGACAAACCTGCTTTCTCTGTAATTTTGTACATTGAAATATTGAGCTATCATACACCTACCGTATAGACATTACATGTCCATAATAATGAGGTCTCAGAAGACATCCCTGTCAAGTACCACTGCATTTATGTGAAGTAAGGAGATGGCAACTTATAGAGACCCAGAAATCTGTGACAGATATGTCAGAATGATCATGTCATTCCTTATATCTCCTTGTCGTTTAGTATACAATAGGGCACATTTTACCATATATATTTTGTATGGGTTAAGTGTAAGTATAACAAAATGATAAGCAGTAGTCTTCTATCTATCTATCTATCTATCTATATCTGTCTGTCTACCTGCTTTAGTACACAGTGTTAAAGCATAATGTTGGATGCATATATAATTATAAACACATTATCACAGTTGATAAAAAATAAAAATAGCTATAAAAACTGTGTACTACAGCAGGCATATGCTGAAAGGAGCCATGTATATAGTGGTATAAGATTAATGAGTGAAAATGTATTGTATAATCATTTGCATGTTCCTGCCCAGTTTCCCATAGTTTAGTGCAATAACTGTATTTCTCAGAAATCTGACCAGGAAATAAAAATCTTTATTTATTTTTAGACATTAAAAAGTGAATGAACACAAATGCACTATTTATTGACTACATATATATATATATATATATATATATATATATATATATATATATATATATATATATATATATATCATAGAGTTTGAAGAGAAGCAGCTCTGCTAGCACATTTTTTTATCTTCAAATGGTCCTTTATGTGCTTAACACAAGAGCATGGCAAGTTTAGCCTTTGATAGTTAAATTAAAAAATCTAGGCATATTTAAAAAAATTATATATTTTTTTGCAGTTTATACAAACTGAGTAACAAATCAGAAGAATCAAGGGGGATTTTTATGACAGCCCAGTTATAACTCATTTGCACAGTATGTGACCGCAATGTAATCTACAGTTTGACCTAAGCATAAGTGACTAGGTGCGCATGAATAACCCCCAACTCCAACCATAATAATAATACGACAAACACCAATATGGGTTTAAAAAAGGCCACAGCTTTTATTGTACTAAGCAGTGAAGGCACGGAGGTGATTGCTCATCCCCACAAACGGAGCCCAACACTTCAGAGACCTCAGGACCAACCATGATCTTGGACCATCACCATAAGGGCTCCACCATACAGTGAGCAATCACCTCCGCACCCCCCCAACTGTTACAACATAAAGATAAAATAACACACGTGTTCAGCATGTGTTCCTTTCTGGGTAACTGAGAGGAGTGGGAGCCTTCACTTAATATTAACTGAAACTTCTCCCCCTAAATCAATCTGACCAATTACTCCCCTGCACTAGCTCGGTCAAAAGCCCCTCCCCCATGCTGTCTCCAGGGACTGCCGCCCTACAAACTTCATTATTGCTTTTGTTATGTTGGTAGTAGAGCTTCATTATATGATATTTGTTCTTTATTGCATCAAAAAGAGAAAATTTTACAAGGTGTCACAGTGTGTATTCTTTTTTCAAATGTCGTTCTCAGAGCACAAAAATATATTCTGATTTTGTAATGCTCATGGAGACTTTCCCCTGTCACCCAATCAGATCTACATACTAAAGTGTGCTCTTTGCATTTTCTGTGCATTTGAATTAAGTTTAAACAGGTTTTGTTTTAATATTTTATTGTTTAAAATGTAATATTTACGTTTAATATTTTTTATCCAAAAACAACTTATGTGTAGTGCATTTACAAGTAGTGCATTAAAAGTAAGCAAAAGTTAATATTTTTCTTAGATTTTAAACTGTCTGTTTTCTCCTCAAACAGAGCTACATATCTCCTCCTACCTATATCTATCAGGGGAGTGGCCATCTCTTCCTGTTTGACCAGTGTATGCTCTACTTCAAGCTGGGAGTGGGGCTATGATGGCTCATGCACTATCACTGGATATGGCCTCCAGGGCAGCTACAAGCATGTTACAATATAGCTTTTACCTCTGTATGCAGTGGGCTAATGATGTCATGGGGTGGAGACAGTGGAAACTGCTTCCAATCTCTATGATATGATAGTCTTGCACACAGGCAGAGCTGGCCACGCTCCTGATAGACACAGGTAGGAGGAGATACACAGCTCTGCTTGAGGGAAACACTCACAGCTTCAAAGGTAAGACAACATTTTATTTATTTTAAACTGCATACTGTTTTTAATAGCCTATGCAGAGTATACAAATATATGAGCTTTACTTGCAACATCACTACAGTGGTCCTTTAAATGTGAGAAAATAACAGGTGTGTTCCATCCCTGTTTAATACCTGCCCTATTGGGTGCCATAACTGCGGTCTCATTGGGCCAGCAATAGTCTGATCATTATAAGCTAAAGTGAAGTCAATGTGATCACCAGTCGGAGCATCCTCTGCACTTCCCATAGAGTCACTACCGTCTGATTCTACCATAGCTCTTCATATAATGTCCCCCTATCATTGATTTTACTCTGCAGTAAAATACTTAGTTAACCAAATGTAATTTTATACTCTCTGTTCTCAGATTTATTTTTTTCTTCATAAAAATACGGTTCACAATTTGTTTAGCAATAAAGAAAAAGCAGAATTTCATCTGTACGTTATTAAATTTGATGCGTTAACCAAATGAACAGGACCAATTAACGGCTGAGCAGACATTCACTTACAGTTTAATATAATAATGCAGAAGCACAAACCCAAATGCATATGAAATTTGAAATTCCTCTGCTACATAATGATGTTTTAAAACTCAGCTCAGATGTAAAGTTTAATGTAGCATATGAATTACACTGCGTTTGTAGAGCCGTTTGAGGGATATTTTACTCGGATTTATGAGTCATGAAACATAACTTCTGCCGGCTTCATCCAAATACTTTTTTGACATAAACTCTAACATACCAAGTTTTTAACTCATTTCCCAAGTAAGAATTGGATATACATTCAGTTATAAATGGAATTATATATTATTAGTCAGAAAATAACAGTCGCCTTTTTAAGTAAAAAAAGGATGTAACTCATCACGGTATGTGACATGTTTATGCACATGTAGCCAATATTAATGTGTCTTAAAGAGACACAGTCACCATCTGTCATTTTTGTCAGGTACCGTAAACCATGTTTGCCCCCCATTGCTCTACTTGCAGCTCCTCCTTTATCCTTTCTATATCCCAAATCATACGTTTACGAGTGTTTTATATATATATATATATATATATATATATATATATATATATATATATATATCATGGCAAGGTTGCACTTTATGAAAGGGAATTACTCATTCCCCCTTACAAGACAGGCATATGTCTGGGGTCCCCTAGTCCCAGTGAAATGTCCTTTGCAATGACATAGGAAATCACTGCTACTGTATTGTAAATCAAAATTGAGCGGGGCAGACCCAAGCTGCCAACATCCAATTTCAGATATATTTAGACATTTGTTGTTAAGAAGCTACGCTTAAAAGATACATTTAAAAGGCAAATCCTTATAGGAAATAAATTCATACAATTTACAGTTGTTTTTGCTTAAAAAGGTAATTTTTATTAAAACAATTTGTGTGAGAGATAAAAGGTGAGGCGTATAATGGACTGAGTCATAAGCCAGCTGGATCCAGTTAATATGGAAACTGCAGCTTTTGTTAGTTTACTGGGGGGAGCATAACAGAGTACTATTAAAGGAGCTCTGTATGATGAAAAATGAAATGAGCAAAGACAAAGAGCAGAAGGAAGAATTGCATGAAATTAGTTTTTAACTAGCAAATCATGCATGCTGGTCTTTGGAGTCACCCATGGGTGGAGCTGTCATGGGTGCAATGCACCAGGGCCCTCTCCGGCTTCTTGGGCCACACCCTTACCATCCTCAGGCTCCATGAGGGCCTCCCATGACTCCCATGTCTGCTTGTTTTCACGTCTGGGCAAGGAATCCCAAATTATGTCACGTGTGTGTGTGTGTGTATTTATATATATAAATTATATAATCTTTTGCACCAAGGCCCTCCATTCACTACTACTGGAGTCATCCATGATGGCAAATGTTGCATGTGTGAGAGGGATGTTTAAATTTCTGCAGAGCAGGGTTTGCAGTTATTCTTGCAAATGCATGCTTCTGAGCATATGGATGGGAAAGTGGTAAGTGTCAAAGCTCCAATGATATAAATATCCCCCCAGCCCTTTCCCTTTACCCTATTCCTCCCTCCACTGATGGATGGGATAAGCACATCCCTCAGGCTTTGAATTAAGAGGAAGTGCTACAACTAGACAAGCTGGATCTTTCTATATACAAACATGGACAAATTAAGATTTCGGTCAAATGTTTTTTTTTGCCCACAGTTTCCCAGCTGCTAAAGTTTTTAGTAGTTAGCTGTTACAAACATTTGATATTATCCTAGACTACAGTGATCCTTTAAGGGATTTGCTTTTTTTCCAAGTTATATGTAGTATAGTTCAAGTTTTTAATAGTCTGAATTATAACAAAGGCAACTTTTGGCTGGGCTGTCTGTATTTCTATTTTAGTAGATGAAAGACTTGCATGCGCCCTGCCTGAAGTATGTCTACTCTTAATAAAACAAACAGACATTAAAGTAAATTCAATGACAAAAATTGTAGAGCTGATTCTGCTTTGAAAGCTTGAAAGAGACGCTGCTGGTACAATTAGGGTAAGAAAATAGGTATTCTGAAGAAAAGCCCCAACCAATAAAATGTTACATCAGAAATGCTTAACTTGAACCTTTATATATATGCCTTAAAAACATTAGTGGGCAACATGTGGCCCTCCGGTATTCCACCTGCCACCGCCAGCCTGTTCTCTAGGAGAGCGTCCATTTTATCTCTGCACCTATATCCCATGCTAATTTTACCATTTTTATTACTGCAAAATCAATTTTTAATATTTTGCAGACAAAAAATATAATGTTTAGCCAGTTTTTATTTTTTTTTTAAAATTAAATCAACTTCCTTTTGTGGTGAATCCCTTTAATTTATAATTTGATGATTTAGGTTTAATACAGTGTGAACACAGGCAAAGCAATTAGAGGCTTCACAACCTGTCAAGTTTTAGTTGCCTCAATGGTTAAACCTAAATCATGCACTGTCTGTGAATATTAGGTGTCACTTGGCTAGACGATTTAAGAAGGAATTTAGAGCTGGTAGATGTAGTTGTGAGTCCCAAGTCACCTTCAAAATGAATTTCTAGTCTCACTTTCTTCTTTGCTTACAATCCACATTTTGGCTTTTTACTTTCTGAAGTACTTAAACAAGCAAAATTAACACAGGCCTTGTCAGTGTTCTTAGGAAAATGATTGATGTCACCCCTGGAAAAATACATCTTAAAACTAAGTTTCTTACTTCATAAGCATAAGATCTTTTGCGTCGGGCAGATGTTTACATTTTCTTAACTTTTAAGAGACATTATGTAATCAGGGCCTAGTTTTTACCCTGTTAAGACTGACAATCATGGTATTTTTTCCAAGATCTAGGGGATGTATTTGTACCTGTAGGTTAGCAACTTATGTTATTATACCCTTCAGTCCTCTATAGCCTTCAAAACATGTCTGTGTTTATGTATATGTACATAGTGGTCAGGGTGGACAAAGTGCCTCATATTCTGCATTAACTGGATTTCCCGCAACAGTCTTTTGAGTGCCAGCATAAACCATACAGCCTTTTTATTGTAAATATATGTCAAGGTATGTTTTACATATCCGAAATATATGGCATTTGTCAGCCTCATTTGTTCACCCCCAAAGAGACTAGAGTCCCATATTCATAATATGTTCTTTGAAGGACCACTGCAGTTCAAGAAAAAAGACACTTGTTTGTCAAGTATGTACCAAACTCACTATATTAGCAACTGTGTAAGACATGGGCATACAGTATCTCACAAAAGTGAGTACACCCCTCACATTTTTGTAAATATTGGATATCTTTCATGTGACAACACTGAAGAAATGACACTCTGCTACAATGTAAAGTAGTAAGTGTACAGCCTGTACAACAGTGTAAATTTGCTGTCCCCTCAAAATAACTCAACACACAGCCATTAATGTCTAAACCTTGGCAACAAAAGTGAGTACACCCCTAAGTGAAATGTCTAAATTGGGCCCAAAGTGTCAATATTTTGTTTGGTCACCATTATTCTCCAGCACTGCCTTAACCCTCATGGGCATGGAGTTCACCAGAGCTTCACAGGTTGCCACTGGAGTCCTCTTCCACTCCTCCAAGATGACATCAAGGAGCTGGTGGATGTTAGAGACCTTGCACTCTCCCACCTTCCGTTTGAGGATGCCCCACAGATGCTCAATAGGGTTTAGCTCTGGAGACATGCTTGGCCAGCCCATCACCTTTACCTTCAGCTTCTTTAGCAAGGCAGAGGCGGTCTTGGAGGTGTGTTTGGGGTCGTTATCATGTTGGAATACTGCCCTGCGGCCCAGTCCCCGAAGGGAGTGGATCATGCTCTGCTTCAGTATGTCACATGTGGGTGTTTATAGTTATCAGTGGATGGATATGTGGGTGTTTATAGTTATCAGTGGATGGAGGGGTGATGGTGGAGGGAAAGGGCAGAAGTCCAGAGTCTTTGCTTGATAATAGAATAGAATAAGACTGAAAATTATACCACACCTCCTCCACCTCATTGGCCGCAGCACCTTTTATAATTCAGTGCAGCCACATTGCTCCGGAAACGTAAACCCTCCTCTCACACACTACTTCCATCAATGTATTATGGATCCCTCCAGAGTCCTGCAGATGCATCAAAGTTGTTCATTGTTTTCATATTAAAAACTAACTGTATAATTGTTTCCTGATTAATTATGCTTTTAGTAAGATTTAAAGGGGCATTGAAGGCATTTGTTTTCTTTGTTGCATCTTAAAGAGGGTATTTGGTAATGTTGAACAGTGTGTTGCTTTCATGAAAAGTTCCTGTAGCAGAATACACTGCTTTGAATGTATAACTGTCTTTGGGGGCTTTTCCTTGTTAGCCAATGTGCAGCAATATAGATGTAGGAGTCATAAGTGTCTGCCAATGAGATCTGGAGTTGTACGTTCTCTACACAGAGGGATCTCCTATAGCCTTTACGGTTAATTTCCAAAAAGTGTAATTACATTTTACAAAATATTTTTTATGAAAAAAAGACACTTTTTTAATGTTTAAAACATGATATTTTAAATAAACGATAGAAAAGTTTGCATTCCAGGTCCCTTTGAACACTTTTTTTTCATTGTGCAGTGGTAAATGAACTACAACTGGTACCAAGTAAAATCTAACTGGTATCAAGTAAAATCTTTCTAGAAAGTTCAAGAATAGACAATCTGATTATCTAAAATGTGCATGACCACCTTTTTTGTTTCTGCTGATCTGCTTCTGCAAATGGGAGGAGACATTGAATGCGGAGGAAGGCCCTATCTAGTGGCAATTCACAATGCCAGTGTCTTCAGTAGCTCTAATGAAAATCTCATTAGTTTAGAAGGCATACCTTGCTAAGAACACAGCTGAAACAAGCAGCCCAAGAGGCGATGGAAGCAAACAATAAAGCATAATTGTTTTACATATTTAAAGGCTGTTTTTATTTATTATGCAAAAACACTTGCCCAATATTAAAATTACATTTAAATATTGTTTTTGTTGAATCAGAAAGAGGGCATTTGTTAATGTGTGACTTAAAGTAAGGACTCAGATCACAGTAAACTGATTTGAATGTTTAAATGTTCTGGGGAGCTTGTTCCTCTAAACCAATGAGCAGTAATATAGCTGCATAATTAATACAATATTTGTAACATGCTCTTCATAGGGTCTTAGTTATTCAAAAGAGCAGGTTGTAGAAATGGTATTACAGCGGTCCATTAATTATAGTGTGGCAGATTCTATAGGATAACATAGGAATAACATAGGAATAAAACATATCTCAATACACAATTGTGTAAGCTATCTCCTTGATGAATAACGCCTACGAGGGTGCATTTAATACTAGCACAGAATAAAATGCTATTTTTGGAAAATTGGTGTTGTAGCATTTGAGAGCATTATAGGATGTGTTTCCTTTTAAGTTTTACTTAAGGCTTTCATTTCTTCCAGCTAGTCATTATCTGGCAGGAAATGAGTGTTCATATGGCTGCATTCTCAAGGAAATGCCTATGATGACAATGGATTGAAAAATAGATCTTTATATATAAAATCTAGACCATTTTGGCACGTTTCAAAGATGGATCTTTTAGCCATAAATGCAACAAAAGAAATATAGCACAATTTGAGTGTGAAACTAGTTAGAAATGCTGTTACTTTGATATATTACGCATAATTTTTAAAACTGTAGCAGTGTTGTAAATTTTTGAGGATTTTTGTGTTTCTGCCTGCATTATTCATATAATCCCATTCATATCCTGATTTGTTACATTCCTTCTTTCCCAGCAAGTGTACAGCTGAATATCCTCACATATGGTTGGAATGATATCTGGCAGAGATAAAAAACAGAGTTGGATACCATGGGCCTCATTCAATTGAGCCCTTTAGGAGATGCAGGCGTCCGTAATGGAGCCTGTAAGTTATTTTGCTATTTAATTGGCATCTTTTTGCTGGCTCCGATTACGGGTTTCAGCCTCCTATTCCTTGCAATGGTGAATGTTGCAAGTTAAGGGCTGTCCAAGCCTTTGATTTTTGACGGCCACCAGAGTTACGATCGCTAAAATGGCAAATCGCTATTCAATTGCTCTGATTCCCCTTCGCTAACCACCCAGCCAAGGCCGCAAATGGCAAAAGTCGGACCACATGTTACGGGTTCCAAGGAGGACCCGCAAAGGGCTTAAAGACATGTCCGGAACACTGTAAATGCAAATAAAAATTCAATGTGGCACTGTAAATGATGGGGAACACAATGTAAGACATTATAATTAGTTGCACAACAGTCTCAAGCCTATAAATCTGCAATATAAAATTACATTTTTAATGTGTCATTTCAGGGTTATATCAATCTTGGGAATCAATGAGTTAATACATATCAGGCGTCCCACATGGACTATAACATGGGCTTCATTCATTTTTATTAATTTGTACATTGCATGTTTGAGGGTCCGATCGCATATCGGACCCCGAATCGCTAGTTGATTGACATGTCACCTCCATATTTTACTGACGTAATGATGACGGGCTCCTTTTCTATTGGCTGTTTCTAAATCAGGAGTTACGGCATTGCTTAATTGATCATGATCATGCCCCGAAAAGCTACATACGATGGCATGATTTACAATTTGCGCTACATCACGGGACTTGCGGCCTCCGAATTGAATGATGCTCCATGTCCCTTATCAAGATTTCGGGTTGAACAGCTAAGTTAAAGTGACAAATCAACAATTCCAAATATGGTATAATTTAAAACTACAGGTAATGACAAGTACTTTGTAATTTGAATGTTATTTACAACTCTAATTTTCTTTCAGCAAACCAACATTAAAGTTTGCCATTTTGAGCTGTCACTCAGCTTTTCTTATTCCCAAGATTAGAATCTTTTGTTAATGAGAGATCATTGCCATTACTTACTGATTAGCTCATGAGGCATTGGGTCATTTGTCTTAAGTGCACAAAAAAGACTAGGCAGGATCAGACACAGCTGACTATACTCAGGACAATGGAACAAATGCTTTAGAGACTAATCAGCAATTAAGGCAATTAACTTACTTTAACAAAATAATAGAATCTTGGCTTGTAGGAAGATCAAAATGATTGACACGTTAATAGTGCAGACTTCAATGTTAATTGACTGTACTGTAGGAATTTGTAATTTTTAATAACATTCAATTGATAAGGTTCTTATTATTACCTATAGTTTTACATTAAATGTAATAATTTAATAATTTCTTGATAATGTCCAATAAACTGGAAGTGCTATGGATTTTTACATGGAAGAAAAGTAGATATTTACACAGCAGCAATCTGAAGATTACAAGAATCTCCATAGAATACATAACAATAGCAATAATGAAATTTGTGAATAGTATTTACAAATTTAAATACATGACTACTGTATATATCTATATCTATCTATATAATATGTATATATATATATATATATCACATATATAGTTGTGAGCATGCGAGTTGTTGCTAACGCTTGCGGGCTTGCGTAGCGAGGGCAGCGGGCGAGGGCCTCAGTTGCTGGCATGGAGCGCCAAAGGCGCTCCATGCCAGCAACTGCGACCCTCGCTAACTTTACGTCGCAATGCAAACAACACGACACACCACTTACGACCCTCACAAACTTTACCTTGCAACGCAAACAACATTAGACACGCGTTAACACACATTACGACTTCGCAACACTCGCGAACCTTACAAAATTCAAAACACAATAAATACACACATACATAAAAAGCTTACCTACAGCAAGAGGGAGCATCCAGGACCTCAAAAAAACAACTTACACCTTCATTTAACTCAAAATAAAAGAGTTTAGACACTAAAAAATTTGCTTAGCGACAGAAAAAATGGCCGCCGAACAAAACGAAAACGAGGCTACACACGCAAACACCATACGAGACACGTTAGCACACATTACGACCTCGCAAAAATCGGATGCAACACACGAGCGTAAAAACATTTAAAACACAATAAATACACACAGCACATACATAAAAAGCTTACCTACAGCAAGAGGAACCATCCAGCACCTCCAAAAAACAAGTTACACCTTCATTTAAATAAAAATAAAAGAGTTTAGACACTAATAAAATCGGTAAGCGAGAGAAAAAATGTCTGACGAACAAAACAAAAACGAGGCTACAGCACTCGAAAGACGGAAAACACCACAACACACTCGCAAAACACCACAAGAAACTCGCAAAACACCACTAAGCACCTACGGATAATCCGCGAAGACGCATACCACACATTACCTGCCATTTTACGACAATGCAGAAGTACACCACTACGCTAACGGTTTGGTCTCTCGCACGCACACTATTACACTGCACACATTCAGCACACATACACAGCAGCTCCACACCACTAATGCTGCAGCAACATCAACACAGATTCCCAGCTCTTCAACACAATGCTTCAAAATAGGTAAAGTATATTCATTTATTAATGTATTATAGATTTCATTATTATACACCAAACAGCATTGGCTACCTTACAATTTCATTGCCATCAATTTTTGACGGGCAATTCGCTAGTATATATATATAATTCTGTAAAATAAAATGAGTATTAACTGGATTTTGAGGTAGGAGGGCACAAATCTGAATGACGCCAGAATGGCATAAGGCCTAAATCCATGATAACCTTTAAAAAAAGGAGATTTAGGGGTGGTTAATGGGCCAGTCCCACCAAAAAAAGAGACAATTGTAAGATATGCACCTCAGGGAATGGCAGGCTGTCTATTGGCCTATCATCAGCTGACCAACAACACAGTTAACCAATCACAAGGCGCAAGATATGTACTACCACTCTTTCTAGTGTGAATCTGATGTATCCAACATATTTTCATGACATAAAATGTCTACTTTATATTATATACAATGTACAAGAGAGTTTAGCCATAAGATGGACATATACAGTATGAAACATTATTGTAGGCTAAGTATGTGAAATATAATAGTGATAAACTCCTGTCCTCACCATCCCGCATCAGATGCCAGTTATTATCCTCTCACTGACTAGTACTTGGGGTAAATCATTGGCTATACTGTAATATACACCGGGCAAACAGCTTCCTGCATTATCCAACACTGTCTGTGTAATCAGATCATGATGCCAGCAGATTCTTTAAAAGATAATGGGAAGGAAGCTGTTGTTAGGCTGATGGCAGGGTTCTTGAACTGACTGCTGAATAACAAGGACTTTCATGGAAATTACCTCAGAAATGGGTAAACATCATTATTTTTTATGTGGATTACAAAGCAACACTCCACAAAGTGCTATTTCCTAGTGCGGAGCGGCGCACTGCTGACACTTGCTGCTGTATACAGAGTCATTTGGCACAGTTCTATTATTTTCTGTTGCTAAGTTCTGTTATTAGATATATAGAAAAGCAAAAGTTTAGATAATTGGACACATACTTGGAAGGCTTTTGTTATGGACTGTAGCTGAACCTTTCAGAAAACCTTACAGTCTAAGAGTCACTCTCTGAATCTAACCCACTATTAAGTCGAGGGTGGTTAAACTGATACCGTAGTCCCACATTTTCTATCATGTCTTTAAAATGTCATGTTTTAATATTTTAAATATATGAAAACATGGTGCTTTATACCGCAGGAAAATTGCATTACATTGAGACACAGTAGGATTGAGTTTTATTCTTCTGATATGTTACATGATAGTTGTAGGGAGCATCTAGAGATCTTTGGGCATACACAAGATTGTGTTTCATTACCATAATTTTGAAAATAAAACTAACAAGACAAACAGAGATAAGTGGCTCACTGTGAGTCTTATAATTACTCTCCCCCTTGAGTTTGTCTCAAAGCACTAGTCAGGGAAAGACATATCAAACAATTTTAACAAGTTTGATCTGTTTAATTTTGAATAAAATTTTATTGAGTATAATATAATATATATGAATGGAAAAACAATTTTCATCTTGCAGATGCAAAGACACAAAATGTTATTTTAATAAAAGGATAGAATACATTTGGGGTGCTCAGTTGCTTTGCATTATGGCTGATGACAGGTTGAATGCTGTAAGGGATGGGTAGTCAATTATTTTTGACTCAAGTACCCTTGATATTCATCCAGAAATCACCTCAACAAAAATCAAGCATCATTATCACATATATAGTTGTGGGCATATGAGTTGTTGCTAAAGATTGCAGGCTCATGTAGCTAGCCCGCGGCCCTCCCTAAGCGCCGACGCTCCATGCCAGCAACTGAGGCCCTTGCAAACTTTGTCGAAACGCAAACAAAATACAAGACACGTTACGACCCATTACGACCTCGCAAAAAAACAGCCGCAACACGCGCACATCAAAAAATCAAAAATACAACAAATACACACAACAAATACATAAAAAGCTTACTTACAGCAAGAGGGAGCATCCAGGACCTCGAAAACTAAAGTTACACCTCAATTTAACTGAAATTAAAGCAGTTTAGACACTGAAAAATTTGCTAAGCAAGAGAACAAATGGCCGCCGAAAAAAACGAAAACGAGCTACAACAGTCTAAAGACGCAAAACACCACCAAACACCTACGTATTTGCCGAAAAACACCTACGAGATTAGAAAACAAGGACGCAACCCGCGCAAGCCCAAAAACATTACAAACACAACAAATACAAACAACAAACACATAAAAAGGTTACTAACAGCAAGGGGGGGCACCGAGGTCCTCTGCAAGTGAAGTTACACCTCCATTTAACCACAAATTTCGGAGTTTAGAGACCTGAAAATCACCTAAGCGAGAGAAAAAATGTCCGCCGAACAAAACGAAAACGAGGCTAAAGGTCCCTAAACATACAAAACACTATCATAAACACGCAAAACACCACCAAACAGCTACGGATATTCCAAAAAAGCCCACCAAACAGCTACGGATATTCCAAAAAAGCCCACCATACAGCTACGGATATTCCAAAAAAGCCCACCAAACAGCTACGGATATTCCAAAAAAGCCCACCAAACAGCTACGGATATTCCAAAAAAGCCCACCATACAGCTACGGATATTCCAAAAAAGCCCACCATACAGCTACGGATATTCTGAAAAACTTGCACGACATAGGAAACGAACAACGCTAAATCAGCCACGTTATATACACCAAACACCCTTAGCTCACTTACAATTTCATTGCCGTCATTTTTTGATGGGCAATTCGCTAGTAAAATAATAAACTACAAAATAAGAGTCAGACAACAGGCTTGGTATAAAAAAAGGTCACAGTTTTATTAAACAAATCAGAATAAAAAAGCAGGTTCTTGGTCTAACTGAACCAGATGAGGGCATGACACTCCAATACCATCTCCAGGAACCCTGTGCCCAGGAGAAGACAGCTGCTCCAGCCACAAGAAGCTATGGCAGATAAGACATTTCCAAAGAGCAACACTAGACAACAATACATGGGAGGGGGAGCGTTACCAGACTGAGCATAACTAGGCAATTTTATTCACTGTAAACCTCTCTCCTGATGTTCCTGTGCAAATTTAAATATTTTTTTCCCTACCTCGTGCCTGCGTCAATAGCCCCTTCCCACCATTTTTTCTTCCAAAGTCTGACTTGACCCGAGTGCTGTCAATATTCATCCAGAAATCAACCCCTTTATAATAAACTGTAGAATAATGAGGCAAATAACAGTTTCACTAAGATCTGAAGTCAAAGTCCAGATTCCATATTTTTTTATGGATACACATACAATATTTTAATATCATGGCACTCAAAAGAACCCCAAAATGGCAGTTTACATAGTGGAAAGGATTTAGGAATAGTTCACTATTTAACTCATTTAATAGTGCACATTTAATAGTGATACATTTAATAGTGCACTATATGACCGGAAGGATGGGTCAGACAGAGGTCCATTTCGGACCTGTGCCCACCTACTGACTGCTCCTGCTGTAAGCAATAGCTCCTAATTTAGAATAATATGTGTACAAAGGACAAGTGATTATTGTAAAACAGGATAGTCTCAGTCAGTTATGGAATCCATATATTTGCATGCCATTATATTGCTCAAGTAATGGAGGATATGTCGTATTAATGCCGTCATCTATATTATTGGTGAACCAGCAAGAAAGAGAAACTGTCACGTAGATGAATATGTGTTGATATGAAGCCACATATCAATGCTTTACATGTCAATGTTTTTGCCATGGTGTGTCAAATGCATCTGTTATTATGAACACATATTATATCAAATGGGGTTTATATCTGTTTGTTGCCGTGCTTTGTTCTCGACAGTACTTCGGTAAAGTTGTTTATCCTGACTCCAGTTTGGGGTTGCTCACCTTCAGCGAAACTAGTATTTGTAGTATTTGCTTCTTCAAATTCACAAAAAAATATGATTATAGAAATAAATAGTGTTGTGCCTCAGTGCAATGCTTCTTTAATATTCATAATTTTTCATAACTGGTATGATGTATTAAAAAAAATAAGTCAAGTATGAAAAATGTAATATGCAAATATCTAATTAATATCTGAGTTTCCTTTTGATGCAATGTAAATTGTGATTGTGCCAATATAACTTGGTTAGAATAAGTGAGAAAAATAATAACTCTTTTCCTGCTTTGAATTCAATCTTTCAACAGTGGATTAAAAATATTAAAGATTTTTTTTTTATAAAAGCTTAAGTCATTAAAACATAATTTGCTAAATGTATTATTGAATTTACTTTGGTTCTGAGCAAGGCTACAGCGCTTATAATTCTCTAGGTGCACTCCTAACACTTAGTTGGTCCTAAGTTATTGGATTTAAAAACATTAGCGTTGCCATAAATTGATCCTTGGGGACTGAGACAAGTGACCTTCCTTTTGGCTGTTCCTATAGTAAATCGTTGACAACAAAGCACTGAAGATGCATTGCCATGTAACTTAAAGGGCCAGTGTTAAAGTTATTTTTTTAGTTTACCGTTAATTAAAAATGTATGTGCAGACAGCAGCAATGCAATTTGCTAGCCACAAAATAAAATGTAAAAGACACAGTATGCCTCATTTAGAATTAGAACCATTATACACTTTAGACATAAGTATATACAGCAAATCTGAAAGCAAAGGGATTTAAAAATATATTATTGGGATGCAAACTCATGATTAATTCCTCATAGTGTTAATATGCATGTTTGTTGATTGGTCATTCAGTTGTGTCCGATTCTCAATGATCCTATGGATCGTAGCATGCCAGGCACATCTTTCATGATGTCCCTGGTAGTGCTTATCCATAAGGTTATCTTGGCAGACATACTGGAGAGGGTTGCCAGTTCCTTCGCCTGTGAACCATGATTTGTCTGACCTCTCTGCTATGTACTGCCCATCTTGGGTGATGCTACATGATATAGCTTACAAATTCGCTGCGGTAGCCTGTTCACCACAACAAGGTAGTGATCCAGAAGGGGGATATGCATGTTTAGGGAAGGTAATTTCTGGCAGTACTGTCTGAATCAATAAATACCATTCCCATTCATATCATTGGAGACATTCCAATCCCATGAATGTAAACATAGCTCAAGGCACAGGGTATACTGACATCATGCAATGCTCAGTAGGGAAACAAACAGAATTACAGACATAGTGAGGTCCTGGTATTAGCACGTTAGCCAGCCCTTTTTCGTAATTTTGTGAGTTTTTGGGAAATATGATTAGAGTAATACTGCGCTGGGAGACACAATGCTGGCAATGATGAGAGGGTAAGCTGACCATCGCTTGGGGACATTGCTTGGGGATATGTTTGTATTTATGTTTTGTGCCTTTTTGGTACTGTACAATAATATTGGTTACCTATATTTAACTATTTGCCAAAACTATACATTAAGAGAATGTAAGTTTACGAGTTTTCAATTGTGTCGGTGCTGTGGAAACAAGCTCTATGTATGTTTGTTTTTAAGCTAAAAAACAGGGACATCCCTTCTTTTGTAATGTGTTAATATGGGTTTTGCCTTGTGCTTACCCCCTGTATCAGGGTGCAATATATGTTAAACCTTACATGGTAAGAAGCGCTTAGTTCATAATGCAGATTCACCAAGATTGAAGACTTATATAGTAAAATAAAATGAGTAATAACAATGTAATATAAAATAGTAATACAATTAGCTTAGCACAGGTTCAAAAAGGAAGAGGAAGGTGTCAGCATATATCCAATCTCAATACATGTAATTTAAGTAATGTGAGCCTTAATACAAAGCTTATCAAGATTAAATATAGACACAGGAAACAAACTCCCAAACCCGTCTGGTGGCAGCCATGATTGTGTGATATATGCGTAAAACACCGCCATAATGTTCCAACTTTCATAACTTTTAAATAGTACACATATAAACAACTAGTTCAGAGAGATAAACAATAGTATCCAGTGTAAGTTTTCTCACAAAAGATCAACTTTTTGTAACCACAACAAACTGAAAAGTTGTTTACACTAAACGTTACCATTACAGTAGCTTTTTTGTAAGGTGAAATTTAATTAAAACTCTTCCTTTACCAGTTAGTCGGTCAACAAGAAAGGAGGTAATTGTGTTAAGTGGAACTTGCAATGAGATGAGAGAATAAAGGCAAAAACCTTCCCAAATGGAGCTGATTACATTACTTGGTTTTCTTATAGCTGTTGCCACTGGCTTCTTTCCATGTATTTTTGTTGAGCTATCTAATTTTTATAGTGTTTGGCACTTTTCTTGCAAACAGGGGGCAGAGATATTTTTTTAAGTTCAGGTTATGACCTAGCTGCCACTCATTTTCTACACTGAGAATTGCATTGTATATTTTCATTTTTGACCTTTAATCTCCCTGTGTCTCTATATAATATACAATAACATTGTTAGATTGTTTCCTCATGATTTATCTATTGTAGGAAATATATTGTGAATGTTAAAGCTTTGTTTTTCGTTTACTGGTTCACCTTCATCCAATTCCCAGAGTGTAGATCCAAAAATATCATAGGATTGAGGATCACTAGAAAAGCAGGGTCAACAACTTATTGCTCTACAGCCAAATGTAGCATTTTGCAGATCAAGCTTTTTCCTTTTGAAATTTGATTACAGCTGTGAATTCAAATCAGTGAAGTTTGCTTTATTTAATTATTATTATTATTATTATACTTTATTTATAACGCGCCAACATATTCCGCAGCGCAATACAGGGGTTAGGTACGTTAGGTTAGGTTAAGTATAAACAATGCCCCACAATGAAAATAATGGAAGTCCCTGTTATTGAGCTTTTAATCAGATATACACAGTGCTTTCCCTAAAGCACCTCACAAGATTAAAACTCGCAAACTTACATTCTAAAGGGTATGGGTAAGGTACAGGAGAGTGAGAGATGCATAGTGAATGAAGAGGCTAAAGATGATAGGCTTTTTTGAATAGATGTGTTTTTAAAGAGATTTTGAAGGATTTGAGGCAGGAAGATAGTCTGGTGGTGCGAGGTAAAGAGTTCCAAAGAATAGGGGCAGCACATGAAAAGTCTTGAAGCCGGGAATGAGAGGAGGTGATGAGAGAGGAGAAAAGAAGAAGGTCATTAGCAGAGCGAAGAGGGCGGGTGGGAGTGTATTTTGGGATGAGAGCAGAGATGTAGGAGGGTGCACTATTGTGGAGGGCTTTATATGTTAGGGTCATGATTTTGAATTGTATTCTAGACACTAATGTATCTGTTCTCTTCAGCTCACATCACTTTCTTCCTTTAAACTATTAATTGTAATAAAAAAACAAAATGGACCATGTTATGTTGTATAATTCCAGTTATGCCACCTGCCTTGCATTCTAGCTCTGCTGATATCAATAAAGGGACAACGTAGTGTTAAATCAAGTCCTTTCAATGTATAAATTAATTCAGCCGAAATATACAAAAGTATGAATTATTAGTTTCTTTCATTTCCTTATGCTCTTCTCGTGCTCCAAGGAGAATAGGGGCAATGGAACATAAACAAAAAGAGGGTAAAAGAGGGTAAAAGAATAAGGGATGGAAAAGATAGGGAAGAGAGGATGAAGAAGATGAAGGGATGGAACCCTTTTGCTGCCAATTCTTAAAGGCCCTAGCAGCCCTAAATCAGGTTGTTTTAAAACAGGCTACTCATTGTGTTAGGAATTTGTATTCATTTGTATGCAGATGAGTGCTCCTGAATATTAGTTTATTGATTTTATGTGCTTACAACCACAGTCTGCTTGTCAGGCCATGTGGTGGCCAATGTTGTCATTCAATAAGAACCCCTTCCAAACACATGTGAATTACTTTGAGCTGCAGAATAGCATATAGAGCTGCACAACAATGCAGGATATCTCAGGAATTATTTATTGTAGATCAATAGGCTAGTTCAATGTATTGCCTTTTTTTTTTTTTTGCTCTTTAATATTAAACTAACTTTCTGTTGGGGTGATAGTTTTCAATTTAGTTTCATCCCGCCTTGTTGGTCTTTTGGAAAATCCAACTCTAAATACTGGACTCGTATATTTGAAATGTAGATATTTTGAACAGTAGAGAAATAGTGTATCAAAAATCAGATTGCCTGAAAAAGATCACGTTGTTTGTAACAGCTGATACCTCTTAGAGAACGACCTGAAAGAAAAATCATAGATGAAGCACAGACCTTTCAAATCGCAATGGCGTCATTTTCAAGTATCAAACGAGCAGAGCAATGAGCTAATCTTGCATCCTTTTGTTGTGTTTCTTCGACACTACCCATATAAAATACATGATAACTAAGAATGTACTGATTGGAAATGTAATTACAATCCCTTGTCCTAGCAGCTGTACCTCTGTCAAGATAATTCTGATTATGTCACATTATTACATTTAGCACATTAGAAAGTATTTAGAGAGCGGTAAAAGGTGTAATCAGTGCAGAATGATGTATTAATGATGTTCCCAGTATATATCAGTCATTCCACTTGCAGATCTGGGAATTTACAAAAATGAACAACTTAATTTATTATAAAAAAAAGTCAACAGAAAGATGTTTATTTTTATTGTTTTTTTTTTTTCTCTAACAGCATGTTTATGTTTTACTTTATACATGTATACCATTCAACACTTCATTTTAAATTGAGGTACTATCTTTAATTGAAACTTTGTTTTTCTGCACAGCAGGAAAAGAGGACTATAAGCTTTTGGAGAGAAGTTCACTAACTAAAAACTTCTGTAAAAAATATGCTATGTGCTTATATAGAGCCCTATTCAATTGGCCAAATCACAATTGAATGAGGCTCTCAGCTAGCTTTGACAGCTGTACAAGCTGCTGGCATACAGAATTAAAGCATCACACAGAAAAGAGCAAAGTAGTGATTATTACAAATATCCTATTCCTATTCCACCGGCACATTACTAACTATCATAATATTAATGCAGGGCTTGATGAGCTGTGATCCATAATTACTAAAATGTCACTGCTGGCTCCTAACATTTTTTATGATTATACATATATTTCTACATATATATGTGTGTGTGTGTATATATATATATATATATATATATATATATATATATATATATATTATCCAAAACTTGTCTCCTATAAAATGTGTTGGCTGTCTCCTAATTTTCTGATAAATGTGTCAACCCTGAAGTAATGACCAATGAAAAGAACACATTACTTATTTAGAGTTCAATCAAGTCTACCATCTTTACTTTAAACATAAACCATTGTATTTCTGAGCATACGTTCCTACATATTGAGTTTAGCTGTCATTATTACTATTATGTACCATAGGATATTATGGATAATTTATTAGATGTTTCCAGAGAAAAAAACATAAGGGGTAGGTCAGTACTCTTAAATAACATGCAGTTAAAATATTCCAAGTACCTATTGCTGTGTTTGCATAACCTTTTTAAAGCAATTATTCCTGAGCCGCGTGTTCTGTAAACATGGTGCTGGCGGCAATTGAAAATAACAGCGGCTTCTTATTGTAAGATTGATAATGTAAAGTGTGCTACAAACAAGGGCTTTAGCTGACTGATCATACGGGTAACTCTAAGAGCACTTAGACAGAGCAAATATGCAAAATGATTTGATGCTGTCCACTGTGGAGATCCAGACGAAGACCCATTTCATCGATTTTAGCACTTTCAAAGTGCAGTATATAATAGTTTGTAGACATTGGAGTCAATTTACATTTATTTTTAATTGCATTTGCACAAAACTGGACTTTTTCATTTGATTGCATATTGAGACATTTTATGTCCTAAAAACAATACCTGGATTGTTTTAACAATAAATATTTAAGTGTTATGATGCATGTCACACAAGACACTACCTTACACAAGACACTACTAAGATTCTAATACACTCTCTCATCATATCTCATCTTGACTACTCTCCTTGCTGGCCTCCCCATCTGTCCCCACTTCAATCCATAATGTACGCCTCCGCTAGACTCATCTTCCATACTAAACGCTCAGTGCCTGCAGCTCCTCTCTGTCAATCACTCCACTGGCTTCCCATTCCCCCCAGAATACAATTTCAAATCATGACCCTGGTGGCACACTTACAAAGCCCTCAAAACAGCGTACCCCATTATATCTCTGCTCTCATCTCCAAATACTCCTCCACCCGCCCTCTTTGTTCTGCTAACGAGCTTCTTCTTTCCACCTCTCTTATCAACTGGTTTCCTTCCCACCTTCAGGACTTTTCTTGCGCTTCCCCACCAACAAGAGGTTGGTTTCTGCATGAACTGGACACAAACAAATCATACAGACAAAATGTATTGTACAATGTAATTTAAAATGTCTGTCTCTATTTCAAAATATTACAACCAAGATGTGTCCCTAAAAAATGGAAGTAAATACATATTTTTTTTGTGCAAGTTACCATCACAAACTTGCAGGTGATTTATAGCAAGATGCATTCAGGTCACTGGCATTTATTTGATGATAGTGTTTACTCCTCTACCCTCCTTTGAGAGTGTAACAACGGTCTGTTATCAGATGGTGACATTCATTTTCCCTCTTTCCCACAAGGGAAGAGCAAAAGATAACGGAGTTACTAATACAGTCTTGGAACACTTCAGGTTCATGATAACAATGCCTGTGTAAGATGTCCTGAGCATTATTAAATCATTGCTGTTCTAACAAGAAAATTAAACTCACTGAACTGTCTCTTGTGTTTTCAGGGGGAGACCGGGAGCGGATGACTGCAAACCATGAAACATACCTTCTTATGGCCACGACACAGAATGATATGGAAGACTGGGTGAAATCTATCCGCAGAGTTATATGGGCACCATTTGGAGGAGGTGAGTTATTTAATACATAATACAATATATATGGGATGTAAGTATATTATATATATTTCCTATGTGGCACATGGTGTTTGATGTATGGCATCTAGGGTTAGAGAACAAAATTAATTCAGGGGCCACTCTTTTCATACATTTTTTATATGGTATTATAAACAACCAAGCTTGATTATGGACAAAATAATTTTGGCAAACAACAAACTCAACACAGCCATTGCATTTTTTACTTTTATATATAAGAACATATTTTACATACAGGACTGCAGTGGCCCTTAAATGTAGAACACATGGGATAATTGTTGTTGTTGTTGGACCACTTGAAAGTTGCTTGCATTTAGACAACTCTGTACTACATTATATATCTAATATGTTTTACACATACTGTCCTGGAAGTCAGTATTACTGCTACATATTTTTGAGGTGTCTATTGTCATCAAAAGTGTTGATTTGTATTAAACAATTGGTGTTTGTGCAACTCCACGTGAGTTCTGGATGTTAGTGACAGGGTGGTTGCAGGAGTAGAAAACATGATAAAGGCAATCACCTTGAGATAAAGAAAATGTATACATTATATCATGAAGGCACACCCTTTGCTCTAATGGCTATATCTGTACTTTAATTTCTTTCAATGTCAAAAGAAAAATATTTAACTGTTTAACTATTTAAATGGACACTAAGGGCATAAAAATTATTACTCAGACCTTTTGCGTTCAATATTATGAAAATGTTTTTTGCATTAAATTCAGGTCCTGCAAGGATATATTACCCTTGCAACAGTGCCACAATCTCCTTCTGTTGGAAATCTCGCCACCAGCACCGTGACAATTACAGGGGATGACCCCACATGGGGCCTAGCAGTGCCTTGATAGCACGTGAGAGCAATAGGGCTACCTTCTAATACACATCCTGCTAACAATGGACAAGAACATATAACAGTACAATAAAGGTGTCTGCTCACTGGAGACTCAGCACACCCTGTTTTAACCCAATCATTTAGTCACAGTTTTATCAGAACACAGAAATATTACATGGGGGATTACATACAGTATACAGGATAAGGCAGAGACATATGTGGTGCTCTAAGGAGGAGTTTGGGTGTTTAGACTACTGGGCTGACCTCACTTCATTACAATCTCTACAGCAGGGATGGATTGCACCTTAATGATGAGGGATCTTTTGTGCTAGGGGATAGGATGGTAGAAAGGCTGAAGGAGTATTTAAACTAGTAGGTGGGGGGAGGGGCTGGATATAAGTATTGGGGTAGAAAGTGTAGAGGGTATAAGGGATGAATTAACAACTCAAAGGGGAGGAGATGAGGGAGGGGTAGTATAGTCAATAGGGATGTATTCCTAAGTAACTCAAGTATAGTGGCAGGCACCACCAAACTACAAACTCATAACCTAAGATGTATGCTTGCTTATGCCAGAAGCTTGCCAGGAAAAATGGGAGAGTTAGAATCATTAGCAACTAATGAAAAATGTGATTTAATAGGCATTACCGAAATGTGGTGGGATGAATCTCATGACTGGACTGTTAATCTGGATGGTTATAACCTATTTAGGAAAGATAGAGGCAATGGTAAAAGAGGAGGAGGGATTTGTCTGTATGTTAAGCCTGAATTTAAGCCTATAGTCAGAGAAGATATTTATGGCGGAACTAGTGATAAAGTTAAAGAGTTAAGTAGCGGAGCATCAAATTCCAAAAGAATATTAGTTGGAGTATGCTGTAAAAGCCCAAACATAGCTGAAAGTGAGTAAATACAATGAATGTTACAGATTGGAAATGCAGCTAAGCATGGGCAAGTTCTAATAATGGGAGACTTTAATTACCCTGAAATAAACTGGATAAATGAGACCAGCAGTTCAGCTAAGGAGAGCAGGTTCTTGAGTACACTCAGGGATCATTATCTGGCCCAGGTTATACAAGAACCTACTAGAAATAATGCTATCTTAGATTTAGTCATCACAAATACTATTGATATAGTATCAAATGTTGAAATAGGGCAACCTTTGGGAAACCGTGATCACAACAATTGAATAAATTTTTTTTTTTTTTAAGGGGCCAACAAAAACTCTTAATTTCAAAAGGGCAGATTTTAACGGTCTAAGGGCAGCAATATAAAGCATAGACTGGGACAGAGAACTGATAGGTAGAAATACTGAACATAAATGGACAACATTTAAATCCTTACTAAATATGCATATTTATCACCAGATACCAAGTGGGAATAAAAGTAAAAGGAGTAAATCACACCCAATGTGGCTTAACATTGATTTAAATATCAAGATACAAAGTAAAAAACAGGCATTTAAATTATACAAACAAAAGGGGACATTGACTGCCTTACGGGAGTACAAGGAAATTAACAAGGATTGCAAAAGGACTATAAGACTGGCTAAAATAGAAAAGGAAAAATTAATTGCAAAAGAGAGTAAGACTAACCCTAAAGTATTTTTTAAGTATATTAATGGAAAAAAGGTGAGGAATGAAGCTATAGAAATATTACTATGTGACACAGGCCGTCTGAAAATTAGTGACCAGAAAAAGGCAGATGAGCTAAATACCGGATATACTCAAGTATAAGCCAAGTTTTTCAGACCTTTTTTTATGGCTGAAAAAGGCCCCCTCGGCTTATACTCAAGTCACCCCCGTGTCTCTTCCCCCCTCTCCCTCCCCTGTGTCTCTTTCACCCCCTCTCCCTCATGTCTCTTTCCCTCCCCCTCGATTATCATCCTCCTCATCTTCCCACCTCAACACCCCTCCTCATCCTCAACCCCCCTCATGCTCAACTCCCCTCCTCAACCCCCGTCCTCAAGCCCCCTCCTCATCCTCCCTCCTCAACCCCTCTCCTCATCCTCCCTCCTCAACCCCCCTCCTCACTTTACCCCTGAGTAGGGGGGTTGAGGAGGGAGGATGAGGAGGTGGGTTGATGAGGGAGGATGAGGAGGGGGGTTGAGGATGAGGAGGGGGGTTGAGGAGGGAGGATGATGAGGGGGTTGAGGAGAGGAGTTGAGGATGAGGAGGGGGGTTGAGGAGGGAGGATGATGAGGGAGGATGATGAGGGAGGTTGAAGAGGGAGGATGAGGAGGGGGGTTGAGGAGGGAGGATGAGGAGGATGATAAGGGAAGGGGAGGGAAAGAGACATGAGGGATAGGGGGGAAAGAGACACCGGGAAGGGAGAAGGGGGAAGAGACACAGGGGAGGGAAAGGGGGGAAGAGACACAGGGGAGGGAGAGGGGGGAAGAGACACAGAGGAGAGAGAGGAGGAACACAAGAAAGAGGCTTAGAGGGCACACAAGAGGGGGACACAGAGGGCAGCACATTTCCCACCCTCGGCTTATACTAAGTTTTCCCAATATTTTGTGGTAAAATAGGTGCCTCTGCTTATACTCGGGTCGGCTTATATTCGAGTACATACGGTAGGTTCTTTTCTTCGGTAAACACAAGGAAGGTACCAGTTTCTGGGACACTACAACATAATGGGGCTACACTACCTTTGCCGAATAATTGGTTAACGCAGGAAGTAATCCAAAAGGGGTTAAAAAAATTAATGTTAATAAAGCCCCAGGTCCCGATGGAATACATCCAAGGGTACTGAGGGAACTGGATTCTGTAATAGCCAAACCATTATATTTAATTCTTCAAGATTCAGTCAACACAGGGTCTCTATTAGATAACTGGAGAAAAGCAGAGGTGATACCTATATTTAAAAAGGGAGCAAGAGCAAAGCCAGGGAATTATAGACCAGTGAGCCTCACTTCTGTGGTGGGAAAGCTTTTAGAAGGGTTAATAAGGGATAATATACAAGAATATGTTTATTTGAACAGGATTATAATTAGGAGTCAACATGGATTTATGAGGGATAGGTCATGTCAAACAAACCTAATTAATTTATATGAGAAGGTTAGTAGGAACCTGGATCAAGGCAACTCAGTGGATGTAGTCTATTTGGATTTTGCAAATGCTTTTGATACAGTACCACATGGGAGACTATTGTGCAAACTAAGAGGTACAGGAATTGCAGTAAATATGTGCTCATGGATTGAGAGCTGGCTAAAAGACAGGAAGCAAAGGGTTGTTGTAAATGAAACATACTCCGATTGGATAACTAATGTGGTAAATGGGGTTCCTCAAGGTTCAATATTAGGTCCTCTCCTTTTTAACATATTTATTATTGACTTAGAGGAGGGATTGGAAAGTAGTGTCTCCATTTTCGCTGATGACACAAAGTTGTGCAAAGTAATTAAATCAGATAATTATGTGCTTTCCCTTCAAATGGATTTACATAAAATTGAGGAATGGGCATCTAAATGGCAGATGAGATTTAATACGTATAAATGTAAAGTTATGCATCTGGGAAGGAAAAGTAGCCATGCAATTTATAATCGTAATGGAGCAAATATAGGGGTATCAGATATTGAAAGGGATTTGGGAGTGCTTGTGGACAACCACCTAGGTAACAGTGCTCAAGGCCAAGCAGCAGCTGCAAAGGCAAATAAAATATTAGCATGCATTAAGAAGGGTATAGAAGCAAGGGAAGCAAATATAATTCTGCCACTATACAAATCTCTAGTGTGCCCTCATTTGAAATATTGAGTACAATTTTGGGCACTGCTTCATAAAATGGACATTTTAGAGCTGGAAAAGGTACAGAGGAGGGCAACAAATTGATAAGGGGAATGGAGGGGCTAAGTTATGAAGAAAGACTAACAAAATTAAACCTATTTTCTCTAGAAAAAAAGGTGTCTAATAGGAGATATGATTACATTATATAAATACACCCAGGGTCAGTATAAAGATTTGTCAAGGTTTTTGTGCCAAGAGGTTTTCAACTGACAAGGTTAGAAGTTAAAAGATTTCTCCTTTAAGAAAGAAAAGGGTTGTTCACAGTAAGGGTGGTTAATCTGTGGAATTCTCTACCAAAGGAGGTGGTGACAGCGGATTTGATAGATAACTTTAAAAGGGGACTGGATTTATTTCTAGTTAAAAAGGGAATTCAGGGTTATCCTGGATAATTAGAGAGTATTGATCCAGGGAGAAATCCGATCAGGGTCAGGAAGGAATTCATTTTTTCCCCTTTGAGATGATTGGCTAAATTTCACTTGGTTTTTTTTCTGTTTGCCTTCCTCTGGATTCATTAATAATTAAAAAAAAAACTAAATAGTTGATTAATAATTAATTAACAATTAATTAGCAACTAATGAATTAATAACTAATGTGCATATTGCAGATCAGAGGAGTTCTTAAAAGGTTTAACTTGATGGACTGAAAGTCTTTTTTCAACCTTAATTGCTATGTAAGTATGTAACTATGTAACATATGTCACAAGACCATATGAAGCATGGTGGTACACTATGGACCTATGTTTGGGGTTATTCAGCCCACCACCCACCTGCCCACATTTCCCATGTGGCAATATAATTCCAAAATCGATTTTCCAATGGGGCAGTATATCCTCTATGGTGACTCAATGCACCAGGATCCAGGCACTGGAAAGGGTCTGTGACAGAGTTAGTCAGAAGGAGATCCTGTCTATTGTAAAGCTGCATTTCCAGCAATTTAAAAGTAAGGTTTTGTTAAACCATGTATGATTTATTTTTCAAGTAAAGATATTTAGAATGTGTAAAACTTACACTGGCATTTGAAATCTGAATATTTACAAGTTAGTCCTATTAACTGAAAAAGGCTATGTTTATTACTGTTCAGCTAAGGTACATATGTACTTCCTGTAATCCATTCTCAGTAAGTATGATCATTTCCAGTTACTCAACTCTAATGTTAAACTCAAGCTTTTATTATGGATATAGGGTTGTTTCTTCAATGATCTAAGAAAATGTCTTGTCACATTTTTAAAAACTGATTTGATGACTACATATGATATATTTCATGTTCGTTACCCTGTAGCTTTAACTGTTTCATGGGGCTATACTTCATCGTCAAGTACTGTTGCATATCCAGAGAATTCACAAAATCAGACCTGTCATTCTAATTATTTCCAACTTTTTTTCCAATTTTAAAGTTTTTTAATAAGTGTCTGGTATTGCTATGGCTTGATGGTTGTCCAGTGGTTAGGATTTGGTGCTTTCACTACTGCAACCGGGGATCGATTCCAGTCAGGGAACCAAGAGGTCACACCACCCTGAAGCCAAGCAGGGTTGGGCCTGGTCAGTACTTGGATGGGAGACCACCTATGAATACCAGGAGCTGTATGCTCTGGCCCACTGGAGAAGGAACGGGCAACCCACTCCAGTATCTCTGCCATTAAAACCATGTGGATCAGCATGGTGCGTTTAGGTCCATGAGGGCACGGAGAGTTGGACATGACTGAATGACACAAACACACATTGCCATGGTAACATGTGCTGCTAGACTATCACTAGCTTCCTACTTGTGTGATATCACCGTACTGAGAATTGACAGAACCCGGGGTAAAGTGTGGCTGAATTCTAAAGTTATTAAATCTTTTTTTCATTTTTCTTTTTCATTGGGTTAATTATTATTATGACCACTGAAAATAAATGTGTATGGTGTCCCAAATGCTATATAGTCACTTATAAAAATGTAAATATACCTGCAATTTTTTGTATCAAGTGTACCTGCCATAAACCAAAGTCACTTGTTAGATAGGGCCCGTGTGCCCTTCACAACCCTCCCTAGCTGTGGCTGAACAGATAGTACTTTGTTAGGTAATTGTCTGATGGGGCTTGGCCTGGGAGCTGGCAGGGCTATTAATCAATAACCACAGGATTAAAGTCATGTTTGTTCACTGTTGCAGGGGGTGGGCTGGGGTATTAAAAGAAAATAATAGCATTGCTTGCACAGACATTGGCAGGCAAAGTCACTTAGGACATTAAAGCCCTGTTTGCCTACGGGACACTTTCACTGTGTTATTGAAAGAAAGGTAATTGTAAGTCAGGTAGAAATAATTGAAATACACAATTGAATTGAACAGGATATAAAGACAAACACACAGTGGCGGAGCTACTGCTGGTGCAGCAGGTGCAATGCACTGGGGGCCAAAACAGCTCTGCTACCTAGCGTATAGGGTGTCTTTTATTTTACTAGAGGCAGATAATTATTTATATCCAGGACTAACATAACCACCTACACATATATATCTATATTTTTGGATGTTTTATTGAGCCCTACAGGCACCTACCTTTTGTAGTAAATTTGCAAGAGGGAGCACATTATTTTGCACATTCACTAGCTCCACTGCTGCAAACACTGTTAGAGTATAAATTCCTTATCTGGGGACCATTACATATTTATTATTAGTGTTAGTTTTTTTATCTTTTGTAAATATATTCCATATATCCGTTAGATTGTAAGGAGCGAGTTTCAAGTCTTTGGGGGCAGCCAGGACGTCAGGGAGTGAGGTTGGACGCAAATTTAAGCCTAAATTGCCGAGTTTCGGCACTCGACTAAACAAACGGTTTGGCCTCGCGCACGCAGCCTATTTACACTGCACACTTGCCACATTGATGACACTTTCTCCTCAGGGCAGCAACAGCCTAAATGTAAATTGTATGCTGCAGGAAAGTCAAAAGAGATTGTTAGCTCTTCAGGATATTGATTGCTGAATATAATAATTAGAAATAGGTAAAGTATATTAATTTATTAAGCAATTAATTAATTATTATTAAAATATATATATATATATATATATATATATATAAAATAATAATACGCTAAATACCATATTTTACACTGCCGTTCCTTTATGAATACATTAATGCTTCTTATTTCCAAATACATTTGTTTATTCAGAATTAATTATTAACGTACATTAATTTAATAAGTATTAACTAATAATGGAAAATAAAAATGTTGACTTTCCACTGTAATAAAAATGTTTTACATTTTACACTGTAGTTATATATATATATATCTGGATTACTGCTCATTGGCTGCCAGCGATAGCACTCTCAAAGCAGTTACATATTTAAATCACTTTATTATGCTCTGAGACCTGAAAACATTTTCTAATTTACACTGCACTAAAAACATTGTATATTTAACATTGTACTTATATATCTGTCTTTGCGATGAGCGCCGAACATGATCGTTGCAAAGCACAAAACTTGAAGGACTCGAGGAGAGACGCTCGCAATGAGCGCCAAAGGTGTTCAGAGGAGCAAAAGTACACGAGGAGAGGCTCGCA